>CM073002.1:131744855-132375855 GCA_037038555.1 Rhynchonycteris naso | reverse complement strand
GCTGGGAGGTGGGGGAGTTGCACAGAAAACTAATTTCTAATCTTGGCAAAAGTCCAGGAGGAAATGATTTCTAAATGAAAAGAAAGTGACAGATCAGAAATGAGGACATGGACTCAAGAGAGGTTCAGGAGATAGGCAATGAAAATGTGCATTGGCTTATTCTTCAGTGCCTGTCCCCCCACCCCACCGCCCTGCCTGCCCCAACTTTGAAAGAGCCTGAATTGACAGTCCCATCCCAAGACCCTAACTCTCTAGATCACTATGTATATAATCTTGCCCTTGTTGGAAATGCTGTGTTCCATCTATAAGTGCACTCAGTAATAATGAGTTTCAACAATACTATTATTAAGCATTATTTTAGCTCATGGTATTCCCAAAACCGAGGATGCCGGATGACTTGTGTCCCTGTTTCTCTAGAGTTGACTAACAGGGGACTTCTGACAAATCGCAGGTAGCTGGTGGTTTATGGGTGAAGTTATGTTATAAACGTTATAGGAAAAAGAAACTGTCATTATTCTGTTCCAAATATAAGCTGAGAATTGTGCTAGGTGTTCTTGCATTTATAATTTGTAATTCTACTTAATTCTCATGAGTAGGTAGGTGATGTAAGGTAATTTTTCTAAGGTTACGTGGCTAGCAAGCAAAGACACTGAATCTTCCCAGCAGGACTGCCTGATTCTAAAATGGTTCTTTCTATTCTGTGATCCTCCTTTATGTAGTTCTCCTCTACCCTCCTCCAATGACACATAAAAATAAAAAAATAGACTTGGTATATGAAATCCCAACTTAAAAACATTATGCACATTGCAGAAAGAAGTATATATGTCCTTTACAAAGGAGTCATCATTGGTAATGACAAGTTACCCTTGCTCCACAGGTATATGACTCAGTCACTCCATCTTTTATGGGGTTAATGGCTTGGATTTATTGCACCAAGTGTGACAATAATGTTGAGACTACCTCCTGTTCTTCCTTTCTCATTACCTTGTACTATTTCAAGCACCTGGTCACCAGGTGTAAGTCACTGACCAAGCTAGTGTAAAACTGGAGACGAGTGCTTGTTCATGGAAGAGTATGAATAAGAAGTCCATCAGAGACTGAGCCCTGAACTTGGTCGTGATTTCCAGATTGGAGACTCTGTACTAGTCCCAGAGAGATCATTTTGATCCCTTTGGGGCACAATTTTCACATTTATAAAATGATAGGCCAGGGCGTGATGATAATGAGAGTTTCTTTCTGTTCTAATTCTCAATGATTGTGATTCTTTGGATTTCACATTATGTATCACTCTTGGATATTAGAATACATTTATTATGGCAGAAGATCTTAATTTTCTGTGAGCCTCTGCACCCTTGAAGAGGTCAGCAAGCACTTATTTTAGATAATATGGCACATCCAGAATAACCCAGGGCTTTAATTTTCAAGCATTGTACATTTTCTTCAAGAAGAGAGCTCTTGGTTATAGACAAAACAAACATCTTTATCCCAAAACACAATCAGGACTGAAGGCATGAATTATTAATAACAATATTTCAACAGAATGACTGGCAATGATGCTTCAAAGTTTAGTCTTTGTGTATGTGAGTAGTAAGAATAGTTTTAAATGGCTGAGATCTTTTTGAGTAAAATTTAATGTGTATAAAATATCTGGCTAAGTTAGGAATAGATGTTAGAAGTTTGGCTTTTATCCAGATGTGTATTATTTCTGACTCAGAAATAACCCCAAACTTCAGATTCAATATGGCCTCTGGCAAAGCCTGTAAAAACAAGGGGAATAGTCTACCTCAATAATGCAGCTAAAAACCACTATATCTCTATTTGTAAAGGGGAATAATTAAAGTGTATATAGCATAGACTGAAATATGCAGCCAATTCAAACCCCATAGTTTATGGGTTATATTCTCACTTAATGGATAGGATTTTGGTGTTTTTTTTTTAATGTCAGAAATGTGTGCAAGAAAACCATATCTGTTGGCATGGGAATAATATGCTTATTAGCACATAAGATAAATGAACCAAGGTTTATTAATAGAATTTTCAGGAGCTGCTATTCATAAAGTAAAATATTAGTAGCCAACCACCACTGGGTAGCTCTCCTAAGGCAATAAAACTGGCACAGAGAGTTTTCCATTAAAACTGGACACGGGACACGTCAACTCCCTCTTTGGTCATATCCTCTAACCTTATTCATTTTTCCCACTATGTAAATCTTCCCACTTTTCAGCACTTGTTTTTAGGGTTTTTTTTACTATGCAACCTTTATTTTTCTGCATTTTTGTTTTGTCTCATAAAAGTAAATCAAGGAATGAATAAAATAAATGTAAAAACCGAATAACAAAATGTAGAAAGTAGATTTGGAGGTGAAGGCCATAGATGGAGTCTCATTGAGTCAGATAGGCACCATGAGAAGACATTCTGCAGATACCATATAACTAGACTTCAGTATAAACCAGATTGTTCTTCGTAACGAGCAATTTGGAAAAACAGGTAGTTGTTGACATATGAAGGTCTGTAATAGAAATAACCCATCTACTCAAAGTTTTTTTCAATCAAAGCCCTCTGACACTTTGAAAACTTCCTGACCCCAGAAACTTGCCTTCAATCATCATTTGGGGATTTTTAGAATTCCTTTTCAGATTTGTTTTTCCCATTGGAATGATTTTGCCATTTGTCATTACACACTATGTTCTCATAGGAAAAGAAGCTGATACTGACCGAAACCTCTCTTCCTTCAACCTTAAAAATTATTAACACTTGGAATTTACACAAGGGGCTTTAGTTCATTAATTTTCCAGAGCTCAGAGATTCTTAATGCATTTTAAAGATACATTTTATGCAGCTAAATAGAGAATTTTATTGGGATCAAAAGCATTGTATATATGATAAAATAAAGATATATTGAAAATTTGTACATCAGTAGAGTGAGCAGGTTATTTTCATCCAAGTTAGGGTAATTCTAAGGTTAAAATGAGACTAAAAAATTGGATGTTATGGAATATTCATTTATTGGTAAACCAATTATTATCAGTGTTTCTTTAAGATAGCCCTATTGAAGAATTATTTTCAACTAAAATTAACTCTAAAAAATAAAATAGCATAATTCACGTATAAGCACAATAATCATCTTAATATTTTCTTAACATTAGAAAACAACATAAGCAGAATTATGATTGTTGGTATTTACATATGTTAATCAGTTTTGTGGCCATATCTCTCACTAATAGAATATTCTTGGTGTTTTTAAAAATATATTTTAGTTATTGATCTTAGAGAGAGAGGAAGGGAGAGAGGGAGAGAGAGAGACAGAGATGGGAACACCGATCTGTTCCTGTATGCGCCGTGACAGGGGTTCGAACCAGCAACCTCTGTGGTTTGAGACAATGCTATAACCAACCAAGCTATCTGGCCAGGGCACTATTGGTATTCTTTTAAATGAAGAATGTATTTTTTTGCTTTTAAGTGGTCTAAATATTCTAGACTTTTTCATAAAATTGCCTGCAATCTTCTTCATAGCAAAATTTACTCATTAGTAAATTAAAATTGTGGTATCTTTAATTTAGTCTTCTCAAGAGACTACAATATTTTGATTGACAAATACTATTTCTAAAAGTGCAGGGCTATCTGGCAAGCTCAGGGTAATTTCTGCTAAATACAAAGTATTTTTACTTCTATTTTTAAAATATTGAAATGAACAACTATTTCATACCAAATATTTTCCCTTGTTTAAGAGTACCTTTCTTTGGCAAACATTTTATATAAGCCAAACTTTTCAAAAAAGTTTTCAACATTTATGTCTCTTTCACATTTTATTTACTGAATTCAGATGCCGCAAAAAGTTATATGGCTTCTCAATTACATTTTATTCTCGAGCAGAATATAAACTCTAGCTAAGAACAGTTTTAGCAACAATTCTATCACAGAAAGGCATCTTTGAAAGTCCAATTACAGATTTGCAAAATCAAACCTTGTGTGTGGTTTCACTCATCTATTCTCTTGCGTTCAGAGATCAATTTAAATGTTTGCTTTTTTGAAAACACTGTTTACTGTAATTACAGTTCTTTAGAAGTTTAAAAAGCTGATATTTTTTGCTTCATGACTATTTTCTTCAGCTTTCCTTAAGGTATAGCTTACAGTTAATAAATTTACCAATTTTAAGGGAAGGTTATAATGCATGTTGACAAATGGATTTAGTCATATAAACACTACAACAATCAATTTTCTTCACTGGAAAAAGTTCCTTGTGGCCCTTTGGAGTCAATTTCTTACTGTCCTTCTTGGTCCCTAAAAATTATTACAATTCTGTCACTGTACTTTTTTTGCCTTTTCTAGAATTTCGTATAAATGGAACCACAAAGTCTTTAATATCTGCCTTTTTTCACTTAATACTTTTGAGATTCAAAAGAGTTTATCTTTATTTTATCACCTCTGTGTTTTCTTATATATAATATGATTTTCTTTTCCCTCTGGTTTCTTTTATTAAGATTTAATTATGATGTTCCTTGGTGTGGTTTTATTCATGTTTATTCTGCTTGAGTTTCATTGAGTTTCATGGATATGTGAATTTGTAATTTTCCATCAAATATATAAAACCCTTTTTCATTATTTCTTCAAATACACCCACAACTGCTACCTTTTCTGGGACTCTAATTATACATATGTTATACTTATTAATGGCCAGTATATTACTGATACACTATTTTTCACTCTTTCTATCTCTGTTCTCCACTTTGAATAGTTTCTACTACTTATTTAACTTCACTGTCTTTTGTTTTGTTTTGTTTTGCTTTTCTTTTGTGTAAAATATGCCATTAATCCTTTGAGGGTGCAGAAATTTATTTCAAATATTGCATTTTTTATTTCTTAAGTGTCTTATTTTCTTGGTTTTCCTGTTTTTCATCTCTCTGCATTATGTATACTCTTTCCTCTTCAAAATGGAAGTAACTATTTAACATTCTCGTCTGCTAGTATATCATACCTTGCATTTCTGACTCAGTGTCTGTTCACTGATTTCTCTTATAGGTGTAGGTCATATTTTCCTACTTTATGTCAGGCCTGGCAATTTTCATCTGGATTCTTGAGTTTGTCAATTTGAGCATTTTTGGTTATTGAATTTTGTTGTATTCTTTGAAATCGTTGGACTTGTTAATTACTTGTAATTAGTATGATCCATTTGAGGCTGCTTGTGCTCTCTGTCAGAGTGGCTTCAGAACAGCCTGTGGTATCAGGCTAATTCATCCCTCCAGCTAAAACGACACCATTCTGATGTCTCTACACAATGCCTTATGCATCACAGAGCCTCTCCACTCTGGCTAGCGGGAACACGAACTATTTCCAGTTCTGTGTGAATGCCTTGAAGTGTTTAACCTACTGTTTTCCATTGGTTAGTTCCACAACCTTGTGGCGTTTCACCTCATGCATGTAAAGATAAGTAAGACAGTTTTGAGGAAACTCCTGGACAGATACCCAGAGCTCTTTCTCAACGTAGCAACTTCATCTCAAATATTCTGCCTCACAAACTGTAATCATTTCAATCTCCCCAAACTCTGATCACTGTATCTTCAACTCACATAACTGCTGGTCTCTCTTTGGTTTCTTCCAACCTATGATGCAGCCTAGAAATTGTCTCTCATCACTAAACTTCAGCAATTGGACTCACTTTGTTAATTTCTCTTTCCTTGTTTGTCTCCCACTGGGATCATAGGCCTTCACTGCCTGTTGCCCCGTGTCTGAAAACAATGTTCCATATATATGTTTTTCTGCTTTTATTTCTGATTAAGGGGTGATTTCTTTAGTATGTTGCTGCTCTGTCATATGTGGGGTCAGACGTCCATTTGTTAAAGATTTTGTTTAATAATTTCTAACTAATTAGGAAAAAATGTAATCAAAATTCAGAAAACTCATTTATAAGATAGTTAAATATTACTCTAGTTGATAATGGGGAGTAAGGAGGGAAATGTTGTACTGCCATGCTGTGTTTTATTTTCTTGGTCATCAATAACAGCTGTATTCTAAAAAGCATTCTATTTCATTTAACTGTATTTTACCCTGTGTTTATATAAAGGTATTTAAAGTTTGGGGAATAGCTTAAATTTTCATTAGTAGGATAACAAGCATATAGCTTTTCTTCGGAATTTAAAAATAAAATGTTAATGTTATTACATTTATAATTTTTATGAAGTTTTAATATTTATAAATTGTGTATACTCCCTAGCTAATACCAAACACATTTCTGTTTTTTAAGATTAAGCAGTCCTTCCCAAAGTTACAATTTCCATATTAATACAAAATCAAATGATTTTATTGTCACTGTTAGATTTTCACTGCAATTTTCAACATTATCCTCAATAATGCCCTATGTTTCCTTTTTGGCAGATTTACTTCCAAAGCTTTATTTTGATTTCATGAATGAAATAAATAAAAACCATTATTAGAATTAATTGATTTTTCTCTTTGAAGTATCTGAGAATATTATGTCGTTTAACCAAAAGATTCTTCTAGTGGAGTTATGAAATAACAACTATTTCTCACTTTGGAGCCTCAAAAACATAATTTGAAAGTGAAAATTCATTTGAAATTTTAGAAGCATAGCCATTTTATCTAAATAAAATGTCAGGTTTCACAGTGTGATACTTAAATGCACTTTCTGCATTTGAATTATGTCCTTTGTCCTTAGTTTCTATTTTTGTTTTGTTTTGACAAATTAGTACATTTTAAAATAGGTATTGCCACAGCTGCATGTATCTTCAGTGCTCACTAGGTCCCCATGATGAATGATGAATATTGACAAACGTTTTCTGCAAGTTATATGTTAATTACCATGTTATCTTGGGAAACAGCAACTGAGCACTGAATTTGTTAACATGCTCATTTATTTTTGAGTATATGTCCACCAATAGTGTTGATAGCAAAATTAAAATACGTGGCTAAACATAAATACAGTGTGTCCGTAAAATCATGGTGCACTTTTGACCGGTCGACCGGTCAAAAGTGCACCATGATTTTACGGACACACTATAGTTGCAGAGTTGTCATGTAAAATAATTGACAAAACTTCTGTAGAAAAAGAATTCCGAGTGGAAACACTGCATGAAGGGACTGGTTCCCTATTTCTTGAACATGTTTTATGCTCATCGAACCTCTGATCCCTATGTTCTCACAACCCCACCTTCTGGTAGCTTGGTGGCTTCATGCACGTCACAACTGTGGCTACAGCACACCTGTCTGGTGCACCAGGTGGCAGCAGTGTTGACTATTTCTTCCTTTACTTCTTGGATCAGAAATTTAGGTGTCTTTTACAACTGGTGTCTTGGTTGAGGTCTGTTATTTCAACATTCCATCCAGACAACACCTGTTTCAGATTTTCATCTTTCAGAAACTATACTGGTCCCACACCTTGTTTCAGTAAATAAAGTTTTATCGAAACACAACTATACTCACGATGTATTGGCTATGGCTGCTTCCTTGCTACAGTGGAACAGTTAAGCAGTTGAAACACACTGCCATGTATATGTACTAAATGGCATCGTACAACAAAACCATGATAACCTCTGGTTAAAAGCAAGGAAGTCTATAGACTAGTATGCCTCATTTAGTATAGGATCACTCTGGCATCAATGTAGAGACTATTTTGGAGAAAGCTAGAGTGGATGTAGAGAAACCACTTTGTAGGATACATAAATAGGCAGAAGAAAGATGAGGGAAACCTGATTGGGACAGTGGTCCTGGGAAAAGAAATAAGTGGGTGGATGGATGAAATGTCGAAAGAGTACAAAAACCAGAACGGGGTAGTAAGTGGTATGTAGACAGCAATGAAAAGAACAACAACAAGAAGAATTACTACATTCCTGTTAGCAAAACTGGAAGGATGGGGTGCCATCTACTTGAGCCAAGAAACCTGAAAGAGGTTTGGGGTAAAAATAATGACAATTGCTTTGGACATGTGGATAACATGTGCTTTTCTGATATCAAGAGAAAGATGCTAAGTTAGAGGTTTAATAATCATCTGGAATTCAGATCTAAGGTCTAAGCTGACGATACCAGTTTTTGTAGTTACCATGTAGAGGTGACTATGAAGCTATGTTCTGGGTCAAAAACAGGAATAAGGAAAATGATAAGAAACAGTTATTGAATGCATATGATAATGTGCTTTACATGTAATTTCATATAATTTGTGAGATATTCTTTCATTATCCTTATTTTACCGATGCGAAAACTGAAGAGGGTTGAAATCACTTCTTTATACTGAATACTTAGGTAAAGAATATATAGCGTGAAAAGGATTTAGGTAGAGGATGACTCACTTAGTGGAGATTCTGCATTTATGTAGCTGCTAGGGGAGTTAAGAGGGGATCTAACAGTTCATTGTTGGTTGAAACATGGACTGAAAGGTGGCCCACAGTTGAGTGATTTAGAAATGTCAGACCTGCCCTGGTTTAATAAAGAGGAAGAGCTCCAAAACTTCAGGAAGATTTAGAGTGGATTTGTCATTTCATACCGGCTCACCTACTCTGGAAGGGTCCAGATGACACCCCTTTGACCATGACTGTAAGAAATAACTTCGTGAGCAGAGTCCTGGCATTCTTGAAGAGCCATGTGATCACTCATTTCTGTAAACTATAACTTATGGTGGGAACTGTGGTTACTGACTTGGTGACCTTAAATGCAACAGGAGTAACTGGATCCCAGGTGGCAGGGGCCAAGTGGATGCAGTTACCTAAGTGACAGCAGAGTTGAAGAAGCTTGTTTGACAGAATAGTGAATGGCCTCTAGAAGACTCAGTTCAGTGCAAGCTAGGTGGTACCATCTTGCAGGACTAGGGCGAGGTTCTCCAGAGGATGGAAATCCTTAGATCAGCATCCAACTTATGGTGCCATTTCTCCCATATCCAGGATTCACGTGTCCAGGAATCAAGGGGTAGAAATGCGAGTGGCAACTATTATACCTAATGATCAATTGGCAAATATTTTTGCTTATTGTTTCTGTAAACTTATGCTCTGTTAGTCTAAGTTACAAAGGAAGGAAAGCATCCACCAGAAAACACAACAACAATTCCACTGAGGTGGAAGTTAAGACTGTCACCACGCCACTTTGCACTGCTCATGACTCTGAATCAAAAGGTAAATGAAGGAGTTACTGTGCTGGCGGAGGTGATTGGTCCTGAAAACTAAGGGGGAATTGCCTGCTTCTGCACAAAGGAGGTAAGGAAGAGTATGTGTGGAATATAGGTGATCTCTTAGGACATCTCAGTACTACCATGCCCTAGGATTTAGGTCAGTGGAGAATGACAGCAACCCAATCCACACAGGAATGAAGGTTTAAGTCATTCATTCCAGGTAAAGGTTTGAGCCCAGGTAAAGAACATGAGTATCTGAGATGCTTGTTGCAGGCCAAAGGAATACAGAATGGATTGAAGTAGATAGTCATAAATATCAACTATGATCATAGGACTACTTATAGTGACAAGGACTATAATTGCCTTCAGTATATCCTTCTTATTTTGTTATGAATATATTGGTATACAAATATCTGTTTTCCCCCATGCCTTAGTATATGATATATTGACTTTATATCATAGCATTTAATTAAGTATTGTTATTTTCACATCATATCTAAGTTAGGGAATATTGAGAAGGAGTAAACATTACTCAAAGCTTCATTTTCTCTTCTGGGGAAGGGCATGATGTATTTTCAGTTGTACTCAGGATATTAGTAACATGTTAGGTCAAACTATAACCTTGTTATTTTATGTAAGGGGAGGAGATTAAGGATGGTTTAAGATGTGTATGGTACCAAGTTGGAAAGAGGTGGACTTGTAATAGTGAATTTTATGTGTCAACTTGACTGGGCCACAGAGTACCCAGATATTTGGTTCAACATTATTCTGAGTACCTGTTTGTGAGGATGTTTCTGGATGAAATTAAAATCAGTAGACTGAGTAAAGCTGATTACCCTTCCCAATGTAGGTGAGTCTCATCCAATCAGTTGAAGGCCTGGATAGAATAAAAGACTGAATAAAGAGAATTCTCTCTTTCCAACTGAGCATCTTCAAGCTGGGAAATTGATCTTCTCTGGCTTTTGGTCTCATACTGGAACTTATACCACTGGTTCACCTGGTTCTCAGGTCTTTGTACTTGGACTAGAATCATACCTACCACTCTTCTGAGTCTCCAGTTTACAGAACGCAGATCTTGGAATTTTTACCCTCCATAGCTACACAAGATACTGCTTTATAGTGTGTATATATATATATATATATATATATATATATATATATATATATATATATTTTTTTTTTTTTTCCTCTGGAGAATCAAGATGAATACAGGCAGGGGAAAACCAAGCTGAACTTGAAACATTCTGTGGTAGCAGAAAGCCCATTAAATGCTCACAAAAAGATGGATCCATGTCTAAAGGACACAGGAGTCAGCCCAAGAGAGCTCTGAATGGCCAGAGTTGGAACAATTTGAGCAACAAAATAATGATAGCATTGGATTATAACCATAGATTAATTATCCAGAACATACTGATCTAAATATATAATGAATACACTAGTAAATAGAAGAGACAGGATAGCTCTTCACTGTCGATTATTTCTAAGTAGTAAATATAGAAGGAGTAAGGAAGATACCAAATCACCTTTGGAATACCAGAGTAATATGTTTTTGCAGGCAAGATCCACCAATGCCGGTTAAAATTAGTGAGCAAAATTTTGAGGAGAAGCAGGATATTTGCCTAATCTCAAAGTATCTTCCCAAGATATTTATTAATTGCAAAAGGAAACACTGTAACATTATATTGGAGATCTCCTTCATTAAGTGATCGAGGTTAACCTCAGCAATAATAAGACATGTTGACATTATGTATCACAGATCTAATACACTAAGAAGGGTTTTGCCTCACTGCTGTGGTAAGCTTGTAAGATATAATTGAAGGAACATCAGAAAAACAAAACCTGAGAAACATTCTTCAGAATAACTGAGCAGTCGCTTCCAGAGGAGTCAAAGTCATAAAAGGCCCGGAAAGACTGAGGAACTGTCACAGATGGCAAAAGAACGGGACAGGACAACCAAATGCAATGTGTCAGTCATAGATGGAATTCTGGAACAGGATAAGAAAATCGGTGAATAAGCTGGTGGCATCCAACGGAAGTCTACGGCTGAGTTAACAATTCCTGTTAATTTCTTAGTTTCTATCATTGGGCCATGGTTATACAAGACGTCAAGGTGAAGGTCATAAAAGAACCCCAGTATTATATTTGCAACATTTCTCTAAATCTAAAACTGTTTCAAAATAAAAGTTCAGTAAAACCACTTTTTACATCTGGCAGGAGAAAAGACGCTGGTAACCATAGTGAGATCACAACCAGACTGGAGCGGTTCTGATGGGATGTGGAGGTGAAAGAGAGAGAACTAGATAGAAACCTTTTATAAGAATTTGTCCCTAGTCTGACCAGGTGGTGGCACAGTGGGTAGAGTGTCGGACTGGGATGCGGAAGATCCAGGTTCGAGACCCCGAGCTTGCCAGCTTGAGCGCGGGCTCATCTGGCTTTGTGCAAAAGCTCGCCAGCTTGGACCCAAGGTCGCTGGCTCCAGCAAGGGGTGGCTCAGTCTGCTGAAGGCCCGCAGTCAAGGCACATGTGAGAAAGCAATCAATGAACAACTAGGGTGTCACAATGGCAATGAAAAGCTAATGATTGATGCTTCTCACCTCTTTCCATTTCTGTCTGTCCCTATGTATCCCTCTCTCTGACTCTCTCTATCCCTGTAAAAAAAAAAATTTAAATAAAAATAAAAAAGAATTTGTCCCTAAAGAATTGAGAGCAACAGGATGGGAACCAGAGGAGGAGGGAGGTTGCTGGAGTTTGTTTTAAGATGGTAGAGATTTGGGGATGATTTAACATTGATGGGAATGAACAGCACAGAGAACAGTTTGGTAGCTACCCTTTAAGTAAGGTTTGCTTCTGAGATTAAGGGGGGAGGTGAGTCCAACGGCAGTTGGAGGAGAGTGAAGTTTGAAAACCTGGTTTGGGAGAGGCACAGTAACCTGACCTGAAGAACACAGAAGGATCACAATGAGCCCATTTGAGTTTGGTGATCATAAATTAATAGGAGGCCAAACTGCCACAATTCACAACGGCCCTGAGCAGACCTGTTTATGCAGGTCCAGTGTTGGAGAAAGCTCTTTGGAGAATACATTCAGGGTTGAGATTTTATTGGTAGAGTAGAAAGAAAAAGTTTTAAAGGCAGATCGAAAGGTAGAAGGATAGATCACTTTAAGTGTTAGTTGTTTCAAGCTGAACATAAGAAAAAAGTGAAGAAAGGAGTGGGATAATACATGAGAAGAAATGATCAATGAATATAAATGAAATGACTCAAAGAGTCTTAGGTGTGTGGGTAAACACTTCTTTGGCCCCTGGGTCTGGTGGATCCCTGCCGGGCAGAGGTATGCCTCCCAGGACTGTCTTAGCATTCATTTGTTTTGTTTTGTTTTGTTTTACAGGGACAGAGAGAGAATCAGAGAGAGGGATAGATAGGGATAGACAGATAGGAATGGAGAGAGATGAGAAGCATCAATTATTAGTTTTTCATTGCTGTTTTGACACCCTAGTTGTTCATTGATTGCTTTCTCACATGTGCCTTGACCGCGGGCCTTCAGCAGACTGAGCAACCCCTTGCTGGAGCCAGCGACCTTGGGTCCAAGCTGGTGAGCTTTTGTTCAAGCCAGATGGGCCCGCACTCAAGCTGGCAACTTTGGGGTCTCGAATCTGGGTCTTCTGCATCCCAGTCTGATGCTCTATCCACTGCGCCACTGCCTGGTCAGGCGCATTCATTTTTTGAGGTCTGCTAAGATAGTAACAGATGGTCGTCTGCTCTGCACGTTCCTGTTATTTTCTTTTTCACTTGTTAACCCTATGGATTTGTGTCTTAAAAACAAAACAAAAACCCTCTTTATTATTATTTTCTTGGAGTTTCATGGAAGAGTGGAAGTAAAAGAGTATTTTTAGTCTATTAGCATTACCTGAAAATAGTGCCATTCCTCCAACTTAACCCCACAAAGAAAGCTTATTCTTTCCTTCTTTCTACTTTCTGTTGCCTTTCCCTCAGGGCTCTTGTCCCCGTGTATTTGACCTAATTCACTTTTTAAAATATTGTGTATTTATACATTAAAACTCATATGTTGTTGAGCTTGATCTTTGTGTACAAATTAGGGATTCTTCCTCCAGAAAGGAATTGCATTTACTGAAAGTGAACCAATCTATTCATCCTTAAAATCAAACTCCTACCCTCAACTTGGATGCAGACCAAGTTGGCTTTCTTGGGCACTTACAGCTCTGATATCTTCATTAGTCCCAGGCATACTCTGTTTTTTTATGTCACCTACTGCTTAGTGCCTCCTATTAAATTTCAGCTTATGTTTTCTTTTTCTCTCCCATTCCCTTATATTCTAGTGCATCCAGTAATGTATTAAAAGAGACTGTTCTAATGTATGCAGAAATATATTAAAATTTTTTAAAATTTATTGCTTTTGGGGGTGGAGAAGGTAGAAAAGAGAAACATTGATTTACTGTTCCACTAAGTTATGCGTTCACTGGTTGCTTGTTGTATGTGCCCTGACTGGGAACCGAACCCACAAACTTGGTATCATCAGGTCATTGCTCTAACCCTGGTCAGCAAACTGTGGCTCGCGAGCCACATGTGGCTCTTTGGCCTCTTGAGTGTGGCTCTTCCACAAAATACCCCGTGTGGGCGCTCCCGCGATGAGGAATGTACCTACCTATATAGTTTAAGTTTAAAACATTTGACTCTCAAAAGAAATTTCAATCACTGTGCTCTTGATATTTGGCTCTGTTGACTAATGAGTTTGCCAATCATGGCAACGACTGAGCTTTGCAGTCAGGGCCTATATTATGTTTTAGGAACAGTCTCTTCTAGTGTCTATCCTGGGATACTTGGGAATAGGAAGTCTGGTGGAACTATATTATTATATGTGAAATCAGGTAGGAACAGGAAGGATACATGCTTTAACAGAAAGATAGTGTACTCTGACAGCACAGCTGGACCAGGGTTCAAATCTTAGTTTTACTGCTTTCTAGTTGAAAGACCTTTAACAAATGATCTAAACTTTTTAACCTTCAATTTATTCATGAAGAGGATGAGGAAACTAATTATGCATTGTAAATTGTATAAGGATTACAGATTATATATGTAACCTAGAAAATGACCCTCCCCAAACCTGAACCCCTGACAAGCCCTATCCCAGTGAATGGTATCACATGTT
Organism: Rhynchonycteris naso; assembly: GCA_037038555.1. Taxonomy (NCBI): domain Eukaryota; kingdom Metazoa; phylum Chordata; class Mammalia; order Chiroptera; family Emballonuridae; genus Rhynchonycteris; species Rhynchonycteris naso. The sequence goes on along the minus strand of CM073002.1, from coordinate 132,361,578 downwards.
TGTGTGAAACTCTTATGGGTACTTAGCATGTAATCACAGAGCATTCCTTGAAGAGTTCTCAGTCCTAGAAACACAAGGTTTCATTTATTATCTTGGTTTGATTGGTTTTGCCTTAGTTGAAACGCGAGTGAAAGAAAATTCATAATTACAGATGCAGTTGGAATAAAAAAAAATTCAGACAAGTTAAGTCTCTAAGCAAATCGCAGGTTTCCCTTTTAATTCTGGTACACTCTAGTTTTAGGGCTCTACCAAACAATAATCAGAGTTTCAACATTTCAAGAGAATGGTTAATTAGAGGTTCAAAATCAACTTTTGAAAAGCCATGTGTACAAGTCTGACCTGGCTCTGATACAAGAAGGGTTGGTGGGGTTAATAGTGGGAAAATGTCTGACGCTGCTTTTCTTCAATGAAGGCCTGCCTGGCCCAGGGCTGCAACGTCAAGGCCTCTGTCTAAAGCCAAAGAATCTATGACAAACAGCAGCTCACACCTGACAAGTCAGGGTTTTAAACTCAACAGGGCAGGGATTTGAAATTCTGCCAATCTTTGCATTTTTGGGTGATTAGATGCACTTTGCAAGTTTATAAGGAGCTCCAAAGTGGATTCATAGTTCCGTGGCTCCTTGTAATTGGCACCCCCCTTCGAAAGCTGACTGTGGCAAACCCTCAATTCACCAGAACTTCCCAAATGCCAAATCGCCAGTAAAACGGAGTTTTTAAAATAAACATAGCACTTTTTGGAAGAAATGGGGGGAAAGCATACACAATCCATTTCAAAAGGAATGGGTTTATTTGTAAGATATAACATACTGGCTAAGACCACAGACTCTGGAGCTAGACTGTTTGATCGATGGCCTTGCCTCTGTCCACTTATTAGCTGTGCAGCCTTGGGAGAGTTAATCAGTGTAGGTGTGCCTCAGTTTACTTGGCTGAAAAATGGAAATAAAGGCAGTACCAACCTTCTAGGGTGGCTGAGATTGAGTTAATTTTATATTAACAAGAGTGCTTAGCACAGTACCTAGCACATTGAAAGCATTCAATAATTGTTGTTTTTATTATTCGCTAACAGCTTGTAGGGTTTGCATTGTTTAAATCACTTCATCCAATGTTCATCCATAAATTCACTAGAGTTAAAAACTGATATTTAGGACAATGTCTCCTTCCCCCCAAATTCCCAAGCCTTTCAATCAGGGGAGTTTCTTTTTCTTAAGTTTAATATTTATCAAATTCCCTTTCAAACCCTTTCTTCCTCCACTGTCCCCTCTCACAGCCAGTAACACCATTTATTCAGTTGTGCAAGCCTGAAACCTAAAAGTCCTTAATAATTTCCATGCCAATTAATTAATATACCATGCCATCTCTACTTCCGAATTAAACTGGTCACATCTGACAATAAGCCCTGCTAAGTCTCCTGTCCTTACTGAAGGTGTAGATATCTTCTGAAATGCAGATTTAATCATGTTTGTCCCTGCCTGAAATGAAACCTCACCTACTTACGGGTTAAAAGCTCTGCTCCCACATTGTGGATATCTCTCGTTCTTTTCCCCTGGGTCTCACAGAATGGAGATGGTGGACAGACGAAAAGGGAGAGAGGAGAAAAAGATAGAAAATCAAAAGGAAACAGGAAGGGACAAACCAGGAGAGGGACAGTTCAGTGTGCATTAGTATTTGGGTGTGGAGTCAAGGAGTTAGTCAGGTCTGTGAGATGATTTATGCAGCCCATGTTACAATCTGGGGACACAAGCCTTTGAACTGTGTGCATAGCCCTACGAGGTCAAACTATTAGACAATTTGCCCACAACAAGAGATGTATACAAATTCCTTTCTGCTTGGAAATAATCTGGACTCTCTCTTGGGTTGTCTGATGAAAATGCCCCTTACCCCTGGGAAAGGGGGTTGGTAGAAAGTACTAGAGTAATGGGGGGAGACGGCTTGAATGGCATTTCCCATAAAACAAGACAATTGCCATCTTTAGAGCAAGTCTTATCTTACTTTAAGAGCTTTTCTTCATTAATTACCAAGCAGATCTCTTTGTCATCAAGAAAACTGAATAGCGTCTTCTCTGATTATTCATTCTAATACAACATCAATAGTGTTTGCATTTTATATTACCAATGGGTTACCTCTCATTGGAAATAGAGTAGAAATGAGATAAACAATATTAACATTTAAAAAAATCTTTTCTAGCATTGGTTGTTACTTCTAAGGCTAGTTTCCAGAACAGCACATATGATCATACTACACTAATGAGAGGCAGAGGACAAGGAAGAGAACAAGAAGAGGGAGGAGGAGGGAGTCATCCCCTTAACAATGCATACACAAAACGTAAATCAAGCACAGTTCTGACAAGGAGTAGGTTCCATACTTGCCTCTGATCTCCCAGAAAATGTTTGATCTCATTTTTGTTTCTCTAAAACGCATGCAACGTTGTGCTCTGCAAATGGTGGGTGTCTGAATTATGTGGCTAACCGATTACCTCGCAGTCAGTTATACAGTCACATGATACACTCTCTTGCAATGAGAAAACCATATCCCTTTCCCCGTGGGCTTCAAAAGTTGGATAAATTCAGAGGATATAAAGTCACTTCTCATTGCCTTAAATAATACTGTGTGCATGTGTTTAAAGAAATAGACAGCATAATGACAAATTTCATATACAGGTGACATCATGTTCTGACAAGAATGTACAGTGGCACTGTAAATACTGTCCCTTTCCCATTCTGGCCTGGGTCACAATTTTCTTATGTTTGGCATAATAACAAATTCTGAGGAAACTCAATCCATTAAACAAGGGACGAATCCCAAAGCGGAGGCGAAGGCAGGAAATTCCTACTGTTCTTTAATAATTCTGTTACTTGTCATTTTGTTGCTGCAGTGGCACCAACTTAGAGAAGTAGTATGGTGATATGCCATGTCATTCCTCTTGAAACTCCTCAGAAAACTTAAGTGACTTGCCCACTGTCACATGGTTGATGAGTGGAGGACAGAATTACACTAAAATTCATAACATTTAAAAATCCTCTACACTGATGTTTTCCACCTTAGCAGTGCAAACCACTGGAGGGTTGCGGTAAAACTATAAAAGAGTCCTCATACGTGTGTGTGTGTGTGTGTGTGTGTGTGTGTGTGTGTGTGTGTGTGTGTGTCTTTTGTTAATCCACAAATCAAAAGATACTATGATTATCACTATTATCACGCAGGAAGTCTAAAAAAGTTAGACTTCACTGAAAAGGAGTTTTCTTCTTACTAAAATATTGACATGAATAAAAGGAAACCATGTCTCTATACTTGTAGTTTTTGTATTTTGGAGTCCACAGATCAGTATCAGTAGCATTCATTATATGTCCCTAGGACTTAAAATTATAGTATTTCACACTTATAGTTTAGTTTTATAGAAAACTTGCTTCATGGTTTTTCCCCTTAAAACCAGTGAAAATGTCATCATGGGCCAGCATGGGTGTAAAAGTGGCATTCGGGAACCCTGCTTCTCACCAGGACATGGCATAAAAGGGAAGAGTTCAATGTACTCTGCATGTTGTTAGGATGGGTTTCAGAAAAGGATTCATATATATGAGGGTCCCTTATCCTACTCTGGGCTGACTCCTCCCTGGTATCACCTGCTTGGATTACAGCCAGCCAACCGACTACTAGATTCAGCTACGAGAATTGCCACCTCCAAGCTTAGCCATGGAAATAGTATCTCACAAATAATGTATGTTCTTCCTAATTTAGAAAGGATTCATCCCTGTGGGTTGTGAAGGAGAGAGAGGAAATGGGCTTTCACAAATCTTCCCTTTTTCACCTCTCCTTCTGCATGGGCTAGTCAAGGAGTGTAACTCTCGTAGGTTAGTTCACTATCAGTCTAGGCTTCAGGAAAAAAAAAGGTGGCAAACATTGACGGGTGGGCTCATTCATTCAATCATTCACTTTGCAGAGCGCCTACTGCGTGCCAGACACTGTACAAAGGATACGACAATTAAAAACAAAGACTCTTCATGTTAATACAAAATAAGATTGAATGTAAACTGAAACATAAAGATAATATAATAAAAAAATCCTGTATGAAAATACACTGAAACTGTAGCTAATCCAGAATAGAGATGCAGGAGGATCCAGAGATGGCTTCCCAAGAGAGATAACATCTGAGTTAAGCCTTGAAAACTTCATAGGGATAAGGCCGAAGACTTTTGTCATCTCACCTACAGTTGATCTTTGTATATACCCACCATCCTGAGATGGAACCCGACACTGATCTGTCAGACAGGGTCTTTACCTGTCAGGAGAAATGTTCGCCTTGCTGTTTGTGCCCTGTGAGACCTCTGCTTCCCAGCTGAATGAGTAACATAAACAAGGACAGGACAACAGGGATGATCCTGCTGCAGAAGACTCACAGACATGTGGCCAGGCAGAGGGCCAATGCTAATCGCGGCCTCCAGCACCTGCATACCCTCAGCTGGGGGGCTCGGGTCTCAAAGAGAAACTCACAGACGGCCTGTCAGCACCTCAGCACTGCCTTGGAACGAGGCTATCGAGGAACTCACTTGCCCGAATGTTTGCCACATGCTACGAGGCTGGCTTCTCCACATCGACATAGTTTTCTGATAGTGTAGTCCCAAACTGCAGCACAAAAGAATCCTTCAGAACTGGGGCGAGGAGGTGGGGTGCAATTCCAACACCTCCTAGAATTAAAAGGAGGCACCTGCGGGATGCTCAGAGACATATGGGAAGAGGATGGGCTCCCGTTCAACAAAGGCCACCTTTAAGACTGGCTTCATGAACACGCAACATGCACAGTGTCCCAAAGGGCCCCCATGTGTGGTTCAAGGCTCTGCTGTCACCTCCATAAAATTATTAATAATTTTTTTTAACAAGGAAGCACGAACACATTGCCATTTTGCACTCGGAACCACAAATTATACAGCCAGTCTTGCCTACTTTTCCCACCAAAGGGGTGGTGGGGAACCCAGTCTAGGTCTGGAGTTCATAGGACTTGAAATGGAAGAATGAATTATAAAAGAAAGAAAAATAAAAGTGCAACTTCATACTTTGTAAAAAAATCCGGCATTGTTTGCTAGCCCATGAGCCTGCAGTTTCATTTCCCAAGCCATTATGAAGCTTGCAAGTCTGAAACGCCCATTGTATTTTATTGCTAGATGGACCTTACTTACATAGCCCTTTCCTGGTGCTTTCGTCTGGAAGAGCAGCCCCAAAGAGACACAATTCAACAGAACCACAGAAAAATGTATCACACAGTGGTCAAAGCCACAGCACCAAACCACTTTCTCTGAACTGATTCTCATCCCATGTCCTAAGTGGCAAGAACTCACTGTCATCTTGGGTTTGTTTTTCACTTTACAACCTCAACCCACCATTCAGTTCCCCCTCGGCCACGACTGGAATTTTCCCTGTGGTCTGCCACTGTCAGTCTTCCCTGGAAACTTAGGAAGACTTTTAAGGCAGAAATGGTAATATCATTAAACCACACTTAGAATCCTTGTAAGCGTGGTGCTCATGTGACTACACAGGCTGAACATTCATGAAGCCAGCCTGATTCTCATTGGCCAGAACAAGGTTGTGTACCCATTCCTTAACCAATTACTGTTAAGTATTTGCTTAACCTGTCTGATCATTGTCAATCGCAGACTGGTGTAGCCTTAGACCAGGAACAGTTCTCGTGGGGCTGGGAAGAAGTTCTTCTTCCCCTGAGTTGTGTGTGTGGCACCCAGTAGCAAAAGTTCTTCAGTAAACCAGGCTTCCTTAGGGTAGAAGTAAGGAAAGTATGGTTGTTAAGTAGCCAACAACGGTATCTACCTACATCATATATGCATGACTCAGAAGGAGTCCTTCGAAAGCTCTCTTTGATACAAGCATTGGTTCCTGAGAGCCTTGAGCAGTTATTCAAAGTCTTCCCACTAAAAACTGCCTTCTCTCAATTACCAGGCTCTCATGAGTTTCAAATCTCCTCCCTGCCGCCAGCCCGTCCCGTAGGTACACGTAGGGGGGAGAAGATACAATTCTGAGGAGTTCATCTAACTCAGGAACCACAACTGACACACCGAAACATAACACACCAAAAACGCAAATATTAGAAAACCTTACAATAAAATACCTCTAATACAAATTGATATCACTGGGGAACAATTTTTTATTTTATTTTCTGTTGCATGAGGTTTTAGAACTTCTTTATATATTTCTGCATCACTGATTCCAAATCAGAAATCCGTTTTTTTGGTGCATGCTCTAGTTCTTATGCAATTTTAATTTCTTATTGTTACAGTTAATGGCATGTATTGGTTTTTAAATTGGAGTTAAAGGTCAACGACTCTTGGATTAAACATAACCACAAGGCAATTAATGTTTCACAAACATTACTTTTACATAATTGTAGTTGTTTTTAAATGTAAAAAATTATTAATCTGATAAAAAACACCCTCTTACTTTGTTTTAAGATTGAATCATGGCTTCTTTGAGTAGGCGTAAATGTAAGAATAGTCCTGACACCTTCTATTATATATGTGGCTGTTACACACTTCAACATCAAAGGTGCAATATTTCATCATTTGTGACACGTGCATATATTGCCTATTTTCAAGTTCCCCTTGGCGATCAAGACAAGAATTGGGCTCCTCATATTGTGTGTCATAATTGTGAGGAAATGTTTCATGACTGAACAAAAGGAAAACGCAAAGGAATGCCTTTTGGTATTCCCATGGTTTGGCATGAACCTAAGGACCACAGCAGTAACTGTTATTTCTGTCTGATCCATACAAAGAACACCGGCAAGAAAAAATGGCATATGATCGCATATCCGAATATTCCTTCAGCAATACGACCTATCCCACACTCTGAGACACTCCCGGTTCCAGTTTTCAATGCTTTTATTTCTTCTAAGGATGAAGAAAGTGAACATGGTGATCAAGTGTATTTTGATAAGATGCAGGAGGAAATAGTTGTAGAATCTGAAGGGTCTTCTTCTGATGCCAAGCAGTCATTAACCCCTCAGCAGTTTAGCCAACCCAAATTGAATGACCTAGTAAGAGATTTGGGCCTATCAAAGAAAGCAGCTGAGTTATTAGCCTCCAGGCTTAAAGAAAAGATTGTACTTCACTGGTCAGCTAAAGTATCCCATTTCAAAAAGCGTGAACAAATTTTTGTTGACTTTTTTTTTGAAGACGAACACTTTGTTTACTGTCATATCAGTAGTCTTCTCAGTCAGCTAGGTGTTACCACTTACAGTCCAACAGTATGGCAGCTATTTCTTGACAGCTCTAAAGGGAGTTTGAAATGTGTTCTCCTACACAACAGTAATGTTCATGCAGTGGTTCCAATTGGTTATTCAACTCATCTGCGAAAAGATTATGACATAAAAATTGTCCTCGACTTTCTGAAGTATGAGGAGCATAACTGGATCATTTGTGTGGATCTTCAAATGGTAAATTTCCTGCTAGGACAACAGAGTGGTTTCAAGACATATCCTTGCTTTCTGTGTTTGTGGGACAGTTGAGCTCGGGAGAAACAATGAACACAGAAGCAGTGGCCGAAATGTGAAGCTCTGGAAGTAAGGATGCAGAATATTGTGAATGAATCTGTAGTTAATTGAGACAGAATCATTTTTCCCCACTTCACATCAAACTTGGCTTAATGAAGCAGTTTGTTAAGGCTCTGAATAGAGAAAGTAAATGCTTTCAACATATTATTTCTGCTTTTCCTGCCTTGTCTTTTGAGAAGATAAAAGCAGGTGTATTCGATGGACCTCAAATTCAAACCCTTATACGTGACAAAGAATTTGCCAGGAAGATGAATAAGGAGGAGAAAGCAGCATTGCAGTCTTTTGTGGCAGTTACAAAGAACTTCCTTGGCAACAAAAAAGCAGAAAACTATGAACTTCTGGCTCAAAGGATGCTGTTGGCTTTCTGTGACATTGGATGTAACATGAGCGTTAGTGATGAGCAGGGAGAATGCTTTCATTAAGATCTGAAGATGATGGAAGAGCGTTACCAGGGGCGATGGGACAGAAACATGATGGCAGACTACTCCTGAGGCATGAAACAAGATTGTCCTCAACAAGTACACAAACACAAGAGCTCCAAATGCAACTTTTTGCCTGAATAGAATTTAAATAAGTTTTGTGCAAATTTTATGATTAAAATAAATGTTTTAATATGTTCTATTTCAAAATTGTAGACAAATTCTGATGCAATCATATCTTTTAGTGTGTTAGTGTATTTACTGCATTATGTAAATTATTATATTTTCACAAAGATGATGCCCAAGAAGACATTCTACTTCATTATGTTAGACTAAATGTTAAAAATTTTACAATAAGATGAAAATCTAAAATCTCAAATTGCAAAAAACCTGTAGATTACAGAGAAAAACTAATGTCAAATTTGAGATCGGCATACTTGAATTATGTAAGAACATGTGTTTTTGTGGATGCAACAAAAATTTTGCTCCCCAGTGTACTAGAGTGTATTCCTTTCAAGTGTCTGACAAGTTGGCTTGGCCCAGGCAGGCTGCCCAAGGCCCTTGAAAACGTCCGGTAAACAATCACACAGCAGAAAGTCACCTCTAGGAAATTACGTCCAACACAAAAGGCAACAGTACCGTTTCTAAAGGCGTATATGCTGATTCACTAGGAATTATCTCACCTCTGTGAAAATAGTCTTTTGCTTCTGTTTTTTCTCTCAAAACATCCATTCTTTTTTCATTGCACCAAAATCTGTTCGGTCTTCAAGATCAAGCTCAGTCCCTGTTACTGCCAAGTAGTCTTCCTTGAACCTTCACTGAACCTGCCTCACTGGCCAGCACCTCTCATCCCAGCGGAAAGAGGCTTAAGAAAGGCACTGCTCCTGCTTCATGATCAGTGCGCCTGTGACCCTGCACCAGAATGATGTGTTGCTTTGTCTCTCGCTCACTGGGTTGCAAACCCCCGGTGCCAGAAACTGTGCCTCAGTCCTTTTCGTTACCTCTGCGTCTTGATAACTAATTGTTATCACACCTCACCATGGAATATGCACTCAAGAATGCTTGTGGAATTTGACATGCTCAGACTGTACAGAGGGACAATAACATTTAATAGTCTGTGTGTATAATAGCAAAGGAATGCTCAGGATAAGTGAGAATAATAGGTATAGAAATTTAGAGAGTTTTCTCCTATTTAATGGATGGCCCGAAGGGAGCAGGAGACTGGATGGGGATGGACATGAGGAGGCTGTCACTTTGAGATTCCTTTCCTTGGTATCTGAAATAATACATAATGGAGCCTCTAAATCTCCCTTGGTGGTAATGAGACAGGTCGATGCAATGACAGGATTTTTGTACTCAAGCTTACAAGACCTCCTCTAGCCTTTCCTTCTTCATCTTGGTCAGTTCCTTTACCGGAGGGAGCCTTCTCTCAGAGGCTTATGGTTCCCAGCATTTGAATGTTGTTTTTTGTCGGTACCCTGAAAATCTTTGAAATTCAAAGTTTGTTCCAGTTCTGATCTATAGTCAATAAATATTTAGTGGTCTGCCACACAGGCATGAGTGAAATTAAGTAAGGTGGGAAGTTACTTCCAGTTTCTGTCTGGCATAATTTGAAAGTAGGTGCAGCATCAGATGAATGGAAAATACAGAAGCCCCGTCACACTCCTATCTCCAAATTACTACCGAGCAAGCAAAGGCAAGATTGCAGAGAGAGAGAGCTGGGAAGGGACTGTCCAGTGCTGTTTAAATAATGCTTCCACGGGACAGGAGCAAAGCTAAGGAATTTAGTGATCCTCCTTCACACTTCATTCTGTCCTTTGGTTTGCCCCTTCTTGCTAACTTTTGTGTTACTTCGTGCTTGGTTTCAGTGTGGCTCTGTGAGGGTGTGCGCGCACACATCCACTCATAAGTGTTATCACCCAAAGAGGCTAACTCGACAAGAAACAGCAATGGGAAGGGAAGTTGGGAGTAATAAAGTCTTCGACTCTCCCTGCTTTGTTTAGCTGGATTTTCTAATAGTGAGGCTTTCTCAATAACTTTTCCCCTCCTGCCAAACTTAAAACCGGTAAATGACTGCTGAATTCCAACATCATTAGGAAACAATCTACCTTAGTTAAGACTGGACAATATAATCACAGTTTCTATATTACTTTCAATGTTCTGGGAGGATGCTTAGTGGTAATAATGGAAAATAATCTAAGTCCTCAGAAAACATGAGAAAAAGGGAGATTCTAAATGTGGGGTCTCTAAGGCACCTTATCAGTGCAAGAGAAGGTTGCCTTATTAAGATCCAGGCAATAACAGATTAAGATACGAATATAAAATCTATGCAAACAATAATAACTCTCAATGTGGTTCTCATATTTGAGAGACTCAAATACGCTGTTCCAACGCTCAAATTCTCAATATGTGCTTAAACGTTACAGCCGATTACTAATTAATTTTAAAAAGTTTGAGGACATACTTTGAATTTCAATGATCTTCTGTAAAGAAATCACGGCATTCGCGTTCGGAGTTTGATGGAGAGCGTCTTCTGCAAGCGGCTCCAGCTGCAAGAACAGTAGTCACAGTATGAGCAGAATTGAAACAACCTAAAAAGCTTGCTCCAAGAACTAGGTAGGGAACAGTTCGCTGATTTCAGTTTTAAAAAGCATAGCCAGTTTTTTTTCATTCCCCCCCTGTTTTCCAGCCATGTAATTGAATTCCAAATGGCTTTTCTATTGGTCACCAGGCTAATCTATGAAGTCCCTGAAGCAGGTGCATGTCTGTGTATTATTCATTAAACATCTGAGTTATTTGTGTAATTTTTTGTGGGGTCCTCGCAAACCAAATTCCAGCATGTCTGTGTCTGCAGCTGGGCCTCGCAAAGGGAACCTCGGGGAACTCACGGGAGACAGAAAGCGGGCCGTCTATTATCCATAGTTTTGCAGTGTTTTTACATCTAACCACCTTATCCTTTTGGACACTTCACAGGAGAAAACCAAGAGACACAGCTGTTCTGATTCAACTGCTGGTGAATAGTGGCGGAGTACGGGTCCACAGAAAACCAAAGGCAAAAGCAGCGTGCATCGGAACTTCCGCTGTATTCATCACTGTGCAGGTGTCCGGGTAGAGGCATAGGACACGTTCCTGCTTGGCACGTCTATCATGAGCTTCTGGAATTACACTGGTTTGTCAGGGAGAGGCTCAGCAAACACTGATTTGCAAGAATTGAAGGAGTTTTAAATAACTTATGGGGTGTTTTGGCAGAACTAATTCTATGATGCGTCCTTGGGAATACCTTGGTGAGGAAACCTGGCATGCTGCTGCAGGACCTGCAGAGTCAGAGCGCTTGCAAACCATAGCCGCCTAGCAATGGTGACCCAGAAAGCAAGGAAAGTCATAGCAACAGAGAGATGGACGAAAACGGTGTTTTCTTAGAAAATTTAAAGTTAGCAGTCTGAAATACAAAGTGGTGGTAAAGCTATCACATGGCATGAATGGGAACCGCTGCCTCTGGACGTTGTACCAAAGCACGGACTCATCTATGTCTCTTGGTGTGTAGAAAAAACTAAAAATCTTAGGGATTCCAAGTTTCCACAGCACATGTGAGTGAATCTTCCCCCCAGGGTCTTTCTGAATTGATTATTCTCTACTTCAATCATGGAGTCTAAAACAATAGCACCTTTGTTCCAGATGCCATGGGAGAACAGACTAACTCAGGGATATTTATACTTGGGCAACTTCACCAAATATAACTTTCCAGAGTGTTTTTCTTAGCTGACAAAGAGAAACCTTTACAAGATCAAAAGGTTTATTTGCAATACAGCTTGGCGAGAGGAAGAGACAACAGCACAGTGTTCGGTGAGGGGTTCTGCGATCTGAACCCCTTGAAACTTGTTCAAATCATTTTTTTAAAAACCTGGTCTTTTAGATAGTGTCTTCAAGAATACGTTGTTCTAGTAACAACCTCTAAACTCAGGGAAACTACGGAATCATGACAGAAGGTTCCTTGGAAAACTCTTGCTCAAGAATGATACAGGGTTGAGCTACTTTCCCCATAAATAACCTTCCCTTTCACTGCTATCTCAGATCTTAGAGAATATTTTTAATAGAAATCAGGTAGATTTTATCAGTAAAATGTTTTGAAACATCACTCTACGTTCAAACATTTATGAACAAAATCACAAGGCGCTATCAGCGTACTTCGTCCTTTGTAAAATTTTCCTGTGACTTTAGGATTAAAAGGCTCACAAAATAGAAGATGCTGGCTACTAGAAAGAAAGGTCCAGACAGATAAAAACCTCACTTCTGGAACTCTCTTGTATTAAAATCTGTGGGCTATTTATTTAAGACTTGGGCTATGTAGAAAGTAAACTTGATTCAGGGTGTTGAGAGTAAAAATACAAACAACTCTAAACCCCCAAATTGAAATCGTCAGTCAATAATGTTGTATCTACTTATAAAAGCAACCAAGAGAATTAAGGCAATTATACTGATAATTTAAGCCTCCCGAACCATTTCCCGGGCTGTTTTAGGTGAGTGTTATTTAGAGGATTTAACCTTCAGCAAATTGCCCTAATTTGTTTCATTTTGAGGGTATACACACAGACAGAGCTGAATTTAGAAAATTCTCAGTGTAGGTTCTTTATTTTTTCCTGGGTAGCTCTGTAGAGAAGGCACTGGATAATACTCTGAGTTTGCAAGAAGACAAGCAGATTTTAGAGGCTGTTCTCATATGTTAACACCCTGTGTAGATGGACCACAGAACTGAGCTGTCGTTTCTAGAGTTTGTTAATTTAATCATTTGCAATTGAAGCCACTACAAACATTTGATTTAAGTATCTATTTAATAAATATTTATGAGTATTGGTCATTATTAGTAATTTAATAACTAACTGTAATAAAATAATATTAAATAAATAGTATTTTTATAAATTGTAGTAAAAATAAGAATATTCTGTCAAGGTGGTTTATGTATTTAGTTTGGCCAATAAGATCTAGCAAAAAACTTGGCTACTGAGGCTAATCAGTGTCAGTAGGAGTTTGTTGAGCAATTCCATCATGTAATAATAATTATTATGGAGTTAAAAGATACACTAGATAATTTTAACACAGCCTCTTGACACATAAAGTGCTTATTCAGCTTTATTGTAGCTAAAGCTTAATTGCAACCATTACTTACTGCAATTCTTTATACAAATTTTCAGGACTGTGTCAGGGAAATTTAGTTTTCTATATCTTTTATAGAAAGTTGTAATAATGTATTGATAAAATTCCGATGTTAGCTTGCACATACCATGTATTTTCTAAGTATTATAGCTACTTTAAAACACCATAAAATTTAGCCATTATCATGTTGTGAGTACTAATTTTCAGATTCTTTAGAATCAGATCATTTAAATCATCAAAATGATTTTAGCTGGCTAAGATATATTGATGAAAATAGGCCCCTCCTTGGTGAGGCTCTTGAGTAAGAATTTTAAAATTCACTATGCACTTCTGAGACATGAAAATTAACTGTTATTTTCATGACTCAGAACAGAAGGAAAAAGACGCTGAACAGATTTTGTATATATATAACAGGTACATGAGGATGTATGTATACATCAACCAAACAAAGGATCTACTAACTACTCTTGTTAGCTTTTATATTGTTTCCCAATTATGCCAAGTATTTTCACACTTCTATACCTTTATTTATTCTGTCCCCTCTGATTTCTGTTTTGTTTTTTTTCATTTTTCTTTGAATTGGTGATACCTTACTACATCATTCAAGAACTAGCACAATATTGCCTGCTCCTTAAAATTTTTCTTAAAATTCTGTGTTAGAGCAAATTGCTTGCACCTGTGTCTCAAACACTCTTATTTACTCTACTAAACACATTATATTGTAGTCAGCCATGTCTGCCTTTTTCTACTTTGCTGTGAGCCATGTGAAGGCAAAGATAGAGCCTGGTATACAAAAAACATTTTTGGATGAATGAAGGAAGGATTAATGGAAAGAAACATAGATTTCATTATTTTAAATACCTCATATAAGTGGAATCATAAAGTATTTCTCTTCTTGTAATTAAATTATTCACTTAGCATAATGTCTTTAAGGTCATCCATGTTGCTGCATATTGCAGAATCACCTTCCTTTTTAAAGTTGAATAGTATTCTGTATGTATGTACCACATTTTTTTTTTATCCAATAGTCTGTCAATAGACACTGAGTTTGTTTCTGTATAATAACTATGGTAAAAAGTGCTGCAAAGATCATAGGAGTTTTAGTATCTCTTCAAGCTCCAGATTTTGATTCTTTCAGATAAATCTAAAAAGTGGCATTGCTGGATTAATATGGCAGTCCTATATTTAATTTTTTGAGTGCCCTCTATTCTGGTTTCTATAGTGGTTGCAACATTTTGCATTCTCACCAACAGTGAGCAAGGGTTCCAATTTCTCCACATTCTTGCTAACACTTGTTTTTGTATTTTAGTTTTTGATGATAATCATCCTGACATCCTTACAGATGTGAGGTGATAACCCTCTCATTGTGGTTATGATATGCATTTCCCTGATGATTAGTGACACTAACTATTTTTTCATATATCTGTTGGCCATTCATATGTCTTTCTTGGAGTTATGTCTATTCAAGGTCTTAGCCCAGTGGTCGGCAAACTCATAAGTCAACAGAGCTGAATATCAACAGTACAGCGATTGAAATTTCTTTTGAGAGCCAAATGTTTTAAACTTAAACTATATAGGTAGGTACATTCCTTATCGAGGTAGCGCCTGCACGTGGTATTTTGTGGAAGAACCGCACTCAAGGGGCCAAAGAGCTGCATGTGGCTCGTGAGCCGCAGTTTGCCGACCAGGGCCTTAGCCCATTAAAAAAAATATATTATGTATTGATTGATTTCAGAGAGAGAGAGAGGGAGGGGAAAGGGGGCACACACACAGATACACACACACACTGAGAGAGAGAGAGAGAGAGAGAGAGAGAGAGAGAGAGAGAGAGAAGCATTCCTTTGTTGTTCCACTTAGTTGTGCGTTCACTGGCTGCTTCCTGCTTCCTGTGTATGCCCTGACTGGGATCAATTGCACAACTTTGGTTTTCTGGGATGGCGTTCTAACTGACTGAGTTAACAAGCCAGGGTCGGCCTTAGCCCACTTTTAAAATCAGCTTATGGCCTGACCTGTGGTGGTGCAGTGGATAAAGCGTCGACCTGGGAACACTGAGGTCGCCAGTTCAAAACCCTGCACTGGCCTGGTCAAGGCACATATGGGAGTTGATGCTTCCAGCTCCTCCCCCCTTTCTCTCTCTCTCTCTCTCTCTCTCTCTCTCACACACACACACACACACACTCTGTGTCTCCTCTCTAAAATGAATAAATTTAAAAAAAAGAAATTAAAATCAGCTTATTTGGTAGTTTGTACCATTTATTACTAAGCTGTCAGAGTTTCTTATACATTTTGGAGGTGAATACCCTATCTTACATACACATATTTTCTCATTCCATAGATTGCCTTTGATTCTGCTGACTGTTTCTTGTGCTGTACAAAAGCTATTTGGTTTGAGGTATTCCCACTTGTTCCAGTTTTGTTGCCAGTACTTCTGGTGTCATACCCATACAATCAACGCCAATACCAATGACATTAAACTTTTTCCTATTTTCTTCCAGGCATTTTATAATTGTGGGTCTTACAATTAAATCTTCAATTTATTCTGAGTTTATTTTTATGTATGGCGTAAGATAAGAGTCAAGTTTCATTCTTTCATAAGTGGATATCCACTTTTCCCAGCACCATTTGTTCAAGAGGCTGTCTTTTCTCTATTTTGTATTCTTGGCACCTTGTCACAGATCAGTTGACCATATATGTGAGAATTTATTTCTGTGCTATCTATTTTGTTCCATGGTCTCTGTGTCTGTATTTATGACAGTACCATGCTGGTTTGATTACTGTATCTTTGGAATATACTTTGAAATCCCGAAGTGTGATGCTTCCAACTCTTTTCTTCTTTCTCAAGCTTTGTTACTAGATACATGAAATTTGAATTGTCTTATCTTCTCAGTTATGTAGAAGATTTACTATGAAGTATCTCTCTTTACCTCTAATTCCTTCTATATCTTACAAAGTCCAATTTATTTGACATTGACACATATAGCCATATGGGCTTTCTTTCTATTATTATTTGTAATTTAAGTTTTACTTAATATTTCTATTCAAACTTTATAATTTCAATATAGAAACTGTCTGTTAAACAAAATACTTTATTATAATGTGACAATCTTTGCTTTTCTAATGAACTGAATCCACTTTAGAATCAGCACAGACTGATTCTAAAATTTTATCTGAAAATGCAGAAGGGACAAACATAGCCAAGTCTGACTTGAAGAAAAAAGAACTGGAAGATTTGTTCTTTCAGATGCCAAGATTTCTTATAAAGCTATCACAGTTAAGATGTCACAAGGATAGACAAAAAAACCTATGAAATAGTGTAAAGATACCACTGCCAAGCCATAAAGAATAGATGGGTCTGCCCTATCCAGATAGCTCAGTTGGTTATTGGTGCCCAGAAGTGCAGAGGATTGCAGTTCAATTCCCAGTTAGGCCGCATACAAGAATGATGGATGCTCCTCTCTCTCATTCTCTCTTCTTTTCTTTCTCGCTAAAACAATAAATTTTTAAAAAATTAAAAAGAATAGAGGAATCTTTTTAATTGTGGTCCTGGATCCACTGTATATTCACATTCAAAAAACCCAAAACTTTTCTTTCATCTCATGCTAAATGCATATTCAACTCTTAATGAACTGTACATATCAATGCTGAAGTTAAAAATAAAGCTTTAAGGAAAAACTAGGAAGAATATTTTCATGACTTTGTTTTACAGAAAGCATATTTTAACAGAATACAAAAAGAACTAATTAGGAAGAAAACTACCGATAAATCATACTCCATTTAAATTTAATTTTATTTGTCAAAAGACACAAATTAAGAGGATGAAAAGACAGGCAAGATATATTTTATCTTTTAAATTTTTTTTTCTCAACTGAGAAGTCAGGGAGAGGCAGAGAGACAGATAGAATCCCACATGTGCCTGACAGGGATCCACCCGGCATGCCCACTAGGGGGCAATGTTCTGCCCATCTGGAGCATTGCTCCACTGTAACCAGAGCCATTCTTAGCCTGAGGTAGAGGCCATGGAACCATCCTCAGCATCAGGGCCAACTTTGCCCCAATGGAGCCTTGGCTGTGGAAGGGGAAGAGAGAGACAGAGAGAAAGGAGAGGGGGAAGTGTGGAGAAGCAGATGGGCACTTCTCCTGTGTGCCCTGGCTGGAAATTGAACCTGGGACTTCCACATGCTGGGTCAACGCTCTACTACTGAACCAACAAACCAGGGCCAAACAGACAAGATATTTTAATGCATGAAGCAAATCATAGAATCTCTCAAGAACTACTCACAATGGCAATCTGGAAGTGGACAAAAGATTTGATTAGGTACTTTAAAAAAGGTACATACAAATAAACAATAAATAGTTTAGGAATATTACTTCATTAGTACTCTGGCAAGTCAAAACCTTGATGATATACCACTACACATTCCCCAGTATGTTTAAAATTTTAAGGCTGACAATACCAGTGTTGGAAGGATATGGAACAATGGAAATAGTCATATGGTTCTGGAAAGAATATGAATTGTGACAACCACCATGGAAAACAGTTTGGTATTACCCCCAAAGATTAAACACATGCATATACCACAATCCAGCAGTACCACTTTTAGATATCTACTAAACAGAAATGTATGTACAAATGTACCCCAAAAATGTATATAAAATGTCAATCACAGTATTGTATACAATGGCTCCCAAACCGGAACAAACCCCTATAATCATCAAAAGTAGAATAAATATATAAACAGTGACCTTTCTCTAGAAATTCTTTTTATAAAATGGAATGCTATATGAATAATGAAAATGGATGAACTACAGCTAGCAACAGCAACATGGGTGAATCTCATAAACATAATGTTGAGCAAAATAAGTTAGATATAAAGGGATATAGATTTTATAATTTACTGTATATAAAGGTCTGGAATAGGTAGATTAAAATTCTTTGTTAGAAACCTGAAAAATTGTTTACTCTCAGAAATGAGAAATTAGAGTACTGATTAGGAAAGAGGACGTGGGGTGTAATGAGCTGCAGACATTATACTATTTCTTGACTTGGTTGATGGTTATATATATGCTCTACTTGCAGTATTTCATTGAGTTGTACACTTATGTCTTATACAGTTTTCCATATGAATATTGCATTTTATAATTAAGAACAATTTAAAAAGAGAAAATATTTTCTGACATCAGGGAACAGGGAAACTAAGTCTGGTTCTTGATCCCGTGTTCTTTCCACTATTTTATGGTGCTCTGAGAACAAAGTGAGATTACAAGTTTTGCATCCAGAACCACAAGTTATATTCTTAGCTACAGAGCACAATTTAACTTACAAAAGTAACTCAAAGGCCCCTGCAACATGCAAAGCAACTGAGAAAAAAGCTCAGAAAAGGTTCAGTTGTCAGGATCAAAGATACTGCGGAACTTCCGAAGAATATAATGATCAAGACCAAAAGGATAAGGGAAGCAGACTGCAGTACAGACCTGATCCTCCATGCTAATGAACTATTATAAATTCCCTAGTGAGGAGGGATTGGTGGTTAAAACTCAACTTTCATTTAAATAATTGTCTTAGAAATGTCTGCAATTAGTTGTATATGTTTAATTTGATTGCTTGAGTAGATCTGGTTATAATTTTATCCATATTGTGATTCATGAGTCATTCTCAAAATAATCCCTTTTGTTCACTTGAAGTCACTATAATCCTTGACCAAAAAAACTGAAAAAAAAGAATAAAAGTAAATCAGGGTAGATTCTATTGATAATAAAGTTACTACACGGACAGTCTACTGAGACTATTCATACTAAATCTGCCTACAACCTGCATACATGTGGATGATAAAGGGTTACATCATACAGCAATAAAGAACTATTTCTAGCCAAGAGAAGTGACATACACCTACCAAGTCTTATGAGAGTATCAGGAGGACCGAGAGTCAAAGGGTACAGTCATGCCATTCAGCTCCCATGAGATACTGAATGAATTCCCTGAGTAAAAGGAGGGAGACAAGTGACCCGGACCTGAGATTACTACTGTGGCTATTGTTCTGCTAGCTGAGTTTTATCCCAAGCTACCACACCCTAGAGAAATGTAGGTTACACAATATCTTAGCCATGGAATGAAGAAGAGAGGACTATGAGGAAGTGCCGTCATTTACTATCATATCCAAATAGTATCTCATGATACTTAACTATGGAAAGTTCAAATGAAATGGCATCTTTAAATACTTAAGGCAATAATTAGCTAAATAATAAAAATTGAATTTAAAGGTAAAAAGAAGTAGGCATAATGGTCTATTGGAAAGAAGATAATGAATGCAATTGGTTAGGTAATTTAAACTATGAATATTCTTAATCCTTGAGGTAAAATTGTAGATATGCAATATAATCAGAAAACATTTCAAACCATATAAATTGAGTTAGGAAAACACTACATATATTGAAAGGTGCATGTTAAATTGAAGTTTCAATAACATTGAGGGGAACTTTGCTCAGTGCTATATGCGTGGTTTCCTAACATAATGTCCGTGTTTCACCACTAATGATTATAAAGAAGCCTAGTTCATTTTATATGCCAAAAATCTTGCTTTCTTGTCCCTATTTTTGCAAATAAGTTTAAATCTGATAGCTATACTTGGTAAGTCCTCATGTTTCATTCTCTTTGATCTTTGGTTTTCTTACCCTCATTGCTTTTTAAATTTTCTCTTCTTTCTTTAATCTGCTAATTTGCATGTTTTTAAACTGTTTTCCCTTAATTTTTTGTTTAGTAAAGAGATTTGTACTATACTCTTTTCCAAATGTTGATTTTTCTGCTAAGAAGAGCTGTTTCACATCATGTAGCGGTGGTGTGCTGGCAAATGTTTAACAGCTGGCTGTCTAAAAAATAGCTGTAATTTGCAATATTTGCTGATTTCTGTGGTGTAAATATTCCCACCATGGCCTATTTTAAACTACCAGTGTGATGTCCCTGAACTCAGATTTGAGTGGTGATACGTAGAATTAGCTCTCATAAGCTATTAAGAGCAAGGTCCAGCATGTCATTGATAGAGTTATTTTTTTCATTGATAATCTAGGGAAAACTATTTCTAATGATTATTTCCTTAATAAATTTTGTTTGCCTGTCTGAAATTCCTTTGTCTCCAAAAATCACACACTATTTGGTTATTGTAGTAAAGCATGGGACTCATTTATTCAATATTCTTGTTTCCCGTCTAAATTCTAATTCCTTTTGATATTTAGTTCCATTGATCCAACCTCATTATTTACTTTTATTCCACTTAAAGTAGCCTCTCTTTTGCCAAAAACGAAGCAAGCAAATGTAAAAAGAAGCCATCCACTATTTCAAAGTCTTAATGTCTTTATTTATGCATTTCCACTACAAGAGATAAATCCTTTCCTTGTACTTTATCCAGATCTCATTTTTATTCAAGACCAGTGTTAAATGTTACTTCCTCTATTAAAACAATCCTCCATCCAAATATACCTAAAAGCAAAGGCTCACACATTCCCAGAATACTTTGTTAATATTTCTTTTATTTTTACTTGTATTAAAACTTTTGGGCATAAAATGGATGCCCAATAAAAGACTACAGAATGAATGTACAGATAAATGAATGTTATAACGTGTTTGCTTCATCACTGAAAAGAAATGCTTTCTGCCTTTTATTGGTAACCAGACTATTATGAAGGGTCCAGGTTCCTCGCCACATTTCTTTTAACACCTTTCTGAAAAGCCCAAAGACAAACAGTACAGAAGATCTGCATAGTGGAGTTTGAGTTCTCCAGGTAACTTCTACTTTATTTAGTGTTTGCTAAAATACATAAACAAACAGAAAATCCCCAATTACTTTGGCTCTGCTTCCCATAAGCCTTGTTGAATATAAGAAATGCAACATCATAGGCCATATCTACAATGAAAAGGATCTTTAATTAATATTTTCCAAATATATTTAATCTCTTTAGATTATCTATACATTATTTTTCAGAGCCTAAGAGACAGGTTTCAAAGTCTAAGAGAAGATCATGGAACAACATTATTTTGGATTAACACACATTTTCCCCATATTGAGTTCCCCTTCCTCTATCACGAATTACAAATTCCGAAGTAGGAGCTTGTAAACTTTCCCAGATTCACACCAATTCCCCAATGGAGTTAACCATACATAATCTAAGGGATGAAAAGATGGTAAGACTAAGACTACTTCCCCATTCAAAATCTAATGAAAACAAACCCCCGATGAGCAACTTGGACAACAACATCTTAAGAGTTCACCTCAGGGGTGGTTGTCAAAACTTACTAGAGTCAATGCAAGAGACTTTTTCAGCAGCTTCTGAGCAAAAAGTCATCTTGGAAAGATTATCAACATACACACCCACTAAGTTTAGCCACTGTTGCTGAAATCCAAGTCAAATGAAAGCAGCTGAGCCTACTCAACAGGAGACAACAGTTATTACAAAGAAAAGGAGAAAGGAGAGAGGGAGAGAGAGAAAGAGGGAAAGAGGAAGAGAGAGAGAGTGAGCCTAAAGGGAAAGGAAAGAAGAGAGAGTGAACCAGAAAGGAAGGAAGGAAGGAAGGAAGGGAAAGAAGAAAATAGGAAAGTAGTTAAGAGGGAGGGAGGGAGGGAGGGAGGAAGGAAGGAAGGAAGGAAGGAAGGAAGGAAGGAAGGAAGGAAGGAAGGAAGGAAAGACCTAGAAGCCAAACCTTACAGAAAATGGGGGATATTAAGAGAAAATATGCTATAGAGTCCAATATGCACTGGATCATCAGTACCAGAGGCAGTAGCATCATCTTAACAGCTTCCATTTATGGCAATTTTTTTCTCTTTAACAAGCTTAAAACTATCATTTAGTCTGTTTTGACAGGTGGTCTTTTAATGGCTACATTCTCAACTCACTACACAAGACTCTTACCTACGATATGTCCTCTCTTTTTACCTTTGCCAAAAAAGTTTTCAATGTTTTCCTTTCAGATTCCATAGGAATGCCAACTGCGTAAGCTTTTCTCACCTCTTGGAAAAGTGTTTTTTCAGAGGAAGGAACCCAGGGTGTCACTAATTGGCTTTGCAGAATGGTAGGCAAGTTCGGCCCTAAAGCAATTGCGGCATTGTTTGCCCACCAGGGCTAGAACAGATGACCAAAATCAGTTTCTCTGAGAAGCATCCAGATGTTTTTATAACTAGTTCGGAAAATGATGTGACTCTTCACCTTAGTATCACTGATGCCATTCCAAGCAACCTACGAGCCTTCTCATTTGGGTAGTCACTTCAATTTCTTGTGAACTCCAAGCTGGTGTTTATAAGGGTTTCTTTGAAGGAGTTCAAAAATATTCATTATTAACTGATTGGACGGCTAATTCTAAGTTGTGAACTTTGCTGAAAAGAAAAAGGGAAGAAGAAAAAAACGGACTTCTGGTATGTCTTCAGAATCAGTTGCCTCTAGGAATTTCCTGTACCATACTCAAATTAGTTTTAATCTAACAGTATATTATTTTGACTGACCTTGTGCATATTTCTTAGAACTGTTAAAATACAGTGTGTCCGTAAAGTCATGGTGCACTTTTGACCGGTCACAGGTCAAAAGTGCACCATGACTTTATGGACACACTGTATATTTTGCTAACTAGATCACTTTTATGATTAAACATATATAAAAAAAAATAAGAAATGCCTAATTTGGCTGCAACATTCAGATAACTTAATTTTTAAAATATAACGTTTTTGGTACCCATCTATGTGTCTCCACTGAGCTGCGGAGCCAAGAGTTCCTGCTGATTTTACAATTCCTTTGGGTTATGTCATTCATATTATTCTGCTGATAATAAGCCGTATAGAGCAGCATTTTGCTGTATTGCAATGGCCTGGCCAAGAACAACAAGGAAAAGAAATAGCATTAAAAAAAACTGGCAAAATGTTTATGGATTCTAATCCCCTGCACATGAATAAATACATCTGACAAAGTGCAGAGTCCCTCAGAAAGGCCCTTCTTGACCTTCCTAATTTGAGTTCAATTGCATGTTCAGTGTTGAGAAGCCAAAGTAGGTTCTGCCAATGTTTTAAGCTCAACCTTTACTACATTTTGTTATTTGTGAAAGTGAAATCCCAGATAATAAGTTATAATTGCCCTATTAATCACTTGAAAAGGGAGTTTGAAGGAAAATTAGGATTTGAAATGGCACAACTGATATCTGAAAGACGTCCTTTTTTATTTTCTTACCTAGGGTTTACCAAGTCAAACTACTGTAGAAACGACACGTATGTAGTTTTTCAAATGGTGAGGCACATGCAATATGCCTTATATTATTATTTTTCTAAAGGAATGAAATTTAAAACATCAATGTAGTCATGGCTGTTAGTCATGATGACCTTTGAACTAGAAAAAAAAATGCAGAAAACCAGGCCTTGGATTATAAATTATATTGTCAATGAAAGTGAGAAGAATTCTTTGTTCCTTAAGTTGTTTCAAGTATTATATTTTCATTTCTTTTTTTGAAATAAATTATAATGTACAACACACATATATTTTTCTTCCATTTTTTTTTTTTTTTTTTTTTTTTACAGGGACAGGAGAGAGTCAGAGAGAGGGATAGATAGGGACAGACAGACAGGAACGGGGAGAGGTGAGAAGCATCAATCATCAGTTTCTTGTTGCCGTTGCAACACCATAGTTGTTCATTGATTGCTTTCTCACATGTGCCTTGACCGTGGGCCTTCAGCAGACCGAGCCACCCCTTGCTGGAGCCAGCGACCTTGGGTCCAAGCTGGTGAGCTTTTGGCTCAAGCCAGATGGGCCCGCGCTCAAGCTGGCGAGCCTGGGGTCTTGAATCTGGGTCATCCACATCCTAGTCTGACATTCTATCCACTGTGCCACCACCCGGTCAGGCCCATTTTTCATTTTTTAAAAATCCTTATTTATCTTAGTTTTGTTACTCTGTATACTTATATACCTGACACACCAAAACTTATCTCTCAAAGTTCAATATACCAAATTCATCTGTTGTCTTTAAAGTATCTGGTGGGAAATCTACAGTCTTGCTTATATCACTAAGAAATGTCAATGAAAAAAAATACAGAAAGGCGTGGATTCTTTAAACCTGTCTCTCTTTAGATCATAATGAATAAATTTTGTGTTTATGTAAGTAAGCATAACCAATAACAAGGGACACAATAGTGTTTAGGGTTTTCTAATAACTAAATCAAATTTACTATAAAACGTGTAGATAATAAAGGTGATTTAACAGTCAATATAACCAATAACCATTTTACTTATCACTTACTGAAATTTTTAGCATCTATACACTGACATGGGCATGTTTAAGATTGGCCAATGATACTTTTATCGTTTCTTCTATCTTAAGTCTGGTCTTTCTAAAAATGTAGAGAAAATATATAGGTTTCAAACTATAAATTAGATGACATCCTTCTAATGTCAACTAACTGTTCTATGAAAACAGTTTACTTTATCTCTAGGATTCGGTTACATATAATAAAATGACCAAAGAGTTCCCAGTCAAAAGACTATTCAGGGAAAGAAAGATATAAAAAACACATCCATTTTGCTTTTTAGTAAACTCAGATAAATTAAGAAACCGCATCATTCCACACAACTGACTTGAATTTGTTCTGAAGCATAGTCATGTCTTAAAAAAAAGAAATTACAGGAAAAATTATTTTATATTCATTGGAAATATTCCCTTGGAAGAACAGGGTGGGCACAGTGCAGATTATAAGAGCATTGTGCTCAAAGAGCCAGTGAAGTCCATAACTTCCTTCGGGTAACATTTCCTTTTGGGAAGGTCAATCATTCATGGAGCCATAATCCACAACATACAGTTAGGTTTTCTGCATGTCTGGCATAAGACATTATAATGCAAATATTAAAACCACTTGGCTTCTTTAAAATTATTCTATATTTAAAATCAAATAAGTAATTTGAGAATATAGGTGAATATGTAAAATATATTATCTGGCTGGCAAACAGAACAGCCCAATATTAACTGATAAGTACAAGTGCCATTTATTTTTTGCACTAGTTACTTGGCACAAGCCCCCTGCACCAATATTCTGTTTGACAGTATTCATTCATACGGGTCTTAGATTAATATTTAGAAAATCTTAAGACAACTTGAATTATGTGCGATCTGAAGTTGCAGTCCATTAAAATGACAACACTAATCCTTAGTTACATCCTTTGTGTTATTGAGCTGTCTAAAATTATACATAAATACTTGAGTAGTACTCAAGTTTTCTCTGTCATATGTTACTTCAATTTAAAAATGTACATCCTTCAATAAATATGGCACAGTAATCATGTTGACATGCTATATGTATTAACATAATGATTACAATAAAACTTACATATTTGGCATGCAGAAGATACTGTTTTCCCTCCATAAATAGTATAGGCACAAGTGTGAGCTATTGTTAAAATCATTATGAACCATGGATTTTAAAACTGATTGTGTATATATTTATTTCATAAACAAATCCATATTTCAAGTTCACAAAAAAGGTAAAAGATATAAAATGGTCATAATATCTCTACATATTCACTATAAAAATAAATGAATTGATAACATTAATGAATAAATAAATACAAACTTTGAAATATTGGTAGATTTGCAATTAATTGGTCCAAAAGCTTGGCATGATCTAGAGGTAAATCTCATGATAATCTGATATGAAGTCCGCAGAGTAGTCAGAAAAAAAAATATGTGATGTGAAAGCAAAAAAGAATGACCTTTGACAATGTAGACTCAAGTTCAAATCTTGAATCTAAAGCATTCTGGCTACGTGATTTTGATTGCATTTCTTAAACCACTTCAACTCATTATCTTCATCTGTGAGATGAAAATAATATCTAACCTAGAAAATTCACAAATGGCAGGAAAAAAATGACAGGAAGAAAAAAGAATTTCTCAATAATTTTAAGACTCCAGGCCAAGAAGGTAATATAGAAGGCTCCAGATTTTCCCTTTCCCATAGATGTACAGCAAAATAAAGGCAAGTCCCTCTTAAGAATCCAGAAATTAGCTGAGTGACTCCTACACATTGAGTAAATGAGAAAATACCCACATCAAAAGGGTAGGAATGGCTGACACACACTTTTGCCACAAACCCACCTTCATCACAGCACCATACAATTAGAAAGGTACCTTAAACTTCCAGTTTCCCATGAGGAATGAAGGGTTTAGACCATACATCTAGCATCCTATTTTATTAAGTTTCTTACCAAAGAATGGTCTCTCAAAATACTTAGCTATGAAAGCTTGCCTTCGTTAGTCTCACAGGATGTTAGCAAACAAAGGAGCAGTTCTTAACAGGTGTGTGAGCACTTGCCATGGCCATCCCCTCAGGGCTCAGTGCAGAGGGAGCAAGCCAACAAGTCCATCTCCCAGTCTTTCCCTGGAAGGGGAAGTCCAGACTTTACAAGCTGCTGCCTGAGGAGTCTGGCTCCTAATTAGCACCAAGGTGCCGACTGTGATTTTCCCAGAGCCTAAAAGAACTGGTGGGCACTTTCCCCCGCCTTGTCTTTCTGGTTTAGTTCAACAATAAAACCAACTCTGGAATATCTACCTGGAAGGAACTTATTCACATATCTAGCACCCCAACTTTTATGGCTATTACCCAAAGAATGGGTCCTAAAATCACGTAGGTCTGACAGCCAACACAGCATGTATTCATGAGGCCCACGAGACTACAGCAAGCAGAGAAGTTTTCCAACAGGCACAGGAGCACCTCCCAAAATGCCCATCTCCCAGTTTCTTTATGAAGGGGGTCTGACTGCATACTTCCCGAGCTGCTACCTAAGGGTCCAACTTTTATCTCCCAGTTTCTTTATGGAGGGGGTCTGATTGCATACTTCCCGAGCTGCTACCTAAGGGTCCAACTTTTATCTCCCAGTTTCTTTATGAAGGGGGTCTGATTGCATACTTCCCAAGCTGCTACCTAAGGGTCCAAACTTTAGCTAGCATACATCTAGGGGCTGACTCTAATCTTCACCTTAGGGACACTAACAGGCCTTGGCACACACTCAACTACTGGGAGCCACTAACAAAAGAGACTATAGCTGGGAGAAGAGATTGTTTTATCCAGTGTGCCCAAACCAATGAAAAGAGTCAAGAAAAATGAAAACAAACAAATGAATAAGGGAATATATTCTAAGTAAAAGAAGGCAAATCCTCAGGAATTAATGAAATTAATCTTAATGGAATGAAGATAAGTCATTTACCCCAGAATATTCAAAATATAGGTCATATAAATGATCACTGAGAACAGGAGAGTAATATGTAAACAGAGAATTTAACCCAATATATATAAACTATTAAAACACACCAAACAGAAATCATAAACCTGAAGAATAACTGAAATTCAATAGAGGAGTTTAACAGTCAACTAGATCAAATGGAAGAAAGGATCAGTGAAAGTCATCCAATCAGAGAAACAAAAAGAAAAAAATATGAAAAAATGTAAAGATAGCTTAAAGGACTTATATGACACAATCAAGCAGACCATCATACACATTATAGGGGTCCCAAAATGATAAGAGAGAAGGAAAGGGCCCAAATGCTTATTTGAAGAAGTAATAGCTGAAAACTATGCTAATTTGGGGAAAGAAACAGACATCCAAATCCAGGAAACTCAAAGACTACCAAAGAGGTGGGCTCAAAGAGAGACACACCAAGGTACAACATAATTAAATTGTCAAAAATAAAGAGAGGATCTTTAAAGCAAGAAATGGAAAGCCACTTGTTACCTTTAAGATTATGAGTCAATTTTTTCACCAGAAACTGCATATTGTTAGGAAGTAGGATGATATATTTGAAGTGCAGTAGGGAAAAACCATCAACCAAGAATACTCTACCCAGTAAAGTTGTTCTTAAGAAGAATAGTTTTGTAGACAAACAAAAGCTGAAGAATTCTTTACCACTAGTTTAACCTTAAAAGAAAGGTTAAAAGGAGTTCTTTAAGCAGAAATGAAAGGATGGTAACTAGTTATATGAAAATATAAACTTCACATGTAAAGGTAAATATATAATTAAAATCAGAGTACTCTAATAGTGGTAAGTAAGTAACTTTTAACTATAGTGTAAAGGTTAAAAGACAAAAGTGTTAAAATATAACAATAATAATGGGTACACAATACAAAAATTGATTGAATTTGTAATATCAAAAACATAAATTAAGGGAGAGAAGTGTAAAAATGTAGAGCTTTCATACAGATTAGATGTTAAGAGTTTATCAGCTTAAAATACACTATTATAAGATATTTTATGCAAGACTCATGGTAACCACAAAGCACAAATGAATAATAGATAAGCAAAAGATAAAGAGAAGGGAATCAAACATACCTTTGTGAAAATCATCAATTTACCAAGAAAGTAAATAATAAATGACAAAATAGCCAGAAAACAGTAAGATGGCAATAGTACTCCCATTTATATCAATAACTATTTTAAATGTAAATGGACTAAAATTTAATCAAAAGACAGAGAGTAGCTGAATGCTTAAAACAAATAAGACCTACATGCTGTGTACAAGAAAATCACTTCAATTTTAAGGAAACACACTCTGAAATTGAAGGGATGGAAAATATATTCCATGCCAATGGAAACCAGAGGAAAACAGAGTTAGGCATATCAGAAAAAATGAACTTTAAGCAAAAACTATAATTAGAGACAAAGAAAGTCATTATATAATAATAAAGTGGTTCATTCATCAAGAGGCTATAACAACTGTAAATATTTATGTGCCTAGTATAGGAACACCTAGATTTATAAAGCAAATATTAACACATGTAAAGGGAGACATAGAAAAAATTACAATAATAGCAGGGGACTTTAATAACCACTTTCAACAATTGATAGATCATCCAGACAGAAAATTAATAAGGAAACACTAGACTTAAACTAAACATTACACCATATAAAGTTAATAGACATGAACAGAGCATTCCATCCAACAGCAATAGAATTTACATTCTTCTCAAGCATACATAGAACATTCTCCAGGATAGGTCATATATGTGGCCACAAAACTAGTCTTAGAAAATTCAGAAAGATTAAAATCATCCCAGACATTTTTTCCAACCATAATGACATGAAACTAGAAATCAACTACAAGAAGAACACTTAAACATTTACAAATATGTGCTAATTTAACAATATTCTCCTGCATAAGCAATGGCTCAAAGAAGAAATCAAAACAAAAAATAGAAAATATTGAGATAAATGAAAATGGAAAAACAACATACTAAAATTTATGGGATGCAGCAAAAGCAGTTTTGAAAAGGAAGTTTATGGTGATAAATGCTTACATTAAGAAACATAACTTACAGATACAGAGAACAAATTGATTGTCACTAGGGAGGATGGGTGAATAAAGTGAAAAGAATTAAGAAGTACAAATTGTCAATTATAAAAACAGTCATGCTGATGCAAAGTACAGGTAGGGAATATAGTCAATAATATTGTAATAACTATGTACGGTTTCAGATGGATACCGAAATTAGTGGTGTGATCACTTTCTAAGCTATATAAATGTCTAATTACTCCTGTTGTACATCTGAAACTAATGTAATACTGTATGTCAACTGTAATTAGAAAATCAATTTATTAAAAAAAGAAAAATCTCATATAAACAAACTAACTTCATGCCTCAAGAAATTAGGCTAAGAAGAGTAAACTAAACCCAAGGTAGTGGAAGGAAGGAAATAAAGGTCAGAGTAGAAACAAATAAAATAGGAACTAAAAGCACAATACAAAAAAATCAATGAAACTGGGAGGAATTATATAAAAAGATAAACAAAACTGACAAACCTTATCTAGACCAAGAAAAAAAAAAAAGAAGCCTCAATTAGTAAAATAAAAAATGAAAGATTGGGCAAAACAACTGATAGCATAGAAATACTAATAATCAACTACTATAAAGAAGTATATGCTAACAAGTTAGATAACCGAGAAGAAATTAATAAATTTGTAGAAATAAAAAATCTGCCAAAATTGAATCATGAAATTTAGAAAATTTGAACAAATTATTAGTAAGGAAAATGAATCAGTAATCATAGACCTCCCAACAAAGAAAAGTCCAGAATCATATGACTTCACTGGTAAATTCTACCAAATATTAAATGAAAAATATTCCATGTCCATGGCTCAGTAGAGTTAATATTATTAAAACATTTATATTACCTAAAGTGATCTATAGATTCAGCACAATTCCTTTCAACAGGCATTTTTTTTCATAGAAATAAAAAAACAATCCTGACACTTATATGAAATCACAAAAGACTCCAAATATTCAAAGCAAACTTGAAAAAGAAGAATTCTGCTGGAGACATCACACTGTCCGATTTCAATAATACTACAATAGTCAACACAGTGTGACATGGACATCAAAAACAGATACATAGATCAATGGAACAGAATCTTTTCTATTCTCAGAAATAGGAAATTTCTAAACCTAGAAATAAACCCATGCATATATGGCCAATAAATTTTCAACAAAGAAACCAGGAATATTCAATGTAGAAAGAACAGTCTTCTTTTTCTTTTTTTTTTACAGAGACAGAGAGTCAGACAGAGGGACAGACAGAAAGGAAAGGAGAGAGATGAGAAGCATCAATCATCAGTTTTTTGTTGCCTTTGTGACACCTTAGTTGTTCATTGATTGCTCTCTCACATGTGCCTTGACCGCGGGCCTTCAGCAGACTGAGTAACCCCTTGCTGGAGCCAGCGACCTTGGGTCCAAGCTGGTGAGGTTTGCTCAAGCCAGATGAGCCCACACTCAAGCTGGCGAGCTCGGGGTCTCGAACCTGGATCTTCCACATCCCAGTCCGACGCTCTATTCACTGCGCCACCGCCTGGTCAGGCGAAAGCACAGTCTTTTTAATAAATACAGTGTGTCCGTAAAGTCATGGTGCACTTTTGACCGGTCACACGGTCAAAAGTGCACCATGATTTTACCGGACACACTTGGTAAAACTAGTTAGCCATTTGCAAAAGAATGAAGCTGGACCCCTATCTTATATAATACACAATAATAAATTCAAAATTGATTAAAAATGTAAATATAAGATTTGAAATCACAAGATTCTTAGAAGGAAACATAGGGGGTAAGCTCCTTGACTTAAGTCTTGGTAGTAATTTTTGGATTTGATACCAAAAGCAAAGGCAACAAAAGCAAAACTATGTAAGTGGGACCACATCAAACTAAAAAGCTGCGGCACAGTGAAGACAAGCCTCAACGGAATGGGAGTAAATACTTGCAAACTATGTAACCAATAAGGGTTAATATCTAAAACATACCAGGAATTTATACAACTCACTAGCCTAAAACGTAAATAAAGAAAACCAGTTAAAATGGGAAAAAGATCAGAATCCAAAATCCAAATAGATGTTTTTTCCAAAGAAGACATAAATGGCCAACAGTACGTGAAAAGATGCTCAACATCATTTAGAATCAGGGAAATACAAATCAAACACACAATCAGATACTCTCTCACATATTGTTAGGAAGTGCATTATCAAAAAGAAAACAAGTAAGTGCTAGTGAGAATGTGGAAGAAAGGGAACACGCGTACTGTTGGTGGGCAGGTGCACTAGTACAGCCACTATGGACAACAGTAGGAGCTTTTTTAAAGCAGTAAAAATAGGATTTACATGTGACTCAGCAATCTCACCTCTGGGTAATATGCAAGGAAACAAAATCACGATCCCAAAGTGCTATCTGCACTCCCAGGTTTACCGCAGCATTATTCGCGTAGTTAAGGAATGGAAACAGCCTAAGTGTTCGTACAAGGGGAATGGATAAGGAAAATGTGATATATTTATATAGAAATGTATAGCTATGTAGACACTTAGATATATGAATATTATTCGTTCTTTAAAAAGAATATCTCATCATGTGCAATGACATAGCTTATCATCTGCATCATCTTGGAGGGCATTGTGCTAAATCAAGTAAGCCAGACAGAGAAAAAATATATACTGCATGGTCTCCTTGATGTGAAATCAAAAGAAAAGAAAACAGAAAGAAAAGTAGTTGAACTCATAAAAACAAAGAGTAGAATGGTGGTCACCAGGGGTTGAGGGGGTTTAGAGAGGAAGGATGTGGTGGATGTGGTAATGGTGGAGGTGGTGTTTGTGGTGCTGGTGGTGGTGGTGGTGGTGGTGGTGATGGTGGTGGCTGTGGTGGCGGTAGTGCTGGTGGTGATGGTGGTGGTGGTGGTGGTGATGGTGGCTGTGGTGGCGGTAGTGATGGTGGCGGTGGTGGTGGTGGTGGATGTGATGGTGGTAGTGGAGGTGGAGGTGATGGTGGTAGTGAAGGTGGAGGTGATGGTGGAGGTGATGGTGGAGGTGGTATTTGTGGTGCTGGTGGTGGTGGTGGTGGTGATGGTGGTGGCTGTGGTGGTGGTGGTGGTGATGGTGGTGGTGGCTGTGGTGGCGGTAGTGATGGTGGTGATGGTGGTGGTGGTGGTGGTGGCTGTGGTGGTGGTGGTGGCTGTGGTGGCGGTAGTGATGGTGATGGTGGTGGCGGTGGTGGTGGTGGTGGTGGAGGTGATGGTGGTAGTGGAGGTGGAGGTGATGGTGGAGGTGGTGGCAGTGATGGTGGTGGTGGTGATGGTGGTGGTGGAGATGGTGTTGGAAGTGGTGGTGATGGTGGTGGGGGAGGTGATGTTGGGTGGAGGTGGAGGTGGTGGTAGTGATGTAGTGATGGTGGTGGCGGCAGTGATGGTGGTGGCAGTGCTGGCGGTGATGGTGGTGGTGAAGGTGATGATGGAGGTAGAGGTAGAGGTGGTGATGGTTGTGGTGGAGGTGATGGTGGTGATGGTGGTGGTGGAGGTGATGGAGGTGGTGGTGGAGGTGATGGTGGTAGTGGAGGTGGAGGTGTGGTGGTGGTGGTAGGTAAAGATAGGAAGAGTTTGGTGTAAAGGTTTTAAAATTTTATTTTAAGATAGATATGGTTTGAGGATCTAATATATAACATGGTGACTATAGTTGATAATACTGTATTGTATGATTGAAATTTAATAAGAGGAGAATTTCAGTGTTCTCATAGAAAAAGGAAGTAACTATGTAAGCTGATGAATGTATTAAATTAACTTAGTGGTAAAACTTATTTCACAATGTGTGCGCACACATACATCTCAATTTATTGCATTGTACATTTTAAACATATCACAACTTTATTTGTAAATCATACCTTAATAAAGCTAAAAATTATTTAAAAAATTTTTCTCCCCATGATGTAACATAATCCTACAGAAAAATATCAAAGAAATTTTCTTCGAGTTATTTCGTTTTCAATGCTTCAGTGTTCATTAGTTGGATCAGTATAGGAAGCATTTCTCTTCGCAAGGGTTATGTTATTTACTGAGTTCTGTCAGTAACGTGACTAAGGGTAGTGTGCTGTGGATTCTCTTCCTGGGCAGAAGTTATTGCATATCACATGAAACCATGTACCCTCCTCCTTAAGGCTTAGCTTCTTTCTTAGAATTGTTAAGTGCAACGTTGTACTTTTTTAGTACATAAAATTTTTTAAAAAGACAAAAATATTCATGCATACATTCCTGGTTTTGACCCTTGCTCTTTTGTACTTTTAGGTGTTTTTTTTGTTTAGTGTTGTTTTGTTTTTTACCTCATTTCCTAGAAGGGCATTTATACAGGCTTCTGATGCATCACAGATGGCTGTGAGATCATGTCCTCCTTCTAGAGCCAGCACCACGTGTCCACCAGCCAATGTCATCAACTGCTTCGTCAAATGACCAAAGCCTACCATGACACAAACAAACATTCCAAAGTATTAAATCAAACAGAATGTCCACTCGATCTAACATTAATTGAGCATTTATTCTGAGCATGTCCTTTCTCGGCACTTCCCTCTGCTAACTCATTCACTACACACAAGAACTTGATCCATTTACAAAGGAGGGGACCAAATCTCAAGATCGTTAACAGCTATGAAGTATCACAGCCAAGATTTGCACCAGTCTGGCTGTCACCATGGCACAGTACATTCACAACACATTATCCATGTACCTGGATGAAAAGTTAGTATAGGGCCAATGTTAGGAAGGCCTTTGTGCCCTGTCTCCATCATCTGCCTTTGTTATAAAGGAAGTTTTCTATCTATCACCTCAAAGTACTTTACTATCTAACATTATATTTCTATAGACATTCTTTTATTATAAAGTAGTAAGTAAATGCCAAAAATTAACATCTATATATGTTATAAAATATAATCAAATGACAAACACCTGTTCACTCATCTTCCAAATCAAGGAAAATATTATGAGCAATAATTTTGAAGTACCCTGGTGCTTCTCTCTAATAACATCCCTTCTCCTCTTGATAGGAAACCAGGATCTTGAGTTTATGTCTATGATTTCTTTGTTTTCCTTTTGTAAAATTTATCTTGCAAACACTTCAATGTGTTGATTCTATCCTCTTAGTGATTACTTTGATGGAAGTCAAAATAGTCACTTTCTAATTACACTACATTTCTAAATAGTTAGCAAAAATATCAAAGTATTGTAATATTTCACACTTCCTGTGGATTTCATTTTGATGTAAAAAATATTGTTTCCACAAGCTACTTAGGAATGAC
The DNA here is from genome assembly GCA_037038555.1 of Rhynchonycteris naso. Taxonomy (NCBI): domain Eukaryota; kingdom Metazoa; phylum Chordata; class Mammalia; order Chiroptera; family Emballonuridae; genus Rhynchonycteris; species Rhynchonycteris naso. The sequence goes on along the minus strand of CM073002.1, from coordinate 132,326,872 downwards.
TAAACTCTACCTTTTTATCTGGTCACGATGAAAAGAATAGTAAGCTTATGGAAAATCTGTAATGCAAACTTCTGATCCCTAAAGCTTAGAAATGTTCTTGGGCCAAGTCAAGGTTAATAGCACATAGTAATTAGTTCCACTCTAAAAGATAAAAAAGCAAACAATACTCATAATACTCATTGGCAAATGTTTCTTCTAATCATATTGCTAAATATTTTGGACAAATTTTCCGACAATCTAAACCAGGCTAGAGTGATAACTTCTAAAAGATATAATATTGAATCAATCTAGCACACCACTCTTTCCTTACTGAAGGGCCCTAGCAATTGAGAATTCAATTATCTAAAATCACTACCAAGCAGAACAAATCACATGGATTTGTTAAAAAAAACCCAAATGAACAAACAAAAAAAATGGAAAGAGAAAGTTCCAAATCTGATTTAAGTTCACTTTTCCCTCTGGAATTAAATAAAATCCCATAAAATACCAAATTTAGATGGGAGAGTAAAAAGTGGAAGGAAGGAATGAAATGAAGCTAATCTTTGATCTCTATCCAAATTCCTCTTTCTTTTACCTCCAGGGTTTACTTCCATTCACATGTTACCCAGGTGATTTCTGGAGCCAGAGACTAAGGCCGCTGAACTCTGAGTTATGCCTGCACAAATATGTGAGTGAAGTCGAGAAGTGAAATTTCTACAAGGTTTGTACCCTCTCTTCCAATCAAAGTAAAGAAGTCAAGAATAATTTTTAGTAACCTGAGTTCTGTGTCCATTACTACAGTATGTATGTGTATGTATATATATGAATAGAAAAGTCAAGAGTGGCTACCAATTTCAATGTGTTTCTGTTTTCAGGACAGGCGAGATAAAAGTTTTAGTGGTGTGTGTGTATGTGTTTATTTGATTAGCAGTGGTGTAACAACTTTTAATAGGCATAATTCCAAGTTTCATTCAATAGTTTTTACTTCTAGTTTCACAAAAGGCACAAAAGCTCATCCTACCTTTCACAAAAAAAAAACAAAAAACTGAACCTACACAGTAGAAAAACTGTTGCAGAGACCATAGTGAGCAAAGTGTTCCCCAAGAGGGCTGACGCATCCTCAATGTGGGGGCTGATGAAAAGAAGTGATCAGGTGAGAAAACGTGTCTGTACACCTGTAATATCTTGGGCTCAAGCAATCACCAGACATGAGAAAGGGACTGGATCCTTGAGTCCAGATACACTGTAGCTTCTGCACTTGTTTTGGGAGGGGCATACAGAGCTTAAGGAGGAGCCTGACTTCCTGGGGTAAACGAGATGGGCGGGCTCAGGTTAGTGACTGGAACTGGCACAGAGTCACTTAAAATCAGCCTCAGTAGTTACAGCTACTACCTGCACTGACTATGACAGAATTCTCTAAGAAGTACTTTCCCAAAGTGAGCTTTAATGGCACTTTAAACTCTTTTAAGGAAAGCTGGAAGGAGGCATTGATAAAGTGCTTCCGTAACAACTACTATCGCTGCTACGCTAGAGAATTTCTGTAGCCTGGTTGTTCGCAAGGAAACAATAACTTAATATGATTTAATTTAATCAACATTAAATTAAAAATGAAGGAAGCTATACTGTAACAAATCATTTCTTTTGATGACCAAACACAGCATAACTAGTCACTAGTAAGACTGAGACACCATGAAGAGAGAAATGAAAAAGAGTATTTTGAGTTAAAAATCCTATGTTCAGTTCCATTGATATATTAGAAACGAATTTAGTATTTTTCAATGTAAAAAAACCCATATTAAGTAAGTTGTAAATACGGCAGTAGTTTAAATTAACAGGTTCAATTGAATTTCTGATGTTCTATGAGGGCTTCTTTCTCTCTAAGAAGTCATATTGTGTCAACAATTTTACTTGTTCAGAAAAATTATTTAAAATATTGTTTGAAAAGTAGATATAAGAAGGCTCAAAGGTCACATTACACAGGTATTTAATAACTAAGACACAAAAGTACTCCTTCTTTGCCTGACCAGGCTGTAGTACAGTGGATAGAGCATCAGACTGGGACGTGGAGGACCCAGGTTCGAAACCCCAAGGTCTCCAACTTGAGCGTGTCAGCTCATCCGGATTGAGTTCAGGCTCACCAGCTTGAGGGGTCACAGGCTTGAGCATGGGATCATAGACATGACTCCATGGTCACTGGCTTTAGGCCAAAGATCGCTGGCTCGAGCAAGGGGTCACATGCTCTGCTGTAACCCTCCCACCCCCACCCCACCCACCCCCTGGTCAAGGCACATTTGAGAAAGCAATCAATGAACAACTGAGGAGCTGGAATGAAGAATTGATGCTTCTCATCTTTCTCCCTTCCTGTCTGTCCTTATCTGTCCTCTCTCTGACTCTCTCTCTGTCTCTATCAAAAGAAAAAAAGGATTCCTTCTTCAAAATAGCACATCTCAAATAATTTTCTATATTTCCCAAATTGTTCCCAGAGAAGAGTGGTAGTGAAAGAAAACAACTTGAACTAATTTTATTTTAATTTCCATTTAAAAACTATTATAAAGGCCCTGGCTAGGTGGCTTAGCGAATAAAGCATTGTCCCGATGTACTAAGGTTGTGAGTTTGATCCCATTAGCACGTTTGGGAAGCAATCAAGGAGTCTAACATTAAATGGAAAAACTAGGTGAAACAATGAGTTGATGCTTCTCTCTTTCATTTCTCTTTCTTCTCCTGTCTTTCCCTTCCCCCCTCTCAAATCAATGAAAAATTAAAATAAAAAACTACTTAAAAAAACCAAATTAGCACAAATATTCATTGTATAGAATAATAGAAAAATAGTATAATATATAAATTCTATATATTATCTAATATTTAATAAAAATAAAATAATAATAAAATAATTATATATAAAATAATAAATCCCTAGTCCTACCTACTAGAAATAGCCAATTCCACTTTTGTGGTATTTTAGAGTTGTTGTTTTTATGTATTTTTAAAATAAAACAGGATCATACTGTGATTTTTTACACTGACATTTACAAATACCAATAGAGTGTAAAACATTCTTCATGCCCTCTGTTATATCATTTTAATATATTAATATATCAACAATTCTCTATCTTAAGGTATTTAAGTTGTTACTAGGTTTTCTGTTTTATATTTAAGATTGCAAATAATATCCTCTTGATGGTTGAAGTGGCCACTACATACTAGCACTTATCTGGTTCTACTGGTATTATGTATTATTTTACAATGGAAAGAGGCCTGCTCTTTATATTGCTAGCTTTTCTTTTAACCAGAGTATGAGATAGAACATAGAACAGTATAGCAGATATAGACAAAATGGAAACAAAGTACAGTCAAAACTGTACAAACTTCGTTCTTTTAAAACCAGTATGTGTTCAGCAATGCTCGTTGTGGATAACTGAAACATCCTCATACAAGTTCAGAGAAATGAGTGTTACTCCAGAAAAGGTCTGTTACTGTTATGAAATTGCAAATAGTGCACCGGGACTCTTTATGGAGGCCAAAACTGAGAGAATTCTGCTCTGGGTTGAAGACAGACAACCTACAATTGATTACTATTGTTATTTTGCCATTTTGTAATAGATATGACTCTCGATTCAGGAGTCAACTCCCAAATAAAGGTATCTGGGTCATGATCCATTGGGTTAACAAAGAAATAGTAACACAAAGCGATATATTAGACAAGTCATTTTATTTCTGCTTGTAAATGTCCTAACTTTGCTTGTGTCAGTCTCCCATCCACTACTAGTGTTCTTCTGTTAGTGTTCTTCTGTGTCTGGTGAGGAAAAGCTTCAAGTAAAAAAAAAAGTAATAATAGCAGAGAATCCCCAAACCCATTCAGCAGAGGTAGTGGCATGAAAGTCAGCAGTAGCAACAGTCTCTTTTGAAATATTGACACCTAATGTTATTGATTTATATCATCTTTGTTACTTCCTGATATGGCTAAAAAGCCTTTTTAACAGGTTAGTTTCATTTGCGCCTGAAATGTTTGTGAAGTCTGCATTGCAGATTTATTAAAGTAGGATCAAAGGAGTCACACACTTCTGCCTCGTTTTAATTTGAGTTTATTTTTCACATCTTCTGACATATTTTCTATAGTTATGTCCAGAAAGGATCACTGAAGAATACACATACTGTTATGCATAACTAACACAAACTAGCATTTTCCACTGTAAACCCCTTTGTCATTAAGCTATCACATTGCTCTTTAGGAAAATACAGTCAAACTCAAGTTGAGAGAAAAGTTCGAGTAGCATGTGGCTGTCTCTTGTATTGTGAGGCTCTCTAGCAGGACTTCAAAGCAGAGTCTGATGGTTGCAGATGGGAAGAATGCTTTCCACAGAAATACCTTTTTAAGACTCATGGTGCTGTAATTCATATGGTAGGCACTTGTGATTCATTCCTGATGATGTTGGGATCATTTAACTCACAAAACCATTGTCGCTACCATAAAATCCTTTCATCTGTAGCCAAAAAGGTTTATTTCATGCAAATGAAAATTTTTCATTAAAGTATCACCTTAATGATGGGCAAAGATATATATATTTCTGGTCATGTTTAAAATGTAAATTTATGAACATATTCTGAAGATTCATTTCATGTTATGATCTTTATTTATTTGATGTCCCAGGACTCTTTCCAAGTTCATTGAAGCCGGAAATCAATTTTAGAAGAAATATGGAGATTATTATCATTAAATCTTTCAGTTGGCTTATTCCAAGCAGCCCTATAAATACTGCATATGTTTCAAAGAAGGCATTTTCAACCATAGTAAAAACCCTTTTACTGCTGTAGTCAGTAATACTCTAGGAGGTAAGCTTATATTCTCAGTACCAGCACCTTTTGAGAACAAATGAATAATAGGTTTGTGTCCTAAACAAAGCTTGAAACAACAGATTATTCCAATTCCATTATTCCTGAAAAATAAAATTAAAAATCATTTATCCTTAGGAATTTCCAAGGGTAAAATGACAAGAAAAGTTGACTGGTATTTTGACCACCCACCCACCTGTCCTTCTATCCATCCATCCATCTCCAAATCAACAGTTAGTTACTACTTACCATATCCTATACAGAGTTACAAATAAATCTGATACTTAAGACAGATATATGAACCCGTTTTCTCACCTGTAAATATAACTAAGGATTATTTAGTCCACTACATAGATTTGAAATGAATATCTAATCATAAAAATTCATCTCAAAAATAAAAAAAAGATAAGCATAGTACATTGAACTGAGATTGGCACATAACTGGTACTTAGATTTTATATTTTTTAATAAACATTTTAATTTTAGAATTTAAAATCCAGAAATAAATTTCAATTTATCTATTCCAACCTTTCATTTTTAGAATGATGAAACTAAGACCCAGAATGTGAATTACCCAGACAAACAGTTAATGACAGAGTTTAGGTAAGAATTCAAAGCTCTCAGTGAGTGCATTTTCCACCAATCAGCCAACTTATAGGTAAGAATATTGCTCATATTTTCAGACATGATTTCCTGTTTAAAAAGAAATTTAGAAAGAGTTCCTAGACACCAAATGGCTTTTACAAATCATTGCTCTGGTGTATTAAGTGTAAACAAAGCAGAAACATGTGGATTTAAATTTCCCTTGATAAGCACAAATATTAAAACAATCCTAGAAAATGCTTTTGACAATGTAGGATTATTCCTTCCCGGACTTCAGCAAAATTATTTTTGCCAAACCCTAACTGCAATATGACTTGCCAATCACTAGTTTTGACTGCTGTTCTCAAATACATGGATCTATTCTCTCATCGATGCTCATGCATAATTGGCCAAGTAAGATGGCACAAGAGTAGGACAGACTCATGCTAAGCAATGACGATCCCATTACAGTATAGTTTGCACTACTCAAATTCAACCACTATTTAGTGGGCACACACACTAGTAATAGCTAGGGAAATACAAGGATGAATAAGATATAGTTCCTGCCTTCAATGAACTAAAATATAAGGGGCATGTACATAGATGACTATAACTTAACATAGAGAAAGATAACTGTTATAAACACACTTTATAGAGCTTTTATAAGGCTTAATAAAGGGATGTTTACTTGATTCCATATCAATTGGAGAGTATGGTAGGTAGAATTCTCATAATAACCTGAGATGTTTCCTGCCCTTGTATAATCCTCTTGCCTTTGAATGTGGGTGGAACCTGTGAATAACACATACTCTGGGGATATAAGAAAGGAATTTTTCAGTGGACTTTGAGTAAAACAAAAGAGAGATTTGGGGCAGTGTTGGAAGAGAGATAATCTAATCACATGAGGACTTTAAAAACAAGGAGTATTCTTCAGCTGGTTATACAAAAAGAAATTAGAGAGATTTGAAGCATAAGAAAAAATTGATGCACCATTGCTGGTGTGAAAATGGAAGGGAGCCACATGGAAAGAATTCTGGCAGTGTCTGGCCAGCAAGGAAAAGGGGATCTCAGTCCTAAAATGGTAAGGTACGGAATTCTGGCCAGCAACCTGAATGAGCTCAGATTCTTCCTCCAAACCTCCAGATTAAGGACCCAGCCTTGCTGGTATGTGGAAGGCAGCCTTGGGGGACTCCAAAGCAGAGAATGCAATGGAGTTTGCTAAAATTTATGATCGGCAGTGCTTTAAGTTACATGTTTTTACACATCTCTGAATACAATACAGGTCTATCATAATTCCACTTTTTGAGGTAAAGTGAGATGTAAGGAATAACAAAGGTAATTACAACAATTAGCAGTCTAAGGTATTTGTCCTGTGCTAAGCCCTAGGCTTTACTTAGATGGTTCATTCAATCCTCACACCAAATTCATGAGGTAGCCATAAGGAATAGCCTACTTTCTACAGAGGAGCAAACAAAGAGAAGGTAACTTTCTCAAGGTCGCCCAGCTAGAAATTAGAAATGGCAGGACTCCACTCAGGCTGCCTGATTTAGAGTCTGAGTTCTTAACCACTGATCATGATGGCTGTTGTAAAAAAATGAGAAGAGCTCACGTAATATTTTTAAAAATCCACACACATAAAGTATGTTTACTTTTCACTAAGAATGAGATGATCTAACCAATGCATGTCACCATGTGCCCAAAGCGTTCATCTGTTCTCACTATTATCTATCCATTTCCTCCACTAAGTGCCAAGTGCCAATATGCTGATGAGTAAAACAGAACCTCAACAGTCTGTTGGATCTGGGGGAGGTGGGTTGTTAAAATAAGGCTGTGATGAGTTTTCAGTTGTGATGAGACACTTCACATAGAGTCAGTGCTGGTAGTTTCTCTACTACCTGGAACTAAAGCCAAAATCTATGGGTCACTTTGTTTAAAAGAACATGAGAACTCCACTCCTGGATGAACTTGATTTTATGTAGATTAGGTGACCTTTCTCAAGCAGATATTTCTAGAACTGTGAACTCTTCTAAAAAAAAACAAGGGCTCCATTAAAGATATATGATCATTGGCCACCACATCAGGTTAGACCATGCAAGGCATTTCTAATTCCTCATGCTCATGGAATTCTGGAAGGTCTTATATGGCTGAAAGACTGTACAAGTTAAAAGACTGTGTGCCTGGGATGGGCAAGCATGCTAGCAAAAACTAGACACTTACTAGCATAGAATAGTGAGCTCAAACACCAGCCACAAAACCACTTGTCATTGGCTTCTCACACTTTTCAGGATTAAATTCAGTCTTCAAGAAATGGTCTGTCTCTTCAGCCCCATCTTCTGACATACCCACATGCTCACTCTTCCCTTGACTTAGACTTAACAATTTATACAGTTTGATGAACACTGAACTCAAATAGAACCCACAATTCTGAGCTTCTGCTGATCGAATGTCCTGTCCACATCCAGCTAACTCCTACTCATCCTCTAAATTCAGCATTAGCAACATCCTGAGCTCCCTGTGCAAAGCAGACTTGTTTCTTCATGCCCCCTTCACATCAATTTCTCTCTATCTAGTACTAAATTGTGAGTTCACCCTACCAGGCTACAACCTGCTAGCAGAGAGGGACCACATCTTGCCTGACTTTGTATAGCCACTGCCTAGTACAGTGGTGGGGATTCTCAATATGTTAATGAAATGACTGATACGTACATAATAGAGAGACTTGAAGTTGACTTTATAGACCTGCCTGAATGCATGACAACAACTAAAGTAATATGAAAATTACTGAAAGGTAGGCTCTGTGCTAAACACTTTATAACCTATTTCATGTTCACACATACACACACATGCATGAAAGAGGTATTACCATTATTCTTATTTTAGAGATGAGAAAGCAAACACAGGAAGGGTAAGCACACTGTTCAGGGTAAAGCAGCATGGGTATGACTTAAACCCTCTCACTCTGGAGTCCATGCTCTTAAACCACAACACTCAATTTTTCTTGACTCAGGGCCCATAGTGATACTGGATAGCAAGTTTTGGAGAAAAACAAAGAAAAGCAAGGCCCTGAAAAATGTTATGTATATTTTTATGATACACCTTCTATAGAATATTTATTTTTCTCTCTTACAGAATGTTTTTTTAATGAGTACAGTGGCCATTATAAGTAAAAAAAAAATCTTTTTCAAAGACTGGTGAGGACCAGAGTTTGGGGAAGAAATTCACATCCGAAGAAATATAAAGGCCAAAGAGAAAAGTCAAGTCCTTCTTTGTCACAGACTGTTTGTTACACAGCTCTATAAAACGCATAAGAAATTTCATTTAGTTTTACATAGGGTGGAGCTAGAACATCTTCTCTTCAAGAGGACTCAATAAAATAACTGAGGCTGATCCATTCAAAAGATTTGTTAATCTCAAGTGCACATTTCTATAATACATGATCTGCAAGTGGCATCATGTGCCCGCCACTCAAAGTCACATCATTGACCAATGTCACCCCAATAAATTTAATTAAACAAAAGGTGTTTGTTGAGAAGCTACTATGTGACAGGGAATGTAATGGTCAATGAGGACATACTTTTGTGCACAATAAAGACAGTCCCTCCCTTTATATCACTTATAACCTAATGTGAGTGAGCGCTAACACCACCAGGCACCGTGCTATGTATTTGAAATGCATTATCTCATTTAATCGTTACATAGCTGCCAAAGTAGGAGACTAAATTATAAAGAAATTGACTTGCTCAAACCACATAGTCAATGGCAAACTTTAGTAAGAAATTGGTTGGTTGGCTCCAGGACCTGTCCTTGAATACACCCATCTGTTTATAAATTCAAAAAATGCTGAAGCACTAGTTTAATTAATGTATTACTGTTATATAGTCACAACACCAACTTGGTCTGAGTAATACTCATCAAATACAAATGAATATATTCCATTCTTCTTTCTCATGCTTTAACTTACATTCAGAAAAACTAGTTTTCAGAAAAAGAAAACTTTGATTTTTCAAATACTGTCAATTGGAAGGAAATATATGACCCCTATCCCCCCAAAATCCTACCTAGTTCCTTCCCAAACTAACTCTTGGAACTAAGTATTCATTTCAACTTCAGTATGGTATTAATCCATGACTGCACTCCCTAATTAAGCTCAGATAATAATGGTCATGGTCCCACTTGTAGCGACCATTTTCAAAAATATTTTCTACTAGTTTGTACTACTTGTCCCTATGGTTACTTCATGACTTCTATTTAAAGAATTGATATTTCCAACTAACTACCTGACACATAGTACCCAAAGTTATTTGGTCTTTTCTTTAAAAACAAGCAACAACAAAAGCCTCCCCCCTTGAATCAATCTCCATGTGCACACTCCTCACAACAGATGACTGTAAATAAGACATAATGTATAAACAAGACAAATGATGATTTGTCTTCAAAGTGCTGACAAGCATCAGCTAAATTTATAAGGTTTGTTGAATGGTAGAAAAAATAAATTCGTCTTTTCTAAAGAAAACAAGGATATATGTCTCATTGCCAAAACATTCCTTGGAATTTCATTTCCCAAATGACCTAGGTTTTTAATTTCAAGACAAAATACCTGATTTTAAAAGATAAGTATCTACCCTCTGGGAAAAACTGATGATTTCTTATTTTTCTCTGCCATAAAAGAAGGTTCAGGAACTCTCTAAATTATAGGTTGCAAGCAACCATTTAATTTAGATTAAATTAGACAGCAATTGTATGTTAAATAAATATGAAATGGCTCTGAATGTATTTGTTAAAGATTAAGAATTCTGTAATACTTGGCTTCTATTACACATTTGTTATTGCTGATTTTAAAAGTAAATCACCATTTAACTGAAATACTTAGAGGACATTTATAAAGGAAAGTATAGCATTTAGTAAAGCCCATGAGAATCCAATAAGCCCAATAGGGTAGCTCTTTAAAAGTATTCCATTCTCCAACATTGTGGCAAAAAATCTGCAGTGAAAATATGGCCAGGATCCTATACAATTATAAATTTTTAAAAAATTTTATTTATTGATTTTAAAGATGAAGGGAGAGAGGGAGAGAGACAGAGAGAGAGGAAAAGAGAGAGAAAGGGGCCATCAATATGTTATTCCACTTGTTTATGCATTCACTGGTTGATTATTGTGTGTGCCCTGACTGGGGATTGAACCCACACTTAGGTGTATTAGGACAATGCTCTAACCAACTGAGCTATCTGACCAGGCTACAATCTTTACAAATGTCATAATTTAACTTGCCAATATGAACCCCAAAAGGACTTAATTTTAAATATTGTTCATCAAAGTGGTTTTGGTCTACTATATGCTATTCCCACCTGCCATTTTAAAAAATGGAATTAATTAAAGGTAGATGAAAACAGGAACTCTATGTACCCATCAAACACTTTAATATAACTATTATTCTTCTGGAAAAATTAAAATATTCCAGAGTAAATTTTATTGTGGTTTTTATCCTGCATTTTACTCCTGCTTTTCTTTCTTTCTTTCTTTTAATTTGTAATTGATTGCCGAGAAAGAAAGAGAGAGAGAGGAAGAGATGGAGGAGGGAGAGAGTATTCATTTGTTTTTCCACTTAATTGTGCATTCATTGGTTTCTGCCTATATATACCCTGACCAGAGACCAAACCCACACACTTGATGTTTTGGGATGATTCTCTAACCAACTGAGCCAACATGCCAGGGCCTGCCTGCTTTCCCAAGTTGGAGATGTATGTATGAGGTAAAACTGATACATTCCCTTGATCATGTACAAGGTCTTGCATCTTAAACAGAATATCTTTGTGAATGAGGCACAATACCTATCCTATATCTTATAAAATACTATATAAATTTCTACATGGCAAAGTCAGTATTTCAGGGTATGTGGTTGCATTTTAGGTCAAACACTTTCAAGCACATAAGGGATCTGAAAGATGACAGGACTGTGGAATTGAATGTTGAGAGAGTGAAGTAAGCAGAGGCCAGATTTAGGATTAATAGATCAAAGAAAATGAGGTGTAACCACAACTTTAAGGTCTAGCTGGGTGTGTATCAGAGTAAATAAAGGTGCATAATCTGCTCATAATTCTAGAATCATTAGAACTGAGAGGTCATGGACAGCTTTTAAGAGTCTGTAATGAGGTTAGGCAACCAATTTTCAAGCAAAAGGTGATCACAGATGCACTTGCATAGAAGTCAAGCTGAAATAACTTGGGATACGCAGCTGTTGAGTCATCTGCTCCTTTCTTAGAATGTCAGTTCAGATTTACCAACAATAGTTAAAATTTCAGAATCTGGATGTTAATGGATAGACCTATAGCTGAATAATGTGGGAATATTATTAAGCTGTGACCATCAGCATTTTTCTTATTCCTATCACAAAGTGTCATAGCTTCAAAAAAAAGAAAAGCAACTAGGTGCCCAAAATTGCCTAATTACTAATATGTGACAAAAGAAATTCACAGTGACTATTAAAAGAATATGGCTTCTTTCATAACCATTATGTGTCAAAAGAGTTGTATAACTCATAACTACTTTCAACCTCAAATTCATTAAAGATAAATTACTTCTCTGAAGAGATACCCAGATGTTGTCCTCTAGCCTCTTAAATTTTCCAGAGACATTTGTTATTACTTAAGAATGTTAGTTTCTAGAAAAAATGATCTAGTTTGTCTTGTGAAGCATCAGTAACATAACCAGTGTGGCACCACCAATTCTAAATTTGGATAACATTGATAATGTTAAATCGACAATTACAATGAGTATTGTAACTCATTTCTAGTTCAAGTTCTAAGACCTACCGGATCAAGCCAAATCTCTTCTCTAGGTTTTTTATTTCTCTGTGGGTCAAATAAAGGGGTATGGCTAAGTCAGTATTTCTTAAAGTGAGCGATTAGCTTCAGGCTAATCAGAATCCTGAGTGTTGATTGAATGCAGATTCCTGAGCCTCATTAATAACTAAGTTGGAACCCAAATCTCTGAGGTGAGGCCCAGACTCTGCATTAAAGTAAGTCCCTCAACTGAGGATTGAGAGACACCTGACTATAAAATCATGAAGGCTTCTTTCAGTTCTGTCACTTGGGTTGATTCTTTGATAGCTTGTAAAACTTCGTAGTAGCCAACAAGTTAAGCCTACCAAACTACAAGCAAAACTGACCCTGTTTCATTTTACCAACAAGACAGATAGGCATTAAAATTACAATAACGGAGTGCAGTGTTACTCCAGGTTTGGGCTTCCATGAAACTGCATAGAAGGTAGCATTTTAACCTGCGCCCTTACCACTTCCCTGCCCTGGGATACATCCCAACCCAATCGCCCTTTCAAGTGCTCTCCTCTCCTCCCCTCTGGTCCCCATGAAATGTATTACATCCAAGAAGGGCATTCACATAGTAAATTTATGTAAAAGGCCTGTATTTACCAGAAAGCTTTAGGTATGAAGGCTTCTATCAATATTTAAATGTTACTATTTGTAAAACTCATAAAAAGTAACTGACTCATTGTAAGAAGAGAAAGACAAGGGGGTGGGGTGATAAATTTTCATGGAGAGAAACTGACTTGAAATAGTGAACACAATACAATATACAGATGATGTATTATAGAAGTGTACACCTGAAACCTTTATAATTTTATTAACCAATGTCACCCACATAAATTCAATAAGAAAAGAAGAGGAAAGCCTGGAATTCCTATCTATTGTTAGCATAAATAAGTGGAGAAAATTATAAATATCTCAGTACAGTGCATTAACCTATAGACTATCTCTTGAATGATGCTCTGACGTTCTGTACCTTTAACGACCCCCTCCCCATTTTAAGAAACACTCTCCACTGGACTTGTGCCATCACACTGTTGGGTTTTTATCCTTTCTCCTCTTCCATGTCTTGTTGCTGCTCTTCTCCTTTCTTCCACCTGAGAAATATCGGAGCTCCCAAGGTTCTTCCCTCAGCACTCTACTGTCCCTATGCAGACACTGTCCTCTGGTGACACTTTATGCTTTCACAATTACATCCATTTCACTAAGTCAGAGAATGGATTCTACAGCTCTCCTTACTATCCCTTTCAAGATCCAATTCTCCATCACAAATTTCCAGCAGGGCATTTCTTTGCACACCTACACTTGACTCTAATGGGAGTATGTCTAAATATTATCCATGACCTGTTTTTCATAGCTTCTCCTCCTAAATTCCCCATAACACCTGCCAGTGATAATGCTCCTACTACCTGGCATGGCAATGCAGGTCCCTATATGCCATATTGCCACTTTGTCATTCCTAAATAGGCTTTCATTCTTGCTAGTGAATTGGACAAGTGCACAGATTTGGGGGGTTGAATTCGATTTCTCTCTGTGTTTTCAGTGTCATTAATTTTGCCGAGTCTCCATTTCTTCTTTTGTGAACTGAGGTGATGGTGAATCCTCGGAAAGACGGACATGTCTGCTTAAGCACAATGTGAGGATACAGGAAAATCCCACAAATGCTTGTGTCCCTCTTTCCAGCTGCTTTCCCTCCTCCTGTCACCCACATCTAATTCATCATTCAAGAGCCAGCCCTGCTGTCCTCCCATTCCTAACTATATTTAGAGAAATTACCCCAATCACCACACATTTTGTCTGCAGAGTTCACTTAATAAGGTACTGTCTTTTCTCATAGATAAGCCTGTTTTATTTCCAATTTAATTGTGAGATTTTGAGTGACTTTACATCTCAATTTTTGACATGACAGCCATAAACCAAAAGTTATATTTACTGAATGAATGAAATTCCAGTGTTCCTCACAATCATAGAGATCCAAACGGACATTTAGACTGAGCAGTGTGCTTGCCTGAATCGGACTTTTCGGTCATGATTCATGACAAACATTGTGACACTTGTGCCAGGGAGTTCAGCGCTCTTTGCTCTTCCCCAGGAATGGAGAAAGAGTTCTGATTTGCAAACGTTGAACACTTTCCCACTTATCTTTACTGGCTCCTTTGTATCCACACGTATGTTACAGAACTCCTAACATCATGTGAAAACTGAAGTGTACTGTCTCCTTTATTTTGGGGACTAAATACTCTCAAAATGTAACTTAACAGGAACAAAATGTGGAGTCTACCCAAGCAATGCACACGAAAGCCTCTCTGGGTCCGGAAATAAACATTCTGGGATACTCTGCAGGCCAGATGTGCAGACTGTGACATGACATGTGGCAGAAGAGAGAAGGAACCCAAGCCCATGCAATCTAGCACACTCCCAGAGCGGCTCACTTGCTTTGTAAAGATGTGGCGGGGAAGCCCTTTGCTCCTGGCTGCTGTTTGCCCACCCTTCCTGGAGGTCGGCTAATACGGGTTAAGAGAGGAAGGGAGAGATAGGTTTGATAGTGGCAGCTCTGAGAGGCAGGTAGAAAGCAACGTCTAAACCCCAAGAGCTTACGTAAGTGTGTCTCTCTGAATCCCAATAGCTTCTGTATCTACTTCATTAGCCACATGGTAGAATTCACCAGAATTCTACACATCTTTCCTGTTTTATTTTGGGCCAAAAATGTCACGACTCTGAGATGCAATGTCTTCACTTCCTCATTTATAAAACTAAGAAATTGTTGTAGATGACATGGAATTTCTACCTCAGAGAGGAACTCGTCTTTACCCCGACATAACAGCCCACCAGGTCAAACTCAGAATATTCTCTTCGGCATTCCAGAAGAGCACTGCCAAGCTTCTGGCTAGTGACTGACATTGCACATCCACGCTGCTGTGCTTTTAAACACAAACCATCCCAAGCCTTTCTTTGTTCTTTGGGGATGTCTCTTTCCATCATCCCAAGAAAATGCAAGAACAGTCAAACACAGGTGTTTGGGCACGGCCTAACAACTATGGTTGTCTTTCTTCCTTCCTTCTTTTTTTTTTAAGGGGGATCTGTTTTAATGTACAGAAAAAGTCACAAAGGCAGATCCTGAAGTTTTGACATCCCCTCTGTTTGTCTGAGTTCTCTCTGAAGTCCATGGGAACGCTGCCATCCAGGAACCCAGGCCCATGATTGATAAATGAGGAAATATTCAAGGCAACAGAATTTCCAAGTTAACAACAACAACAACAAATAAAACCCTTAATACAGAAAAAGTGATTTTGTTGTTGTTGTTGGAAAAAAAAAATGGGAGTTTAAACAGCACATTTATTTCGTTTTAATTTCTGGGCTGTCAGACATCAGCTCTGAGGGCCTGATTTGGAACACATGCGAGGTCCCTTTGAAGTTCTGGCTGCTATTTTTTTCTTTTTCTCTTCTTTTTTTTTTTTTAAACAATGGCAGAAAGATATAAAGAAATTAAAGCACAACATAATCATGAGACAGAATTCTGAGCTCCTGATTTACAAATTGTCATCCTTTCATTATTCCAGGGCTTCGCTTTCAAAGCTTCACTGTGGCACACACCTTTTTTTGTAATTTCTTTTTCCCTTTTCAGCTTAATCTTTAGTTATTTCTTTCCCCTCCGAAATGAAGCATTCTACTTTTATTTTAATCAACTAGAAAATAGTTTATTGCGGTTTTCGGAAGACAAGAAAGGAACTGGAAAATCCCGAGCAATATACTAAATGGAAGCTTTTTGATAAAAGCCACAGCGATATAGGGTTTAGCTCTTAAAGTACCCAATTCTCTTGGCTTCCAGACAAAAATGTACCTTAAATTTTCTGGCAGTCCAAAGAAAATGTCTACTTCACTTTCATGCTCTAAGTAACAAAAGACCCTTACCAAAGATTTCCAGGATCTTTAATAAAAACTGCATTTCAAACTTGTTTGGGTGGAGGGATGCCCCATTTGAAAACAGAGAGACACACATAAACACAACACAAACACACTTAAATTGATTTAATGCTGCCATTCACTGGCCATGCATATTCACTTGAACAAGGTACACAGGACTTCAGTCATCTAAAGCTGCCTTGAAATCTACATGCAAGTATAAACAGGCTTAAAAGCATCTTCACCCCTAAAATCATTTCCCTCATTCCCTATTTCTTTTTGTAATCTCTTATTGGTTTGATCATAGACAGGATTCTCTTTCAAAATACTGCTACACTGTATTACACATCTTTCTACTTTCACAGTGAAACTTCTATTTCAGAATTTCTTCTCTGTATAGTCTTAATGGTCAACATTTTAAGGTGACTCACTCCTTTTTTTATTTTTATTTTTATTTTTTTACAGGAACAGAGAGAGAGCCAGTGACAGGGATAGATAGGAACAGACAGATAGGAACAGAGAGAGGTGAGAAGCATCAATCATTAGTTTTTCGTTGCCGTTGTGACACCTTAGTTGTTCATTGATTGCTTTTTCACATGTTCCTTGACCGCGGGCCTTCAGCAGACCGAGCCACCCCTTGCTGAAGCCAGCGACCTTGGGTCCAAGCTGGCGAGAGTTTGCTCAAGCTAGATGAGCCCGCGCTCAAGCTGGTGATCTCATGGTCTCGAACCTGGGTCTTCCGCATCCCAGTCCGACGCTCTATCCACTGCGCCACCACCTGGTCAGGCTTAATGGTCAACATTTTAAAGATGATTTTCACACAATACAGTGACCTTCAGTAAACCCTCAGTGACTACTTCTCTCTCTTTTTTTTTTAATCAGGATCCAACTCCATAGAGCTAAGTGAAGCATGAGGATGAAAAGACTAGCCCCCTTCAGGGCTCAGCTCATACTGACTTGTGAGAACTGACTGCTAAATTCTCAGGGAGTCTGTGAGCTAGTTGTAAGCACAGCATTATTAATATTAGAGCAGTGGTTCTTAACCTGGGGTTCGGAGAAGCCTCTGCCGCGGAGGCGAGGAGAATAAAGTAATACTGTAATTTGTTGTGAGTTCATACACTTTGTTGGTTTTGTTCTTTGAGCAAGGTGATGTTCATGCACGTCTACATTTTGTGCACCAGTAAAAAAACATATACCCATGTCTTGAATTTGGAAAAAAAAATCATATTTTATTTATCACTAAAGAAGGGTTCGGTGAATGCGCATATGAAACTGGTGGGTTCGGTACCTCAAAAAAGGTTAAGAACCACTGGAGTAGAGTATATACATTTACAAATTAAAAATTATATTAAAAATATTAAATATTTAAAACCACCCTTCCTAATTATTTTAGTATATTTGTTATTATTTATATGCTGGGGGTTATTTACATCTACTGTGTTGACAGAGTGGAAATATTACATGACCCTCTGCCATTGAACGTTCCTCCTGAACCTGTGTTAGCAGTGACTTCACATTGATAGCTGAAATGGGCCGTGTGGGGAGTATTACACAACACGTGTGTTTATTTTCCTCTGTTTATGTTGGAGAATTAGTTTTTAAACATTTACCCACATGCCACTAATTGCCCTGTTCCTGAATTATTCAAAAGAATGAATTTACAATTTATAACTCAATTATACCTAAAATATCTAAATCTCAGGCATACCTTGGTTCAACAACTTACAATGATCACTTGATATTTTATCATGGGTGTTTCAAGCAAGAAGTGAAAGCTGAGATTGAATTTTGTTGGTTCTCCTTGCCGGGAAGGGGTGGAGGGGAGAAGTGACATATGTGACGCCATGCTTACTCTCTCTACTTGCCCACAGCCTGAAATCCCTCCTGTTTCTCTCACTGCATACTGGTCTTGCACCTTGCACTGTTATTCATTGTACTGATTTCCTTTTACATCCCCAGCTTCCAGGGTTTTATCTTCACTTCTGCCATGAATACAATTACATCTTCTCATCTACTGAACCACCTCTTAAAGCGTTAATGAAACCCTTTATACTCTGTCAGGTCAATAGTAATTAGGAAGGTCAGTGTAAAATTCTATTTATTTTCGGCATGGGATCTGGCACATGTGGTCTAAATGAAACAAAAACAAAATTATGTGTGTTTATGTATGTGTATGTGCATATATATATATATATATATATATATATATATATATATATATATATATATGGAATGAGAACTAAAGTGTGTATTGCTAAGTCATTACCTTAGAATCTTGGACTGGAAGTGCCTGAAAGGGAGGCACCAAGTATGTCCAGTAGCCTAATCCCTTAAGTATTAAATAATTATCAGATGGGTTGTCAAGCCTCCTCCTATTCTACATTGACAACAGCCTCCATCGACAAATGAAAAACATTCCTATGTCAAGTAGTTTCAATTCTATTATTCTGATCTGAATGGTTATCTTGAATACAAACAGATTTTAGACATAGAAAATTAAGACCTCCTTTTCCAGAAGGGATACAAAAGGGATTGGGATAAGAACTGGAGAAAGTGTGATCACGGAAATTAGCCATGTGTTGAAACAATTGGATTATTTATATACACTTGTATGACCTTTTGTCTAGTTCTCCAAAATGCTAGATTCCACTTTATGCCCCCCAAAGAAATAGGACATTTTTAAGCAGAGAAAATATTTGTTTTTATGTGCTACAACTAAACAGAACTTTTTCACTGAAAATTTCTCTTTAGGTAGTTTTCTAATATTTAAAATTGGTATTATTTGTGGTAGACAGATGAGAATATTAATCTAAATATTTTACCTAAGCTCTAGTATAACACCATTTTTAGGGAACATAAGCTTGTTCTTGATGAAACCGAAAACGAAGTATCTACATCTTAGGCCTACCTAGGTTCAAGATATTTATGTCTTATCCCAATTCTAGCAAGAGAATTTTTTATTAGAATTATTATAATTAATGTCACATATAAGTTTTCTTTTTCCCAAATTTAAAATCAGAGTAATATTTCTCAACCTCCACTCTATTGACATTTGGGATCAGAAAATACTTTATGATAGTAATTTGTCCAGTGCCTCGTGAGACATTTAACAATAACCCTGGGCTCTGCCCACTAGATGCCAGCAGCACCACCCCGCTGTGACAACTGCAGTATCTGGACACTGCCAGAGACCCCCTGAAGTACAGAATCGCCTCCTGCTGAGAACCATGGAGTTAGACTGATTTTCAGGGAAAATGTTAATTTGACACATAACACCTTTATAGAGGTTTCTTATCTATTGATAAAAACCCCTCACAACAGTAATTCCTCACACTTGTCAAGTACTTTTGTAGTTTCCAAAAAGTTTGAAAACATAATCTCGTTTAATTCTTATAACAACCTCCGAATACAGGTTTTTGTGTCCATTTTCATAGAAGAGAAAACTGAAAATAGAGAAGAAAATAGGCCTCTGAGCTCATTCAGCTACTGTGCTGGATCTAAACATATTTAATTCTAAAGTTCCTATCTATATTTTCAATAAAAATGATTTAGCACTGACTAAGTAAAAGCAGTGTAATTATGGCTCTTCCTTTTTAATATTATATTTAGTCCTAAAACATTAATCTTTTCAAGCATATATATACAACATTTAAAAATAGGCTCCAAATAAAATTTTTATTCTATATGTTAAGAGACAGTATAAAAATGATGTCTTTTCTTTTAGAATAAAATACCTTATTCTGGAGAGCATATTATATTGTAAAAATATATAAACTATATTAGGTGTACCTATTGTGCACATAAAAAAACCATGGAAATCACCTTTAACCTTCACTTTACTGGTTCTTTTGCACCAGGATGATGCTGAAAATGACCCCACATTCTTATACCAACTCTTAAAATGTTATCATTCTACCAGTATGTCCCTACACAACCAAGGGGAAGGTAAGTTGTAAGAATGCCTCATACACCATGCAGTTTGCCCTGTGGTGCATTTTGTTTTCTTTTGAGGACTGTCTGATTCCACCTCACTGGGTGCATGACACTGAGGATCGTTGGTTCACCCTTCTCTTTGCTCTGGCTCCAAAAGTCTGTGGGTCTTCTCATAGGGATGAGCCACATTGACATCATTTCTGGATTCTACTTTGATTTTTGAGTTGTGGTATTATCCACCTGTAGTCCAATTTTGCCTGTCAAATAATATGACATCACAAAATCTGTAGGGAATTCTTACACTAGCAGTATGACTCAACTGGGAATAACACAAGCAATGTAATCTTGACATGGATCATAGAATCATAGGATGTGGCCTCCCTTTAAATATTTTTTGACAAAACCTCGTAACTTAAGAATTAAGTAATTTAAAATTCCTATTATACCTAACCTGGTGACAAATGTTTTTAATAGAAAGTTAATCTGGACATTATCTATTTTACCTGGAAAACATTTTCCAAATCAGAATATTCTAGTGATTTGTGTGAGAACCTCCTTCCTCCTCCTCTACTTTAAACCCATTTTTCCTCCATTCAAACAAAATTTTTTTAAAAAAATTTAGCTTTCTGTGTTCTGAATGACACTCTGTCCCACCCTTGGGATCCTTTGGTTTTTGTTTTCATAGCACCTGCTTGTGGTTTCTAAGATTCGGGATACACATGAGGTTGGTTTTTCCTTTTCGTGGGAGGATGCTCCTAGTGTGAATAGGAAAGAGAAATCCTTCTATCCCTTGTTCTTTCTTTTCCCAGTTTTATACTCTGACTGTCCCATATCTAGGACAAGAATTCTTGCATTCATTGACCTAAGTTAGAGCTTCCCAGAGCTGTAAAAGCTGTAAGCCATCCACGAAACTATAAATATCCCCGTATTCTCGCCATCTCAGTGTTGGACTCTTCATACCCCTGAGGAGAAAAATGGGCTGTCCAAAGTCTTCAGAAAGGAGCTTTGAATACATCTGAATTAGCTTGTAAGGAACAAGGGAGCTTTACTTTACCTTCCCCTACTCTAAGATGCTTTTCCAACTTCCAAGTGCCTGCAGGCCAGTAAGACACAGGAGGCAAGATCACAGATTACAATAGCAGGAGACAGGAATGACCATGAAAAGAGACCCCAACAGCGTCAGGAGCTTTCACAAGAGCACCCCCGGCTGCGAAGCCAGGGGCTGCATCTTCTGGGAGTATAGGACATTCGCCCCATAGCCCGAGGATCAGTACAGTTTGGCCTGGGAAAGTGGGGAAAGGGCTTTGAGGACAGAGGACATTGAGCAAGTCACAGAGCTAGAAAAGGCAGAGGACTTGGGGTTGTGGCACTTTCTGTAGAAGAGGGCCAATGTCACAGTAAGGGAGTGTGCAAACAGCACATGAATTCTCTTAAATGTCGTTTCTTTATAAAATCTGCGCAATCCCTAACTATCTTGACCAGAAGACATCTTCTGAAACCTTAGAGTACTTATTTTTGCCCCTCATTCATTATACAAAAGCCATAAATTTGTGGAATTTTCACACCAGAATAAATTCAAATATAGATAATAAAAATGAGCATCAGGAAGGTTTAGTTTAAATTTTCTTGTATATGTATATGGAAAAACAATCTGTTGAGATGTAATAGTGCCTCTTCTTTTGGGAAAAACAAAACTATTTCCTTTCCAACAACCCCTCAGAGTCCCCATACATATGCCCTGTCTATTCAAAGGGACATCCCAGGACTTTGGATCTGAGTGCTAGGTTCTTTGGTCTTCAGAGGCTACTGATGGCTTGGTGGCTCAGAGGAGAGAAGCTGCCAGATAACAGAAGACATCCAGACTTTTGTTTGGAAATCCAGCCCTATTAAATAAGATCACGTAATATAGCTCATTACTGAGAGGAAGAGAAATGGAGACTGAAGCTTGGGTTAAGGGAAGAGCACCGGGCCTGGTCCCCGGTATGGTTTCACAGAGATGGAAGGAAGAACCCCAAATCTAAAGAAGCTATCATGCCACTCTGTCTTGTCACCTTATTTTAATTTTCCTTTAATATTTAATGCTACTAATACTTTCCATGCTTGGTTAATTGTTTGCTAATGGGCTAACTCCCACACCCTCATTATTTTCAGAAAATAGGTTTGATGAGGATGGTGAATTTCTTTCTCTTTTTCACGATTGCATTTCAGCAACACTACTTAGTGTCCCAGCAGGAAAGAGAGTGTACCTCAAAGGGGATGAGGACAGAGTTTAACGAAGGGAGTTTTTCTGAGATGGGAACAATATTTGCAACAGTGGGAAGTCATTGCAGCCTTTAAGCATGAGGGACAAAGGGATGGGGTGAGGTGACCAGTAGCTGTGGGGAGATGGCCCAGTGTTAGGAGCTATGGCCTTAGGCAGAGGAAGGTAGCTCTGACCCAAGGCCATGTGGGCATGGGAGGAGGCGTTACAGAGTACCCCCTCCGGGCTCCTTCTCTTCTTGCCTTCTGAGCTCCTGACAGTACCCCCACTGGCAGCAGTCATCCAGAATCAAGGCAGCCTGGTGCTGCAGCCTGTAGAGGCTGGTCTTCCAGGGCGCACAGCAGGCTGGGGAGTGGATGCCCAGGGGCACACAGAGAACACTGCGCACATTTAAAACTCCTTAGCACATAGGTTCTTGAGACATTTTGGGGGGAACTGAAAGGAGTGGTGATGGGGCAGCATGCACATTTTGACGGCAACAGAACATCAGGAGCTTGTGAAATTGGGAGCCAAAGAGGAACCAACCACATTCCTGTGTTCTTTCTTGGCACAGAGTGAGTTAAAGTATTTGCCTTCTAATGGATCCCATGAGCTTGGACTGTATACGATTATGACGATCTAAATGCTTCAGCCTCCTCTGAGACTTTTTAACTCCTCAACTCTCCTCTCCTGTCACTCAGCTCTCAGCATGACTTTGGGGATGGTTAGAGGGCCCCCCACTGACTTATGCTGAGGATGTAGCAGTGTGAAATTCAGAGCCAGATCAAATTTGATTTAGAAAAACAAACCAGTGCAATATATTTTATAAATCCAAGGACTTTAGAGCAAATTCATTTCTGTGATATACATCTTATTCTTCCAAATAGACATTAAATCCAGGAGGGGTACTATGGGCTGACTGGCGTTCCCCTCCCAAATTCATAGGTGGAATGTAATCATATTTGGAGAAAAGGTCTTTAGAAGAGTGATTAAATTAACATGATCTTATTAGGTGGGGTTTTAATCTAATTTGACAGGTATCCTTATAAGACAGGGAGAGACAGCTACAAGTCAAAGAGAGAGAAGTCAGGAGAAATCAAACCAGCAGACACCGACATCTTGAACTTCTAGCTTCCAGAACTAGCAGAGAATGAATTTTTGTTGTTTAAGCCCATGGTATTTTGTTATCACAATCTTGGCAAATGAATGCAAGAGCCTGACCATGTGTAGTTTCACTTAATCATCACAGCAGCAGCACGATGCTCTGACCATCACAGCTACACTGTTCATTCTGGGACTTGTTAGCTATATTGGCTGGTTCTCCATTTCTAATATAGTGGGAATATGAACACAGTGTGTCTCTTATAATTATCATCTACTTCTATTGTATGGATAGATAAAAGAGAAAAGAAACCTTACAATTTAAGTAATTTCTACTCCTTACCAAAGTAAAAAATAATCTTTATCTATTTAAAAGAAATAGGAAAAACTCATTTTTTTTTTTATCCAAGGTATTTTAAAGCTTGTACTTGTTCCAACTGTTGGGTGTTTTTAGAAAGATAGGCATTGTGCCTATTGTAATTATGAGGATTGCAGCTTCAGACATTCAGCAGAATCTTGTAGCCAGCATTATTCTTACTCTCGATCCTTTGCCAGTTGCGCAAAGGTCATGTGGAGGTGAGCGGAATATGAGGTATCTGGCTCCAATTCCACTTGAAACATTAAAGTGACTCCAGATTTATAAAATAGAGAGAGGGAACAGCATGCTGAACTACAGAGATCCCAAACCAGAGTGAGCCAAACAGCCCGTTCTTGACTAATGGTGACTGACAATGAAAAGAAAGAAGAAACCTTCAGAACAGAATGGAAGCTCCATTTCAGCATAAGATGTAGGAAGACATGGGAGAGTATTTGGCAGAAAGATGACTGAAGACATGAGAGTAAACAACTGGTAAAAAGGAAAACTGTTGACATTTTCTTTTTGGCAAGTATATGCAAACTCACCCTTTGCATGGTCAAATACTGGCACTCAGAGAGCTAATAGTAAAAGAGAAAATTAAGAAAGTTAAAAGCAGACAATCTATGGATATCCGGTGGAAGAGAGGAAATTCTACTGAAAGTCGATTTGAAAGAGTGTGTCAAGAGGAAGAATGTGTAATAAAGAAGTCAAGAAAGATAAAAATGGATTAAAGCTTGAGAGGATTATTCTCAATAAACTATTATGGTCGAACAGCGACTGTTGCTTAGGCACTGTGCAAGTATTTTACAAGAACTATGTGTAAAGTGTACTGGTTATTTCTGCTTTATAAACAAGAAAATAAGTTTAGGAAGATTAAGAACTAGCCTAAAGTCATGTAGCATACAAAAGGCGGAGTCAGGAACCAAATCCAGGTTTGTCTACCTCCCCAGCCCTTGCAGTAAGTAAACACAGGCTAAAATTTGCATCAGTTTTCAATGCGTTCCCTTTGTCCTACTCTGATCAAAAAATTTATACTCTGGCCCGTACATGTAAACTGTTTGCAAATAGCTTATGCAAGCACATGGCTGAATAGGTGTTAGAACTTTGTATAGTACTTCATTATATCAGACTTCCTTTTCCTACAAGGCAGGGGTTATCTCTGTACAATTTGTTTTGTCCAACCCTTAACAATACCGTACGCAAATAAGTGTTCTTCTTGTAGATAATTATACTTGTTAGAATACACTCCAAGAAATGAGGTCAACCAGAGTCCTGGATTCAGAAAGCTTATATATTTAGGATAGGGAAAAGTTTCATTTATAAATACTGTGAAATTTCCTTCTCTCAACATTGTCTATTCCTCGGGTACTAACATCAAAAGTGTTCCTCTTTTGTTTATGTGCTAATTTGATTCCTTAGAAAAATAATGATATTCTAGGAACTCCAACAAGATATGTCATTGAGGTAAGTGTACTGGTATTTATTTCAGTGACACAATTTATTCAATCAAGGGTTTCCCCCAGCCTCTGTCAATTGCGTGAGTTGCTCTCATGCAATTCTATTAGGAATGAAATATTGGTAGAGGGGGTTTTCAAAAAGTACTTTATCTTCATTATATTGAAAATTCTATTCCAAACAAACCTTTGGGGAAATCTTTTTTTACTGACATACTTTTCTTTCATAGTTTTGTTTCTAATGCACAGAGAGTTTGCTGCCAAAGCCTCATTTTTCTCCTTCTTTTTGGCAAAAAAGCTGTTTTCTGGAGACTGTCCATTTCCCCCCCGCCCTCCATGGATCTCCCCATGATGACTCTCCGAAGGACACATTAGCGGGCTTTGCCCTGATCCATATTTTACTGAGGAGCCCCGGGATTGACGAGAACCTTCCCTAGGACTTGATTAAGCAAATTCTTAAAGCCAATATAACCTTTTCAAGCTATAAGAGAGAGCAGCCTCACTGGACAGTCCCATGGAGGGCAGGTGTCTCAGGGCTCAGTCATCACGAAGAAGGACAGTGCGTGTGGAGTGCATTCTCTCTGAGGTCAGTTCAGAGGCTTTGGACTCCGGAGGTGGCTACCCATGAGGGGAGCTTCATTGACCAGTACTGTGTGGTTGTGACTCTTGCTACACAGTTCAGAGCAATTTTATATGTAACTTTCCTTTGCCACTTTACAGGGTTATTGAACGAATAGAAGAAAATGAAATAGATAAGACCAGGCAAAGCTTGTGATTACGATGAATCTGAGGTAAAATTATATGACTTACTCTTGGGAGAATTGAAAAAGAAAGCTACTTGTTAAATATTATAGATTGAGAATACCTGTATCTATCTCTATATTCATAGAGATAGACATGCAGATCTGAGGATAAAAATATTTGATTAAAAATACTAGACTGATATATGGAACCCATTTTTTATGATTAAACAGGCTTGACTATAAAAACAATCCTATTAAATGCTTAGGAACTGGTTAAAATGTACCAAGTTGGCTGAAATAGTTAGTTAATGGTCATATTGGTATAAGCTAAAATATCCATAATATCCATTGAGAAGTCTAGCAACTAAATGGTTAATTTGATCACTATCCATGATCACAGATTCATTTATTTTGGGGGGAGCAATCCCCTCCAGGCATGGCATTCTCGCAGCTGAATTGATAATAACAAACAGGTTCACTTGAAACAAATGGTTGTAGAATCTCCACTATATTACGTGTTCAATAGACATGGTTTAAATATCAAGTCTAGCTTTTCTTTTTCCTAATGTCAGCAACACAGACAAATAACAGGCCTTCAGAGGATTTTTTTTAACTCTGAGACATTTAAATTCCGCCCCCCCCCCACCAAGCAGAGAATCAAAGAATCACAGGAGAAAATATATTATTTTCACACACACACACACACACACACACACACACACACACACACACACACTAACAAGCATCTGATCTGTTACAGTATGGGAGTCTTGGGAATAAAGCATATTGTTGGGAATCTCTGTAATATTTTATTAGACAATCATGATTGATGTCGCAGAATTTAAGAAATCTTTGAAAAGAAGTCAAAATGTGGCACAAATTTCACTTGATTGTGCCAGTGGGAATATTTCCTAACATAGTCCCAAACTTCAAAAATAGTGTGAAGCGTGTAAATGGAGGAAGGGGCAGGGTCCATCCTTTTCTTCCCAAGATATTTAATTTATTGAACAGAAAAATGTTGGGAAAATTGTGCCTCTGGTTAGCATGAGAAAGGAGCGTCCGGGGGTATCTATACACTGGGTTGCACACATGTTGTTTTTCCCAGGGCAAGGGAGGTATTCGAATTTCTTACTGTTTCATGACACCCGTCTATAACCCAGATTGTAACTTTAAGATGCTATCTCCTGGCTGTCCAGATAAACAGCCCATTATGTTTTTATGGTGGGCAGTTCTGAATTCTCGGGGGATTAGAGGATCTTGGTAGAGTTTGTGGTTGCCTGCTAGACTATCAAGGAGTCTATGGGATCTTGTTCAGACTATATCTTTAAGCAAACACCTCTCTCATAACGGTGTCTCACACTGCCTTCTTGGCCGTGGACTTCAAAAGCTGATTGCGGGGAGGGCCATGGAGGCAATAACCCTTAATATAACAGACCCAGCCTAGCAGGGACAGACAGGGCAAAGGTAAGGCGTCGCGGAGGTTGGCATTTGTGTGTTTAACCACATGGGGTGAATAGGGGCCATCTGTTCTTGAATTGGCTCGTAGTTTTCACACCATCCCAGGATCAAGTACATTTCATGTTGCTTGGTGTCAGCGCTGCAGAACTTTCCAATCCTAATGATACACGCTTTAAGTTGACTTCCTTAGCCTCTCCAAATAATGACAGGACGTGTAAGTGCAAGTGTGTCTGCATGTGTGTCTGTGTGTGTTTGGGGGATCTAAGTTGTTCTTTGTAGACTTAAAACTAAGACCATCCCAATCAAAATAAAACTAAGGTATGTATTCATAAAACTCATACATCCTTTGGGCGGGGAAAAAAAAACTCTGGAATGCTGTGCTGTGCTGCTGGAATTCCGCTTCCTTCGAGTGTATTATGTGAGCATTTCTTTTTTTAATTAGAGAAGTTCTGTTTTAGGTCCATATACAGAGGATTTGAATCCTCTTCTGTAATCTTCTGAATAGTTGTATGTACTGTCTATCAAGTGTTTCAAAGAATACTTCATTTCAGAAAACACACAAAACATTCTCTGTCTCTGAGATATGAAAAGAAAACATAGAAACTTGAATTTTTCTGTTAATATTTTCAAACCCAATATAAAATTATGTTTATATGCCAAGTCATGGGGAATGCTTAGTTTATTAAAACTCAGATATGGAGAAAAAAAATCAGATGTGATTAATGTGAATATTTGCATTTAACCACAATGCCTGATAGATGACAATAATTATATTGAATAATTCAAAGCTAATACATTGATTTTTAAGTATTAACCCACTATAGTATTATTTTGTGAATTAAGTTAGCTACTGTATCTTCTAAAAGAATAATTAAAACACTATTGATTTTAATTTTAGACTGAAACAATTAAAATTTGTAATCTATAAAATTTTTAAATATGATTTATTTAATGAATACAAAATTAACTGAATTTTGCTACTAGTGTATCACCGTCTTCCCTTATCAATATCTTTATCATAACCTAGCCTAGACTGTCAGAGTTTTCATGAATCTCAGTAAAGATAACAAAAACAAAATAAAATAAAAAGGAGAAAGAGAGAGATCAAGTTTATTTTTAGCTCCAGGAAGAGGAATTTTCAGAAAAAGCAGTGCCAGTGCACACCCGGGGAGAGCTAACTCAATCATACTAATTGCTATTTACCCCATGAGCTCCGTTCAAATCTAAACAGAACAAAGCAAGTGCCCTCTATTGATGGGATGCTGAATTAGCATTTTGATTGAGAGAGAACAGTCTATAACTCATCCAAAAGTTATGTTTTCAATTTGCGAAAGCTGAGCAAATATATCCTAAGATTAAAACATGATTTCTCATTAATAACAGTTAATTTAGGGGAGATTCCAAAAGCTAATACCATACTTTGGAAACATTCCCTATGCAATAACTCAGCAATCTTCATACTTTTTTGGTAGTATAATCTTAATAGAATTTGAAAAACTATACAGGCTCTTGCATATATTAAAGGGATGTCTAATATTTTTATGAGTTCGTATTTTTTAAAGGGTGTCTATTAAGTATATTGTATAAGTGCTTTAAAAAGATTTCCTCAAAATAGTAGGGCTCTTGATCCAGCTTATTTAATTTTATGAAAAATGCCTACCATTCAATGAAACTAGAAAACCAGTCCTTTTTGTCTCACCAATCAACTAAATCAGACTTACATTCTTTTTACCCAGGAAGAAGTATTAGTCCTTTTTCATATTTAAATATTATGAAAGTGAATTCCACATAGATAGACTGATAATGGATGGACAGATGGTCAGACGGATGGATGGATGGATGGATGGATGATGGATGGATGATGGATGGATGGATGGATAGATGATGGATGGATGGATGGATGGATGGATGGATGGATGAGAGGATAGATGGATGGATGGATGGATGATGGATGGATGGATGGATGGATGGATGATGGATGGATGGATGATGGATGGATGATGGATGGATGGATGGATGATGGATGGATGGATGGATGGAAGATGGATGAATGGATGAATGGATGGATGATGGATGGATGGATGGAAGATGGATGAATGGATGAATGGATGGATGATGGATGGATGGATGATGGATGAATGGATGGATGGATGGATGGATGGATGGATGGATGGATGGATGGATGGATGAATAGGTAGGTACAAATTTACCTACCTACCTACATACATACATAAAGGCACACAGCTTTTCTGCGTTTATAACCTAAATAAAAAGAGATACTGCCTCCCTCAATATTACATATTATTAAAACTCACTTTGTTTTATATTCACAGGGAACTCCCTTAGAGTTAACACATTCTCTTACTCATTCTCCTTCACATACTGTCTATATGAGGCCACTTATCATTTTTATAAAAACACAATATAATTTCAGGATTTTTTTTTCATTTATGTGAAATTTCTTTAGTTGTCTATTCCATTTAGCCAAGCAGTGCTAACATTTCATGCCATACTTAAGTTACCTTGTCGGCAAGCTCTTTCCCCAACCTGGTAAACTGATCTCTTTCCTCATCTGTGTCCCCAAAGGCTATGTAAATATTTTACATCTCTACTGCCTTCGTTGTATATGTGTTGCTCTTAATAGACCATGAGTGCTCATTGTGTTTTAAAGACTCCACAAATGTTTTAAAATGAAACAAGTGAACCAACAAATGATTCAATAATGAAGAACTAGTTTTACCGGGAAAATCTGAAACAGCGCTTTGTAAGTACGGAGCCATGGATAAGTTTCTGCTCCAGAAGAGGTGATTTCTTTAAATGTCCCAAACAGGTTTTGCTAGCTTCTATATGTACAAAAATTTACATGGTATTATCATCCTTCTTTATTTTTGAAGAGATTGAGACAGCCACAGGAGATGTTTTAAGACGTGCAGTAAAAAGCAGCATTCTAACAAGACCACACACGGACATTGTCTCTTAATGAATTAGACCCATTGGGCAGTGGCAGCACAGGCCCTTAGCTGGAACGGGGACAATGGCAAACAACAACAAACAAACAAATTTTAAAGGATATTTGGATGGGAAAAAATAACATCTGTTTTACAATCACTACTAAAATCCAATTATACCCACTTAATATATGCAACAAATGGCAAATAATAATTTTAAAATAGAAAATAATGTTAAAAATATTACTGTAGGCCTGACCCAGGCAGTGGCGCAGTGGATGGACCCAGGTTTGAGACTCCGAGGTCTCCAGCTTGAGCACAGGCTCATCTGGCTTAAGCAAAGAAAAAAACTCACCAGCTTGGACCCAAAGTCGCTGGCTCGAGCAAGGGCCCTTCTGCTGAAGGCCTGTGGTCAAGGCACATATGAGAAAGCAATCAATGAACAACTAAGGTATTGCAACGAAAAACTGATGATTTATATTTCTCATCTCTCTCCATTCCTGTCTGTCTGTCCCTAACTATCCCTCTCTCTGACTCTCTCTCTCTGTCCCTGTAAAAAAAAAAAAAAAATCACTTTAGGATTATAGCCCAGCAATCATTCTTTTTGGTTGCCAAATCAAGTGGTTTAACAAGACCTTCTCCAGTAGAATATGGTCAAACTGAATGGACCCACAACTTTGATCGTTTGATACTCTAGATCAGGGGTGCTCAATACGTCGATCGTGATCTACTGGTCTATCGCGAAGGAAGTGTGGGTAGATCGCATGACATTAAAAAGACATTTGTCTTTTGATTGGCATACAGGGTAGCCAATCTGACGTCTGAATTTTTGACACCCTATGTGTGCGTGTTAAACCGCGCTAACTTGTTCAGTTACATTGCTGCATAGTTAGCCTTCAATTTATTTAAACTAAATACAACAAAGGGTATAAAAATGAGTGCCGTAGCTGGTCTGAGTAAGAAGCCTAAAACCTACCACTTTCATACAGAATGGGAGGGGATTTTTTTCACTATGTCATATTCTAAGTGCATTTGCTTCATCTGTCTGTGTGCCATTGCTATTCCAAAGAAGGGAAATGTGGAGCGGCTTTTTCGGACTGTTCATAAAAACTATGCCATTGACTTTCCTCCGAAAAGAGAGCTGAGAAGGAGAAAGGTGAAAGAAGAATACACAATATTAAATAGTAATAATAGTAACTTAAATAATGATCATATAGAAGAAATAAATTTATGTTTTACATTTTTATTGTAGGAAGATCATTTTGACTTGGTCATCTTATAAGTAGCTCGCAAGCTGAAAAAGTGTGGGCACCCCTGCTCTAGATGAAGGCAGCAGAAACCCTATACAGCTCCCTTGAAACAATGTGTGGAAATTGTAACACTGGATTAAAGCAGTCATGTAACATTTGTCTATTCATATCTATATTTCCCCTAAGAAAACAAAGGGAAATGTGTGAAGTCCTAGAGTTTTGACCAACCATGGATTCTCATTTCTGAGCACGGCTGAGGTTTCAAAAGTTATTCAATAAGTAACCACGTGAGAGATCTTATTAATTTTGGCAGCCGAGCTTCCATATATATCTCATATACAGGACTTATATTTTTATCACCTGCTGTTACAAATTAGTATGTGGGAAAACATCATTGAGCCATTTTTGAAAACTTCAGTCAGACCAGATTTTGTTCAATCAGCATTTTTTTCCATGATTTAAATTTTAAAAATAGTAAATACATGTTAATAATAGCAAGCTTTGAGACATTCAAGGAAGTTGCAGGTCATAATTTTATATTACAAAAAAGAATTGGCAATTAGCATGTGAATTTTCTGGATTGAATGAACATATTACTAAATCTTTCAGAATGTCGTTGAATGCAGAGGTAGTTTAAAACAAGTCATTTTACTTTGTTCATGTTGATGGTCCTACCTAGGACTTGAGAATGAACTTTCCTTATTGGACAAGTTAGAGCTTAATTTCTCTACCTCCAGTGTGTGTCAGTACACGGCCTCTGTGCTGAAATTTCAATAATAGAATCTGCACTTTTAAGGTGTTGGGTCAGAGTTGGTTACCTCTAAAGCAATGTTCTTTCTTTCTAACAAGTCACAGGTCCTTGGGAGTGGTGCGTGACCTGTTTTCATCATCATTAAAAAAAAAAGTGATTTTTTTTTTTTTGGTGCATAAAAGGAAAGAAGACCTTTATACCTAAAAATAAAATCTTGTGACACATTATGAAAATTATTTGCTCTGACATGGGTTTTATTATGTTTTGTGTTCTGCTCCGGGAACAAAGAAGATCATGCTCAAGAATGAAAAAGAAAACATTTAAGGGGGTCTGGGCAGTTTTAACAGCATGAGTGAAATCCAACACCCAACAGGATGTCTCTATTCCCTTTGAACTTGAGGCGTCCCATGGACCCAAGCTACCAATTCTCGGGTTAGTTATGTGGTGCCAGACATTCAGTGGCACATGGTGAAGATAAGGTTCTACCTTGTACTTCTAAATGTAATGGTGAAAGAATCCTGCCAGACCAAATTGAGTGTTTTATCAAAGTCTTTTTAAAGTTGGAGAAAATGCACACCTTTTCTTTAGGTCTTAATTAAGTAAAGCAACTGTCCACTTTTTATCCTTTTTTTCCCATTGATTGCCAATAAATTTTCAAATCAGTAGACAGAAATGCTTCCACAGTTATGTCTAAAGAATAAATATAAATATTTGTTCTTTTTTTGGAAACATAAATAAGACTCTAATAGAAAATAAAATTTAAACATAAGCATCAACTGTAACTCAGCAATTATTTCATTCTTTCACAAAAAAACCCTCAGAATTTCCTACATATTAGGAAATGCATCTTCCTGATTTTTCCCTTTTGCACTAACAAGACATGTATCTGCTCTTTTCTCAGCTTTTTCTGATTATACAAATGGGTCAATTATTTCTTTATGGATGTGGAGTCAAGTTGTCCAGAATCCACACCAAAGGCACTGACATGCCTCTCTTTTAAACATGTATTTATAAAGAAAGTGGCCAAGCATAACTAATTAATGCTTATGATAACTGAGCTTGTATTTGAAGTTGCTATACAAGAAACTTTTAAAAATTGGGTGGAACAGTGTGAGCAGGCAGTGGCACAGTGGAGAGAGCATTGGACTGGGATGTGGAGGACCCAGGTTCGAGACCCCAAAGTGACCAGGTTGAGCGCAGGCTCATCTGGTTTGAGCAAAGCTCACCAGCTCGAGCTCAAGGTCACTGGCTCGAGAAAAGAGTCCCTCGGTCTGCTGTAGTCCCCTGGTCAAGGCACATATGAGAAATCAATCAATGAACAACTAAGGAACTGCAACGAAGAATTGATGTTTCTCATCTCTCTCCCTTCCTGTCTGTCTGTCCCTATCTAACCCTCTTTCTGACTCTCTCTGTCTCTGCAAAAAAAAAAAAAAAAAAATTGGTGAAACAAGAAGATAAGCTTCTGATCAAATGCAAACCTCCCGCGTGACCAGGTGGTTTCACAGTGTATAAAGCATTGGCCTGGGATGCTGAGGACCCAGGTTCAAAACCCTGAGGTGTGGGCTTGAGCAAGGGCTAGATAGCTTGAGTGTGGGGTTGCTGCATTGTGCATGGGGTTGCTACTTGAGCATGGGATCATAGACATGGCCCCATGGTCACTGACTTGAGCCCAAAGGTCACTGGCTTGAAGCCCAAGGTCACTGGCTTGAGCCCAAGGTCTCTGACTTGAGCATGGGGTCACTGGCTCAGCTGGTGGTCATCCCTTCCCCCTCGTCAAGGCAAGTATGAGAAGCAACCAATAAACAACTAAGGTCTCACAACTAAGGTCCCACAACTATGACCTGATGGTTCTCATCTCTATCTCTTCCTGTCTGTCTCTCTCACTAAAACAAAACAACAACAACAACTTATGCAAACCTCCAATATTGTACTGTCTAGTTTCATAAGAGATGAGCCAAAGAGATCTACCTGCTGGAATCTGAAGGGAATGTACTACCCTATTATATTTTGATTTTTAAATTGTTCTTTCCTAGCCTGACCAGGCGGTGGCGCAGTGGATAGAGGGATGGACTGGGATGCGGAAGACCCAGGTTCAAGACCCCGAGCTCGCCAGCTAGAGCGTGGGCCTATCTGGCTTGAGCAAAAGCTCGCCAGCTTGGACCCAAGGTCGCTGGCTCCAGCAAGGGGTTGCTTGGTCGCTGAAAGCCTGCGGTCAAGGCACATGTGAGAAAGCAATCAATGAACAACTATGGTGTCGCAACGGCAATGAAAAACTAATGATTGATGCTTCTCACCTCTCTCTGTTCCTGTCTGTCTGTCCCTATCTATCCCTCTCTCTGACTCTCGCTCTCTCTGTCCCTGTAAACAAACAAATAAACAAAAAAAAATTGTTCTTTCCTAAAGATATAACACGGAAAGTCAGACAGAGTGTGCACTGATCTAATAAAAATTTAAAGTAAGGCCCTTTATGAAATGATATTTAAAACAGGATTTAGTGACTCACTCTTATGATCACACCCTGGCTCCTTGAGTCAGAAGAACCCTTCCACAATATGAATTCCAAGCAATCTCTTCTCATATTATCTCCACTCTTCAGAATGCCCCGCTACTACTACAACTGCAATACCTGTCGGACCTCCATGCCATTGATCCTATCCAGTTTTCATTTTCCTTATACTCCCCACTTTCTCACTGTCCTCCTTGAAGTAGTTTCAAATTCATAGCATGTCACAAGCTGGCTTCTTTGCCTCTTTATCTCTAATTCAACCCTGCCTAAACCATTGTTCTACATGGCTGGTGAAATGAAGTGTCTTACTTTTAAGTAATGTCCCTGAAACTGATGTGGGCCCTTCAAGTTGCCTCCTGCCATCTTCTCCTCCTAGAGTCCCTTTTCCTCTTTCTCAGCTAATTGTCATCGCTGCTCTTGCGCTTTCAAGCGTCCAAAATTTCCTTCCCACTCTAATGCTCAGTGATGATCTTGGTTCCTATTTCACTGAGGAAGAAGTCTATCAGAAGCACACTTCATAAATCTCCTGCCCCTACATTCACACACCTGCCAACATCTGGCCCCGTGTGCTGTTCAGCCTTTCCTACTGTTACTGTGGATGAACTATCCCCACACTGACTAACGCCCAAACCTACCATTGCTGTACCAGGCCACATTCATAAATTCAAGGACATTCATTCTCTCCTCTCTCTTCAAAAGCACCCATTTTTGGCTAGATATGTTGTGATTTTACTAATATTATTATTTTTTAAATACTCTCCTTTTTCAAACCCCCATCAGAACCAAATTCCTCACGAGATGAGTAGTTTAAGTATAAAGTTTTCAATTCCTCTCCTGCAACTTCTCTCTAATCAGGCTTTTAACTCATCAAAACCTTCAGATCAGCAGTGGCCTGTGAGTTATGGAATACTGTAGCAGCCAGTTCTTATCTAACTTACCCCGTCAGCAACATTGGATAGCGCAGGTTACGATCTCCTCTTGGAAACATGAGCTTCAGCTGGGTTCCAGGACACCCCGTTCTGCTAGTGAAATCCAGCAGCTCCTCCTCGGGCTCCTCCTTCTGACTCTGACGTCATAAGTTGGAGCATCCCAAGTCTCAGTCTTCAGATCTCTTCTCCAACTACTGCTGACCCGCAGGTGAGCTCATCTGAGTTCGTGGCTTTAAATACCATCAACAGCAGGGGTAGTCAACCTTTTTATACCTACCGCCCACTTTTGTATCTCTGTTCATAGTAAAATTTTCTAACCGCCCATTGGTTCCACAGTAATGGTGATTTATAAAGTAGGGAAGTAACTTTACTTTATTTAAATTTATAAAGCAGAGTTATAGCAAGTTAAAGCATATAATAATTACTTACCAAGTACTTTATGTCGGATTTTCGCTAAGTTTGGCAGAATAAATCTTTATAAAACAACTGACTATAGTTAAATATATCTTTTTATTTATACTTTGGTTGCTCCACTGCCACCCACCATGAAAGCTGGAGCGCCCCCTAGTGGGCGGTAGGGTCCAGGTTGACTACCACTGCTCTACAGGCTGATAACTATATGTACACCTTTACCTCTGAGTTCTATCTGGAATTAAAAGCACCTATATACCTTTGCCTTCTGGAAAGCTCCACTGAGACATCAAAGAAACATTTCATATCTAACATATACAGAACTAAACACCTGATAATTGTCTCAAACCTGCTTCCACAACTGTCCCCATTTCATTTAACACCAACTCCTTCCTACCAGGTGTCCAGACTCAAGACTCTGGAGCTATCCTTTATCCTCTACCCTAGCCTCTCTCTTTCTCCAGATCTAGTGTGTCAGCAAATCCAATTCACTTCCTTTTACAGTAAATCAGAATCTAATTACTCCCCAGCACTCCCACCTCCGTTCTCCCTTGATCACTCCACCTTGATCATTCTTGCCTCTTTGCTCCGTGAGCACCCCAAGGAGCCTGTCTTCGGGGCCTCTGCCCTGTCTGTGTTCTTACCTAGAATGCTTTTCCCTATGGTGGGCTCACACTTGCCCCTCATCAGCTCCTGTTCTTCATGCAGATGTCATTTATGCGTGACAGTATCTCTGGTCATCCTTTCTAAATCTGCAAATCAATTCTCCCAACATAACCTGATCCTTTCTGTACTTTAATTTTACTCATAGCATTGTAACTTCTACTGGACTACACGTTACTTCCTTTGTTTAGTCACTCACCAATACCACATGCTCTCCAAAAGAAGAGCTTTTTGCCACAGTGTAAATATTCTATGTCAATGCTGTCCAATAGCACCGTACATACATTTAGGAAATTAGGAAAAGATACTGTACATACATTGAGTAAATGTAGCAGATGCCAGTGATGTCTGACTATGGAGCATAAAATATAGAGTTTAATTCATTTAAATTAAAATCAGCGCATGTGGCCAGTGGGTACCCTTTTCAATAGCACAGCCTGGATTATAAGCAGCCCAAGAAGAGGGAGTGTTGTCTCCTTCAGAGTGATGTAACCCCAGGACCTGCAACATCATTGGGCACATAGTACGTGCCCAATGTATATCTGTTGAATAAATTAAGCACTATCTTTTGTTTCTGGTTTCATTTTCCCAGTTAAGCACAGACCCAGGCTGTGGCGTCTGGCTACTACACAGAGCACAGGTTACATGTTATGTCTCACTTATCTGGGAGCCCTCTGTGAACAGCACACACCGTATGACTGCTGACGGTCACCCTGAGTGAGTGGCTTGGCTTGGCAGCATTATCAGCTGGTTAGAGCCTGCAGTCTTCTCCCCTTCAGACACCACGACCACTATCACTACAAAGAGCAGGGCAAGGACACAGGGAGAGGTCCAGGGGCCTGGATATGGAGGCCTCTGCCCATCTCTGTCTACCATCACTGACAGTGTTCTGAGGGCTCTCTTGCTTTTCTTCTTCCCTCTAATCCTTTTGTCTACTTGAAACCCTGGGTAGGCTCTCAACACTCAGCTTTAGAAGAAAGGTTAAATATGAGAAGCACCAAGTATTAAAAACAACAAGAAAGATCAAACATAAACTTAAGCTCCGTAAACTCAAGAGAAATTATCCTTAAAATATAAATCTTATGCCTGACCAGGCCGTGGCGCAGCGCAGAGAGTGTCATGGGATGCAGAGGACCCAGGTGCAAAACCCCGAGGTTGTCAGCTTGAGCCCAGAGGTCGCTGGCTCGAGCGAGGGGTCACTCGCTCTGTTGTAGCCTCCCGGTCAAGGCACATATGAGAAAGCAATCAATGAACAACTAAGGTGCCACAACGAAGAATTGATGCTTCTCATCTCTCTCCCTTTCTGTGTGTCCCTGTATGTTCCCCTCTCTTGTTTCTCTGTCTTTCCCTCTTTCACACACACACAGAATATAAATCTCATCTCTCGACCAAGAAAGAAGCTTCATGCATCTCACACAAGGGAGGTGCAACAGCATTGTATGTCTTCGACAAAACCAAACACACTCCCCCGAGCCCTCTGCAAATTGCTTCTGTGTGATCCGTCTTCTTTCCCACTCGGCATGGCCCTTTTCCTCATCTTCTAATAAAGCGTCATGAAAAGTGGGCGCCCAGGGGTCCAGGGTTACCTCTTTCTGCCTTCACAGAGCAGGGCCCACGATCCAAAGGGAGATACAAGTTCTAAAGGTGTCCTGGCTTCTCCCTGCTGTCAAGGTCAATTTCTCACATAAGCTTAGACAGAAAGATAAAGTTTTTTTTACCAGCTCTGAAGCCTGCCCACTCAGAAATTATTAGCTGTAACTCTTGCATAAATCAGGCCATTTCTTCTATACATATTTTTTATGTTTTAGTTTCTTCCTCTGTAAAATGGGAATTATACCAATATTACTTATCTTAGAGTGTTTAGTGTTACTATAAAAATTTAGAAAGTAAATGGAATGTGCTTTCTGTAGATTATGAGCACTTATCAAATGCTTGGACTCTTGCTATATTCTACATAGAGACTTTCAAACCATCCTACTAGTTGGTTTAAATACTTCATTTTATAGATGAGGACTGGAGACATCAGATTTTTTTAAAAGATATTTATTTAGTGTGTGAGGATTAGAACAACAGCAGTTGCCTTCT
This sequence comes from Rhynchonycteris naso, assembly GCA_037038555.1. Lineage (NCBI taxonomy): Eukaryota > Metazoa > Chordata > Mammalia > Chiroptera > Emballonuridae > Rhynchonycteris > Rhynchonycteris naso. The sequence goes on along the minus strand of CM073002.1, from coordinate 132,287,928 downwards.
TCCTAGTGAAAATTTTCAATACATCACTCTAATACTCACTTTGTCCCTTATTCCTCTCCATTTTCTTCTTGATTGTTATATAGAAGAAAAAAAAAGAGCAATCATATCTAGGAGAATCAGAGGGGGAACGGCAGCTTTGGTTGCGACATTCTGACCTCCAAGCGTGTTCTTCTCCAACATGGGAGTCATCCAACAGATCAACTGGAAGTGTGTCCTCTTCGCCACCAGAAGGAACAGATTCATTCACAAACACACCTGCCAGGCTGGTGTAAAAACCAATGTCTCTGCCCCAAGTGGAAGGCGGCTCCAGGCTGCCCCTGGATCGAGAGCTGTGGTCAGTGTAAGGGTTTTCTGTTTCTAGATTTTAAAACTTCCAAATATTCAGGTGATCTATTCTATTGGGATCAAGAGTTGATTGCAATCAACTTTTACCCTTGCCAAATACTTGAACACCGACTCTGGAGAGTCATGTCGTGAGCTGCCACAGCCGGCACACTGGAAGGGCTAAGAAGCCGAACTCTCGCAACCTTGGGTTATTACTCTGGCTGGCGCTTAATAGTTATTACGTCTGGTACTCAGTGATTTACTTTTCAAGTGCCTGCACTGGTGTCTTTTCCTAATTGCTGATCTCATTTTGCACCCTAGTGCCAAATAGTCCCCCTGAGACGACTGAGTGAAACAACGGGAAAAGTTTCTCTAACCATCACGATCCTTAGTAACCTGGAGCTCTTTAAGTGGACAACCATTCCTGGAAACATCCCAAGGAGTCTGACACTTCTCTGTTTTCTCTAGGCACTTCATGTGCCTGTCAGTTGCTGAAATTAGCTACATTTAATAAACGATTCCCTCTGCTGGCTACTTGGACAATAAAGTGACTTTCGGGACTCTGATGTATGCCTTATTTAGATAATTGCCCTAAAACAGGAAGGAAATGTTGTGCATAAGGGTAGGGCTGTGGGAAGAAATCTTTGACTAGAAATAACAGCATCAGAGAAAACTGTTTATAGTAGATCCAGAAAACTGCAAACAAATGAACAGAGCTGGCAACTCTTTGTGAATTTGAGATAAGTGATTCTAAATGAGATGACTGGATTTTATTTACGACACGAATATGCTGTCCTACATCGGGCACATCATGAGAAGGCAGGGTTCTGTGGAAAAGACGATAATGCTGGGGGAAAACAAAAGGCAGCAGGAAGAGAGGAAGACCAAATATGAGATGGATTGGCTCCAGAAAAGAAGCTGTAGCCACAAGTCTACAAGGGCTGAGCGGGGCTGTGGAGGACAGGACAGTGTGGATGTCACTCATTCAGAGGGCTGCCAGCTGTTGGAGCGGACTTAATGGCACAAACATACACATAAATCACACAAATATATGCTAAACAATGAAAAATGGAACTGCCTTATGACCCAGCTATCCCACTTCTAGGAATATATACTAAGAAATCTAAACCAATAATTCTAAAGAAGACATGCACCCCCATGTTCTTTGCAGTGGTGTTTGCAATAGCCAAGATCTGAAAACAACCCGTGTCCATCAGTGGATGAGTGGATAAAAAAGCTGTGGTCCACATACACAATGGAATACTATGTGGCTGTAAAAAAAGAACCTTACTTTGTATGACAGCATGGATGGACCTGGCGATTATTATGCTAATCCCTGGTTGGCAAACTGTGGCTCGCGAGCCACATGCGGCTCTTTGGCTCCTTGAGTGTGGCTCTTCCACAGAATACCACATGCAGGCGCTACCTCGATAAGGAATGCACCTACCTTTATAGTTTAAGTTTAAAAAATTTGGCTCTCAAAAGAAATTTCAATCGTTGTACTGTTGATATTTGGCTCCGCTGACTAATGAGTTTGCCGACCATTGTGTGAAATGAGCCAGTCAGAGCAACACAAATGCCTTATGATCTCACTTATATGTGGAATCTAATAAATTAACACAATAAGCTGAGGAATAAAATAGAAACAGAGGCAGGGTCACAGGGAACAGATGGATAGCTGCTGTCAGATAGAAGGGGGAAGAAGGGATGGGATCAAAGAAGGTGAAAGGAACAGCCAAAACAGGGTAGCAATCACCAGAGGGAAAGGGGGAGGTGGTGGGGGGGGCAGGGGCAAAGGGGAGAAAATGGGGGTGGGAAGAGACTTTGCGTGGGATATTTGGGGCAAAATGCAGTGTGTAGAGGGTGTTATATTGAGTGGGACACTTGAAGCCACGTTAACAAAATAAATTAAAAAATAAAATATGTTAAAATAAAAATGTTGGATGATGTGACAAAAAAAATATCTATATATGCTATGAAACTCAGATCAGATAGACTTGCCAAAATACTCTACACTATTAGAGTTAAGTAAGGGTCAGCCAAATAAATTAAGTTCCAAGTACACTGCCTTGGATGAAATGGCTGGTTCCCTGGGTTTTCCTCTGTTTTTTCACCATTGTTTCAAATATCCTTTTAGCTTTCTAATTTGTCTTATTTAAACTTTTATATCATAGCACCATCAAAGGTAAATTTCCATAAATTGTTTAAAATCAACATTATCTTGTATTTTATATCGTAGTAAATTTCCTTTATAGTGCTAAAAAAAAAGTCTGTTTTTGAAAAGGTAATCAATCAATAACCATATACGTGATATATTCCCAATCATCAACAAAAATGTTGCCTCAGTTTTATTGTTTTTATCTAAAGGAATATGAATGGTCTTCTTTTTTCTGTATATGAAAATGTTTAGAGATGTATGGAATGCTCACTAAAGGAAGAATTCTTCTATTTGTCCAAATATTATCAGCCTGTCCTATTATGTCATTAGCATGTATATGAGCTTGGCTAGCAGAAGACTGGGAGATTCCTTCCATTGACACAAGTGATCTACCAAAATCTAGGGATTCATGCATTTTGTTAACAGTGCTCATTATTATTGCTTTCGTCTGTAAATTAGTTTGAAGCATTTAAAAGACAGACAGTTATATGTTATTATCAAGACACAGATCTAGAGCTGTCCAAGTCCAACAGGAGAATATGCTATGTGTGTATTAAACTTGTTATAAGCCAGAGCACTTCCAAGGCACATGAAATATTTAAGACTACCTAATATCAGCTAACATTTGTTGAGTGCTTACTAACTGTCACTCTTTAGGTTGAAAAATGGGCTGTCTTATTTAATCTTCAAAAACCTATGAAATAGACAATACCAACTATATTTGAAGAAAATTCAGTCCCACTAAACTAAAGTAAGTTGCCCAAGGTCACACGCATGTGTACGCACGCACCCACCTACACACACACACACACACACGCACACATGCACACACACACAAAGAGGCAGAGCCAAGTGTTGAACCTAGAAAGTTACATTCCAGAGGTTGCTTTTTAAACTACTACGTACCTAAACAAAACTGCTTGGCAAATGAATATTGTTTCTTTTCTCCTCCCTCCCCCCCTGCCGCGCCCCCCCCCCCCCCCGTCCCATAACAACAAACAGTACAACATGGACACTTAGGAAAACATCTTGAATATACACCCAGGCACCACATTTTTCAAACAAAAGAAAAAAAATAGACTGACTTTATAGAACTTAAATATATTTTAAATTAGGCTACTTGATGTTTTCCTTTTTAAAGGCATAATCGTTCAATAATTAAAAGTCAATAAATACCCTTTGAGCCTTGACAAGGAGTGAGGTGATGTTTCAGCCCCTGGGGATATGATGGTTGACAATACATAGTAGCCCTGAAAGCACTGTTTTTTGTTTTTGTTTTTTTTATTTTATTTTATTCATTTTAGAGAGGAGACACAGAGTGAGAGAGAGAGAGAAAGAGAGAAAGGGGGGAGGAGCTGGAAGCATCAACTCCCATATGTGCCTTGACCAGACCGGTACAGGGCTTTGAACTGGCGACCTCAGTGTTCCCAGGTTGACACTTTATCCACTGCGCCACCACAGGTCAGGCTGAAAGCACTGTTTTAGCCAAAAGAAATCAGGAAAGGGGCCGGAGGATGCCTGGGGAGGTGGGACAGAGGGTGGGAACAGTGGTCAGATAATATCTTTGAAGTGAGATCTTGGTGGAGAAGAGATCCCGGAACACTGAAGGAGAGTGGATTCCAGACAGAGGGAATACCCTTTGCAAAGACCCTGATGAGCATCTGGCTGGTTGGACAGACAAAATTTTGTAAGGAACACGCCTGGTGAAGGCGGGAAGGGTAAGGGGGGTAAAGAGTGGAGAGAGGACATGTGTGGCAAGAAGGGTAGAGTATTCTGTAGTTGCAAGAAGAGAATATTAGGCCTAGGAGTGGTCTGCCAAGGTTAGTCAGTCACATGGTCAAATTGTTTCTGAAATTGGTACTTTTTCCAGTTTATAGAAAAATTCTACCAAGTAAGAGAAAAACAGCAGGGAATAAAGACCTTACTAGTTAGATGACTAAACATAAACCATACATTAAAAAAAAAGGTGAACATTAGAAAAATATGCAGTAATCAAAGTGGAGTTTTATAAAACTGCGTTTTCATAACCCTGGGCATTTGTTTTACTTCCTTCATTAAAATAAATACTCTTTTATACATGGGACTCATTTAGATTGAAAAGTTTCACACTGAAATTTTGTAAAACAAGTAAGGAGATTCAAGTTTATAATCTGGTTAGTTCTATGCAATTTCTTCTAGAACAAGCTGGTACTGAGATTTGATGTTCATTTGACAGTGAGAGATGGAAGACAGCTCTTTAAGACAAGTAGTGCATTTTAAAAACAACTTGGGAAAAAATTATACATCTGTCTTGTCGCTTTTCATATTGTTTGATTGCAAATGCATCACATTGGGAGATCAAGGGAAAGCTAATTTCTACAGAGTTCCTTCTGCTGAGGGATGTTGAAGAGTTCATGGTACTCTGCGAAGTAATAATAAGGATGCTTGGGTGAAGAGATAAGAGGAAGCTCTTGGAAATGAAACTACGTGTGAGAAATACTGGGTAAAAAAAAAATTCTAATTATCCAAAACTTCCTGGAATTGTAAGAGCTGGCCGTAAGGCAATCACTGCAATTCCTAGTGATGCATCTGTGACCCTGAGCACCAGTGTCACCTGGGCCCACCCTGGAAGTTCTGCTGGAAGAAGCCAGGGAAAGGAAAAAATATGAGAGATTCCAGCCATATTCCTATAAAAACAACAACAACACTAATTCACAGGCACAGAGAACAGATTGATGGTCCCTAGAGGCAGGGTTGGGATGGGGGCAGGTAGGGGACATTGGTAAAGGTGGTCAAAAGGTACAAACATCCAATTATAGAATAAGTCTTGGGGATATAATGTATACCCTGGTGGCTATAGTTAATAATGCTGTATTATACACTTGAAAGGTGCTAATAGAGCAAATCTTAAAAGTTCTTATCTCAAGAAAAAAAACCTATAACTATGTGTGGTGGTGAATGTCAATGAGACCTACTTTGGTGATCATTTCACAATATATACAAATATTAAATCATGATGTTATACACCAAAAAGTAATATAATGTTATACCTCAATTATAGCTCAATACAAATAGTTTGGATGTTTTAAAATATCTTTAAACATGCTAAGTATTTCAAAATAACTAAAAATATTAGCATTTATTTTCATATAAGATTGCAAAAGTGTTTTAATGTATGAATTCTGAACCCAGCTTATGTGTTCATTTAATTTACATAACAGCCCTATATTTAGCCAAAACAGATATAATTAATATTATGTCTCTGAGAAATAAGAACATTAAGATGATGAAAAGTCAGTTTGTAGCCAATTAGAACCAAACTGCAGACCAACTCACTCCAAGTCCTGTGTCTTTTCTCTTTGCAGCTTAGTCCAATAGTTCTCCAGATTTGGTTCCTAGACCTGTGATGGCGAACCTATGACATGTGTGTCAGCACTGGCACATGTAGCCATTTTCGATGACACGTGGCCGCATACCAGAGAAGTATGGGGCTGCATGCTGAGAAGGACGTTTCATCCTGGGCCCCTGCACGGCCAGGTGTAGTAGCCGAGGATAAAACATTTGCTGTAGTGTAGACACTCTGTGCCGGAGGTCTGTAGGCCAAAACAACAGAACTCCAGCACAGAGCGTCTAGTTCTGGGACTTCCAGTCAGGCCGTTTTTCTCAAAGTGACACACCACCCGAGTTATGCTAGTTTTTTTGGTGAATTCTGACACACCAAGCTTAAAAGATTGCCCATCACTGCCCTAGAGCAAGAAAAACAGCATCACCTGGGAACTTGGCAATGCAAACCTCAGGCTGACTCCAGATCTAAGGAACCAGAGATTTTCAGAGTGCGGTAGAGCAAGCCTAACAAGGCTACCAGGGAATGCCGATGCCTGCTGGTTTGAAAACCACTGTACTAGAATGTAAAGACTCCCCAGTCCATGAGAACAGTATGAGAAATATTTCCTTTAAATGGAAAGTACACATTCATTCCCCAAAATTTTCTTGATCACTTCTTCAGTCACACGTATGCTGGAAGATCATTCTCAGTCACACAGCTATGGCCCATGTGCTCACGACTGCACTGACCTATGATGTAACAAATTATTTCTCTGACTCTCCTCTGTACTGATTTGATTTGTAAAACTAGAAACCAATTATTTTAATTAGAGGGATCATACAGTAGAGAGTCAGTACCAATGGTCACAGAGATTTCAGGCCAAGGAAGGACAGTTTTTGTCACATTAAGGAAATTCACCATCTACAATCTGCCTGATAATGTTTTTTGTTTGTTTGTATTGCTATTTAAATTTTTACTTTCTTGGGATTCTATTACATTATTGGAAGCCGGGTGAGAAAATATAACATAGAAAGCTAAGCTATATTTTTAGTTATGGCCTTTGACTGGTACTTTAAAAACAACGTTTCAAAAAGTAAAACACTCTATTTCTTGAAATCTAAGCTGTCATAAATTATAGCACAAAATAATTGTGACTATTTTTTAATATACCACTATGAAAATAAAAAGGATATTGCTAATTCAACAACCCAATGTCATCAAATGTAAGTGGCATCCCAATTCAGACTTGTTCAAATATGGAAAAGCGCATGTTTGCATCAGTGAAATTCAGGACACCTTTGGCTCTGCGGTTGCAGCTGGCATCCTCCCTCAGGGCAAACTCTGCTTATGTATTTTCTTTTCAAAAGCAATGTTGATCTGGCCCCAGTTATGGTACAGTTAGAGCAATTTCGCTCTTCAAAGTTAAGTAGTAGTCATCCCGGCCTAAAGAGTGTTTCATGACATCAGTAACTAAGCAGGGCAGATGGAAAATATTCTTCTACAATTTGGTATCTGAGTTGTCATGTGGTGTGAGGAAACAGGCAATTGAACGAGAAAATGAAGGCAGGGTAATAGTAAAATACGGAGCACTCAATAAATAAATCTTTTGGCTGTCATTTCAAAATTAAAGCATCCCCAAATCTAAGCTTTGTTATTTTTTATGCATCAAGATTTTTTTTTCTTAATTAGTTACATTTCTTCTTTAGGTTGGCCATTAGATCTATATAAGAAAATGATGCTGTAAAGTATATTTATAAATGTAAATGTCCTACAAATCCACTTCCTTCTGCCTTTGCAGGGGGCCTCATACTTGCCTATAAGTACAACAAAGAGACTACTGGTATGTGAATATTTTTAGCCAAAGGCTAAAATTTTGAGGCAAAGTCTAAGTCCCTTCTGCAGAACTGTGCATGACAAATAGCAAATATAATTTGCAAACTGGTAAGCTCTCATATATATTTTAAAAGCTCTTCTTACTTTCTCTGACATGGGGAAGTTTATTTAGATAAGTAATTAAGTATTGGGATAATTTCCTTTTATTGTCCATAGTTTTACAATTCAGAATACCCTCATACAGTAATTAAAAACTGTACTCAATTACTTGGGATATTTTTAATAACCTGTAGAGCCAAATGGGAACTTTGTTAAGATAGAAGTTAAAAGACAGGAGATCCAGTTGTGGTTTGGTTATTCTTCCATGCTATGACTGAGAGAGCCACTTAATTTTTCTGTTTTTTTTTTTAAAAATTTGGAAATGCAAGTAACTGCCCAATCCTTTTTAGTGACTTCAGGGTAATGAGGAGATACAAGAATCATCATAATAAAAACATACGAGAAAAGGCTGCTCTATGTGTATTATCTCATTTAATCATAAACTACAAAATGAGTTATGCAGAAAAGTCCTGCATATCATGCCTAGCACAGAGTAAACCTTCAGCGATTGCCAGCAGGCATTTATTCCATCATCAATAACAGTAACATGCCGGAATAAAATTAGTGTTCAGTTTAGGGTCAAGAAATCAGTCTTGAGGAGGTTGAGTGGCACCCCTGTGCTCATTCTAAGAGCCCTTGCCAGGGTTATCACTTACCTGCTGCACAACCGGACGGTGCTGCCAACCTCAGGGCCCTGCTGCCCTCCATAATCACCGAGAGGAAAGCCAACCAAATGAGCTTTGAGAAGAAAATCACCTTTTCCATTTAAATTTAATTCCCAAAGTACTGCTTGAAAACACCTTAAAATACGAATTTTTATCGCTCTATCCCATGACTTTTAGCCCATATTTTTCCCTTAAGGTTTGGATTGGACTTGAAGAACATTAGTACACAACAAAACGCTCCCTGGCCATTTTAATAGGAAAGGAAGGGGTGAGGTATACAACATATAACATGGTAAAGAGAAGAGGAAAGCTTTATTGGATTGGTGTATGTGCTTGTGAGAGGCAAGAGATGTGGGCTGCTGTGCTTTGAGGAGTAGCTAAGGAAAGGAAAACGCATTCCTTCCTTCTTGAGCTGGCCCTTTCCATGTTTTCATGTGCTATGTGCTGAAAAAGAAACGGAAGCCCAACCTGACCAAAACAGGCCGTGGAAGGTAATACCTAGGAAAAAACACACCCTGTGAAACGGTGCTCATTTCACCACTGCTTACAATAGTGGAAACCGAAAACAACTCAGCAGTCCATTAATGGGAGGACAGATAAAATACATAATAGGATATGTCCATAGTGGCCTAATATATAGAAAGTAAAAGGACATATAAACATTCTTGAGTAAATGTCAAAACAAAGATATTAAAAGCAAAACAAGTAAGTTCTATAAAGTGTATGTATAGAACAATAATTTAACTTTGGCTATAGAAGGCAAACTAAAATAATATTGTATGGTGTGTGTGTGTGTGTGTGTGTACACAGGAAGAAACACAAATTATGACATTGTATAGGATGGAAAGGCAAATAGAACTCAGGGGCTGTGATTTTTATTTCTTTCATAAACAAAAGGACTTGGAGTAGATATAATAAAAATATTTAGCTGCTGCCAATTCTAAATGGTAGAAATAATGAAGTTTGTTAGCGTATACGTTGCATTAGCAGATGAAGTACACCAATATGCTCATTTGTTTAACAAGGTTTAGTTATTGGTACTTGTTTGTTGACTGGTTTAGCACTTACACTTCTTAGAGATTTATTTTTGGAGGATTAACTAATCAAGGAATTTTTGTACTTCCTCAGGACTACGTCGCAGTTAAGTACGGATTCATTTGTACACACAGGAACCTGCCCCACACAGTACTCTCTCCTGTCAGACACACATTCACAGGGGAAAAGAGGGAGTAAGAGGAGCACTGAAGAGGACAAAACATTCTGCCAAGAAAAAGATGGTAATTCAGGACTCTAAGCTACATTATTTGACATTTCCTCCAACTACTAACTAGTTTTTACTTGTCAAAATCCAACTTGTGCATTTGCAGAAGGAAATAGTCTCTATCTCAAGAACTATAAAACCACTTCATGTTTGTTAAAGAAACATTTTTAAATCAGATGCAGCTATCATCTTACAGTGACTTTTGCAGTACTTCAATGAAAGGGAATTTTTATTCACATAAGAAAAGCAATTTGCACAGATGAATTCACTACCTGAAACCAATGAAAGCAGAGAACATGTAAATATGTTGAATATAAAGAAAAAAAATATTGTTTTTGTAAGATGAATCTCAACTAAAGAACCCATATTGTATATTTCTTAACAATAACAGCACAGTAAAGCCAGGAGGAGGTGCTGCAATATGGTAAATTGATTATATTCAATTTTATTGTTTGGACATGGTACTTAGTTATCATGCCAACCTTCTTAAACTGAAGACAATCAGATCAAAATGAGAGTATTGTAAAAGATAACTGATAACTCCAAGGTAAAGCTTGAGCTAGGGCTTATGGTAGAACACAAAGACACTTATTCTTTTTCTCTTGGGTTTAATCTTGCTGGTTAATTGAGTAAAGGGCATAGATTTCAAACAACTAATTCAGATAATTTATTTAAAACTTTAGCAGAGACAAACCTGAATATTTTTGTTGTAGTTTCACAACAAAGAACACTTAATATGTAAAGAAATGAGAGAAGAGAGAGAAAAAAATAGTACTAGCCAAGAACTAACTTTAATTTTAAATCACTTCTATTTTGGGACTGAAACTTTTTTCATATTATCAGACAATTCCTTAAAAAAACCAGCTAGCTAATTAGGTGTTTAAAAACAAACAAAAACACAAGTTGTTTTGACTTTATCCTTTCCTATCAAAGAAAATTATAATATATTAATTTAATGTGCTAAGACAACATTTTATTTTAGCACGTCTGACAGGATCACAAAACTGAACATTTTACTCGAGGCAAGGATGAGCTTTTTCAGAATGGAAAACATCCCTTGTTTCTATAATTTCCCACTTTTAGATTTAGCCCATTTCTAGCCTCATTTTGTGACTCCCCTCAAATGGAGGATGAATTCTGGTCTGGCATGGGACAGTGAAGGCCCAATATGACTGGCCTATACAGAACTTTCAGACCAAAGCAATATAGATGCATCTGTCAGGTGTTAGAAAGAGAACAGAGACCCAGGGGTGGGCTACTTGGGGAATAACCACACAGCCACCAGTAATTCCAATCTCTACCCAGTTCACGTGGCCATGTCTCTAGAAAATACAGCTGGCAAAGTCAGGCCTGCATGAGATGATATATACAAACAGTTGCTCAGATGTGATGCTCTGTTGTTTTTCATATAAATTTCATGGGATTAGTCAGTGACTATCACAGACTGTGCTTAAAAACTTAAGGGTCTTAGGCACCAAAATGGCCTCTGCAGGGTGCATTGAAGTTCTTGGATCTCATGCATTTTATAAAACATTTTTCCCTCTAGTGAACATATCAAGTAAAAGCCTGATGAAATTTCTCTAACTACAAATTCAGAATAAACACTTTGGTTTTAACACCAGTTATTTCATATGATGATTCAATTTAGTTTTCTCATGTATAAATTATGTGAACTGTTTGAGCTAGCCTCTGCCACATCTCCTTGAGTTCTAAGATATTACCTCCTCATTGTATAACTTTTCCTTTTTAACTGCAAGTACAGGGTGTCTGTAAAGACATGGTGCAATTTTGACTGGTCACAGGAAAGCAACAAAAGACGACAGAAATGTGAAATCTGCACCAAATAAAAGGAAAACTCTCCCAGTTTCATACCTATTCAGTGCAGTTCGATGTGGGCTCCATTAGTTGTCCTACACACATCCAAACGATAGTGAAGTTCTTGCCACACATGGGTAAGGACGTCTGGTGTAACAGAGTGAATAACGTCTGTGATTCTCTGTTTTAAGTGATTAATGTCGTTGATACATTCCATGTACACGTTGCTTGATATAACCCCAAAAGTAAAAGTCTAAGGGTGTCAGATCTGGGATTGTGGGGGCCATGGCTTGACAGAACCCCTGCCTATCCATCGCCGGGGTAATTTTCTATCCAGAAACTCACGAACCATGGTGGCGTAGTGTGGAGGAGCACCGTCATGTTGAAAGATGACACCTTCTGGAAATTGTGGCACTGCATACAATTCCAACATGTCAAGATAGGTGTTTGCCATCACAGACTCTTCCACGAAAAAAAATGGGCCTATCACCTTATCATGTATCAGGCCAACCACACATTCACTTTAGGGGTGTTACGTTCGTACTCAGCGTAGGCATGAGAGTGTTCAGCAGCCCATATTCGGACGTTATGGCGATGAACATGTCCACAGATATGGTAGGTCGCCTCATCACTAAACACAATCTTCTGCAAAAATCTTGCATCATTGTAGATCTCATAAAGCATATCTGTAGCAAACGCACATCGTGTGGGTCTATCCGCCGGTTTGATAGCGTGCAACAGCCGCAATTTATATCCCGTAAAACAGAGACATTTCTTTAACACCTTATGAACTGTAGTCTTGCTTAGGTGTAATTGTCGAGCACACACATGCACAAATTTTTTAGGGCTCCTTAGGTACCTATCCCGTATAGCCTCTACAGACTCGTCACTGACTGATGGCCTACCAGAACAGGGTTTCTCCACCAAACTGCCGGTTTCCTTCAACTTCTCATCCCACCGAGTAATGTTATTCCTATGTGGTGGCGCTTCGTTATATACGCGCCGATATTCATGTTGCACTTTGGTCACGGATTCGAATTTAGCAAGCCACAGAACACATTAAACTTTCCTCTGTACCGTCCACATCTCACCTGGCATGGCCATGGGCTTCTCTGCTGTATACACGGTGTTACGTCATCATCTGCACATGCACAGATGCTGCCACATTATCCTACAGAAACTGGGAGGGTTTTCCTTTTATAAGGTGCAGATTTCACATTTCTATCGTCTTTTGTTGCTTTCCTCTGACCGGTCAAAAGTACACCATGACTTTACAGACACACTGTATTTAAGAAATGGCCAGTTATTAAATCACTTAAAATTTATGTCTGTTTTTCTTAGTAAAAAATCACCCAGTAAGGAACCATATAGTCTGGTTAGCAGAAAAAAATTGCAGAAGAGAAGAAATAGATTAAAAAGTGTGGGAAGTTGGAGAGATTATAGACAAACTCATCCTGGCAGAGAAGGCAATGAAGAATGTTTCCCATAATGGATACAGAAACACAAAAGGAAAGTCTTGGTGTATTACACTGAAGCTAACAAGAGGTAGAAACCGTGCTTCTTTTGTCTACCTATAACCAAAAGGAACCATGCTGCTATTAGTTTTTACTCTACCTTCCAAGATGGCCTTTGATATTTGAACTTGAGTTGGAAAAAACAAGCAAACCATGGATAAACAAGCAAACAAAAAAATTAATTCCTTCTAGCTGGTTTTAAGACGTGGACATGCTACAACTTGCCTCCTTGGCAAAGAGAAAGACCCAAATATAGATATTTCTTTGCTATTTCTGCCTCCTGAGGGAGATTCTTAGATTTAATAACAAGGAACACCTTTCCTGGATTTCCATCTTTGTTCCATGTGTTTTCTGTTGTTTGGGTTTCTCATTTAGGAGCATAAGCTCTCTCTTTCTCTCTTTTTTTAAAATATAGACTAATCTATTCACCTATTCACCAATTTTTACTCAAATGAAGTCTATCTCTAGTAAAAAGATTGACTTCCGTTTAAGTGGCATTGCATGAAGAAAGTAAAAGAGGTATAAAATCATTTGATATGACGGAACACCTTTCTGTTACGTTATACCAAAATTGTGAATCACTGTTTTGTCTGTGTTTGTATAGTTGTTTCTTTTAATATGTTTCCAATAGACAATAAGGCACAGGAACCCTGGATTAATAATAGATGTTAAAAATAGCTACTACCTAACAATGTTACTGGAACAATTAGAGTGTAGAAAACTCTCTCACATGAGATGCCAACTAAAAACAAAGGTTGGCATGATGCTGGTTCTTTGGTTCTTTTCAAATTAATAAAACATGCTTGATCCAAAATCATCTCTCTCACTTAAAACTATTTGGGTTGTTTTTGATTTGTTTTCAACCCCCCGCCTTCCCACCCTCCATAAAAACAATGATGGATCCTATTCTTTGTGTAATTTTTCTTTTTTCTTCTTTTTTTAATAGCTGTCCAGAGGGCTAGTAAACATTTGTGTGTGTGGACTATGCATATGCCTTGTTTTCACACGCAGACAACACAGAGGGTATTCTTAAAGGAAAGAGTCTTCCTAGCCAAACTGAATTGTCACATCAATCAAATGCAATATGACACAAAATTCATTTGTCATTTGGTGTCTACTTACTAAGGAATATAGCCAAAAAATTATTCTTTGCAATACAACAGAAGATCCGGAACATTGCCCACAGGCATGTACAAAGCCTGTGAGCACAGGGAACCACATTTGTATTCAAACCCAAAGAGCACAGTATTATTGTGAAATAGCTTTTTTCCCTCCATGTACAATGGCATAAAAGCAGTAACTACCATTCTGCATGTAAAAAGTCCAGTAGCTTTTCTAGACTCATGACCTTTCAAGTCACCCAACCTATTTTAAACAGAAGCCCTATCACGTTTGCCTTTAAAGAGCAATATGGGACTCCCGAAAAACATAAAGGTTCTGAATTGTCCCCCCAAGTCCACCAGAGGAAACAAATTAACTTTGTTTTTCTTAAAGGCCAATTTCTACAAAGAGATGAATCTGACAGAGCAGTAAACACCATCTGAATCATTTTCAAAAGTCTCACCTAACTTTACTAGACGTGCAAAAGGTGCTACTTTAAAGACCCAAATGATGTTATTATGCCATAGCATTTCATAAACCCCTGAAGGGTATACTTACACTTTGCTGTCACTTTGTATCCTCCCAGAGGAGGGGCGTGGCCTTCTAATGCATCAAACCCAGCGGAAACTAGGACCATGTCTGGATCAAACTCTTTGGCCACGGGCGTCACTACAGTCCTGCACAGTAAAAAAGCAACCAGTTACACAGGGGAATGGCGAATATCTTTAAAAAACTGTGCAGTGAGAAAGACTTGGCACAGTCTCAAGAACTTCCCAAGAATAAAGAAAAGGGGGAAAGAAAACGCTGTTTGAAACGGACCAAAAACGTACCATTTCCTTTCCACTGCTTCACCCTTAGTTTAGCATCACAATTTAGTTTTTTCTTTTTCTTTCATCCTTTTTTCTCCAAATTAAAAAAAAAAAAAAAAAAGAGTGCTTTGCAGGTACATTCTTAAGCCCATCATTTGCTGTGCACATCTGCGGCTGTTTTATCCCACTGCCTGTAAAAAGCTACTTCTTCCAAGGGAGTGACTAATGTTTTACAGAGGAAAGCTGAAGCTTTAGTGAAAACCTGGCTTGCTCCAGTTAGCGAGAACTTGGTATAAATTTGAACTATAAATTTCTTTTGGGAAAAAAATGTTGCTTTTCCAACTGAAAAAAAAAAACACATTTTAAAGTAGTTGTCGTGGTAGGGGGTGACTCTTGCAAAGGAAAAACATGAAATTCCTTTAATGGAATCCAGACTATAATGTTAAGTGAGTCCGAGGTCAGAAACACCAGGAATGTGGCAGCTTCATCTATGACAGCAGCCTCTGCGGGACCTGTCAGACATGTGAGCACTTCCCTCTTGGGCCTTCTCGGGCCTCCCCAGTCCTTTCTCCCCAGAGCTGGGCTGGGCTGGAGAATGACTGGTAGATGCTACGCGGCTTTATAAGACTATCAGGGTTTTGGAATGAAGGCTTCAAAACCAGTGTGTCATCATTAGAAATCAAATTCTCAAAGCAAATATAATGAAATGGGGAAACTGCATAACAGGAAATTTTAAAAAGTAATCATGTCTGTAGTATGTGTTTGGAAAATAAAGGACTAAACCAAATATCAAAATAGTTATTCTTGAGGAGTGACACAATTGAGTTATTTTATTTTTTTCTATTTGCAAATTTCCTGTAATAATATTGGTTTTGTGGTCAAAAAATTTTTGCACACAAACAAGAAGTTGAAATTACAAAATAAAAACTACTTATTTGACACTTACCTAGATAGATAAATGAATAAAATGTTTTCTATAACTCCACTGTTATAAAAGTATAAAAGCTCAATCCTTCAAACTCATAAATGTACATGTAAGTGACTTCTGTGAAGTCCTTCTAATGATTGGAAAGCCACTTCTATATGAATTGAACCATCAGTGAAACTATGTCAGAACATAATTTTGTTTTCTATGTCCAATTTCCTTATTTTGTTCTCTTATAAAATTAAAAAAGCCGAATATAGCTACATTATTAGGAGTGGTCTCTCCAATTCTTTTCCTTCCTAATAATACTAACTCTTAAATTATAATTTTCATTAAAGTGTCACATATTATCAATTTGCTACTTTTCACATGAGTAAAATAGCCATGTGGTGTATGTTAGGATGTTAGATATTGGAATAAGTAGTCTCAAAGAATCAAGAGTATGTTATAAAGGTATTCTATGTAAATACTTTGATTAGTACCATGTATTCCCTTAGAGAACAATACTCTTGGGAAAATATGAGTAGATGAATGAACAAGGCTGTCCATCCAATCATATGTATCATAGTAACTCACTTGCATCTCCTTCCCTTCTGTTTAGACCACTGGTTCTTAACCTGGGTTCTATCAAACCCTAGGGGTTCGATGAGTCCATCTCCAGGGTTCGGAGAAGCCTCTGCCACGGAGGCCAGAATAAAGTAATACCGTAATTTGTTGTGAGTTCATGCACTTTGTTGGTTTTGTTCTTTGAGCAAGGTGATGTTCATGCACGGCTCATTTTGTGCACCAGTAAAAAAACATATACCTATGTCTTGAATTTGGAAAAAAAAATTATATTTTATTTATCATTAAAGAAGGTGAATGCGCATATGGAACTGGTGGGTTCTGTACCTCAAAAAAGGTTAAGAACCACTGGGTTAGAGGTTTCACACCCTTTTTGTCTCCCCAACCAATCTGCACTCGGAAGACTGATAGAAGATAAGCATTCTTCAAGGTACAGCTCACTTACTACCTTCTCTCCTTTGTATATGGACATTAATATATGTATCTATTACCAAAGGACAAAGACAGGACAAGAAACAATAGGAAAAAGGATTGCCAACATAATTTTAGAATTTGGAAAACACAGTGCTGATATACAGAGAGGAAGGCTAAAACACAAACATGGCTACATACACAAAGTTACAAAAAGCAAGCTACTTTTCTCTCTCTTCCTGGAGAAACAAACTGAACAAAAACGAAAACCCTTATGAGTCACTCAGACCAATAGTCAGGCATCTGCCTCAATCTTCCTAGTGAATTCGCCAGTCAAAAAGCCCTGGTCAGGCACATAGAGCTCCCAATTGCCTTTCTGTGCCCCTTTCTCCAACATGATGCACTATTTTAAGAAAGCTCCTGGCCTGAATGACAATAAAACTAGCATGTAAACAAATAAGGAAAAGAAAGGAAACTCAGAAAACCTGAGAAAATGCAGTCCAGAGTCTATAATTACAAACACCAGTATTATCCTCAAAAACACAAACTAAATAGCACAGCTGCCTCTCTATACCCGTGGGTTCAGCCTCCATGGATTCAACCAACGGTGAGGGTGATTGAAAATATTTGAAAACCATGTTGCCTCGTTGTTGACATTTCTATGTAGTCAGGCCCACAAATGGTTGTATATGTACTGAACATATACATACATTTTCCTTGTCATTATTCCCTTAACAATACTGTTTAACAACTATTTCTATAGCAATTGCAGTATTAGGTATTATAAATAATATAGAGATGATTTAAGTACATGGGAAGATATATATAGGTTCCATGAAAATGCTATGCCATTTTATTTAAGTGACTTGGACATCCACAGATTTTGGTTTCCACAGGGGTCCTGAAACCAATGTCCCATGGACCATGGCTAACTAAGTGTACATCTGTGAAATAAAGAGGGTGCTATGAAAATTAAAAAGAGACAGCTTGACCTGTGGTGGCGCAGTGGATAAAGCATCGACCTGGTAACACTGAGGTCGCCAGTTCAAAACCCTGCACTGGTCTGGTCAAGGCACATATGGGAGTTGATGCTTCCAGCTCCTCCCCCCTTTCCCTATTTCTCTCTCTCTCTCTCTCACTCTCTCTCTCACTCTGTGTCTCCTCTCTAAAATGAATAAAATACAAAGAAATTTTTAAAAAATTAAATAAAAAAGAGAGACAGAAAACCAAATAAATGCACAGTAGACTCTCTTGGTGATAAAGCTGACAAGTTTTCTCAGAAAGTTCAGCACAAAACAGAGACATGGGGAATTGACAGGAATAGATAAGAACTGAAAGGACAGGTCAAGGATATCAACGTATGAAAGTCTAAGGGACATTTCATTTTAAATTTAGAATTTCATATCCATTCAACCTTCCAATCAAAACTGAGAACAGAATGACAGAGTTTCAGACATTTGAAATCTCAAAAAACATTAGTAGCTCCTACAAATATTTTTTCCAGTAAGGTATTAAATGATATAGTCCATCAACATGAAGGCATAAAGTAAGAAAGAATAAAATGCAAATCATTTCCCTTATAAAAGTATTGTTGTAAATATCAATTTTGCCAAAATTTCTACTTCAACTTTAAAGTAAACCAGTAGAAATTTGGTCTGCAATGGGAAATTTAATATGGAATAGAGTCGGGTTTCATTCCAATTAATTTTGTTAATAAAAGAATTCTTACTGACTCACAGGGAAATACATCTATTTATGCCACGTATTTCCAAATATACAGATTCTACTAGTTTCCGTTTGAAGCAGACACCACATTTGTTATGTATGTCATTCTTCAATTCACAAACAATATAGCTATTACAGTATCACTCAGACTTTCAAAATGTTCCATCTTGCAGGGCTAATCCTATACATTTGAATTCACTCCAAAATTTTTTTAAAAGTTATAAAATGGGGGAATATATATCATGTGATAAAGTCCTTCCATTTAAAGATACACATGCTTAGAATTGTGTCTGAGTGGTATGTGTTTGTGGAGAAATTAGTGACGCATGGTTGTATGAGTTGTGTGATGCTGTTTGACAATGTATGCTCTGTATTAAAGAACTTTGTGGCATTGCTTATCAGTGGTAATACTGGTTGGATTCATTCATTCATTTTTTTTTTCTTTGAGAGTGAGGAAGGGAGAAAGAGTAAGAGAAGCATCAACTCGTTGTTCCATTTAGTTGTGCGCCCATTGATTGCTTCTCATTTGTGCACTGATCCTGGGCTCTTACCGATGACTTCAGTGTCCACTTAGCAACCCCGGGATCCAGCAGCGACCTCCATGCTCTGGAAGGATGTTCTGTGTACTGGGCCACCAGCCAGGGCTCATTCATTCATTTTAACCAGCATATACTGAGACTCTACCATGTTTCAAACACTGTTTTGGCTTAAAGATGTGCCAAATTTTGAACTGAATCTCATTTATTTTCCTATTGTTGACACTAAACCCTTTCACTGGCAGTTCTCTGATAAACTGATGAAGCTAAGACTCCGCATATCTCTCTATGAGACTGGCATGCTACATGCTGTGCTGAGGCATCCTTGTGGTTTTAGTACTGTGTATGGGAGTGTTTGCACGATTCTACCTATGCCAGTCTAGCTTGAGCTTTATTCAAAAGATCTTTTCTTTCTGAAAGATTTGGGAGTATTAAGTGGAAAATAACAGAGCAATTTTTCTTAAAAAGAAAAAAAAATCTTCAAATGTATTCATTTAAAATTTGTATCTGGACCCTGGCTGGTTGGCTCAGTGGTAGAGTGTTGGCCTGGCATGTGGATGTCCTGGGTTCAATTCCCGGCCAGGGCATATAGGAGATGTGCCCATCTGCTTCTTCCCCTTCCCCTCTCTCCTTTCTCTCTGTCTCCCCCCCCACACACACACACAGCCAAGGCTCCATTAGAGCAAAGTTGGCTCGGGCGCTGAGGATGGCTCCATGGACTCCGCCTCAGGCACTAGAATGGCTCCAGTTGCAATGGAGCAACACCCCAGATGGGCAGAGCATCGCCCCTGGTGGGCATGCTGGGTGGATCCTGGCCGGGCCCATGTAGGAGTCTGTCTCTCTGCCTCCCCACTTCTCACTTCAGAAAAATTATAAATAAATAAATATAAAATAAAATTTGTATCTGCACAGTTGGGTTTTCTGTTTTAAGATAGCAAACAAAGTACATATTTGCCCCTCATCTTTCCTAATATCCCACTGAAAGAAAAGTATATATATACAAATACGGAAAGTCTATGCATACAAATACGTATATGAACTCATGGTTTTAAATATTTGTAACAGGTAAATAGACATAGAAACAACTTCGGATGTGAGAATGCATGGGTTAGTGTGTATTTCCTAAAAGCAGTGACAGCCCAGTAGCAAACAGCAGTCAGTACCCTAATCTTGTTTTCTAATATCAATCTCCAGTAAAAGGACCTAATTCTTGGAGAAGGGGCTGATTGCAGGACTGCATCAGGGGGAGTAAAAGGCATTCTGGAACATCATGTGATGACAGAAAACAATGAAATGCTCAAAGGGTGGGGACTGGTCGGTAGGGAATATGAACCAATGTGAACAAGTTCTCATTGGCCAAAGCTGAGACAATGTGTGGAACAAAATAAATGCTTATAAGCAATGGATTATAATCCAGAAAATTAAATTATCTGTGAGTCCACACTGATAAAATATCGCAGAATAAATAGAGAAAGGAAGAAATAGTTATGTCTTACAAAAAAAAGTTGAAATGGTAAATCATTATTTGAATTAGATATAATTGATGTAGGGGAGAGCTGTAGGGGGGGAGATGAGATCAGGGGATTAAAGTTTAAGAAGAATCCTGATATTTACATAATCCCAAAGTATTTTTCCCATGGTATTATAAAGCAAAAAAGTGAAAAGCATTACAATGAAGAAAAACCTGCAGATACCACTTTAATATAGTGATTAAGGTTACTATCTCTAATGATAATACATATCAACATAATAATCCCTGGTAGGCTACACTAAGTAGGGCTGATCAATTCTATAGCATTCTTGCTAAAAATATGGAACCTCGAGTCTAACAATGTAAAAACATCAGACAGACCTTATTTTGTCAAAAGGGACATTCGACAAAAGAAATGACCAGTGCATTTTAAGTCATGGCCAAGAGGGACTAAGACATTGCTACAGATTGGGGGAACAAGCAGACATTTCTGTGGGGGCAACGTGAGTTTCTGGATTAGATTTTGGAACAAAAAAACTAGTGGAAAAACCACAGTCCCATATAATATCTGCAGTGAAGCTAACAGCATGGTACAACTATTAATTGCTTGACTTTGATAATTGTACTACAGTGATATAAGTTTTTAACACTAGGGAACAGTGAGTGGGGGGGCACACAGAATCTTTGTGCTAGTCTTACAACCTTTCCATACATCCAATAGTATTAAATAAGAAAATGCTACTGAGTGTCAGAATACAAAACAAATGTATAACAACAATACAAGAAAATGAAAGTTGTGAAAAACAGTGATTTAAAAAAAACAAAAACAAATTTCTAGAAAAAGGAAATAGATGGGGTTCATACTTAAAAAATACTACAAAAGCCTGACCAGGCGGTGGCGCAGTGGATAGAGCGTCAGACTGGGATGCAGAAGACCCAGGTTTGAGACCCTGAGATCACCAGCTTGAGCACAGTCCCATCTGGCTTGAGCAAAAGTTCGCCAGCTTGGACCCAAGGTCGCTGGCTCCACCAAGGGGTTGCTCGGTCTGCTGAAGGCCCGTGGTCAAGGCACATGTGAGAAAGCAATCAATGAACAACTAAGGTGTTGCAACGGCAACGAAAAACTAATGATTGATGCTTCTTATTTCTCTCAGTTCCTGTCTGTCTGCCCCTATCTATCCCTTTCTCTGACTCTCTCTCTGTCCCTGTAAAAAAAAAAATAAAGTGCTACAAATAAAGAAAGCTAGTACCCTGAACATGATCTCATGGAACCACAGAAGAGATAAGAGACACTTCACCCAATGGGATCCCCACTAAAAAAGCAAGTATAATAAAGGGAAAAAGAGGCAGGACTGAATACAAAGAAGTAAAGAAATGCTAGTTGTTTAAAAAGACCAGGACTACACCCCAACTCCTTAACTGCCTTCCCTCTATGCGGGTAACCAGTGTTTAATGCTAGGCAGATTATTCAGATGACTCTCCCAAGAAAAGAATGTGCAGTAGAAAGCCAAGACTTCTAGTGTGGATACTGTTGCCCCCAAATACAGTCTTTCTCATTTTATCATTTAAGGAGATTCAGAGACTATGAGCCATCTTCTGGAATGCGCACTCCAAAGTGGGATTTGGCCATCCACATGCGCTGTCCCACACCAGCTGACCTGACCGAGCGCTCCCAACTGGCCTGTTTATACCACCACAGGGGAAAATGACACCAGTTACTACTTTCATAAACATTAGTGTCAAAGCAGGAATTTCCCAGCATTTAAGGAGAGCCAGTAGGATGAAGAAAAACAAAAAGAAAATAAATAAATATAAACAGCTCTGGAAAATCAGGGATAATTCAGGCAACAGAAGTAATAATCTCAAAGGGATTTTAAACACAGACATGCTTCCATGGAAAAGAACAAAGTACAGGGGAAGCACTTCAAGATAAAAACTACAACTACATAAATTAGTAGAAGGTCTGAAAAATATAATTAAAGTAATCCCTCATAAAAGGAGGCAAATGTATAAACTATATGATATGAGAAAAACATGGAGATCAACGCAGAAACCCTCTATTTGATAACAGGGTCCCTGAGAACACTGAGAAAGAAAGGAGAACATGTTTTCATCTAAGAATAGAAAGTAACTTTTAGAAACTGAAAAATAATTCCACTCTACAGATTCAATTAGTCTAACCAATGCAAAGCTCTGTACATGAAAACATATATACACTTAGACATATTCTATTAATACTTCAAATCCCCACAGAGCCTTAAAAACAGAAAAAAAAGTCATCCTCAAAAGAGACACAGAATGAGACTGACATCAAAGTTCTATCATGAACGTCCACACATTGTGAGGGAAAATGATTTTTTAAGTTTAAGTTCTCCACTTCCAGCCATTACATAGTAGCAATCAAGTGTGTGACTTAAATACAAATACTTTAAGACACTTAAGAGCTCAGAAATTTACTTGCAAAGCACCTTTTCTGAATAATTTTCGTGGGCATGTACTTCTGCCAAGCAAGGAAGTCACCTAAAGCGATAGAGAGGCATGGGACCAAAGCAGTCGCTACATCACAGGGCAAGATAGAGAGGGCCCACTGATGATCTGCATATGTATTTAGGTGCTAGTAAACAGATCACTGAGGCAATAATAGCGACATATATGCCTTGTCATCTTCACGTGCCCCCTGGGAATTCTGTCATGTGTTTCTTGAAGAACAACCTTCCTCCTCCCTCCCTTACGTCCCCTTCCCAGGGGAGACTCATGCTAGAGAGAGCAGTGAGCTTATAAAAATAAAAGGAGACATCATGGAACCAAACACTAAACACAGTAAGGACCCCGGTTCTGGGTTACTTTCCAAGAAATGTGATATAGATTCAGAACCTCCTCAGAATCAGATCTCTAGATTCACTTCCCCTCTAGTCCATGGCCAAAGAATTGGTTGCACTTGACATTACGTCACGTGCTGTGCTTCAGCGGAACTACACTAGCGATTTCCCATGACTCCCCTCGGTGTGTGCTGAGTGCACAGCATAAGCTCTTCCTCGCTCATTTGGTTTGCTCTGCACAGGAGACGACCGCTCTGGCTATAGGGAAACACAGGCATTTGCAAGTAGTTAACCACAGAGTTACTCAACAATATATATATTTTTTAATTTTCATTCAGAAGTTATTCACTGAGCTCCCATGATATGAGATGCGCTGGGATTATGTTAGCATTCAAAGATACAAGTAAATCGGAGCTCTGCCCTCAAAGAATCCATCACTCTGAAGAAAATGCAGGTAGGAAGCGTTTGTCTTTGAAGTGACACAAATTCAGGCACAAACCATGTACCAAGAGAGAGAGGGGAGTGGACAGCCGAGAGGGATAAAGACCGTATGAAGAAAAGTGCATCAGAAGAGGCAACATGAAAAGTAGGTTCGGACATTAGTGTGAGAGGTTGCCAGAAGAACGAGTAGGGAGGACAGTTCAGACAGACGGACGGGCCGGGTCAAAGGCATGAACATTTAAAAGGGCATGGCTGCTACGACTACTGGTTTCCAATGACTGGAGCGCAGCGGGGTAGCAAGGGCAGGGAGCGCTTGCAGTTCCCTGTGTGTCTGAAACAGAACCAGGAGAGCTTGGTGTCATGGGAACCAGGAGCTGGGGACAGTGGCAGCAGTATTTCAAGAACTGGAAAGCGGACTATAGTATAAATGCATCACAAAAGTCACATTTTTTATTTTTTAAAAGATTTATTTTAGAGAGAGGAAGGGAGAAAGAGAGAGAAACATCTATTTGTTGTTCCACTTATTTATGCATTCATTAGTTGATTCTTATAGGTGCCCTGATCGGGAATCAAACCACAACTCTGGCATATCGGGACAATACTTTGTTCAATGAACCACCCGATCAGGACTCATTCATGTTCTTCACTCAACAAATCTTTACCAGCCACCTGCAATATGCCAGACACAGGTGCCAGAGTTAACAGCAAAGTCCTTGACCACTTGCCTTCATGGAGTTTACATTCTAGCCCAGAGAAAGACTCTGTATAAATGAACAAGCATGCATGTACCAGGACGAAGGTGAAAATGAACAGAAAGTTGCGGGAGGTGGGTGTGCAGCCTGGGCTGCTCACAGGTGGTGAGAGGGCAGCAGAAAGCTACCCCGCGTGAGGTGAGGAGGCAGGTGGTGAGTTATGGGGAAGGAGCATGGGGTGTGGGAACAGTAACCGCATGGGACTGATGTGGTCAGCTCCTCAGTGCACTCCAGGCAGTGCAAGGAGGTCACTGTGGCTGACTCAAAGTCAGGGACAGAAATATGGCTGGAAATAGGGTCAGAAAGGTGGCATAAAGCCAGGCTGTTTGACCACTGTAAAGACTTTAGATTTCCTTCTGAACAAGAAGGAACACTGGAAGGTTTGAGGCGGACAGTGGCGTGAGCTGATGTATCTCATTCCTGTCCTTCTCAATGAAGCTACGTAGTTAAAAATGTCCTTTCGAATTATGAGGTCTTTTTGACCTCTGGGATGGCAGATTCTGAGCCCCTGTATAATTTGTAAAGGCATATTATAATCATGAAAATATGGATGATGGGTGAAAAGCCAAGCCTATATTTTTCTTTATAGTTTAATTGTAGGTCATTGCTAAAATGCAACAGATTATAAAACTACACATTTGCAAATGGTACAAGGACTTCTCTTGAGATTTTTCTAACAAATAGAAAAGTGCACATTACAGTAGACACAAGTGTTCACCCATCTGCACAGGTTGGTGCATGAAGCGGAGGATGAGGATGTGCCCCAGAAAAACTCTCCATGACAGTTTGTGCTGGGACCAGTGGTGGCCACAGCACACTGAAGAGCCGTTGTCACACAGGCTCCGGGGGTGGTTGTGGCTGCTGGCACTTCAGACTTTCCCCCTGGACCTCACTCACCACCAGACCAGTCCGCTTCTGGGGAAGCACCGAAGGAAAGAATGTCACGGGTGTTTGTAGAAGAGGGTCACAATGGGAACTCCAAGCACACCATGTATAACTGGTTGATGTCCGCACAATCTACCAGCCCAGACCTGAGTACATCTGGCTCCTCTTCCTTAAAACACACACACGCATGCACACACACACACACACACACACACTATCCTTTTCTCTCCTTTACCCCCATATTTTTCTTTATTGCCTCAATTCCCCATCTTCTCCAGCACCCTTTCTCTCTCTCACAACCATGTCCAATCCATCAGGAAATCTTGTTGTCTACACATTCAAACTCTATCCCCAAACCATGTCTCAGGGCCTCCTTCTGTCATCACACTGGCCCACACCAACACCTGTTACCTGGGTTACAGTGACAGCTTCCTCAGGAGCACCCATGTTACTTCTGCGATCTGCACTCTATTCTCCACACAGCAGCCAGCTTGATGTTTCATCAGATCATCACCACTTTTCTCAGGGTAAAAGTCAAGGTCTTTTTAAATGACCCACAAATCTCTATGCAATGAGGATGCCCTGCATCTCTTGATCCCATCACTTACACTCTCCACCAGGACTCGGTTCATAAATATGAAAGACGCAGGCTGGCTATTGGGATTTTACACTGGCTACTTGCTCTGCCTGAAGGGCTCACTCCCAAACCCCTGTTTCTGTCATTACAATCTCAGTAAGACCTTTCCCTGCAATCCTTTCCCGCCTACCCTCACCTCCATCACTCCTCTTTTATTCTGCTCCCCCCATAACACTCATCTTTCAAAACAACACAATTATTTATCATGTTCATTGTTTATTCTATTGTCCAGTTCTCCACCCTAAATGCAACCTTACCAAGGGATAAAATTGCCTCTTTGTTCTCAGACGTATCCAGGGACCTGGAGGAGGACCGGCTCCCACATGGTGGATACTCAATAAACAGTTGTTTAATGGAATGTTGAATGATAATTTCTCTGATTTTTCATGTTTTCGACTCGAGTTTTCTCGGTCTGTCTCTCTTCTTCAGCCTGTGCACATTTCACAAATATACTTGAAATGCCTCTTTTAGTAAAAGGCCACTCACATTTCTATTGCCACTTCATTGTATGTGAGCTTTTGCTTTGAGTGCAATCACCAGATAATCCTACTTTCCTCTCTTGACCCGCTGATTGAAAAATTCTCCAAGCACAAAAGCAGAAGAAGGATGATAAATCCAAGAATATGTAAATACTCATTTAACTGATTTTTACTTTAGAAATTATACCAATGAGAAAAAAAGGGGAAAAAATGGGACTAAGAAGTCTTCACTATTCCAGAAGGTGTGGTTTCTATATCTTTATATAATGTTTGTCAACATGTTATTCTTTGTCTCTATAATTCTGTTCAATATGAATTTCTTCTTATTTTGACTTACTTTTTTTCACTGATTTAGATATGTTCTCAGTGTCTTGCTTTGTACTTGTGCAAATCACGTATTAAAATGGAAACTTCGTCTGCACAGAGGACGTTGTCCTCTGATCTTCCTACTTTGATGAGCATTGGAACACTGCTTGCTGGGGGCGCAGGGGTGGGGAGAATGTGGGATTTCTCCCAAAGCCTGCAAAAAAGGGGACCAAATTCTGCAATATTTCCCACTGGGTGCTATCTCAAAACTGAATTCTCTGGCTTTAGTGAACAGTTGTACAAAGATCAATGGACGTCAACTCAAGACATCTGGTTTTGGTTCCTGGCACCGCTCCTAATTGTGTGACCTTACTAAATTGTCTTTCCGCAACTATTCAGTTTCCTCAAATATAAAATGGGGCAGGCGGGCAGGGCAGTGGGGGGAGGCGAGGGAGATTAATCTAGATGGTCTCTAAAGTCATATGGAGCTCTCAAAAAATATGATGTTTTATGTCTCGGAGCTACTACATCAAAGGGACATTTTCCCCTTTTTTACTCTCTTTCTCTTTTATTTGATACTCCCCCAAAAAAGAAAAGAAAAGACGAGCCACTGAATGGGAGAACATATTTGCTGATACATCTGATAAGAGTGTAATATCCTAAATTTATAAAGAACTTATAAAACTCAGCATCAAATAAACAAAAAAATCCAATTAAGAAATGGACATAAAGACAAAGCAGATACTTCATATATAGCCTATGGTCCATATAAAAAGATGCTCAATGTCACTAATCATCAGAGAAATGCAAATTAAAACCACAATGAGATATTACCTCACACCTGTCAGAATGGCTATCATAAAGAAAGCAACAAACAACGAGTGTTGGTGAGCACACGGAGAAGAGGAACCTGTGTGCACTGTTGGTGGAAATGCAGACTGGTGCAGCCATTGTGGAAAGCAGTATGAGGTTATCTCAAAAAAAATGAAAAGTCAAACTGCCTTTTGTCCCAGAAATTCTACTTCTGAAAATACATGCAAAGAAACCCAAAGCACTAATTTGAAAGAGTATATGCACCCCTCTGTTCATTGCAGCGTTACTTACAATAGCCAAGATTTGGAAGCAACCCAAGTGCCCCTCAGTAGATGAGTTGATAAAAAAGGCTGTGGTACATTTACACAATGGAATATTACTCAGCTATAAAAAGGAAGGAAATCTTACCTTTGGTGACAGGATAGATGGACCTAGAGAGTATTATGCTAAGTGAAATAAGCCAGTCAGAGAAAGACAAATACCATATCATTTCACTCATACATGGAATCTAATGAATAATATAAACAAAATAGGATAAGACTCATAGGAATGAGGAACAGACTGACTGCTGTCAGAGGGAATGCGGGTGGAGGTATGGGAGAAAAAGGTGAAAAAATTAAGCAAAGAAAAGAAACTCATAGACACAGACAACTGTGTGGGGATTACAAAAGGGAAAGAGGAGTGGGGGGAGAGAGAAGAGGGTAGAGGGGGAATAAATGATGATGGAAGGAGGCTTGACTTAGGGTGGTGAACATACAATATAATATACAGATGATGTGTTATAGAATTGTGCACCTGAAACCTATATTATTTTATTCACCAATGTCACCCCAATAAATTCAATTAAAAATTAAAACAAAAAACATTGCTTTGGTGGGGGTTGAAAAAATTATGTGAAGGGTGGTTTAAAGGTACAGGACTCCAGTTGTAAGACGAATAAATTCTGGGAATGTAATATGCACCATGATGACTATAGTTAACAATACTTCATTATATATTTAAAATTTGCTAAAAGTAAATCGTAAAAGTTCTCACCACAAAGACAAAATATAGATCACCTTGTGAGGTTACTTATTCATGTTAAATAATCTAATTGTGGTAATCATTTTGCAATACAGAGTAGGACAAACAAGGTTTACTTTTGAAATGTGAGTACATGAAACACAGAGTTTATTCTTGTATTATTTATTATGATGTATTGTATAATTTACCATAGGAATAACTGTAAACCTACTTTTGCCCCAACTTGTATATACTTATATCAAACCATTATGTTGTGCAGTTCAAACTTTAAAAAGTTATATATCACCTGACCATACAGTAGCGCAGTGGGTAGAGCACTGGACTGGGATGCAGAGGACCCAGGTTCGAAACTTCGAGAACTCAGGCTTGAGTGCAGGCTCGTACGGCTTGAGAGAGAGCTCACCAGCTTGAGCTCAGGGTCTCTGACTTGAGCATGGGATCACAGATATGACTCCAAGGTCACTGGCTTGAATCCAAGGTCACTGGCTTGATCAAGGGGTCTCTCGCTCTGCTGTGGCCCCCTGCTCAAGGCACATATGAGAAAGCAATCAATGAATGATTAAGGTACCTGAACAAAGAATTGATGCTTCTCATCTCTCTCCCTTCCTCTCTTTCTGTCCCTCTCTCTGCTCTGTCTCTCTTGCTAAAAAAAAAAAAAAAAAAAAAAAAAAAAAGATATATCTCAATAAAATTGAAAAACAGGGGAAAAAACCAACTATTGCCTGAAGCTCAACATTTCTGATCAAAATCTTTATTACATACTCACTGATTTTACCTTATCTTTTCTGATTTGAATTCTGAAGCATGTTTCTCCTTTGATGACTCTGGACTCGAGAGTCAAATGCAAATCACTTCACTCCAAGAACAAAGCATTTATTCCTAGGGCAGAATAATAATTTTTAAAGAGACTGGGGTTCTAAATATGACTTGTACTGTGTTTATATTGTTATTTTTCAACGTTGAAGTAAGTGCTGAGCATAGTCCTCTGTGTTTTTAAAAGAATTAACCTTTGATGAGGATAAGGAAACTATGTACAAACCACACACTTTAAAAGTTGGCATAATAATAGGTCTAAGATCTCATTATATTACTACATTTAAATGTGTGTGTGTATATATTGTAATACTATACAATACATGTATTCTAACTAGTAATATATGTGTTCTTCCTAAATATCTACGTGTATATAGTATCTAATAATATATTCTTAGTCCATAAAGTTCACTCTTGTAATTAGTTTTAAATATGACATTTAGTAAGTTTATTTTACTTTAGTACATTAAAATGCCATTGCTAATTTTAGAACTCTGTCATTTAAGAAGAATGGATACTTGAAGGGACTGAGGGACTTTCCTTGCCTAAGATGTGTCATATAGCCAGTAACAATTCTGACTAATTCAAAGTTATTACTCAATGTGTCTGTGAGCTGAGAGTTGGGAGGAAAAACTTTCTCAAGAATAATTCTTCCTGGCTTTTGGGACATTGTCAGTGAGTGTCATATTGTCGTTATATTATTATATTTGGCATTCCTCTGAATATGGAATCATGCTAGCTTTCTATGCACAATCCTACACTTAAGCATAGCAAACTGAGAAAAAATTATAAGATTGCTAGCCTATCAAAATGGATATAGTAAATCTTATATATAATTACCATAAATAAACACAGAGACAACATATTAACAGATTTTGCTTTTGTTGAACTCTATTTTGAAATCTAGACTAGAAAAATTAGCAAACCCCAATTAGGAAACTCTGAGGCACACTTAACTTAAAGTTTTTAGAAGTCATTTAAGAGTTAATATTAAGATTTAACTGAAGTGAACATTCTTTACTTTGAAATATAGAACAAAATGTATATATGATTATATGTCCCTTCCCAGTCATTATTTTATGAAAGTGCATAAATGCCATGCATTTTAATATGCCAAAAATGTGGCTATAATTTTGTAACAGTGGTTTTTAAAAATATTTTATTATGATTTCAAATGTGGATCCAGTAACTTACAGATGGTCTTATGTCTTTAGTTTCACAAGTATTGCTAAATCATTTCTTCCAATTATGCAAAAAGCTAGGGTGGAAAGGAACAATTGTGCTGCCACTATCCAATTAGCAAAGGACTGACTCATAGGTAACCAATGTGGAGCCAGAAGAGAAAGGACTAAGATCTCCAGGGCAAAGCTCCATTGATTCTGTATAGAACTCCTTCAAAATTGCCTTAAGCACCCAAGTAGAATGTGTTTTCTTCATGGTGACAGTGGGCAGCTATAGAGATGCTAGTTTCCTAGTACTTGAACTTCTCTTACACCTATCTTATTGCTCTTTTCTTCCTTCCTTCTTTCCTCCCTTCTTTCACCCTTCCTTCTCTCTTTCCTTTCTTTTATTAATTTTCTAATTTTCTCCCTCTTTTTTTAGACCAATTTATTCTTTTTTTTGAGGTTTTTTTGTTGTTGTTTTTTTTACAGGGACAGTGAGAGAGAGTCAGAGAGAGAGGGGTAGATAGGGACAGACAGATAGGAACAGAGAGAGGTGAGAAGCATCAATCATTAGTTTTTCGTTGCGACACCTTAGTTGTTCATTGATTGCTTTCTCACATGTGCCTTGACCACGGGCCTTCAGCAGACCAAGCAACCCCTTGCTGGAGCCAGTGACCTTGGGTCCAAGCTGGTGAGCTTTTGGTCAAGTCAGATGGGCCCGTGCTCAAGCTGGCAAGCTCAAGGTCTCGAACCTGGATCTTCCACGTCCCAGTCCGACGCTCTATCCACTGCGCCACCGCCTGGTCAGGTGACCTATTTATTCTGAAAGGACACAAGAACAACTTTAAAAGACTTTGGAAAAATTCTCCACAATATCAGATCACAAAACATTCTAGTTTGTTTCCTTAGGAGAAGACCAACTCAGTAACCAAGGAAGAAAGAATATTCAAAGAACAGCATAAACCAAGTATTCAGGAAGAGAGGCAGAACAAAACCCTGCCACACGCATCTTTCCAAATCTTTGTTTATTTCCATTTCTATAGCAACCTCGTGATTGTAAAACAGTGCTATAATGAGTAGAAAATAGAACACCAATGACAGTAAAATGTTCTTATAACTCAAATAGCAGGGAATTGTTTAGAGAATTCAGAAAGGCTGATATTTTTAATGGGCTCATAGCAGGAAAATGTCGACCTAAGTCAAGAGTAAATTCCTCCTCCAGAGGGAGAATCAGATGCTTATGACACGTGCACTCTGGAAACTTAATTATGTGCCCATTTCTTGTTATTACTTTCTTTATCCAAAAAATCCCTGAAGAGATTTTACTACCATCAAATCAGTCATAGGGATTTCTCTGCTTTCGGTGGGGTGCAATGTGGAGCTTAGTACACATATTGCACTTCCCATCACCCTGTAAGCACAGACTATTCTTTCTGTAAAGTTCCAAATGGGCCTCTCTTTGGTCTTTGCACAAATGATTGCATTCCATAAAATATTATTGCATAAAGCCAAAGAACTCTGGTCAAAAATTAAACTCAGTATTCCAATAAAATTCAATCTAGAATATATATATTCTATATACACACACACATACTTTAAAAAGAATGCTAGCCTTTATATTTCTTCTCTAAAGAAGATGGAGCTTTGTAGGCATAAAAAGAAGGAGGAAGAAAGGTCAAACTTTACTGTAAGTAAATGTTCTGTGGTTTATAGAATTCAAAAAATAAATTACAGCATGACATCCTTTTCAAGGAACTGTTTGTGTATTCGGAAAAAGTGTGTATTATTTTTGGTGAACTCTACCTTTTGATGTGGCCTTGCTGGAGGAGGAAGTATCATCAAGTTTTTTTTTCTTTTAATTGCATAAAAATATGAGACAAACAAGACAAAAGGCAAGCTCATTTAGTAATTTCAATCCCGGAGACGAGCCAGAAGGAGACTAAGAAGGAAGGATGACCCTGGGAGCAGAATAGCGTTCTCAAGCGCAGAGACAGGGTATCTCCTCAATCAGGAGACCAGCCCCAAATCAAGGAGTTTTAATTTTATTTTTATCTAAAATGACAAGAGAGTAGGATTAATCCCAAAGATGAAGAAATAATTCAGCTTTGCTGGAGTCAAGCTAGCTAATCTTTTCTAACAACAACAATAATATTATCAGCCATTCCGACAATGAAGCATATGCTAAGTATGGAGTTAGTTTGTATATTACCTCTAATGTTGTAATGCCTACGACATAACTGAAATTGTGTATTTTGATTTTTCATTTTATAGGTAATTAAACTCAGCCTCAACTAAATTAAAAAATTTATCAATTGATTCAGTAAGTAACGAGCATAAACTGGGATTCAACCCCCGATCTGTCTGAATCCAAAGATCGTGTTCTCACTAACCTGACAATTTCACTATCTTTTAGCTGCACTCACGGGTGACAAATTAAGTTCTAAATGCTATGATTCTATGATGAAATGAAGGCATCTCACATGTATCAAACTAAACACTTCAATGTTTCTGTGAGTTAGAAAGGAAGCCTGTATGACCTGCCCCACTTTACAAGAGAAGGCAGCAATGAGACTGGCTAGGAACATTTATTCTGCAGTAATGTATCTCCAGGCACAGTTCCAACCACAGTGTTCATTCACCAATGAGCATGGACTTTCTGTGATGCCCTGAGAGAGAAATTGATATTTACTCTTTCATTAGCTATGACAAAAATATACAATACCACAAATGAGTTAGGGTATGATTGCCAGTTGAATTAGCATAAAAACAATTTTTAAGCACACTCAAACATTCCACAACAGAAGCGTAAAAAGATGCTGACCATCCATTTTTTCAAATGTCTGGCTCCATCTACACAACCAGCTAGGTAGCTATTTCCACTCTGCAACGTGCATGTTACGGAGGCACATGGTGCTGCTGGGGGGGAGGGGGGGGGCTGACATGCTAAATGGGTTGCCTAACACTTGCCAGAACCAGCGATTCAGAGGATAAAAAGCTGGAAGGCCAATCATTTGTTTGTGTGTGTACCTTTCTTTGCCTTACAACCAAATAATTGTCTGCAGTCATCTGCACAGAAGTTCTGCACCCTCCGATGAAGGAGATTTAAGTTGACTTGAAAAACCTTTCCCATGAGCAGCTAGTCTGTAAATATTTGCAGATTGGTTTGTGTACAGTATATATATTCCCACTTGAAGTGAAGCTGAAGCTGACTTGGCTGAAATTTTCTTACTCAAAGATTTGTTCATATGTTCATTCATTCATTTGTCCACCTAGTATCTATATTGTATTTCTTTGCCAGCTGGATATCATACTAGTAAGACAGGTTCCTAGAATTAAGCAGCTCACATGCCATGAGTGAAATAGACCTGCATTTCCCCCACCTCAAAGTGGTTAGGTTCTCTAAGACAGATACAGAGGTTTTTTTCTTTCATTTCAAAATGGTAAGTACCTTAAATATATAGATATGCATATAGACTCAGAAAAGGAAGTTGTTAATTGTCCGTAGGGCATAGAGAAAAACTTTATAGATAAAATTAATACTTGAGTTGAATGCTTATAGAGTAGCTCAGGGGACTTCAAACTTCTTTAAATGCAAGCAACAACAAAAAATGCTTTTTCACTTTGTAAACCAATATACACACACATACACATACACACACACACACACACACACACACCCCTCAAACTAAAACATACGTTTCAATGCAACATCTTTACACCCTTACATTTTCTATTGCATCGACTCCGCTCTATTCCAAAACAGCCAGTCTAGACTAAGTAAGTTGACTTTTAATGACATTAAAATGAAATATAACATTTTAATGAAAGGCAACTAACTCACAGTTTAAAAAATACCAGTCTAAAGGAAGAGACGCAATTATCCATTTGAAGAAAATCATTCCAGACAAAGGGAACCCTATGTGCCAGTCAGGGAATCACCAAGGCCATGACATGTACAGAAAATGTTAAAAAATTTCAATGGAGTTGAATCATGACAGGCATGGGGATGAATAATTGAAAACTGGAGTGGAAGAATCAAAGAGGGGAAGAAAAGACAGGGCTGAGCGGTAGGAGAAGAACGTAGGACCAGACTGAAGAACCAGATTGCTATTTACTTCTAAGGAGTATAGGCTTTATGGAAAACAACAGTGATCCACCAGAAATCATTGATGTAGAAAACAGCAGGCTATCTTTGTGTTAGGAAAAGATAGTTATATGATGCAAGGTGAGATGCAACGAGATAGGCGACAAGGACAATGGAAACCTCAGCCAAGATCAAGTCGGTGGGGACGTACAGCAAGGAATAGCTATTCCTCAGAAGAAATGTGAATAAAGAATAAATAAAACTGGCCTACAGCACATAATCCTAGTAAATCTAGAATAAAATAGGACAGTGATGGTAAAATACAAAATAAAACTGTTTTCATTTACAAAATTCAAAGTAATCATTCATAAAGATTCATGTATTCAACTGAATATTCTTAAAAATGCAAACAGTACTTTAAATTACTATTAAAAATTGGTATGTAATGAATTAAAATGGGCATTAAAGTTGGAAAATGCCCAACTTGTTAGTAATCAGAGAAATGTCAATTAACAAAAATTATGTTACTTTCTGCTTATTAATTGGCAAAAAATTTTTTAAGCACTAATATTTTGTGTAGGTAAAGGTGAGCTGAAATTGATAGTCCCATATATTATTGGTATGATAATAAATATTTTGGATCTTTTTTAGAAGTCATTTGGGCAGTTTGCATTACTTAAAATGTAATCATATTTCTTGACTGATAAATCACCTTCTAGAGTTTCTTCCTTAAGGAAACAATAAGATTTAAATGAGAATAAACTTAAGTCTAGTTATTATTTAAAATAATGAGAATTTTAAAAAACACCTAAATGTTCACTATTGGAGAATTGATTAAATATTATACGGCTAATGGAAATCATGTTCTAATTTGAGCTAAATAAAGTATTTATATTTATAATTTATGCTTAATTATATCCTAAAGAACATTAATTGCATGAAGAAATGCTTATAATGTTGATTTTTAAATGGAGGAATAAATGAAAAATCATCAGACACTGAAGAAAGAAATCAAAGATACAAATAAATGGAACTACATAACATGCTTATTGACAGAAAGAATTGACATTGTTAAAATGTCCATACCACCCAAAGCATTCTATAGATATAATGCAATTCCTATCAAGATACCAATGACCTATTTCACAAAAGTAGAACAAATAATCCACAAATTTATAAGGAACCACAAAAGACCCTGAATAGCCACTGCAATGAGGAAAGAACAGAGTTGAAGGAATCACACTACCTGATATCAAACTATACAAGCCCGCAGTTATCAAAATGGCAAGGTACTGACATAAAAACTGACCTATAGATCAATGAAACAGAATAGTGAGCCCAGAAATAAATTCATGTCTATATGGTCAATTAATATTTAATAAAGAAGACAAAATATACAAATAAAGGCAGTCTATTCAATAAATGGTTTTGGAAATATTGGATAGATACATACAAAAAATAAAACCAGACCACCTTTATACATCATATACAAAAATAAACTAAAAATAAATGAAAGATTTAAAGGTAAGATGCGAAACCATAAAACTCCTACAAGAAAACATAGGCAGTAAAATCTTGGACATTTCTCTTTTTTTCTTCCTGATATATTGCCTCAGGCATGGAAATCAAAAGAAAAAATTAACAAATGGGACTACATCAAACTAAAAAGGTTCTGTACAACAAAGGAAATCAACAAAATAAAAAGACAACTTACTGAATGGGAGAATATATTCACTAATGGTACATCAGATAAGGGGTTAATATCCAAGATTTATAAAAAACTCATAAAACTCAACACCAAATAATCCAATTAAAAATGTGCAAAAAATCTGAATAGACACTTCTCCAAAGAAGATGTACAGATAGCCAACAGACATATGAAAAAATGCTCAATGTATGTCACTAATTGTCAGAGAAACGCAAATGAAAACCACAATAAAATATTAACTCACATCTGTCAGAATGGCTATCATCAATGAAAGTGTTAGTGAGGACGTGGAGAAAAGAAAACCTTGTGTACTGTAGGTGGGAATGCATTTTGACACAGCCACTATAAAAAACAGTATGGAAGTTTACAAAAAAAAAAAAAAAAAATAGAACTGTCTTATGACCCAGAGATTCCACTTCTGGGTATATATCTGAAGAAACCTAAAACTTAAAACACTAATTCAAAAAAATACATACACCCTTATGTTCACTGCAGTATTATTTACAATAACCAAGATACTGAAGCAACCCCTGTGCTCATCAAAAGACGAGTAGCTAAAAAAGTAGTGGTACATATATACACAATGTAATACTTCACAACCATAAAGAAGAACAAAATCTTCCCATTTGCAATAGACTGGATGGACCTAGAGAGTATTATGTTAAGTGAAATAAGTCAGTCAGAGAAAGACAAATACCAAATGATTTCACTTATCTGTGTAATCTAAAGAATAATATAAACAAAACAGAAACAGACCCATAGATACAGAGAACAGACTGATAGCTGACAGAGGGGGGTGGTTGGTTTTTCACCTGTGTGAAAAAGGTGAAAGGATTGAGAAGTACACATTGGCAATTATATAACAGTCACAGGAATGTAAGGTATAGAATAAGAAATATAGTCAATAATATTGTAATAACTATGTATGCGGTCAGTTGGGTCCTGGAAATATCAGAACACTTTGTAAAGTATACAATTGTCTAACCACTATGCTATACACCTGAAACTAATACAAAAAAAATACTAAATGTAAACTGTAATTAAAAAATAAGATTTGAAAAATAAAATAAAATGCAGGAGTCAAAATACTTGTGAAAGATAAGGAAAATATGCAAAAATGTCATTGATTACACCTAGGTTTGGGACTCTAAGTAGTCAAAAGAATGATGTTAGGAGCTATGAAAGAGCTGTGAGCAGGGAGATGTCCTACAGAAGAGTAATCGTTGGACATAGTTCCTTTCCGGCAGACTTTTTTGAGACCCTAGCTCCTAACATAGTTCCTCATCACCTTATTTCCAGGAAAATTTGCATTTTATGAGATCGGGAATCGTGACACCCTAATACAGCTATTTTCAATGGGTGTGCTGCAAGAATTTTTAAAACATATGCAATGTCTGACTATTTCGTCAGGTGCACTGACTTCTTTTCCCTTAGATTGCAAATAAAAAAAAAAATGACAGCCTGACTTGCGGTGGCGCAGTGGATAAAGCGTCGACCTGGGAACACTGAGGTTGCCAGTTCAAAACCCTGCACTGGTCTGGTCAAGGCACATATGGGAGTTGATGCTTCCAGCTCCTCCCCCCTTTCTCTCTCTCTCTCTCTCTCTCTCTCTCTCTCTCTCTCTCACTCTGTGTCTCCTCTCTAAAATGAATAAATAAAAATAAATTTTAAAAAAAGGAATAGTATTAAAAAAAAATGACAACAGCTAACACAGCAATAGCCACCTGGTGTGAATGAATCAAAATTCTACCTATTTTTGTTGTCAGATTGGCAAAAAAAGCTAACATTCATTGTGTGCCACAGAATTTTAGTGATTAGTTTACGTATGCCGTGAGATGAAAAACGTTGAAAATCACTGTTCTAATGTGATGTGTAAAATCTTACAGGCAGAGCTTGCAGAAATGTTTTTGTAGCAATTTCCATTAACTGTTGGAGACCAAGTCTTTAGTGAATTAGCATATTCTTTCTTGAATAAAAGAAAATATCTCTAGAACCTTTTCTAAAAGCAGAACATTCTGAAAATCAGGAAGAGAAGAGAAGATCTGTATTCTGCTACTGTTATAATAAAGAGGAATCACAGCTCTCAGATAGCAGTGAAGTACTTCATTGACTAGATGATTAAATATATGTTAATACTGACTCTTGAAAATAGGAAGTACTATAAAAGCAGAGTGCACAGTAGAGATGTACAATCTAAATTTATCTCTGGGTATGTACTTGTAACTGGAATGACCTTACCACTTTAGGAAGTCGATTTCAAAATAGTAGTAATCATAGTAGTGAGTGGTCCTTGGTCTGTGTCTTACCCTATTCTAAGTACATTTCCTAAATAAACATATTCCACACAGAACCTGGGAAATCTTCCTAGCAATGTTTTCCATTCTGCAGATGTGAACAACTGAGCGACAGATGGCTTAATGGCCTTGCCCAGGGTCACACAGGCAGTAAGCAGAGGAGCTCAGGTTTGAAACGAGGCAGGCTGGTCCCTGAGCTCAGGTTCTCAATAACTTAAGCAATCAGGCAACCTGCTTTACAATAAATACTGTGGCAAACTACAAAATTTGTTCTCCAAAAGGAAATAGCTTTTGCCAGAATTGAGGTTACACTCGATAGTACAGTTCACATTAACTAAAAGCATACTTCCACAGGAAAATGCATGTGAAATTCTGCGCCCTGCCATTCCTCTCGCAAACAGACAACCTGAAATTAAGGAAAGGCGCTACTTAATGCATCTGTAGAAAATAGACTTCTTCTTGCACAGTCCAAGCTCAGTAGTAGAGAAATGAGGTTGCATCTACATAGTTTCTAAAATCAATCATATTGACACCCTTTGGCAGCTGTGAGTGGTGAGGAGACTTCAGCATGGTCGACTGTCCACTTACAGTAATGACCAAAACAGCAAAACGCATTTTGACTTATAGGGTTAATTTAGGAAATTAATTTTGAGTTTTAGGGTTAGTTCAGGGGTTCAAGTAAAAAATCTAACCACTCATTGTTTTGGGAGGGCCATAAGCCTTTAGCCTGAACCCATGATGCAAAACATCTCAGGACCCAAGTATTATAAAAAAAATACCTTCTTTCCAAACCATGCACTTTAAGAGAAGAGCAGGATTCAGTTCCTTTAACCAACAGCCCTACTGCAAAGACACGACGTTATATTTGTGTGCAAAGCAAACATCAGACCTGCTAATATGGTTGGCGCTAAATTCTTCATAATTAGACATTTATTCCAGTACAGAGTCAGGGTCATTAGAGTGAAAGGCTGTAATGCTTATAATTATTTTGCCCCTCGTGGTTCTCTGCATGAAGTCAAGAAGACGATGGTGCGGTGTGCAGGAATAAAAGCAGGAATGTTTCCATTACTGCAAAGATCTCCTGCTACTAACTACAGAGACTGGGAAACAGAGACCCAGTCAGTAGTAGAATCAGCTACCGTTTGGTTAAACAGCTTGACCTGGATTTGGCTAAGGATCCCCTTCCCCTCTCTTCTCCTCCCTTGTGCCTTCTGACCTACGCAACGGAAACATTCACTGACAGGATGGCAAGCAAAGAAGTAAGGGGCTAGCAACCACAGCCTAATTAAATGTAACATATTAAGAAGTGGTGAAACCACAGACAGCTGAAAAGGAGCTGGCCACCACGCCTAAGGACAGAGGATGCCAGGGACTATGTGAACAGCACCTGCAGAGGACGAGACGAGCAGGAAAGAGCTCCCAGGGAGGTCTTAAAGCTCAGCGATCTCTGGCTGAGGTAGGAAGGAACAGAATAGAACTGTTGACCATGGGCCAGGTAAAACAAGAAGTATTGCAACCATTTTCTCCAAATAGAGAAAATGTGTGTTTATGTCAGGTTCATAGAGAATAGACACTGATCAATTAGTCAAGCTTTCAAACCCCCTTTTCTATAATTACAAAATACTGTGGCAAGAGAGGTCTTCGGGGGATGTATATTTAGAATAATTTGCTGTATGTAATCCAGTTTATAGGTCCTGGGCTTGAAGTCAGGCAGCCTGTGTTGGAAAGCAGGCCTCTGCCATTCACTGGTGGAGGCATGGCCCTGTTTTCTCAGGTTTCAGACTCTGCCCTGGAGAATAGGGTGTGGTGGGATTTAAGGATCCCCTCTAGCTAATTCCATCTGCATCTGAAATCTGACACCAATCACGTTAGCAACCAATCATGTCAGTTTTCCCATTAAGTTATAAAAGCATTATTTTAAACTCCTGTGATATTCAAAGTATTTAACAATCACCACATAAGACCTGACCAATCTATACAGACACTGACCACATTGCCATCTTTGGGCGTTTAAGTGCAGTGACAAAGTATGTATACAGACCATAAAGGCTATAATGTCAATGGCCATGATAGAGCCCCATTTTCATAAATTATAGCAGGAATGGAAAAGAATGCCATTTTACAGTTTTTGCTTTATTCTTTGCTGTGATGGCTTCTTACAGCCATCCGTGGAAAAAAGTCACCCGATTTGATTATTGACTCCTAGATTAGATGTTTTCATTTTCCTCCATTGTTTTTTCTTTTAGCATTTCCCACTCAAGGCTTTGTACCTGTCCTCACTTCCCTTGTCTGTTTCCTTTTATTGTCCTCACTCAGCCATTTCTGTACTTTCTTCACCCACATACTGACCCTTCTTCCGAGTGCCTTTTCTGTCACATAGATCACCTTAACTCTGTAAGGCGCAGTACCAATCTTAGTAGTCGTTAAACGGACACCATCAGCATCATCTCAGTTACCATCAACATTATGAGCCCCGCGATATTGTTTACTTAATTTCTATATCTGAGGTATCCAACAAACGTAATTTTTCAGTTGCTAATATATTAACCAGCAGATAGAACTAAGCATTTCCCAGGAATGTGCTGTAAAATTCCTTTTCATTTTTTTTTCTTGTCCTGCATAATGGCAACTAGCCACTACCTAATATGCCTGCCAAATACCCATAGCCCCATGGCATC
Source organism: Rhynchonycteris naso (assembly GCA_037038555.1). Classification (NCBI taxonomy): domain Eukaryota; kingdom Metazoa; phylum Chordata; class Mammalia; order Chiroptera; family Emballonuridae; genus Rhynchonycteris; species Rhynchonycteris naso. Next base: position 132,246,518 of record CM073002.1, on the reverse strand, counting down.
AGGCAAATTTCTGCTATGTATCTGGTGACATCTGCCCACAGCAATGGATAAAAGGATTTTAAAAAATACAAATATATTCAGTTTTATTTTTCTTAATCTTGATTTTAAATTATCTTCCAAAAATAGGTTACTGTTTGTTTGCTTGTGTTAATGGAATTAAAACCATGTTGATATGTTCCTAGCAAATAAATGTTCTTCCTGGCTAATTCTGGGTTTTCTAGCTGTGACAATTAGCTGGATAAAGTACAATTCAATGAGCAGTTAAGATAACCAGACATAATCTTGATCTAATGTTTTTTTTCAGATAGGTATCTTCTGAAAAAAATTCCAATCAATTGAAATTTTAAAAACTTATTCATTTAATTTAAATTACATGGAACATAACTACATAAATGTGTTGTGTAGAGTCAGGCAAATGCATACTAATAAAATCTAAGAATTGATAAGAAACTTTCTCCTTCTTTGTAAGTTCTGTTAAAGGGACTATTTCTTTGTGTGTGTGTGTGTGTGTGTGTGACAGAGACAGAGAGAGTCAGAGAGAGGGACAGATAGGGACAGACAGACAGGAAGGGAGAGAGATGAGAAACATCAATTCTTCATTGCAGCACCTTAGTTGTTCATTAATTGCTTCTCATATGCGCCTTCACGGGGGGGGGGGGCTACAGCAGACCGAGTGACCCCTTGCTCAAGCCAGCGACCTTGGGCTCAAGCTGGTGAGCTCTGCTCAAACTGGATGAGCCTGCGCTCAAGCTGGCAACCTCGGGGTCTCGAACCTGGGTCCTCGGCATCCCAGTCCCACGCTCTATCCACTGCGCCAGCGCCTGGTCAGGCAAGGGGACTATTTCTATAATTAGTAAACACAACTAAACATTTGAGTATAAACTCTTAAATCACAACAGTTTCAAAGAGATGCTTTGCAGGTAAAGAGGTCACATAATTAATATCTAATGAGGTACTACAGAGGCCTAGGGTCATATTTGTAAAGACAGTCTGAATATATTCTGTGAATCATGATTTGGGGATCACAGTTTCAAAAGCCAGACAAAAAAACATTTCTAAATCATAGAATAGATTACCTTAGAGTTGATACTCATTATCTGATCCTAATGGCTGTTTAGAAATCTCAGAATTAGTAAGAATAGCCACAACTCATTTTTCCCCCTAATGGACTTAACCCTCTGTAGGTCACCTACAAATTTTTTTCTGGAATGTATTGAAGTCTTCCATTTATTTTAATAAATATAATCATACAAAAGCCCGGGACATATTTATTCAATATTGTTTAAAGGCCAGTAGGATGTCAAGGGTATTTTCTCTGTTTCATTTCATTAACATAAATCACTCTGGTTAAGATGAAACACCCTGCATGTGAACTACATTAAAGCAGCGCTACCCCTTAGGAGGGAAGTCAGAGGCAGGCCGGCCCAGCAACTCACCTCAGTCCAGATTTTGAACACGCTCAAAAGCAGGTGCAGACTCTTCCCCTTAGAATGAATCGGAAAGGGTGTCCTCCCCATGTAAACAATGGTCGCTCTCCCAGTCCCCACTTTGATGGGTTTTATTTTGTTTGAATAGACTTCATTTTTTCCCCTTGGTGTATCCTTTCTTGTTTGGGTTTTTTGTTTTGTTTTAAATCTACCTTAACATAAACTGGAAAAATAAAGAAAGAAACCCTTTACTTTGATCTCCTTGGCATGTGCCCTAGGATGACACATGTACCCCAGTGAACTGTTTCTGTCCAGACCATTCTGTCTGTCCTTGTAGACATTCCCCATTTCCTGTCACTAGCTAGCTTAGCCAGGAAGTTTACTGAAGGCTCATTATAGGATGCATTGTAGTTTCATTCCAGATAACAGCAACGCAAGGCACTAAGGTTACATGAACCCAGGCATATTTCCCTTAAAGCTAGGGAGGCTTAAATTTTCAGATTCCGTCTCTTAACACGGGCCCTTTCCAAGAAACTGTATCTATCTGAAAACATTTTTCTTTTGTATTCTTTCTCTGAAAGAGTGTCCCCATAACTGTATAAGATGGAGAGCCACGTCCCTGAGTAGAAATGACAGCATGTCTTTGGGTTAGTATCTCTTTTCTTTATCTGTGATCTCCCACTGCAGGATCATTACTTCCTGCTTTGTTCATTGTCTAGCTGTCTCAGTGATTATCACTCCCAACCAGCTTCTCCAGGGAGACCACTGAATGCTGCTCAGTTTTCAGCCACATCAGGAGAGCTCTATCTCGGAGCCAGTTTCCAATAAGCCTCAGTTTCCACGGGCATCTCCCGGACGGCACACCTGCCTGCCCGGAGGGAAGAAGTCATTGCTCAGAGGCTGCTCCTGTGTTATAAACGGGGCAGAGAGTGTAGGAATCGAAGCATTCAGGAAACCAACTTTAAACTGATGTTTTTGTAAAAGAAAGAAAAATGAAAAATGGTTTGCTTTCATACATGCATTGTAAAAAGACAGCACTAATTATAGACATTCGATGTTCATGCACTTTTTATAGGTTGATAGGATGATGCAATAGAATTCAATACACTAACGGCCATTTCAGAAAAATGACATTATAGACATAGAGGTTTTAACTTTTCACACTCACCCTTTGAAAATTAAAGACGCGCTTCATGGGGAGGCAAATAAGGAGGGTGATTCCTTGGAGATACTAACAAAACAAGAGCAGCAGGAAAAGTGGGGCCCACCCTCTGGCCCAGGTCCTCTGGGCGGAAATTCTGTTAGAGCCAATGCTGGACGAACCCAAGCGCTGCATCAGGAGAACGATTTCTTCCCGGCCCGCTTCTAAATCCACTCGTGTTTGTCCTTAGAATGCACTCAGTTTCCCATTTTGAATTACTGGGGAGGCAACATCCAAGCTTTTGTTCTCGTCCTGACACTAATTTCCTGTATGATCTTGGTAAGCACCTTGTCCAGTTCATAAGGATATTTGAGGACACATAAAATATTTCAATAGACACAGAGCTTTTGAGCTTTGGTAAGAAAGATGCTTCATTGTGTTGGACCCGAGAAAATATCAAAGGATGATTCATGGAAGGAAGCACTTGGTAGTATTCCGGGGAAGGTTTCTTCCCTGAAATGCCACTTTGGGAAGAGAACTGTCATAACTGTCATACTTCTCCATCGCTGGGAACAAGAAGTACCAGTCTGGATTACATGAGACACTGCGCCTTCCAGCCACACCGGGATTTCTCAAGCACTCCCCTACTCAGCATGTTGGAATGAGGGTCAATTTAGCAAAGGAAGATTGCATTCTTCTGCGTTATTCAAAAAGTATTTTCTCTTTTTTTTTCAAGGGAATCTATTAAATGTCATAAAGGCTCATGTGATAATGACATCTGAATGCCTTAATGCAGATAATATTTTTTTTCCTAATTTATGTGATTTTACTAGGCTTTTTTGCTTTCACTTGCGTAATTCAACTTACATGGACATCTTAAAGACAATGTTTGAGTACTCATGAATGCAGTAAAACAAAAGAGCATTTTAAGCAAATGACTAAGGAGTTTTGCTGATTTATTGCTCTGATAGTTGTAATATCTTTTTAATAAGTATGTGATAACCACAGCTATGGTTTAATAAAGTTCAGAACATCTGTATATCTAGAAATATTATCTTTGGAAACCAAATGACATTGGCACATGATGATACCATAGGGTCCACTCCCAAAGCCACTTTTTTTTAAACCAGGAAAAGTATTTCATCCATTACTGTCTTATTTCAGGGTGTGGTTTCTTATCACGAAGGATATTCACTTCGTTGAAACTCTCCCCTATTGACATGAGGACAAACTAAATTCACTTTTTCCTCTCAGCAAAACATAGTCATGAATAACAAATGAGGTCTTAAAACTTTGTGAGTTCATTAATGGATTTACCCGTAAAACCAATTATATGTTCACACTGCAATTAGTTGCTAATTGTAAGAGTTAGAAAAACAAATCCTTGTTTTTAATATGTCATATCTGATCTAAAATAAGTTTTGGAGATATATGCACATATTTAAGCTGAAACAAAATATACACAGTGACTGTGAAATATTACCAATTTGCTATAATTTTGAATGGCAGTAACTTTACCCTAAGAAAATTCACTGGATGATTTAATAGTGATATCAAAGGAAATTGACCCTCTTTTCCCTTTTCCCTCTCTTGTTGATTCTCTGTTTCTCCTCCTTTCTTTGTCTTTACGACTCTGTGTTATCTAAGAACAACCCAGATACAACCAGTGGGAAATGGAGAAGATCTATAGAGTACTGGTCACCTAAGTACTCAGTTTATCTGATAATAAAATATTATTTGATGCCTTATATAACAATATAATTTATTGTTTTTTTATTAAATTGTGAGGATCTTAAGGGTAGATTGATTTTTACTTACTTCTATATTATTATGTTGATTAATTAATTATAAACTGTCTAAAATGCCCACTAAATTTTCACCGTATATATCAGGATTTTCTAAACTCTGTTCTCTGGAATGCTAGTGTCCATGATATTTATAATTATTTTGGGAAAAGAAACTGAGGGAGTGGGGAGCTTTATGTTCAAGCAATTTGAAAGAACAATGAATTAAATAATATAAACTTTCCTTACTACTGGAATTCTTCAAGTCTTTAATATGTTTTTGCAAATTATTTATCTTTAAGGGGAGATTTTGTTCACCATAGGATATTTTTTTTTATTGCTCAGAAACACTTATTAATAGCCACTGTATCTAGTATTCAGCAGGATACAGCTTTGAGAATACTTTTATTGGTTGCTCAAATTTAGAGCCATTATGGGTTGTTTGGTCTCCCAAACACCTTCATGGTAGCTGCCTTAATTTGCTCAGGCTGCCATGACAAAATAGCACAGACTAGGTCGCTTCAACAACAGAAGTTTATTTTCTTGCAATTCTGGAGCCTGGAACTTAGTGATCAGGGTGCTGGCATGGTTGGGTTCCGGTGAGGACCCTCTTACTGGCTTGTAGACAGACAGCTAACAACTCGCCATGTACTCCCATGAGGAGGGGTTGAGGTGAGTGAGAAAGTGAGAGAGAGAGAGTGAACTTGAGAGCAAGCTCTCTGGCTTCTCTTACTTACTGATTTTAGAGAGAGACTAGGGAGAAAGAAAGAAATATCAACTACTTGTTGTTCCACTCATTCATGCATTCATTGGTTGATTCTCGTATATGTCCTTATGGGAGACAGACCCCGCAACCTTGTGTAGCAGGATGACGTTCTAACCAACTTAGCTAGCTGGCTAAGGCCCTGTGGCTTTTCCTCTATCAGGACAGCAGTCCTGTCAGATCAGGGCTCTGCCCTCCTGACCTTATCTAACCCTAATTACTTCCCACAGGCCCCATCTCCGAAAACTGTCACACTGGAAGTGAGGGCATCAGAAAATGAACTCTGGGAAAACACATTCAGTCCATAACACCACCTAAAAAAATAAAATAAAGAAAAGGCCTTTTGAATCTAAGACCTTTTTTTGTCAGGGCCACTTTAACTTCTCTTAGGCTCAATTTTGTCTTCCCGACGCTGATCTCCCTGAGTTCTCCACATGCTCACTCGGGCCCAGACACATCGTTGTGCAGGGCTAGCGTCCAGCCCAGCCAGTGACTAAGAATACTCAGAAAGGAAAATTGGATGAATGGTCACCGGGATCAGGCATTACATTAGACCACAGTCATGTCAAGTTTACTTAAATAATGCAAAAATAATTAACTTCTTATTTCAAAGAGAGCCAAGTCAGATGGTATCGCTCATGACTTTGCTACCCAAAAGGTGATAAATAGGGCAGGAAATAGGCCTGGACTTCATGTCCGTTGGCTTTCACAGCATGAGCAGGTCTACTCATCTGAGAGGGCGAAGGGCTGAATAACTACTAATTCATTAAGATGCATAATCCATCTTTACCAACCAGAGCAAAAGAGGAGCTCGAGCAAACTTCAGAAGGCTGAATTGCTTGGTGAAGCTACAGCCAACCCCTAAGAGGAACACGTCTTCTCTTTGGCTTCTTGGCTTCGGACCGAATTGGGAGCACTTTTGTGTAACCTCTTTGTGCGAGACTCTGGAAGCTGTGATTTAATTTTGTAGAGTCTCCTAAGGGGTCTTTATTCCTTAGGGTGTCAGGACAAGTCTAACACCACAGGAGGGTTCCTCACTTATTTCTACTTCAAAGGGGCATTAATAATAATCCTTCTTATTACAGAACCCAACCAGACCTTTCTGGTGTGATGATTAATTGGGAGGTGTTTTATTTTATATTTTCAATACATCAGGTGCAATCGTTTTAGCCCCTATAATAAATAAATAAATAAATAAATAAATAAATAAATAAATAAATAAATAAATAAGTGTTCTCGCTGCAAAAAACAGGCACAAACAAAAATGTTTTGAAAAGTAATCACTTGTTTAAAAAATGGAAATTGGGCTTCTGTGTTATAAGGAATGTATGGGCATGGCGGTGAAATTCAACACTGGTAAACGATCTGACTACCTCAAAGTGAAGTTTTTGCCTTCCTACAGTGGCCTTTAACCCTGCCCTTTCCTCCAATCTGAGAAGAGCTGATGTTGATGGAACATATAATGGCCCTTTCCTGTGTAGTAAAGTCAGCAATAAAGCTTAGTAATTAAGGGTACCAGGGAGGCCCAGCCCAGCAGGCTAGTGGTGTGGCGAACACTTTTAGAACTTCAAACAATATCAAAGTCACTGAGAAACGGGCCTAGCTCAGTTCTGGTTTAAATTAAGCTTCACTTCCACACGCACTTTTCAAATCCAAGCTCAAACAAGAAAGCCAAGGCCTTCTGGATTTCATTAGAGCCAATTATCTTATCTGTTTCATCTCAGGCCTGACCCTAAGGCTGGCAAACAGCTATTCAGTGCATTTGTGTGGTTGTTTGAGAAAGCCTCCAGTCAGCCAATGGCCCGAGGACCTGCTAATTAAAACACCGTTGCCCCCCTGCCTTTAGTGATTAAATATTTTCAAGCTTTTGTAAATAATTTTTCCATTCTTTGCCCCAAGCCTCAAAGGTCCAATATATGCAGTAATTTATTTAGTTTGTCAGAGAATACTGTTGGAAATAGGGTCATAATGGAGCCTTTGGAAACTTTTATACGTCTTCATACTTCTGAAAGTGACAGTTTATAAACCAGCCAAATGTGTATACTGTTTCTGATGTAATTATGGCCTAATGGCCTTTCTCCTTTTGAAGTGATATAGTATATAACAGGCTTACATTTTGTCAATAATCATATTTCCTCAAATGTCAATGATATCTAGCATCGGAATTTAATGAGATCATTTAAGTCCTAGACACTGTATCAAGGTATATTGCCTTCAAGTTTTTTGCCTGAGGGTGGGTCACAGTCACAAAGACTAGCTTGGGAAGAAGACTAATCCAATTCCCGCTGGCTCTTATGTGGCCAGGACCTGCTAGACAACACTGAATTCTTTCCAGAGTCAAATTCTGAGAAATCGGTGAACGACACGATGGTGCCACTTCAGGAAAGAAAATATTCTGGGAGAAAAAGAATATTTAGAAGTAAAATTATTAAACTAAAAAAAAAACCCTTTCCCAGGCCTCGTTTATATTCAGAGTGATCTTAGCCTCTCAGAATGATACTTGTCATGCAATTGCATTATGGGGTCGGGGGAGGACATTAAAAATATTCCCTAAAGCTCCAACACCCACTGCAGTCTGCATGGGTTGGTGAGCAACCAGGGAAGCCCACATAGTCTTTCTAACACATGGGCTTCCCCGCCTCCTGGGCTGCTCCGGTTCCCAGGGCCACTTACGTCCAAGTGCATGCGACTCCAAATCAGGTCCTGTTGGACCCAGTCACAACAGCACACAGACACGTCTCTCCCCTCCTGCCCTTGGCACAACCATACAGGCTCACAGCTCTTCCAGCCAATCCAGCCATGTTTTATTGGAGGAAAATAAAAATCCAGGGTTTTGTTGTTGTTGTTGTTGTTGTTGTTGCTCTTTTTGAAGTATTACAAGAGAAAAGAAAATGCCGGCAGGCTCATTAGCTGCAGCCGGCGTTCAGTAACACACCTATGAAAAAGGGCTATGGGACAGAACCGCTCTGCTTCTGCTGTTCTTACAATGACACTTTGGTCTTGTCCTAAATAATAGGCTTTTAATAAAAACATCCACCAAAGGCAAACAATTAAACAATACATAAAGCACCAGGGGGCAACCTCACGGTTCAGTTACAGTCTGGAGCCATTCCAAAAGCGAACATGTGGGTATTTTACAAGGAACAATACTCTTTTCCAAAGTTATTATGAAACAACAAAATTTTAAATTGGGCCTCATAAGCCCTTCAAACTTGGTACAGGATTGCGTACTCAGATCTCTTCATATTCTAATTTTTTTAAAAACATGTTTAGAGAACCATGTCAAACATATATCTAATTGCATATATAAAAAATATATACTTATATATATTCTATTTTAAAAGACAAATAAAATATTAATATGTTATCTTTTTAAAAATTTATACTAGTATACCTACAGGTGAATGATCCTTCACTCATGTTAATTTTTCTACTGGATTCTATCTATAATCATGTGATTTTTATCAATTGTCATATCCCCCTAAAACTAAATAGATTGGATTAATTTAACAAACTTTTGGCAGACTTGACTTCTCTGAATAATTTAAAATTTAGCCAGATGATTTTTAATTACATCAGTAAAATATGACACACACCAGATTTTATGATTTCTGTCCCTGGACTTTTTCTCTTGCCATGACACTTGGTGTCACTATATTTATTGAAGAGAAAGGTATCACTGCATAATCTCTGCAATAATATTTTCAAGTTAGAAATCCTGGAATATAAAAGGGAATAAAAAGCATCAGAAACTTGTACAAGGGAGAGGACTTGGGTATACAAAGCAGAGTTAGAGGCTCAGAGTGGCACTTTAATACCTAAGAGATGAAACAGAACACAGAGAATCCAAGGACCAAGCTTTCTGTGGGTTACAGAACTTTTAAATTCTATATCTGTGTCTGCTCCATTTTTGTTCTGGATTGAAAATCAACTCTATAGTTCTTTGCCTTTGACAACTGTTTGAATAAAAGTGCTCATTTTTTAAATTCAGTCCCTTTAACTCCAATATTCCTTTCATTTGAAGATGTTATAAATTAACAACAACAAAAATATCCTAGGTGAACCAGTATTTTGTTTCAAGTGCAATAATATGTATGTTTTTAAATAGGTGAGATATATAGATGTTATTTTCTTGATGGCCTTTCCACAATAGTTTTGGGAGGTAAAATATTCCCAAATTGAGATGTAGATGGATTTCAAATTCTGCTGAGATTAAAAGTTGACTAAATCATCCATCCCCCCTCTCTGCTTCTCCCACCCACTTTTTAAATTGTAAAATATAAACTATAATGGCAAGCCTTTTCCATTAGAAGGTACGCCGTTCCGAAACCCGCTGCCCTCCATTGGATTTATGACAGCAATCCTGCTCCTTTGGAATAGAAGATGTTTAGGAAACCAATACTTAGGACTGTGGTGCCCACAAGAAACATGGGCAAATTCCTAACAGATACAAGGACAAGTCTTCACCTTTCTAGAAGAGTGCCAGAGCAGTTTAAAGGCCTGCATAAATGGGAACAGATGTTAATATGCAAGTTTCATCGACATGACATCAAATCATTGGGATAAAATATGGAAAACTGAGTCTATCATCCAGATGTTTGATGTCAGACAAAGACGTGAACTAGTCTCAGAAAGTCCTGCCTACCATAAAGTGGTGTCAACTTCAGCCCTGCACCTCAGACGTAATATCTGAACCGACTTTCCATTGAATGGAAGTTGATTCCATCCCAAGAAGATTCCTCTGTCTGAAAATGTTAATAAGTACATTTGTATTAGTAAATGTTATATTTATCTAGTTCTCAAAGAAGGAACACAATTCTAGCCAGATAGTTTGGTCAGTTAGAGCATGAGAGCATCATCCCAAAGAGCAGAAGTTGCAGGTTCAATCCCTGGTCAGGAAACATACAGGAACAGAACCATGTTCCTACCTCTCTCTCTTTATCCCATCCTCTCTTGCTAGGATCAATAAATAAAAAGTTTAAAAAAGAAACACAAATTTATGTTAATTGTATTATTAAAAGAAAACTCACACTTTTCACATTATTTGTCATCTCAATTAACTTATTCATGGTAAACTTTAGTTGTGAAATCATGATAATGGAGGGAATTACTAGGTTTCAAGAAAACACATCTAAGATGAAAAGGCACTGATTTGGTTAATAGCTATTCAATGAGAGAGAGAATAAGTGATTTTCACTTGGCTTTATCTGATCAATAAAGATGTATAATCTTAAAATACTAAAACTGTGGAAGAGAAAAAGAGGACTCCATAGTTTCTTAATTGTATTTATTTTCCATTCTGGTTATCTAATATCATAATTAAATGCACAACAATTCCATCATTACTAAATGAGATGACTTAAATTGATGAATTGATCTGGGCTGCTTGACCTCCAAAAAAATCTGCTATTTCTGGCTTTAAAAGCTTCACAATAATGTTTTGTGGAAAGCTTTCATTTCTTGGTATCTTTGAGTCTCACACATATGTTGAGAGGATTTTGTGCAAGGCAAGGGTTTTATAATCCATTGTCCCATCTTGAAAATAAAAACAAATCGTTTCTAGTCACGCAAATTGCTTTCTTAAAACTGCCAGGAAAAAGAGTTCATTGAACATAGCTACTCTTTTAATTAGTCCTTACTATTTGGAAAACTGTATAATTGCTACCCAAATTCCTGGAAATATTTGGCTTTAAAACTGCTCTAAGTCAGAAGGCAAAAATGTTGTCTTAAAATTTTTATAGTTAATCTGACCTTTTAAAATAATATTAAAAACAATGCTGTAGCATTTGAACTATTTTAAATAGTTCTTCACTGAAAATAATATCATTCACCTTTCAAAATTTCAAGCACTTCACGGTATTTCCTGGACTTTTTACCTGAGCTCTATACTGTCTAATAATATCATATCTCTTTGATGCTTAGCTCAAAGATGAAGTTTGCAAGTTTCCCAAGGAAGACAGGTGTGCATAAGATCAATTTACTCCCAGGGTCAAAGAGCAGAATTCTAAGGGTATCTAGAGACACACACCTATAGAAATTGTAATTTTTTGATGAAAATTGGTACAATATGTTACACAGATGAAAGAGAAAAAAGTGTTCTCAAAGTATACTTATTGGTGAAACGAAAGAGCAGATAGAGCTGACAGCTTTCTAAAAATTTATTCCTACAGGTCTTTTTCTTCTGACATGTTCTGGTAAAACTTTTAAAAAACGTTTCTTTATGCTGAATATAAAGAACGGAATCTGGACAATGAATAAAATTGTAGCTCACACCAGAAGGAAATTCATATGTATTGCTCTTTACTGAAATAAAATATCAATAGATGAAAATCATTACTGCTTTGTTCCCAAGATTGATTGACAAGTTCAAGTTTGAAGCCCACATCATCTTTATTATCCAAGTCTTCCAGAAAGAGAAAATGTGGGCTTGATTTGTGAGCTATGATAAATGGTCTGGGAAAGATGGTAGTAGGGCCAATTTGATATGTACAGTATTTCATATTGGCAAATTGTTTCAAGAAATTCCACCCTTTCCCAAAATGTCTTCAACATCCTTGGGAAAATACATACTATCATGAGCATAATATATCTGGTTGTCACTAACAATTGAGAATCCATTCCAAAGTGGGAAGCATCAACCAGAGCTCTTCTACGCCAAATAAGAACCCAAATCATTCTGCAGTGTTGAGTCTGATTTTTAGATGACAACAAATCATTTTTTATTTCAAAATAGGATCTAAAGGCTCATTTATCACTCTATGTTCTATTAAAATTTAATTTCTTATTCCTTAAGTTCAATTGCATACTCATTCCAAAAACTCTAAGTGTATATATACAGAAGAAAATATTTATTTGAACAAAGAAGAAAAATATATTTTCTCTTGTAAATAGTCTAAGTCAGGGGTCCCTAAACTATGGACCGTGGGCCACATGCGGCCCCCTGAGGCCATTTCTCTGGCCCCCGCCGCACTTCCGGAAGGGGCACCTCTTTCATTGGTGGTCAGTGAGAGGAGCACAGGATGCATCCGCACCCATAGTTCCCATTGAAATACTGGTCAGTTTGTTGATTTAAATTTACTTGTTCTTTATTTTAAATATTGTATTTATTCCCGTTTTGTTTTTTTACTTTAAAATAAGATATGTGCAGTGTGCATAGGGATTTGTTCATAGTTTTTTTTATAGTCCAGCCCTCCAAAGGTCTGAGGGACAGTGAACTGGCCCCCTTTGTACAAAGTTTGGGGACCCCTGGTCTAAGTTTTCTTCCTAAATCAAAAGGAAGAAAAATTACAGAGGTTTGGTTTGATAGGCTCTCTTAGTATGTCAGACGAGGGAGAGGCACAAAAATGTGGTTTGGAGTCATTATATGATACAAGGGTTGTGAAAGTCTAGGAGTTATTTCCAATTTTAAAATAGTGTTACCAATTTACATGTCCAAGCCAAATGTTGGGTAGACTGAGATATATTTGCAAAGAATTTCTCACTGTATTAGCATTTTGTCACCAGTGCTCTTGACAGAGGAACTGTAGTTTACAGTTGAAGGCTAGGGTATGGTCTATACACTCATACTGGTTGCCATAGAGTCCCTGATCACTATACACCACTGTGTGACATCAGAAAACCTACTGATATTTGCATCCGGAAACTGGGAGCACTCAGTTCAACAACTGAGATGCTAAAGATGGAAAGAAATGAGCAATAAGCAAATATTATGTCGCCAATGAAGGTTCTATATTGCTGTTATTATTATCATTATGTCATGTTATTATTTTTACAATGGCATTCCCTTCCGTTCTCTTAGCATGAAATTACACTAAAATATGATATAAATAAGAATAATAACCAAGGCCCTGGCCAAATAGCTCAGATGGTTAGAGCGTTGTCCCAACATGTCATGGTTGTTGTGGATCCGATCCCTGGTCAGGGCACATAAGGAACAACCAATGAATGCATAAGTGGGTGTGAACAAATCAATTTCTCTCTCTCTCTCTTTCTCTCTCTCTTTCTTCCTCTCTAAAAACCAATACATTTTTAAAACTTAAAAAAATAATAACCTTAAAAACTTTACTTAGTTATCATTATTAAGAGAGAACATAAGTACTTACTATGGGTTCACCTCGTTTCTCAGACAGAATTTAGCAACCCCTTTTTCAGTCTATGCCTATGACAAGAATAATTAAAAGGCAGTTCTCAAAAACTAATCAGAATAATGATGAAATGTTTAATAAAATAACAAGAAGAGAAAAATAAAGTGATGTACTTATTTGTGTGCTCTACCTCAAATTATCTACGATCATTCCATGGTCAACCCAACCACTCTAAGAATACTCCCAGCTAACCATTATTGACTAGTTGTCTAAAGAACCCTTGTTCTATAAACATGACAATAAGGCTCTATTCTCTGCTTTTAAGTTAAATGCATATATGTATTTTTATTTTTACCACCAGCTGGGGAGAAATCATGGAAAGCTATGGTTTCTTTTTTAATGATGCCGTATGTAACAGAATTGAAAGTATAACTTATGCACCAAAAATAGACACGCTACCTAGTCAAGTTTCCAGTCACAGTTTTATATTAATAGATTTTCAATTTGCTTCTTTAGTTAAAGCAAACAGGTCTGAACCAAAGATAGGAGAGGAGAAAGATATATGGGTAGTTGGAACTGTCATTATGTGCTCAGCTGATTCAAAAGACTTTGACTATGTAACAAATGCATTAATTTTTAAATATTCCAGTTGGTTATACTGTCAAAATATTTTAGCAAAGGCTTCATTTATAAGCACAAAACATATTGATTAAACAGAGATACATCATAAGTCAACCAAAAGAAAAATGCTAGGAAATTTATAATAAAAATAGCAATAAAAATTTGACCAGATATTTACTTCCTAGTTTAGACAACTCACTCAAATCTCTTTTTTTAAGTTGGCATACTGACAACCTTGGTGAGACAGAACTATTCTGGTTCAAAGTTTTCCCCTGAGGTGAACAGCCCTGAAGAGCTGAGATTTATAGGTCCTTTGTCTTCTGGAAATTGCCATCATTAAGGAATATTAATTGTAGCAGCTACAGACTATAACATACTGGCTTGATGAGTTGTGACTTTTAAAATCACAACTAGTGCGCATCAAAGGAACCCAAATTAACAGCTCTATGCTACCCTCTTAACCAGTCCTCATTGTGCGCCAAACAGTCATTTATTATTTCATCAAAATCTTGTGAATTTTAAGGGTTTGTACTTCTTTTTATTGATTTTAGAGAGAGAGAAAGGGGAAGAAGGGTAAAGAAGGAGGGAGCAAGGGAGAGAAGGAGGAAGGGAAGAAGGGAAGGAGGGAAATATGGAGAGAGAAAGAGAGAGAGAAACACTGATGTGTTGTCCACTTATTTATGCATTCATTGGTTGAATCTGGTATGTGCCCTGACCAGGGTTCAAACCCACAGTCTTGTTGATTTGGGAAGATGCTCTAACTGACTGAGTTACTCAGCCAGGGACTGTACTTCTTTCTTTATTTTAAAAAGTCACACAAGAATCGTTACTCACTTATTTAGTTTTTCTATTAAATGGACATAAATTTGTGAATTACTAATATCTTACTTCTACATTGGAAATTGCTACTCATTTTTTAAAGACACTTGGAGATGTTTTCCTCTTTAGATTTAATTAGAAGCATGAGCTACATATTGTCTCTTGCTGACTATAAACAAACTATTTAAATGTTCTTATATAAATAACCACTTTAACATTTGCAGAACTCTTAAACATGTAACCTTTAGAAAAAAATAACTATTCAGTGTTGATTTAGAGACTACAGATAGGACAGAACGATTGGAATAATCTTTTGAAGTGACTTAGAACAGAGTGGTTAGCAGACATTCAGCAAGATTGTTTGCTGAATAACTAGAAGACATCTGACATTGTTATAAGCAAACAAATGAGAATTCAGAGTTCTTTGTAAATCATACTCCTTGAGGGGCCAAGAAATAACTGGGTTTCATGTAGCTCCTTCAGACTTTTGCTAGGCTTACTTAATACCAGGGGTTTCTAATACTTCTCTTATAGTCAGCATAATTTCTACTCTCTTCTCCAAGTCATTCGCTTATTCACTGATTCATTCAGCCAACATTAGGTAGCTCTTTTTTTTGTCATGAGATGTGCTAGGCATCTGTGACTTAGGTCACGAGGAGAAAGGCTTGTTTCAATAAAAGTTCACTGTGCTTTATTGCTCCTTAGTCTTTTGAATCATAAACAGCAGAAGAGTAGCCGTGTGGTACGAAAAAAAAGAACAAAGATTTTAGAGCTTTAAACCGAGTTCTCATCATGGCCCTTCCAATTAGCAGTTCTGTGGTTGATACAAACCACTTAAGAATTAGCCACAATGTCTATAAAATTTCTAATTTAGGACTAGCCATAATTACTTTATAAAATGGTAACCTTGAAAATATATTTTATTTGACTAGAAGAGATATTAGACATTACTGAATATTTTGAAAACTCTTGTGAAAAATCAAGTATATTCTTCCATCATTTCAGGGATGAACAATTAACTGCACAGAAGAAATAATTAGTTATCTGAAATCATTTAGGTATTCCATTACATTTTTAAAATTCTCCTTAAAGTTTATAACAAACATGAAAATGTTTGGTTTGTCCGAATCATTATTATTTTATATATAATAGAAACCACAGGGTGATATATGTCACAAATTTTGGCTTGAAAATAAGCCAATGTCATATATCCCACTATAAATATAGTTAGTTCCACAGAAAGAGACTATTTCTCCAAAGATTCTCATCATAGTCCAGACACTGTTAAAAGTTGAGAAAAAAAGAAAAGGCACAATTTACCTCTTAGCCTACCCCAATCTCCTGCATCTGCCATCGATGCCAGAAAGATCTTCAATATCAATACTGGGAAATTAACATTGTGTTTAGAAGGATAAATAATACTACATCAAAATTTATTAGGGATTCTATCTCATTAAAGCCCCAAATTAGAAAGGAATTTTTATATTTAGACAGGTAATTCTTTACCTGCAGAAGTTTTATGAAATATTATTCTGTATTCCTGCCACACAATCCCACACTAAGGGTCTTGAGCCAACCAGGGAAGACCATTTCATGACTCCATGCTTTTCAGTCTACTCTCCCTGCCAAATATGAATCCCTCCTACTCCAGTCCATTTAACTCTTGAAAATTCCCACTAATCCTTGAAAGCACTAGTCAAACAATACCTGATGAGGCCTTTCCTGGAATCCCTCAAGAAAGTTCATCATTTCACCCTCTTTATGTCTAACAACATCTGTTTTATAGAACATTAAGTATCACTTCTATTATGTTCCCTAAGAGCCAGTCAGTTCTGAATTCCAAGTGCTTGTCACTGTGCCTGGTATATGTGTTCAGTTAATATTTTTAAATGAATGACTAACTTTCTTGACTCCTCCACACAAATTCAAAAGTTTTTATAGCCAATTATATTAAATAGCAAGCAGACATGGTATAGTTCAAAACTGACAGAATTATTATGGTTTAAATCTGGTGCTTAAATAACTATTACTATTAAAAGCCACAACTTTACATTTCTGCAGCCTAGCTAAATAATGGGTTCCTTCTCTAATGCAGCTTAGGTGTGGTGACTGTACAGCAGATCAATGGATATAATCATATGCTATAGTAAGGTTGAGAACTTAATGTATGAATTATGCAAGTTACTAGGTTACCTAGGTAAAAAGATAAATTCATATTTGATGTAATAGTAACGTCTTTTATGTTATTAGAGTCCCTTAAAGAGTAATAATGTTTAAGTTGCAAATATAGGCAAACAGAATTTTTAACACTGAAACCATTATATTTCTTAATTTTTTTTTAGTTTTACTGCTAATTAATACAATATATCTATATAAACAACCCAAGTTTTAAAGTAAGTAAACTTATTTCTGCTTTTTTTCTATAAATAGTATAGATAATGAGTGTATATTTTTTATTTCTAACATACACCTCTGAAATATGGGTAGAATTTTCCTTTGTATCTCAAATTTTATTTTTAATGTATTTTCTTAAAAATAGAAAATTTCTATCATTTTTTTCTGAGCCTTTTTTCAATAGAGAAATGAAACTCAAATGAGAAATTGAGTGCTGGCCAAATGGCTAAGTGGTTAGAGCGTTGTCCCAATTAGCCAAGGTTGTGGGTTCAATCCTCATCCATGGTACATATAATAATCAACCAATGAATGCATAAATAAGTAGAAAAACAAATTAATGTTCTCTCCGCTTCTTATTCTCTCTATTATATATATATATATATATATATATATATATATAGAGAGAGAGAGAGAGAGAGAGAGAGAGAGAGGGAGAGAGAGAGAGATTTAAGTATGCATGCTACACAGGACAGCATAAACTCACCAAAACTTTGCGTATTGAAAAATTGCCCTATTATTTTCTTCAGCTTTAAATACATCAACAGAATTTTCTCCTTGGGGATTTATAAGTAGTAAATTTCACACACAAAAAGAATCACTTATACAATTTCTGATTATATAGTTGTTTTCTTTTACTTTCTACTAAATAAAATATCCAAAAAATCATACATTACCAATAGGTGAAAATCTACAACCTTGCCAGTGAGGCACTCATTGACACAATCTGATTTCTCCTTAAGGCAGAGACATTTCCAATGACTTCTTTTTAATTCCGCAGAATAATTGTTTTTTTAAACCCATACCCAAAAGAAAGCTTATAATTTGTTGTATTTCTTGCTTAACTAAATTTTAAAAGTTCTTTGCTTAGAAAAAAAGTAGCACATGCAATGTGTATCCGTAAATCTACATTTCAATCACTCTCTACATTTTGTAGAGAAACTGAAAACAACCAATTAGTTGATGTTTTAATGTGAGAGAAAAAATATACATATTATGAGACAGAAAAGTCATTTACTCTATCATAAAATGAGATTGGCAGGCCAATGTTCCAAAGTCAGCTAGCCCCTCAGAACTAAGAATACTTAGTGGTGACATGTGCAACAGGGATTCTGCAGTCCAAAGAAGTTTGGAATATGTCTATTCCGTCAAGTTAAATAGGTAGTGAAGGACTTCTCAGAGCATTTAAAATGCTAATTAGTGTCCATTCTAAATCATGTCATATGTTATAACAGACTTTTCCAGAACTACTTAATACAAAAATCTTTTTGTTTTACTCTTTTTTCCTTTTTTGCATGGAGAACATGTCTGGACAATTGATGGATATACCTATATAACTAAAATTGGGTCTCTTTTTAAGTTATATTTTTAATTAATAATAATAAAATTACTAAAAACAAATTTAACCAAGGAGGTCAAGAAGACCTATACTTGGAGAACTATAAGACATCAAAGAAGATACAAATAAATGAAAGGATATACCATAATCATGGACAGGAAGAATTAAAATCATTAAAATGTCCATACTACCTAAAACAATCTACAGATTCAAGGAAACCCCTATCAAAATACGAATAGCATTTTTAACAGAATTAGAACAAATAATTCTAAAATTTATATGGAACCACATAAAGCCCTGATTAACCAAGAGATCCTGAGAAAGAAGAACAAAGTTGGAAGTATCACACCACCTGATATCAAAGTATACTACTAGGCCATAGTAATTAAAACAGCATGGTACTGGCATAAAAACAGACACATGGAACAGAACAGAGAAACCAGAAATAAACACATCTCTGTGTGATCAATTAATCTATAACAAAGGAGGCAAGAATATACAATGTGGTAAAGACAGTCTCTTCCATAAATTCTGTGGGGAAAGTGGACAGACACATATAAAATAATAAAACTGGATCACATTCTTACACCCCATATAAGAATAAACTAAAAATGTATTGAAGAGTTAAATATCAGACCTGAAACCATAAAATTTCTAGGAGAAAACATAGGCAGTAAACTTTTTGACATTGTTCTTAGTAATAATTTTGGATATTTACTCTCAGGCAAGGAAAACAACAATCAGAAAATAAACAAATGGGACTATATCAAAGTAAGGAGGCTTTGCACAGCAAAAGAAGCCATCAACAAAAAAACAACAACCAACTGAAGGGAAGAAGGTATTTGGCAATGATACAACTAGGTCTTCATGTATCTTTTTTTCTTATTCTTTCCTGGCTCTGTAGTGATATGCAGGTCCCCGAACCACACAATTTTTGGAGCTTTAACCACACAATTTTTGGAGCTTTGATGAGAGGTTCCTTTATACTTTACCTTAGTTAGAAATTTACGTTTCCGTTTTACATTTGGTGTTATTTCCATCGACATTTGTTTTCTAATTTGCCACTTTTATAGAAAGAAGTACCAACCTGAATGCTTCAAGATACTCAGTATCTCCCATGGGGGGATCAAGGCCACCTGTCCAGGCAATATTTATATTGTATCCTTCTCCAAGGCCGGCTCCAACCTAGGAAGAGAAAAACCACACCACAGTGGGTAGAGGAGGGCACAGGGAAGAAAGCAAGAAGAGAGGAAAACAAACACATGTGAGCTCTTGAAATAAACATCAAACAACATGTCAAATCAGCCCACCCTTGCTTGACAACCAGTGCTCTGGGTTATGCACTTGTTCTGCACTGGTTCTTGCTCCCGTGGGACAATTCAGTAATCTCGTGTAATTTAAAACACCAGCAAAGGACAAGAAAATTATGGGTAATCATGCAATGCAATTACCTGAAAGATACAAATAAAAGTGGGGCTCTAAAGAAATAAACCGAACCTCATTTGGGGCTCCACTGCCAGGGAAAAAGTTCCCTTCATCATAGCGATGGAGAGAAATATACAGGATGCTGGGGTCAGCATAAAAGGCCTGCTGTGTACCATTGCCATGGTGAACATCCTACAGGGAAAAGAAAACAGATGACAAACACAGTCATGTCTAACTCTGTGCCGAGACAACTTTTCTGATTTTGAGTTCCCTGTCTTTCCACCTCACCCTCCTTCTCATTTTCTGTCCTTTCCCCGTGTCCTCTTTCTCTGTACCCTTCAACGGGCTTCTACACCACCCCCTTTACTTCCTGAACTTTCAGGCAAATTACCCTTTAATGCACTCATTTTTTAAACTGGCTTCTAAAAATCAGGAAACCACAGCGAACATGCCCTGGAGACTCCAGATGAGCAGTCATTGAGAAAGCCCAGTCCTTTGGTCCAATTAGATATTTATACACCGGCCCTTTGTACTCTTTGCTTCAGTGATGGGATCTCGCATCCTGTTTTATGGAGGAATTTTATGACTTATTAACTGCCAACAGTTCATAACCCCTCAGGCTTAATTAACTAGCCTCATTGGCCTCTGAAGAAAGACTAATGTTTAAACTACAAACTAGTATTTTGCAGAAGGGTCTATGGCTTACAGAGCATTTTCACAATTCTTGACAGAACACTAAACATACGTGTATGCATTGATTTGCCAAGTCCCACCATTAAGGTCAAAGGCTTTGCAACCAGCTGAGTAAATTGGCTTTCTTGAAGCGTTCAGTTCAGTTAGCAATCCCTCAGCAGTTAGGATCACTTCAAAAGGGATGCCAGATGCAAAAAGGACTTCATATTTTATTTTGGTAAAATCGTGATGGCAAGTCAAAGACACAGGAGCATGAGCTCATTAGCTATTAAATCATTTGGTCTCAAGCAGGAAGATGGCATGGGGTTTTATGCAATCTTGTCCAATCTACCTAATTTTAATATTATATCATGGCTCCCTTCCCAGCCTCCTTCCTCCTTTTTCTTTCTTTCTCCACACCACTCCCTCTTCCAAAAAAACAAAAAGCAAAACCTTGTTATTTTAATGAATAAAAATATTCTTCAGACATTTGTAAATGATAATGATTCGAAACTTAACAGTTCTTTTTTTCTAATTGTTTTATGCTGGAATTGTAAAAGATATGGAAAAAATAAAACTAACAGCACTTTCTAAAATGTCTTCACTGAAAGACCTCAATATATATCCTAATATCTTCTGAACAAAAATAAAATAGGTGACTCTTAAGTGAACGATCTTATATTTGTATTCAATATAATATCACCGCTATATGTATGACGTGTAGTTTCAGATTCTCATAAAAATTTTTAGTTACTTGTAACTATATCCTTACAGAGTACTCTTTATCAGTATGAGTCACACTATTTTCAACAATGATTCCTACAGTTTTGGGGTCAGGCACTACATTAATACCTTGCATAGCTCTCTCAACAATCATGAGATGTACATGGTATGATCCCTATGGTATTTTCAATTAGTAAATTTACAATTTTTTAAAAAGTAAACTGAGACTCAAGAGTTGCAGTAATTTACTAAGGTTATCTACAGGATAAGTTACAAGACTGCTTCTTGAAACCACATCTTACTCCAAAGGCCAAACTCATAACCATTATATTGTTAACTTACATTCGTTATCTCTTTGATCCTCTTAGCAAACCTGGGAAGTAAGATTGGTGGTCATTATTGCTCCTTATGGAAATTTATATAACTTGTCTGCACTTCAACCTCCAGTTCAGAACTCCCTCACTAGACATCACCAAAGCCTGTCTTTGGTGGGTTTTGAAAGCCTGCCCTTGGTGGGTTTTGAAAGCCTGCCCTGAGATTGCTATCCATAGCGTAGACATATACTAATGTTCTCTCCCTTTTATATAGTACATGAATCCAAAATCGATTAAGGAATTACAACATATTGGGGAAGATGTGTATCAATCCAGAGACTTGTTCCAGTTGAAGGCATACTCATCAGGAGAAAAAAAAATAGCTTACTGAAACTATGTCAATCCCTGGATTTCTGAACCTTCGAAGGAAAGTAAAGAGAGATAGCAAAACTATTTTCCTTTAAGTGAACAAAAATGAAACAATTTAAGCCACAGTGCCTTTTGAGATTGCTACTGGATACCTAAAGGATGAACAAACAAAATTCTCTGAAACATATAACAGAGAAGGACTAGTTTGCATTTCTAAGACAGGACAGAATTTTCAGTCAGCATCGTAAGAAAAATGTTTCTCTGGATCTAAATGCATCTACACTTTGAAAACCAAAAAATACATAGCCTGGATTACTTTTAGTTTTTTAGTGATGTGGAAAAGTTTATTTAAGAATGTCAAATAAAATACGATCCTTTGTCTTAGACATAGAACTATTTGTTTCTAAAAAATGTGTTGGGTGCTTATCATTGAATACATTTTATGAATAAGAAATTAAAGCCTTGTCCACAGCACAATAATGTTTCAATTTTCATTAAAATACCCAAATCCATTCTAAAAATACTTATGTAATTCTTGATACCATATTCATAATCACAAAATATTTATAAATAAAGGTAAGACCAAATACAAATTTTGTTTTGCTCAACAACTTTATAACCTTGAATATAGATATGCATATGTATTTTTTCAGCTTTCTCTACTGCAGAATAATCATACAAAGTACTTAATGTTCAATCATGGCATTAACAAAGGCAGGGCTACAGAATATACTTACTATACTAAGAAAATCATGGGTGATTATGAGAAAGTACTACAATAATACAATTAATTGAATTATTAAATGCCTCAAAATAGACCTTGTGTATAAGATTTTCTGGGAAATGCTGAAAAAAAATCATTTCAAATTTTAACTGCTCAAAAATATACTGCTGAAGTTTATTCTATATAAGGATTTAGAGCCAATTATGTCCTTATTAAAATAGCTTTAAATAAATCATGCATACCAGCTACAGTCATCACTTATAAAACTTCAGTATAGGCACTTGTAACAATTCTTTGGTCAGGGGTGGTGCTTGATCTAAAATGAATATGCCTCAAATCTGACATTTGAAGTGACTTTTCTTTTATGAAAAAAGCCCGAAACATATTATTTTCAACAGAAAGTCACATTAAATAAAAGCTACCCGAGTCATGTAGGCAAATCTTATTTCCTGAACAGGTTTCTTACCCTGAATGCAATGACCAGTCTCCTGGGAGTTCACAAGCAAGTGCACCTGCTCCCTCTCCTCACCAGTCTGAGTGTCTTTGGGATCTTCCCCAGGAGGACTGGAACGAATAAGCTCCCCAGATCAACTAGAATCGTTCCTGCCTGAAGTACTCAAAGCCTCTGAATTTGGCTGTGGCCCCCAAAAGGAGGTGAATGAGAGCTCTGGCTCTCTATTTACTCAGCACGTAAAAATGCTGAACCTAGCTGCTGGACAATGGTGTAGCTTTGCCTTCTGTTGGCCCAAGAATTTGTGGAGCTAGTTCACACAGATTAGCTAAAATTAGTGACTCTGGATATTCGGGAATGACGTTCTTTTGCCATTGAATAACCTTCACATCTTCTCCGTTGCTGACTTGCAGGATAGACCTGTCAGCCAGGGAGAACGGATGTCTCAGAGCCACGTGGCACTTTAAAACTTCCTTCTCGGCAGCTGGAAGGAACAGGGGAATTTCCTCAAAGTATCCCTGCAGCTGCAGAACTTGGACGCCTTGAAAGTAAGAATATGCAGGCTGGTGGTGATCTCAGAGGCAACCCTTTGGACAGAACTTTGTATATTTAGAGAATTGAAACAAATCTTCTCCTCTACTACAGCCTGCTGGGAAATTGGTATACTTTATGATTGTATAATGGAACAAGTTCCTAGTCAAAGGCTAGTAATCTTACAGGACATCCCTTGGAGCTACCAAGCAACTTATTTTATGTAGAATTATCTTCAACAGTCTTTTTTTCTTATATTAATCTACATAAACGACACTTCACAAATTCTCCAAGGTGCAAAATATCCATCTATCATAAGTTGGCATTTTAGCTTTCAAGTCTATTGCACAATTCATTACGTTAGAGTTTGGATGTCACAAATGTGTTTTCATAGGGACTCAATGGTTATTGATCATCTTCAAAGATCCATCATATGGTAGCAGAGCAAATTCCTTAAAAGAATAAAAGATTCTTAAGGATAGGATGAACAATTTACCAATCTTTTTCCCCCATAATTTGACAAATTTAGAAACTGTAGAAAAATTTTCCCACAATGCTATCCTTTTCTTCAAGGTTTTGGCTTATCTTTCTAACAGAACTTAAAGTACTAGAAGCATATTCAGTCATTTTTAAATTTAGTCTCAGACATATGCAAGCCAATAATTTTAATGATTTAAAACATCATTTGATAGGTATATGGGGACAATGAGTGCCGGTGTCCTCCTTTTTGTTAGTTTTTAAGACCCGGCTGCTGTAGTATATCTAGGTCTTCAACACATTTCTTTAATGGTGAACTCTGACCTACACTGAAACTTAAGCATGGTTGGAAAATAAATGGGAAGTTGGCTTTCCGTGTCTCAGCAGCAACGGGGTGCAGGAAGGCTACAACCCTGTACATGGGAACTATCCACCACTACCAAGCACTAGAAATGTCTATCGGCCTTTCATCCCTTTTATCTTCACTTTAACTTGACTTAGTATTTCTTCACCTGGCTTTGTTTGTGCTCTCCACCTTTTGGTGCGCCTGCTTCACCGAATCGGAGGGCTGGATGCGGAGGCCACTACTTACCAGTAAGATTTAATTATGAGTGCAGATATGAACAAGATTTAGACTATTAAGCCTTGCACTTCAAAAAAAAAAACTTTTAACATATTTTGCCTTTAAATCTTTTATCACCTGCAAAAATTAATTAAGTGCAGATGGAGCAGGTTCGCTTTGGATGCCAGGGTTCATTTCCTGTCTATGCTTTGTCAGACAACCTATTACACCTCCTTGTGAACTGGAGGCAAACCGAAAACGGGGCTCATAAATCACCAGTCAGCTCGCCCTTTCCTGGGCTGGTCCTTTTGGATGGGGCAGATCTCCAGCTCATTATTCATGAATATACTATAGACAACATGCCAAGTGTCATCTGCATTTAAACAAACCATTTGTTAAACAAATTATAACTCCATTGTGTAAGAATGCATCACGTTAAAATGCAGGACTAATCTAATGCCTCTGACTTTTAATCACCCAGGGTCCCCGCCGGGAGTCATCCCAAACTGGCATACACGATCTGAAATCTTTTCAGAAAGAATGACATGCTGACTTGTTTTAATAATACCACTGTTGCACAACAAGCAACATGATTGCTAACCAAGGGAAGTGGCCAATTGGTTACCAAAGCAACAACATTCTTTCCAGCACATCTGACTGTTTCAAGTCTATATTCTGTAGGGAAAAGTAAATTCAGGTTGTGTTGGGTTATTTTAACTGTGGAAGTATCAATTCATTTAAGGATCATAAAAGTTGCCCTGATCTGCGCCTTCTTCTCATTAAATTGCAGTTAACACCATGAAAGTGAAACGTGAATGTTTATGGTTTCAGAACTGCAATCCTGAATTTAATGAGTTTCCACATTCAAAGGAAACGCACCCTTCAGTTGTTTGCAAGTGCTAAAAGCAGGACAACCTAACAGAGAAATACAAATCCACTCCCTTTTATCTACAGTCACTGAAAATGCAGCTCTGGCCAGGAATACATACCAGATCTACAATCAATATCTTGCTTATATTTAGTTGGTCTCGCAAGTATTTGGCGGTAATTGCAACTGAATTAAAAAAGCAGAACCCCCTGCGGAATAGAGAAGAACAGAGAAATAAGAAAGCAAATCAGCCGGGAAAACCATTATAAATAATGTTCAGAGCATTTTAAAAAATGCTATATGATCTCTGAAGCCATAAATCTGCTTCTGGGAGTACCTCGCAAGATTTTTCACTCCATCTGCTAACAATTAGAGGCTTCAGAGACATGCACGGGGCAGGTGACTGCCAGGAACCCTGGCGCTTGGAGATGGGCAACAGTCCCTGGTACTTACATGGCAGCGGATTCTTCAGCGTGATGGCCTGGGGGCCTCACAACAGCAAATCCATTCTGTAAGGACAAGATATGTTTCCAGCGATCAGATAAGGAGGATTGCTCGGATCCCCGTGTACTACAGAGCATCAGGCACACACAAAAACTGAAGTCTTTGGAGGCTTCAGAACTTGTTTTCTTCCCCATTACCATTGCATAGAATGAACAGAAACAATATAAATGATCCCATTTTCTCAGATTGTGCCTCAAAAAGAAGGCTCCCACAGAGGCAAGGGAACAACAGGGATTTGGGGGGTTGTACCTAGCTGGCAAATGTGTGCATCAGCTGTTCTACAAGCATAATTTATCTTCAAGAACTCCTTATTTTAAGACACCAGCATCCTACAGAGGGAGAAGAAATTCACTCTTCGTGCAGGTTTGGGTCAAAGTTCGAAAAAACCAGGGAAGATCCAAAGTGAAAATTCTTTCGCTGGATTCCCTCAATGGTTATTTCCACTCCAGTGTCAGCAAAATGATAAATTTACACTCACACACTCACATCCACACAAAAGAAACCCCAGAAAGGTGAAAAAGAGAACAATGGAAAGCCCATATTTCTTCCAGTCTATAAATTTAGCTTGGATGACTGCCAAAACTTGCAACTTTATTGGATTCCCTAAGTCAATTTCTAGCCTACATTCTGGAATTTTATAAAGAATTCCAGGGCTGAGTAGCAATCAGATCTATCCATGATCAAGGAATGCCTTAACCTCCAGATTAGTTGGAATGCATCACGGAAAGCTGAAGTTACTCCAGCACGAAGGCAGCGAACTATAAATCCTCGCAAAGCCAGCATGCTCAGAAAGTTGGGTTGCTTGACGTGAAAAAAAATCATTTATCAGATAGTTCACACCACCTTTCACTTAACTATGATCCAAATAACATGCTCAAAAGACAATGCTTCTTTAATACTCAATCCTAAAACTTTTGAAATAATTTTTATATACCTGTGAATATATTTTTCCAAATCTTACTAAAAACACAAAGATAATATCAAGAAAAAAAAAAGTACTCTATTCTCTAGGGCAGTGGTCGGCAAACAGCCAAATATCAACAGTACAATGATTGAAATTTTTTTTTTTTTTAGATTTTATTTTTTAATTTCTTTTTATTTTATTCATTTTAGAGAGGAGACACAAAGTGAGAGAGAGAGAGAGAGAGAGAGAGAGAGAGAGAGAGAAAGAGAGAAAGGGGGGAGGAGCTGGAAGCATCAACTCCCATATGTGCCTTGACCAGACCAGTGCAGGGTTTTGAACTGGCGACCTCAGTGTTCCCAGGTCGACGCTTTATCCACTGCGCCACCACAGGTCAGGCGAAATTTCTTTTGAGAGTCAAATTTTTTCTTAAACTTAAATTATATAGGTAGGTACATTTCTTATCAAGGTAGCACCCATACATGGTATTTTGTGGAAGAGCTGCATTCAAGGGGCCAAAGAGCTGCATATGGCTCACCAGCCACACTTTTCCAACCACTACCCAAGGGATTTAAATATACATTTTTCTAGATTGTTATGGTAATTAACCCACAATGGGTTAATTTATTGCATCTTTTGTTGAGCACATACATAATGAACTCAGAAACAAATTAGAAGACAAATAACATAATATCAATTTAACTCTATAAATGATGTTAAATATATTCTCTATCCTTATTATTAAAGTACTTACTATATCTCTGAAAATACAAGGAATATTAAAAAACTAAATGACTTCTAAGAATGGAGAATTTAGTAACAATTCAGATAAGTGCAATATATTTTATTAAGAAAACGGTAAAAATAACAACAAATATAAGACAATATAATTAATATGTGACAATTTGTTATAATTAGATTAACATTAATAGCGATTTTTTACAATTTAATTTTAAATGCTATGTTTTGGCTGTAACCCGGAGGTTCAGTGGATAAAGTGTCAACCCTACGTACCAGAGGTCACAAGTTTGAACCCCAATGTCAGGTCAGGTAGGAGAAGCAATCAATGAGTACACAACTAAGTAGAAATTAAGTAAAACGGGTTGATGCTTCTCTCTCTCTCTTTCCCCTTATCCCTCTCTCTCTCTCTTTCTCCTTTCCCCTCACTCTTTCTAAAGTCAATGAAAAAATAAAATAAAATGCTATATTTTATGGGTAAAGGGCATCGCTAAACAATACAAAGAAGAAAACATCCAGTGACCAATAACTATAAGAAAAAATATTCAACTTCTTTCCATAATCAAAAAAAAGTATATGAAAAGCCCAATGGAAAGTCATTTTTTTCCAACCAGGAAACTAAGAATTTTACAAAATACCCTAAGCTGACAATGGAGTGCGCCTTATACACTCATAAATGCTGCCCTGTATGAGGACTATTTTTTATTGTCTTCCTGGAAAATAATCCACTGCTATGTATCTAGAGCCCTTAAAAATATTTATATACTCTTTGAATATGT
Organism: Rhynchonycteris naso; assembly: GCA_037038555.1. NCBI lineage: Eukaryota > Metazoa > Chordata > Mammalia > Chiroptera > Emballonuridae > Rhynchonycteris > Rhynchonycteris naso. Next base: position 132,218,111 of record CM073002.1, on the reverse strand, counting down.
CAGTAATATAAGAATAAATAATCCACTTAAAGGATTTTTGCCCTAAAGGTGTTATTAACTATGTAGACAAGTATTTATGTACAAGATGTTTTATTTACAGTAGGAAAATTGGAATTAGCTAAGTTAACTAATAATAGGAAAATGTTTATGAGTTATGATACATCTATAGCACAGAATATTACACAGTCATTAAAATTTTCTTATTACTTACCAATTTTAGAAGTATTAGTGTTAAAATTAATATATATAGTATGATATATATAAGTGAGGGTATTATGTAGGTTATTTGCAATTTATTATTTCATGTCTATTTCAAATGATTTTACATTATTTCATAATGCAAAGAAAAAGAATGAAAAGTAGAGAGGTAGGTTTTAATGGGTCTTAGAGAAAGCACTGTATTCCAAAAGGCAGAAAAATGATTATTAAGGCGTATTCTGGACAGGAGAAAATGCATGACCCTGACACAGAAGAAAGCATTTTGGAAAATATTATGTACAGGCAATCAGCCTAAATAGATCATGTGGAGGACAAAATGAAAATAAAATCACATAGGTAATTAGCTAGATTATAGAGGACAAAAAGTCAAATCAAATTTGAATTCCATCTTCCTTTTTTCTCCTACAGTCAAATTCCTTGAACAAAGAAAGGGTCTGCCTTTCACATAATAATCTTCCATTGCAACCCCCACCATTCTGACAAGCTGCTTCTACAACTGATTTGAGGGTGAAAAGCATCTTCTTCTTGCCCATAACAAGCCTTGTCTCGGTCACCATGGTCCACCCAGACCTTCCACTGGGCTCTCAGAAGTGGCCCACTTCCCTGCATTGCCGAGGTCTTTTCTGAATGCCCCCTTTCCTGAGCCGGATTGGCAAAGTGGCTTTTCCTGGAATCTGCTCCTGTGGCAGCTCCTTCCTCTCTGATGCCTCTCAGACCTGCCAGCAGCACCAGATGGAGCTGCTGTCCTCCCTGGTCCTCACCGCAGCTCTGAGAGCAGAAATCCCACTGCACCCACCCACTCCCACAATCTTCTCTTATAAAAAAGGATCAGATCACCCAGAAAATGAGAAAATAGAACACAATACAATGAGAGACAGAGTCCGGGGCCCTTCCACTCCATTTCCTGCCTGCTCTATTGGAGGAGGTGTTAGTCTGCCTAACATCTTCCCCAGCACCCGCAGTTAGGGTTCCAGCCCCTCCCACTGTCACCACTGTCACTCTCAGGATTTTCTCACTAGCATGTTAAATCCATATTGCAACCCCTAGTTATATACATATTTCATTAAGATTTAAATAGTCTTTTAAGTTTCTGCCACCTTTAAAATAAAATTAGACATTAAGCAAGATAATACAAAATTTATATGTCCATTCTTAGTCCCATTGATCCCTCCTATTACCTAACTTTTTTCTTCCCGTTTAGCAACCAAAATTATTGAAAGGGTGCTCTACCTTGCTTTTTCTTTTCTACTTTTTCTCACCTTTGCTTCAATCACCAATTACTACTCTCTCTTCCACATCCATCAGTCTACTAAAAAAGTTTTACTAAGGACATCAGTGGTCTCCATGTCACTAAATCCAATGACACTTTTATGGTCTCAGCTTATTTGGTTTCTCATTAGATTTCAATACTATTAGCTACACCTTACATTTTAAAACTCTATTCTCTTGGCTTCTGTGACTTCATACACTCCTGATTTCCTTATCTCTCCACTTCCTAATCAGTCTCCCATGAAGGCTCCTTCTCAGCCTGCTGATTAAATACTGACCTTACTCAAGTCCCGGTCTTAGACTCTCCTCTGCCCTTTCTGCCCCCACTCCCCAGGCAATGCCACTGCCCTTATGTATTCAGTTACCACCCATCATCAAATAGTTCACAGATTTCTATTTCTACGGAGCACCAGACCGAGTATCAGCCCATGTGCATGTAATCACATCATCGCCTGGATATCCCAAGGTCACTTCAATTTCAATATATCTAAGATTAGCTCATCTTCTCCCAGCCTTTTTACCAATGTCACCATGATTCATCCAGTGTTGGAAGTCAGGAACCACTGATCCCGAGTTTTCCTGAACGGCTCTCTCCCCAGCCTTCCTCCACCTCATTTTAATTCCTGATCAATTGCTGGTGATTTTGCTTCCAAATACCACTCAAATCTATTCACTTACAACTATCTATATCCACTCCTTGAATATTTTGCCTTCTGAATTTCCACCTTTCTCTCCGTCACTCCTCCAGTAATTATTCTTAGCAATTGCAAGAGTCACATAGAACTCATTCACCACCCTGCTTTCTCGGTTCTCTGACTTCTCGTATTCAATAAATTTGTCTTCTATTTACAGTCATACTCTAGACATTGTCATGCCCAGTAAGACATCTCTTCAATAATCTCAATTCCAAACATAAGCATCTCCGACTATTCTATTTTCCAGTGAATGCCTCACGTGCACTGAGACTTCTAATCAATAGACCTTCTTAACTTTTGCTGCCATTTTTCCCATCACCATGTTCATTTTCCTTCTTATCTGGACTTCAGGGTCCATGATAATCACTCCCTTCTATGCACATTCAGACACCTTGTCCCTTTGCCCCTCCAACATCCCCTCTGGTCTTTCAGTCTGCTCGGACTACCATAACAAAATACCACAGGCTGGGTGGCTTAAAAACACAGAAGTTTATTTCACTAATGCTGGAGGCTAGAAACTGAGGCTGAGGTCTGACAGGGCTCAGTTTCTGTTGGCAGCACTCTCCTGGTTTGCAAGTGTCTGCCCTTTCTCTAGGACCCTCACATAGCCCTTCCCCTGATGCACATGCGCAACCAGCTGGGGAGGGGGGCTGGGGGGACACTATGGTGTCTCTTCCTCTTTTTATAAAACACCAGCTCTGTCAGAGTAGGGTCGCACCCTGATGACTCTTTCTACAAATATAGTCACACTGGGAATTAAACCTTCAACATATAAATTTGGGTGAGTATGTCACACTTTCAGTCACTTTGTCCCTTTCTTTCTTCCACATATTCCTGTGGTAATATTACAATACTGATTAAGTGACACTCACATCTGCTCTGTTCCTGTATCTAAGTGTACATATAAAAAGACTGCAACTGGCTTCCCTTTAAAGTCATGTACCCACCTCAGTAGACTCTTCAGGACATCCAACAATTGTACTACATTCAATAGTCAATTAATAATTCACTGTCTTTCAGAAGAGCATTTCTATTTTCTTTTTTTTCAAATCTCCATTAACCCTTCCCTGTCATTCTTTACCCCTTGCTGATAACTTTGCTTCTTATTCCATTTGGAAAATAGAAGCAATTAGAATAAAACTTTGTTATCCTTCCATAATAAAGTCTACTCATCATCTTTCCCCACCATGCTCTGATCTTATCTAAGAGCTATGACCGTATTTTTCGCTCCATAAGACGCACTTTTTTCCCCAAAGGTGGAGGGAAAATGCCTGTGCATCTTATGGAGCGAATTTTCACTTTTTTAGCTGCTGCAGGTTCTCGGACAACTAGAAGAGTATTTGAACATTAAAGTCTCTTCTCATTTGTTAATAACCATGCTAGTGGTTGTTAATACTGCTGTCGAGTTTACATTGTTGAGATATTATTGTGGTATATATATATATTTTCCCAAAGTGAGAAGCAGGGAGACAGACAGACAGACTCCCGCATGCACCCGACTGGGATCCACTCAGCATGCCCACTAGGGGGCGATGCTCTGCCCATCTGGGGTGTTACTCCATTGCAACATGGAGCCATTCCAGCACCTGACGTGGAGGCCATGGAGCCATCCTCAGTGCTCAGGTCAACTTTTGCTCCAGTGGAGCCTTGGCTGCAAGAGGGGAAGAGAAAGAGAAGAAGGAGAGGGGGAAGGGTGGAGAAGCAGATGGGCACTTCTCCTGTGTGCCCTGACCGGGAATCAAACCCAGGACCTTCATATGCTGGGCTGATGCTCTACCACTGAGCCAACAGGTCAGGGTTTATTAAATATTTTAACACACCATTTGGTTTAGAATATTTTTTTTCTTATTTTCCTCCTTAAAACCCTAGGTACATATTATGGTCAGGTGCATCTTATGGAGCGAAAAATACAGTAATTCCCCTACGTATTTAACCCCACCCACTCTGACTTATTGAAGGATATCCTACCTATAGTTGTCCCCTTTCTCTGGTATCATCAGTTTTTTCCTATATTTAATCGTTGTCCCCAGAGTAAAAACATATATATATATATATATATATATATATATATATATATATATATGTATTTCCTTTTAATAAAAACAAATCAAAATAACAGTATTATACAAGGTTGGACAAAGTAGGTTTACAGTTGTTTGTATGGAAAATAATACAACAATTAATAAATAATAATAGAATAAACCGTGTTTTGCATACTCACAACTATAAATCTACTTTTGCCCTACCCTGTATTATAATGCTATAATGTAACATATAATACATAAAAATTAATTTGCACATAATAAATAATCTCTAATATTTTTTAATCATTTAATACTAACAATGTCTAAGTGATAGGTAAAGACAATCTTATCCCCATTTCCTAAGTGAAAAAATCCAGTCATAGAAAGATTAAAGAATTTACTTAAGGTCCTAACTAGCAAGTGACAGTGCTGGGACTCTGTCCCAGACAGTCTGGCACCACGCACAGGTGCATTTAATAAAAACAAGCAGTTAAGACTACTCACAGTGCACATGGCCTCTGCCCACCTCTTCAGCTTCTTGTGCACCATCCACTTTGTTCTCTTCCCTCCAGCCATGCTGGTCTTTTCTTTCCTTCAGCGGACCTTGTGTCCTCCACCCAGAGGCATTTGCATGTGCTCCTAGCTCAGCAAGACTGTCTTCTACTTACCTGTCCCCTCCCTGTCCTTGGGTAACACCTCCTCGCCCACGCATTCCAGTATCAGCATCACTTCCACAGGGAAACCATCCCTGAGCCTCCGCAGGTCACAGTCAGGTTCCTCTGTTTATGCTCTTAAGGATCTGCCAGCCCTTATTTCAGAGAATGTGTTTCGGTTTGTACTGACCTACTGCTTGATGTGATTGATTGATTGATTGATTGATTGATTATGGATTATTGTGATTTATGACTAATGTCCACACCCCTAATTGCCATAGAGGAGTCACCAGCTTATGACTTGGTTCACCATTTTATAATCTGTACTACATCATGCCTGGCACATAGCCAGCGATCGGTAAAGAATGATATAATAAATTTGGGACTAGATAATATTTGGGCTCGTTTTCCTGTGGTCTTTCCTTGCTCTGACCTTGGCTGCTTTCCTTCTCTCAAGAGTCTTAGCTTTAGCAAGCCTGTTTTTTTTTGTTTTTTTTTGTTTTCTGGGAGGTTGTCTATAAGATTTGGTAGCATCTTCTTTCTTAGAAAGACATAAAGTATTCTATTTTTTTACAGTTAATGGAGTCTTTGATTCAATAAACTATTGTGGAAAGTTCTCTAAAATAAGATTATTCTCCTTCTTATGGAAATATTTTATATTCACAATGGGTTCTGGACCTCTTAACAAGAAATTTTGCTTTGTAATTTTTGTACCCTTAAATGCCATACACAAAGATTTATTGAATATGATATCATTTGAACATACAGTGTTTCCGTAAAGTCATGGTGCACTTTTGACCGGTCCCAGGAAAGCAACAAAAGATGATAGAAATGTGAAATCTGCACCAAATAAAAGGAAAACTCTCCCAGTTTAATACCTATTCATTGCAGTTCGATGTGGGTTCCATTAGTTGTCCTACACACATCCAAACGATAGTGAAGTTCTTGGCACACACGAGTAAGAATGTCTGGTGTAACAGAGTGAATAACGTCTGTGATTCTCTGTTTTAAGTGATTAATGTCATTGATACGTTCAATGTACACATGTTGCTTCACATAACCCCAAAAGTAAAAGTCTAAGGGCATCAGATCCGGGGATCGTGGTGGCCATGGCTTGACAGAACCCCTGCCTATCCAACGACAGGGGAATGTTCTATCCAGAAACTCACAAACAATGGTGGCATAGTGTGGAGGAGCACCGTTCTGTTGAAAGATGACACCTTCTGGAAATTGTGGCACTGCATACAATTCCAACATGTCAAGATAGGTGTTTGCCGTCACAGACTGCTCCGCGTAAAAAATGGACCTATCACCTTATCATGCGTCAAGCCATACCACACGTTCACTTTAGGGGTGTTACATTCGTATTCAACGTAGGCATGAGGGTGTTCAGCAGCCTATATTCGTACGTTATGGCAATGAACATGTTCACAGATATGGAAGGTCGCCTCATCACTAAACACAGTCTTCAGCAAAAATCTTGCATCATTATAGATCTCATGAAGCATATCTGTAGCAAATGCGCATCATGTGGGTCTATCCTCCGGTTTGATAGCATGCAAGAGCCACAATTTGTACTCCGTAAAACAGAGACATTTCTTTAACACCTTATGAACTGTAGTCTTGCTTAGGTGTAATTGTCGGGCACATGCACGCACAGATTTTTTAGGGTTCCTTAGGTAGCTATCCCGTATAGCCTCTACAGACTCGTCACTGACTGATGGCCCACCAGGATGGGGTTTCTCCACCAAACTGCTGCTTTCCTTCAACTGCTCATCCCACCGAGTAATGTTATTTCTATGTGGTGGTGCTTTGTTATAAATGCGCAGATATTCACGTTGCACTTTGGTAATGGATTCGAATTTAGCGAGCCACAGAACACACTGAGCTTTCCTTTGTACCATCCACATCTCGACTGGCATGGCTGTGGGCTGCTGCCCTGTATACACGGTGTTACGTCATCATCTGTGCATGCGCACCTGCTGCCACATCATCCTACAGAAACTGGGAGGGTTTTCCTTTTATTAGGTGCAGATTTCACATTTCTATCATCTTTTGTTGCTTTTCTGTGACCGGTCAAAAGTGCACCATGACTTTATGAACACACTGTATATATCTTCAATAAATATGTTTTCAGTGAACATTTTAAATAGCTTATTTACTATATTTTAGAATTTAATAATCTCTAGCCTCAGAATATAAGAAGATTTTTATATAATAAAGGATTCAGTGGTTCAGTTTTTTTTCTTCATATAACTCTAATAATAATCATTTTAATTTTATGAAAAAAATGCTGTTTTCTCAAACTTTATTGTGGGTATGATGGTTCTATTTAATCTCTTTTAATTTGTGAACATCTCAGAATTTAGTAATACAACCTACAAATGATTCCATACAATTTTACTCTATGCAAAAACTGATTTGTCTCATCAAAGTTATGAAAACCAAGCAGTTATAATGTAAACAATGCATGCTAAAGTACTTTTCTGTGAATTTACATCAATTTAATGATGATATAAATTTTTATCTTAATATTCTGATTTTTGAAAATTCTTTTCACGTTTTAGATTCTCTTCAGTCATGAATGTCACTAACCATAGAGCTTTGGCAGTATTTTAACACCACTAAGAGGAACAATGTCTCAATACTGAGGGTCCTCATGTTCCTATTTTTGTTGTTGTTGTTTAATTAGTGTTATGAACATTTCTCCCCAAGAGGAAGGATTCGGTCTCTGACATCATCTTAAGGGGAAATGCAGGAGACTATCTGCTCCTCATAGATTGTCATGTGACATCCAGAAAAGAGAATGATTTTGTCTATATGTAAAAAATAATTTGAATGACAAGGAAAGGAGTACAGTAATTTTAGACTAGTCCGACTGTTTTCATAACTGATAAAATTTCCATTCTCTGGTCAACTGGAAACTGAAAATTTGAAAAGTACAAAATAATCTGATCATTTTAGTTGCTGCATTCATTAAGATTGTCTCACGGACAGCAGAAATGTGTATTGTCATTTCTCTAACACCCCTGTTAAGCAAATGAGTTTGTAAAGTTTGTATTTTTTGTTTGCTCACTTTTATTGTTAAAAATGGCTCTGGGCAGCACCAGGTATATGATCTGTGAAATTGCAAATTACCTTCTTGCTTGGGAAGAGCCACTGTCTTGCTAATGTTTGCTAGAGGAGGGGAGAGAAACAGAAGCCATGTTTGCAGAGTGCTAGAGGAGAGAATGCAAAATGCTGAGGAAGAAGCCAGTTTATGCAGAGAAGAAAGAAGGAGATGGGGAACAGAGGTAAGGAGCCTTTGTGAGCTCCACTGAGAATGGTGGGGCCTTTGATTCTAGGAGGAACCGGAGAAGATTCTCCTGGTTGTGGAACTGGAGAATGTGTCAGGGCTTTGTGAGCTCTGAATGAATGAAGAGGAAAGTGTTTTCCCTGTGTATTTGCTCATCAGCCAGTGTGAGACTTTAATAAAGGAATGGCCCACCATTTTTTTGGCTCCACTGTTTCTTTACCATCTGTCCAAATTTAATGGGAACCTGCATGTGAATGGCCACGATGGTGGCAGCCCCTGACCATACAAGCTCCATGGTCAAGTAGGTATTTAAAGAATAATAAGAGCAGCTACTAATGCCAATTTACATAGAGAAACTTCTGTTTTAGAAAGCATGATAAATATGGTCCAATTACCACTGATGAGAGGCAGAAAGTCAGGAACACACCACCGCAGAATCAGCTACATACATAGAATCCAGAAAGAGAAAAGCAAAGGTTATTTATAACCTCTTAAAAATATTAAACAATGAACTAAAGCTTAAGCCACTTATAACACCCAGTAGGCTCGTTAGTCACTTACTAATTTTGATTTATTTATTCTTTATAAAAGCATAGCTGCAGTGCATAGTGTAGAAAGTCTGTGCAATATTTATAATTTTACAAGAGATTGTGTTTGTTACAAGTAGTTGAGCAACAATTAGGTTTTTATAATACTTAATATTTAAAATGTAACTCTAGTTTGGGAAGCTACAAGAATAAAAACAAAGAAATCTATCCTGTTGAAAAGGTTTTATAAATAAATTCCTACAGTTCAAAGAGTAATTGAGCATGTCAAACCAGTCAATTGGAATTCTGTTTTTAAAATTTCTCTTTTAGTGCATTGCTAAATTGAAGCTCAGTAACTACCTCCCAATGCCTAAGTATTACCACTAAACTATTTCTAAATGTACTACAGTATCAATCCTCAGAGAAATTATATGTATCAAAACCAAGCACAACTTGGAAAAACTCCATAGCATGTATTTCCAAGTAAAGACGTGATGGTTGAATTATTACTTCCAATACATTTACTGAATTGGAAAGTCATATACAATGACTTAAGTGCTTGAAATACTTCACTGGAGGCCAAAAGCCCAGGTACCTCGGCTTTATTATCAATTTTTAAAATGATGTTAGAGAACATTCCCTTACCTACATACATATAAGTTGTTTTTCTAAAGAATAGTTATGTTTTAATCTACTTTGATATTCAATAACTATAATAATCAAATATATCTGTACATAAGCTAGTTGGTGCTATTATAAAAAGTTCTGAAAAGAGCCAGAACCTGCAATTTATATGATTATATTAGGAGAATACAATTTATCTCCTAACAAATCAATACGCTCTTAAAAGCCCTAACTTCTCCATAAATGTGCTTGCCAAGTATTTAAGTCTTTTACCTCCTGATAGCTCAAAAGAGTAATGAAAATAAAGCATACATTAATTAATTTGATACATTTTAGAAAATTATTTATAGTAATAAACTGCTTGTTCTTTATATTAAGTTGTACAGGGTTAAAAGTTAGAAATATGGTAAAGACAATGCTTTTGAAATGTTAATTAGATAGAAGATCCTAATATTCTCTTATACTAAAATTTTGTTTTTAAAAATCATTGCTTGAAATAATTGCATTGTCTTCTATTAAATACTGTTTTGATTTTTTAACTGTTGTATGGGATTTTTCTTTGTTTTGTTGTTTAGTTGGGCAGGGGGTAATGATACTTGTTGCAACAAGATTTAAAATATAAAGAATACTTACTGTTCATCTTACTATATTAAGTACTCCATTTACAAGAATTTCCCTCCCCCCATTCCGGTAAAGCTGAATAAGGCAAAAAACATGCATCTAAATTCTCTAGCTTCTTGTGGAACACCTATTATCATTCATTTGAACTTGATTGCACTCTGTTTCCCCTTACAAAATGGTGCTGGTTATACTCAATCCAGTGGTACGAGGGCCCATTCTTTTGGCTAACAAAACTGAAAAGACTTCAATGGCAACTCTTCACAGTTGATATCACAATGTTAAGGTCATAGCATAAATCAAAGTTGAGTGAAAGCTACCTTCCCCTCCTATCATTCTGCTAATGGATTTGGTAGAGTGATATCAGAAATAATCTCAGAAGCTGAGAAAGGAGAATAAATACTGACACCTTCTTCCTTGTTTTCTTCACTGTTTATGTTTTAGGGGCTTGTATAACAACTGTCTCAGGTTCTGGTTTTCAGGAATTCTTAACAACCTGTTATGTAACCTGCAATCTAGAGGTGATCATTATGGATATGACAGGTTAATCATTTGTTCAATGCGTCTTATACAGTAGTCCCTTCTTATCCATGGGCAACAGGTCCAAGACCCCAATGGATGTCTGAAACTGCAGATAGTCACAATCCCTCTACATATTATGTTATTTCCTATGCATATATACTTATAATAAAGTTTGTAATCCATTTATAAATTAGGCACAATAAGAGATTAACAGCAATAATAAATAGAACAATGATAACAATATACTATAGTATAAAAATTATAAAAATATTTTATAGTACTGTGCTCACCTTTGTACTTAAAGGAAGCGCTTTATGGCAGTGGTTCTTAACCTGGGTTCTATCGAACCCTAGGGGTTCGATGAGTCGGTCTCAGGGGTTCGGAGAAGCCTCTGCCGCGGAGGCCAGAATAAAGTAACACTGTAATTTGTTGTGAGTTCATGGACTTTGTTGGTTTTGTTCTTTGAGAAAGGTGATGTTCATGCACGGCTCATTTTGTGCACCAGTAAAAAAACATATACCTATGTCTTGAATTTGGAAAAAAAAATCATATTTTATTTATCACTAAAGAAGGGTTCGGTGAATGCGCATATGAAACTGGTGGGTTCGGTACCTCAGAAAAGGTTAAGAACCACTGCTTTAAGGCTTCTCATTGGCATACTGGAATTGCCAGCACTGCTGCTCTTGGAGGCTGTTATTATGTAAAATAAGGGTCACCTGAAGCAAAACACTGTGATCCCAGGACAGTTGATCTGATACCCCAGATACCTGCTAAGTAATGGGAAGAGAGCAAATACAGTGTGGGTATGCTGGACAAAGAGGTAACTCACACCTTGGGCAGGAAGCAGCAGGACAGAGTGAAATATCATCACACTACTCGAACTGTGCACAACTCAAAATTTCTAAATTTGTTGGCCTGGCCAAGTAGCTCAGTTGGTTAGAGCAATGTCTCCATCTACCAAGGTTACAGGTTGAATCCCCAGTCAGAGCGCATACAAGCACCAACCAATGACCTGACCTGTGGTGGCGCAGTGGATAAAGCATCAACCTGGAACAGTGAGGTCTCTGGTCTGAAACCCTGGGCTTGCCTGGTCAAGGGACATATGGGAGTTGATGCTTCCTGCTTCTCCCCCCTTCTCTTTCTCACACACACTTTCTCTGTCTCTCTTCTCTGAAATGGATAAATAAAAAAATTAAAAATTTTATAAAAGGAATCAACCAATGAATGCATAAATAAGTGGAACAACAAATTGATGTCTCTTTCTCTGTCTCTCTCCCTTCCCATCTAAAATCAATAAATAAAAAATTAAATTACTAAAGTGTTTATTTTTGAAATTTTTTATTTACTATTTTTGGACCGCAGTTGACTGTAGGTAACGGAAACCATAGAAAGCAAACCTGCGGGCAAGAGGGGACTACTATACCGGCTGCCATTCAAACTTCCTGTTAGATAGTAACTGCAAATCACAGCTGTATTCTGGAATCTTCTCTTCGGCTACACTCGTATCTGTGATGAAAGATAGTTCCACATAACTTCCCAGCTTTAACTTCTTGTAATAAACTCTTATTTAGAAAAGAAATGCATTATATCTACTAAACATTATAAATAGTTGATTTGCCCAACTGTCTCAGTCTTTAAGGAAGAGAGAGGATCAAATTATATCATTTTAGGGACCTACTACTGACACATGCTAGACATTATCCACTTTTGCTCAATTCCACAAGTCTATAAGATATAATACAGAATATCTTTATTGTTAATTCTATATATAAAAATATAAAATCTAGTTTTGTGAGTCTTTCTGAAAAGAAGGAACTGAATTGGAATGTGAGGATAAAATATTGTATTCTAGAACACTTGAATACTCAGTTAATAGGTATCTCCTAATGATATTGGAAACATTTGTAAAATCTGACATTCAAATTAGTAAGTCAAGTCTTCTGGGTTCCAGAAAACTGCAGTTCACTGCGATGCATATTTTAGAATATGCTTATAGGGTCCCTAAAACCAGTTAACTTTAATCTTTTAAAGGAACTTTCTGAATAGACAGTTTGCTTTAGAATCAATGCTATTAATCTACAGTCTCTGGGGGCGAAGGGGAAATTCACAAAGAAAGTTTGTCTCTCACATAGTAGAATCTGGGAGGTTAAAGGAAGTAGGGAGATTTGCCAAGAAAACAATAAGGGACATATGGGAATACCATTTTGTTTCTTTGAGTGAGCTCAAGGGAGCCAGGAAAACAGGAGCCCAGCATTAGCAGTTTAACTGGATGGTGAACCCCAAAGCCTCTGCACAGCTGCCAGCCCTTCTCCCTAAAGAATCCAGAAGGAAAACGCTTGATGACAGCACTGGGAAGCAGTTCTTAGGAGTCCTGGCATCTGCGGCCCATGATGCCGACAACCTTGAGCCTGGCAAAGATGCAGCTACAGATAGGAATGAGCACGTTCATAAAAAGCCAGTCTTCTGGTGGAAAGGAGACAGGGCATTTGATCATACTTAGATTACACATAATTTAAATTGAGCCCTAAATTAAAATAACAATGGGTTCACTATGAAGAAGGTTGTGTGTGTGTGTGTGTGTGTGTGTGTGTGTGTGTGTGTGTGTGTGTGTGTGGCGGCGGCAGCGGCAGGAAAGACATCAGGATGTGGGTCTTGGTAAGGCAATAATAACCCACTGAAAGCAATTGGTTTAGTTTATCAATCAGTGGTTTCAGTTGACAAAATGCCCAACAATTTAATTCCCTTCACTTTTTAAAACATGACTTTTTGGACCACACTGACTGAAAAAAATAAATCAGGTATTTTTTATCATGTGAAAAGAGCCTCAGTATGAAAACAAGAAAGTAGGAGAAAGGAATTTTTGCTTTTGTTTTATTTTTCTTTAAGAATCAGAAAAAAAAATTTAAAGGTAGTTGATCAAAGCCTTCTGTAAAGATAATCACTTAAAATCATAGCATGATATTATAATAGTTTGATATTATTATAATAGGAAGATAATAGTAATGACCAAGACCTGAGCATAGATGATACCAAGGGGGAAAATCAATAAATGCCCAACAGTAAGATCACTGTTGTCATTATACTCACATCTTACTATAGCAGAATTTCATTGAAACATAGCACTTTCTCACTATTTTTTGGTACACACATACGAAAACATTTATTCAATTAGATACATTTATTCAATTAGATACATAAAATTTCAAAAATCTTAAGAGTAGCAATGTACATTTTATAACTATAATCAAAATGTCTAGGTTTCATGTATATAATTTTAAACTTTGGCTATATCATTTTTACCTTAATTGTAAATTTTCTTCTTCCATTAAATTCTAATTCTCCATGACTACACACTATAACAAGAATAACTACCAACAATTAATTGATTGATTTACTCAAATGTAGGCAACTGAAAAAAATTTTTCAGCCAAAGGAATTAAATTATGTAGTATTATATACATAATAGCATTATGGAGCAAGAACATCAAATCAATTGACCAGACTTCATTTCATAAGCATGTGTTTGTATATGTGTGTACATGCATGTGTACAAAATTTACTGCCATATAAAATTACAAAGGTGTAAAATACTTACGTTATCCAAGTGTATATGACATGTACAATTTGGACACAGGTATCAAAAAGCAAAACTCTTTTGCAGATATTAAAACAAAAAGTCAAGGCAACATCTGCATTACACATAAACAAGCAGGTTTCAAATTTAATACTATCAAAGATAAGAAACAAACAAATTAGTTGCAAGATTGTTTTCCCATTATGTAATGTTTGTTCCATATTTTATCAAAAACATAGCAGCAGAAAACCTTGTAAGTAAATGTGAAATTTGAGAGTGAAATTTATTTCAGGAAGCATTGTTTCTCGTATAAATTATTTTTAAAAATATCATCAGGAGACTTTGACTACACATGTAAAGTAGGTGTCAGAGACTGAGAAAAGCTCAGCAAGGTTTACACAGAAGGGAGACGGAGACGGATTCTGAGGGCAGATGCACCAACTTTTAGTCAGTATGAGCTTAACCACATACAAGTAATGAAATCTGGACAGTCCAAAGCCAGGAACCAGACAAAGAGGCTGGAAATAGGCAGATCCAATTACCACAGAGCAGAGAGTTAAAACTACAAACTAGAAAGTGAAACATTAGCCATCAGAAAAGCAGATGAATAGAAGAGAAACCTAAAAGGAAGCAGATTTTGCAGGATCATCACAGGCCAATGAGGCAAGAGGTCTTGATTTCTGAGCAAAATATCTGAGCAATAGGTAGCCTTACCTTTTAATCTAAGAGTTGCAGAGTATTTGTATAGTTGTCATTTTTCTGAGGTGTAATTCCATAAAGTTTACTAATTTAAAAAATTTCCAAAAATCTTGGATCACTGGGTACAGGAGGTGAGAAGGTCAAGAACAAGGCTGTTTCCCACAAGAGTAAACATAATGACCAAGGTTTCTCCCTTTCTCCAATGTTTGGATAGACATTCACAGTGGATCTGCAGACATTATATAAGTAACATATTTGTCCTTTCCCCCATTTAAGTTGAATAATCAAATAAAGTAATAAGTCAATGTGCCCCCATTCTAATTACTGGCATTTGCTCCTTATAAGTGAGTGTGAGAAATAAAAGTTGAAACAGGAGAGAGAAGTTCAACATTCTCTCACTACATCAGATTTATTATAGAGATCTACACTTAATTTAGAAGAAGGGGTGTGTGCAAAACTTCAGTTTTGCAATAGTAACACTAATACAAAATAAACCACAAAAGGCATGTCTTTCTATAAATCACTGAAGAGCTTTGGACACAAAGATATTAAAATAAAAAAAATTTAATTCCAAATAAGAAATCCTTTCAAGCTTCTCCTGGTTTTTAAATACAATGCTTAGCATAAATTTAAATATTACAAGATATGCAAAGAAGCAAAATATGAAAAGTATAATCAAGTTCAAAATAAGGAAATAGAAATATACAAGTGACTCATAATTAGCAGGCAAAGATTTTTAAATAATTATGACAGACATCTTAAAGAATCTGTAGGAAAAAAGGGTGAAGAGAAAGAAATATAATGAAGACAAGAGTTTGAAAAGCAATCTGGAAGCTGCAAAAACAGAATTAACCAGCAATATTAAAAGTGAATAGCATACGATGTGAATTAAAAAATTATTTGAGTGGAATTAATAGCAGCTTGGGTGCAACAGAAGACAAAAACAATGCCCTTGACTATAGGTCAGGAGAAATTATCCAAATAGAAGTACAGAGAAGAATAAAAGACTGAAGTCAACGAATGACCCTCAATGGATACTGGGATGGTGTGAAGTGATCTAATGAACATACACCTGGTCTCTAAGAAACAGAGGGTATAGAGCAGTGATGGGCAACCTGGTCCTTACCGCCCACTGGTGGGCATTCCAGCTTTCATGGTGGGCCAATCACGGTGCTGTCTGGTTGCTCCGCTACCACCCACCATGAAAGCTGGAATGCCCACTAGTGGGCGGTAAGGACCAGGTTGACCAGCACTGCAAAAGTGGGCAGTTTTTATAAAAAGGTTGCCCATCACTGGTATAGAGAGTGAGGTTGAATTAAGTATTTTAAGAAATATTAGCTAAATGTTCTCCAAATTTTATTGAAGGCAGCAAGCCACTGATACAATATCTCAGTGAACTCCAAGCAGGATAAAGATAAGAGAAAACCATACCTATTTACAAAACTATCAAAAACACAAAGACAAATAAGAAGTCTTAGAGATAGAGAGAGAAAAGATGCACTAAACCATTAAATAAAGAGATTAGTGATAAGTATGACAGCTCATTTCTCATTATCAAAAAAAGAAAAAAGATAACTCCAGAAGGGTATCTTTAAGGTTTGAAATAATGGCCAACATAGAATTCTATATCAAATGATAACATCATTGAAAGATTAAACAGAAAGGAAAACATTTTCTTACAAACAAAAGATGAGTTTGTTGCCAGTAGAACAGTAATACAAAGAATGTTGAAAGAAATTCTTCTAACTGAAAGGAAATGATACCAGATGGAAGCCTGGATCTGCACCCACATGAATACAGAAGACTAGAAAGATTACAATGTGGCCAAATATGAAAGACATGTTATAAATGATCTTTATATGTGTATACACACACTGTTTCTCTTCCCTCTCTTTCTCTCTTTCACACACACACACACACACACACACACACACACACACACACTTTCTCTGAAATTGTTTCAAAACTTTCAATTATTCTAGTCAAAATAACAGTAATTTACTGTGGAGATCTATAATATAGGTGAAAGTAAAATGCATGATAAAATTCATAGAGAAGGTAGCAGGAAACAAACAGAATTACATGATTTAGGTCATACAGCATATATTTTATGACTGATTATAGAAAACTCACCAGACACTAAGTAACATACTTCTAAATAACACAGGTGTCAAAAAACTCAAGCGGGAAACCACAAAGTACTTTCAACATAATGAAAATAAAAATGTTATATGCCAAAATTCATAAGGCACAGCTAAAGCAGCATATAGAAAAAAAATTATAACAGTTAAAAATTTTGTTGTGAGTACTAGAAATTTGCTTAGAAAGTAGATTTCAGGTGTTCTTACCATTAAAGAGTAACTATATGAGGAAATGGATATGATAATTAGCTTGACTGTAATAACCATTTTACTATGTATATGTTTATCAAATCATCACATGGTACATTTTAAATATATGTACTTTTTATTAAAAATAATAAATTTATAGCTCTAAATGTCTGCATTGGAAAAGAAGAAAAGTCTCAAGTCTGTGACCTCAGCTTCCACCTTAGAAAACTAGAAAAAAAGAGCAAATGAAAGCCGATGTCAACAGAAAAAAGAGGAAATAATAAAAGGTTAAATAAGTAAAATAGAAAACAGAAAATTAAAGATATGAATGAAATCAAAAGTAGGTTCTTTGAGAAGGTCAGTAAAATTGACAAACTTCTAGGCCAGTTAATCATAAAAAAGAAGGAAGGCACAGACCCTGGCCAGTTGGCTCAGCAGTAGAGCATAGGCCCAACTGCTGTGGAAGTCCCGGGTTCGATTACTGGTCAGGGCACACAGGAGAAGTGCCCATCTGCTTCTCCACCCTTCCCCTTCTCCTTTCTCTCTATCTCTCTTTTCCTTTCCTGCAGCCAATGCTCCATTGGAGCAAAGTTGGCCCAGGTGCTGAGGATGGCTCCTTGGCTTCCACCTCAGGCACTAGAATGGCTCCAGCCGCAACGGAGCAACGCCCCAGATGAGCAGAGCATCGCCCCCTGGAGGGCATGCCAGGTGGATGCCGGTCCGGCACATGCTGGAGTCTGTCTGACTGACTCCCTGCTTCTAAATTCAGGAAAAAAATGCCTAAATAAATAAATAAAAGATTGAAGGCACAAATTACCACTATTAGGAATGAGAAAGGTGACAAAAACACAGATAAAATAGTATTTACTTTGCAGAATATTCTGTCATTTTCATATAAAGCTACATATACACCTAACTTATCACAGAGTTCTTTATCTCCTAGTCACTTATCCATGAGAAATAAAACTATGTCCACAAACAGACTTAGAAAAATATTCTTACAGCAGCTTTATTCATAATAGTCCAAAACTTTATTCATAGTCATCCAATAATATTCATAAAATAGAATGCTACTCAGCTATCAAGTTTAGCAGGCTAAATGACACATGCAATAGCATGGATGTACCTCAAAAACATTGTATTGAATGAAAAAAAGACACAAAGAAAGCCTACATACCATATGCTGCCATATATATATGAAGTTTTTTAATTGGAAAAATTGGGTGACTATGAAATAAATCAGATCGGTGTTTGCCTGAGCTGAGCAGCTACCAATGGGAATGAAGGAACTAACAGCCTGGGGTGATTTAAATATCTTGTAACTTGTAGCATGTAGCCTAGTACAGACATTTGTGAAAAGACATCATGCCTTTGAAAATCTGTACAGTCTACTCAACATACAGTATATCTTGATTAAAGAACAAATTATACTATCTAATTTTGAAAAATCCCAAGTAATGACTAAACACTTTACAGCCATTCACTGTGAGAATATTAAAGTAACACATCTACTTTGAATTCTGAGAACTTGTTTGCAGTAAGCAGAAGGCCCCAAAGATGTCCATGTCCCCAGAATAGGTGAATGCTACTCTCATTGGTATAAGAAATTTTACAGATATGATTAAGATCAAAGACCTTGAGACAGAAAGGGTACTCAGCTTTATACAGGTGGTCCCATTCAAATGATATGCATTCTAAAAAGCTGAGAAACCTTCCCATCTGTGGTCAAAGGAACATGCAAAGACAGAAAGCTGTCAGGAAAATGACAGCTAGCAAAGCCTTCTGTGCCCTCTCACTGGCTCTGTCGACTAGGGGCCATGTGCAAAGAACAGAGAGAAGCTGCCAGGAGAGAAGGGCGGCCCCCAGCCACCAGCCAGCCAGAAAACGGAGACCTCAGCCCTACAACCACAGGGAAATGACTTCTGCCAGAACCAGAGTCAGCAAGGTAGCAGGACAGGTGTCCTGGGGCTAAAATCAAGGTGTCAGCAGGGCTGCAGTGAGACCTGTATAGTTCTTCTTAAAAGTAATAAACTCATATTGTCTTAAGCCATTACATTTGTGGTAATTTATTGCAGAAGCAACAGAAAACTCATAAATAGGTAATGAATGGGCTGAATTAGGAATGATATAAAAATATCATTATTTTTTTTCTCCTAGCACTAACCTTTCTTTAGTCTCTTTATCTGATGTATTCTACAACTTTTAGATGACTTCCGGCTATAGAAATGGTATCATCTTTACATATTAAAAAGTCTAATTCAGCCTATTTAACCTCTTCAGGGTCATATCTGATTTCAAGCTTTCCCTCACTGACCCGCTGACCCACAGAACCAAGCAGTGGGCAAACGTGTGCCCATGTGCTGGGGAGGGAGCTATGTGACCTAGAGTTTATCCTCTTTCCTCTCTTGCTCCACCTCCTTCACGCATGGTGCATGGCTGCTTCCGCTCTGGAGAGTAGAAGAATAAAAAGGATCAAGGCTGTGGGTTAGCAGTGCAATTTGGAGATCTCTTGTGGTTCTTCAAAAGACCCATGTTGCCTGACCTGTGGTGGCGCAGTGGATAAAGCGTCGACCTGGGAACACTGAGGTCGCCAGTTCAAAACCCTGCACTGGTCTGGTCAAGGCACGTATGGGAGTTGATGCTTCCAGCTCCTCCCCCCTTTCTCTCTTTCTCTCTCTCTCTCTCTCCCTCTCTCTGTCTCTGTCTCCTCTCTAAAATGAATAAAATAAAAATAAAATTAAAAAAAAAAGACCCATGTTATGGCAGGAATTCAAACATTGTCCCTCTTTCCCTGGGAGCACTGGCAGGTTCCGTGGAGACACTGTCCATGACGTCCAGTCTGCGAACATCACTGATGCGGGCAGTGAGCTTGTGGATGGACCTTGCTGTCCTCCACCCGTTTTTCTGCACAACTCCAGCCTCTACCTCCCAGGCAGTGGCGGGAGGAGTGCTCTTTGCCCTGGAAGGTAGATTTATTTGGTGACGCCCTTTCAAAATGATTCCGATCTAGCTTCCATCCAAAGTGTCCACTGACCCACAGGGGAGAAGAAAGCCTTACCTCTTCCATAGAGGCAGTTTCGTGCCATCGCTCACCCGCTCTCTCTTCCACTGGCCCTGCATTCTCCAGGGACGAACTCAGGCACTCTCCACTTTGTACAAAGCTCCCAAACTGATACATACATTAGGGCCTCCTGTGAAATCCCTTATGTCCCACTCCGGTAATAGTTTGGAGCAGTGATTTTTAACCAATGTGCCGCAAAAATATTTAAAACATGCAATACCTGACTATTTAGTCAGGGACCCTGACCTCTTTTTACTGTCATTGTTTTGTTGTTATTGTTCCTTGAGTCTTCCATTACTGCCTTCTTTAAATTAAATAGGTAATCTCTAGTGTACCATTTTAATTTCCTTGTCATTTCTTTTAATATATTTCTTAGTTATCTTCTAACTGATTGCTCAGTGGATTATAATTAAGTATCCACTGTAACTTCTTGTCATTTTGCATTATTAAATGTTCTACAGTAATAGAGAGAATCGATACCATTTAAAAGAGGTTGCTTTCACCCTTTTTATCCTTGCTTATTTGGGCTACTTCTGTTAAGAAATTACTTCTAGCACAGTTGAAAGAGAGCAGAGGATTGAAAATTCTCAGACTGTGTCATTTATTAAACTGTGTACAAAATCTAAAAAAAGAACTTGATGTCTCTGAGTTTATATGCAAATGGTGGTACACATACCTCAAAGGCTATTATGAGAATAATGCAAATTACATGTAAATTTCACAGCCTATAAGAGGTACTCAATGAAAAGCAGGTATTAGCAACATGACATCACAATATCCATTTAAACATTATAACCTAAACTTGTTCAGATAATAAGGTGTTTTTGACAAAAACTTTTCGACAGCTAAAGCAGTTTTTACTTTTTTTATAGCATTGCCAAAAATAACATAAAATTGAATTCTTAGAAAAACCCTAAATAGCCACAGCAATCTTGAAAAAGAAGAACAAAGTTTGAGGTATCAATCACACTACCTGATATCAAACCATACTACAAGGCCATGGTAATCAAAATAGCATGATACTGGGATTAAAACTGACATAAAGATCAATGAAACAGAATAGAGAGCCCTCAAATAAATCCATGCCTATAAGGTCAATTAATATTTGACAAAGAAGGCAAGAATATATAATGGGGTATAGACTGTCTATTCAATAAATGGTTCTGGAAAAATAGGACAGATACATGAAAAAATGATACTAGACCACCTTCTTACACCATATACAAGAATAAATTCAAGATAAATTAAAGACTTAAATGCAAGACTCAAAGCCACAAAACTCACGGAAGAAAACATAGGCAGTAAACTCTGACATTTCTCTTAGCAATATATTTCTATACATCTCCTTGGGCAAGGGAAAGAGAAGAAAAAAAATTAACAAATGGAACTACATTAAAAGGTTTAGTACCTACTGAAAAGACAGCCCACTGAATAGGAGAAGATATTCACCAATGGTACATCTGATAGGAGTTAATACCCAAAATTTATAAAGAATTCATACTACTCAACACCAAAAAAATAAACAATCCAATTTAAAAGTGGGCAGAGGACCTGAATAGACACTTCTCCAAAGAGTTCATATAGATGGCCATAGATATATGAAAATATTCAGAACATCACTAATCATCAGAGAAATGAAAATTAAAAGCACATTGAAATATCACTTCCTACCTGTCAGAATGGTTATTATCAATAAATGCACAAATGGTAAGTGTTGGCAAGAATGTAGAGAAAGGGAACCCTTGTGCACTCTTGGTGGGAATGCATATTGGTGCAGACAGTATGAAAAACAGTAGGGAGTTTCCTTAAAAAAAAAAAAATGGAACTGCCTTATGACCCAGTGACTTAACTCCTGGGCATTTTTCAGAAAAAACTCAAAATACTAATTCAAAACAATATATGCACCCCTATGTTCACTGCAGTATTACTTACAATAGCCAAGATAGGGAAGCAACACACGTGCCCATTAATAGACAAGTAGATAAAAAAGTGGTGATATATATATATACAACAAAATATTACTCAGCCATAAAAAAGAATGAAATCTTACCATTTGAGAAAGCATGAATGGAACTAGGATTATGTTCAGTGAAAAGAGTCAGTCAGATAAAGGCAAATAGCATACGATTTCACTTATATATGCAATTTAAAAAAACAAAATATATTGCCTGACCAGGAGGTGGTGCAGTGGATAGAGCGTTGGACTGGGATGAGACCCCCGAGCTCGCCAGCTTGAGCGCGGGCTCATCTGGTTTGAGCCAAAAGCTCACCAGCTTGGACCCAAGGTCGCTGGCTTCAGCAAGGGGTTACTCGGTCTGCTGAAGGCCCGCGGTCAAGGCACATGTGAGAAAGCAATCAATGAACAACTAAGGTGTCGCAACGAAAAACTGATGATTGATGCTTCTCATCTCTCTCCGTTCCTGTCTGTCTGTCCCTATCTATCCCTCTCTCTGACTCTCTCTCTGTCCTTGTTAAAAAAATAAAATAAAATAAAAAACATATGAACAAACAAAATTGAAATAGACTCATAGACACAGAGGGCAGGGGTTTGGGGAGATGGGTGGAAAGGTGAAATGATTAAGCAGTACAAACTGGTAGTCACAGAATAGTCCCAGCTCTGTAAAGTACAGCACAGGGACTATAGTTGATGATATTGCAACAATTACATATAGTGCGAGCTGGGTATTTAGAAATATGGGAGGACACTTTGAAAAGTATATGATTGTCTAACCACTATGTTGTCCACCTGAAACCAATACAAAATCATATTGAAGGTAAACTGAAATTGAAAAATTAAAAAAGAAATCCTTAGTGTAAAGCTTGCTAAGAATTAAACCATTTCCTCCAGCTTTACTGAGGTATAATTGATAAATAAAAATTGTATGTACATTGTGTCCATAAAGTCATGGTGCACTTGCCTTCCTGTGACTGGTCAAAAGTGCACCATGACTTTAAGGACACACTATATTTAAGGTGTACATGGTATTTTGCACCATCTTTTGAACCAAGTATTGAACCAGTTATCATTTAAAAATTGTTCATCTTCTAGAGCTATTTCTATTTCTAGACATACTTTTTAAAATGTCCCATAGACTAATACAATCATTATGTGACTATTCTTCCAATGATAGTTTCTAATACATCACACATTTCAGCATTTTCAGATTCTTTATGTTCCTCAGTATTAGAATCTGAGAAATAGCCAATTTGGGCACCTGTGGATTCAAGAAATATCCATTTGGGTGGGTTTTCTTTTATTTGAATCTTGTTAAAAGCCTAGAAAACTTGAAAGCCTCCCTAATTTTCACTGAACTCCACTGAGCATGTCCATCGTGCACCAAAAATACACCAATTACTGCCATAGTTCTCTGCATGGTCTATTTAAGCATCAGCTTGAGAGCCATGCCATGCCCTGTGCACGGTTCATTCTAATTCTCTCAGCCTATCAGTACCGCAAGGTAAAGAAAGGCCAAAAGTTAAAAGAGTGGTCATGGTAAGGTCAGCATCAAGCAACAATTGCAGGCAATCAATTTGTATTGGCATTTTCCCTTTTTGTACCCATCTCCTAGGTCCCCATCCTCTTTGAGTTCAGTGACCTCTTTCCCGTTGTCTCTCACCCCTGTGTTCAGCACTCCATCCAGGGCCACTGTATTTGCAGTAAGGTTCTTAATTCTCTGTTTTCTAAGCAAAACTTGTGAAGCTCCACAGAATGCAATATTATAACAGGCCAAGACTGTTTCATTAAGTCATTGATTTTCTTGGAGAATGTGGTAGGACATGTGAAGACCAAATATAGTTGCAGAAAACAAAAGATAAAAATCTAAAGTTTTCTTGTTCTTCATCTTGTATCAGCGGACTTACCAATGTCCAAAGAAGCTTCCCTATCTTCTTCCTCGATCTGAATGAACTGACTGCACAGTCAAGAATGTTACTGCTACTGGCCAGCAGGTCATACTGAAGAGGTGTGTGTGTGTGTGTGTGTGTGTGTGTGTGTGTGTGTGTATGCGTGTGTGTGTGTTTTATAGGGACAGAGAGAGAGTCAGAGGAGGAATAGATATAGACAGACAGGAACGGAGAGAGATGAGAAGCATCAATCATCAGTTGTTCATTGATCGCTTTCTCACATGTGCCTTGACCGCGGGCCTTCAGCAGACCGAGTAACCCCTTGCTCGAGCCAGTGACCTCGGGTCCAAGTTGGTGAGCTTTGCTCAAACCAGATGGGCCAGCGCTCAAGCTGGCGACCTCGGGGTCTTGAACCTAGGTCTTCTACATCCCAGTCCAACATTCTATCCACTGCGCCACCACAGTCAGGCTGGAGTTTGCAACAGGTAGACATCGAGTTACATTCTTGGTTAACTAGAGGTCCCTAACATAGGTCTATACCTCAGTTCCCCACTAGGGTTGAAAATCACTGGAAACTGCTACCTTTCCCAGATGGCATTCCCAAAGGTCTCCCCAAATCATTAGCAACTAAGGGGTCCAGTCTCTTGGCCTATCAACACTGGTGTTTTTGTTATGATCCTGCCTGGCCTGGACTTTTACTTTAGGCTTTAACAATCAGAAAAATAAACCAGGTGCAAAATTGGAATATCCACTAAAGTAAGTTGAAATTAGTTTTGAAATATCTACTATTTGGTATGCCATAGTGAGTGTAATTGAGAATCAGATCCACATTTTTTTTTTTGCAAATAGCTCAGAATGTCAGAACCATACACTCCCTCCAACATTATCACTTCTACCCTGCTGATCATGCACAAAAACTGGGGCCCAGAGAAGTCAAGTGATTTGCCCCCAGTGACACAGCATTTAAGTGTCCAAGCCTGGACTAATGTTTCTTGAGTCTTAGCCTGGCTCCTCTTCTCACTCTTTTTTTTTTTTAACCATACATAGTGATTTCTCAACCAAGAGAAGGAAAAAGCGTTTGTATGAATCCTTGTTCTTAACATAAATAGTGAATGTTAGTACAGCTGGTGGTCAGCATGTCCATACTATATATTGTTGACACTTTGTTTGTAATTGGCTATTTTAAAGGACTACCTCCTCAAATATAGAATTAGGCTTTTGTTTAACAATCCTCATACATACATTTGGCAATTTTGCATTCCTTGAGGCTAATAATGATAATGATTTTGAGTGTAATATGGGGGAAATTCTACTCGAGAAGGCCTCTGAATCACTGCTTAAACTGTCTCAAAATGAAAACAATCGGAAATTATAAATGCAAACCCAATCATTTTTCTTTGTTATGAAGTGGATCAATGCCAACACAATCATTTAAAAACTAACACTGTGGCTTGGCTGTTGTCTGTCATTAGAATTCTTTTGAAAATAAGACCCTCAAATATTATTATTTTAAAAAGTCAAGTGATTCCAGTGCTACAAGTAACATACTCGGACAGAAAGAATTATAAAAGTGGTACTGAGAGACAGTCCAAAGTTCTCCATAGGGCTATTCTTTCCGCTTTTCAATAGCTTGTTGCCAAAGGTGGAGCCTGGGTAGTAAGCGCCTCAATAATGGCCCCTTAAATATCCTGGGATGAGCAACTGATGTCCTGATGCTGCTCATGTCAACTGCAACTGCACAGAAGGCAGGCATATATACATATATATATATATATATATATATATATATATATATATATATATATATATATATATATACACACACACACACATATATATATATATGCCTTCACACACATATACATGTATGTGTGCATATATATGTGTACATGTGTGTGTATATATAATATATATACATATATATATATAATCCACCTTATCAAAATATTTCTACAGATTCTGACTTCGGAAAGAGTTAGAACAAAGACTTCTGGGAGATACAATTCATTATAAAGTATAAACTGCTAACCTGAATTTTTAATCACAAGTAGAACAGTCAGGTGAGACAGAATAATAATTCATTAGACATAAAAAAAAAATTCTTGGTGAACACACAATAAAATATACAGATGATGCATTATAGAATTGTACACCTGAAACCTATATAATTTTATTAAACAGTGTCACCCCATTAAATTCAATTAAAAAAGAAAAAAGAAAAGAAAAATAATCCTAATTAGACTTTATTTCAGAATAGCAAAACTCACAGTGCATATGTTGTTGATCACAATATATTTCCCTGAAGCCCCAAAATTGGTAAAAATATCAAATCAGTCACCACCCAGATTTCATTATTAAGTGTGTCAACTAATGCATTAAAAATTCATGTTAGCACCAACAAAATTCACTGGGCAACTGCATTCAGATGCACAGCGTACCTTTAAAGAGCACTGTTAAAATACCAAATAAAATGTCAGCGTCTGTCAGGTCTCTGGCTTTTATAAATTGTTTAGACTGCGAAACGTTGGGTTTGGACATTGTTCTTTTCACATGATGTAGAAAAGAAGAGACCATAAAAAGAAAAGAACAATAAAGCGTAGCTCATTTTTGAAGTTCTTTCGTGGAAAAACATACTCTGGATCATTACCCTTCTAATCAACAATTTCCTTCTTCCTCCCAATCCTTCCCGTCTGGTATTTACCTTTCTCCCCCATCCCCCCTTCTCGCTGGGTGGTATTCTGAGCTTATACATAGTACTCAGTAATCATATATTTTAAATCACTTCAAAAGAGAATTCCAGAAGGGCATGACAGACATGTATATACTGGGTATTTTTAACCTGGACCATAGCTCTGCTCACTGTGCTCTTAGAAACACACCAGTGTGCCCTGACCACAGCTTCCCTGAGGAGGGGAAGGTCCTTCAGGCGGGATCGACTACTCCCTACCTGCAGACTAGTTATTAACGCACCTCAGTGGCCATCTCCCTGCCCTCTCCCTTCTGCCCCTTCTTTTTATTACCACACCACACTCCCCACAATTCCCTAACAACAACATCTCTGTTTCAGCTTCTTCTCTGCGTTTCCCACACTTAATGCAACCCAGACCTCACCTTCAGCTCTCCTGAGGCCACTTTGGAAGCCAGCTCGATGACACAGCCAACAGCCATGCGTGCAGCACCGGACGAGTGCAGCTCATTCCAAATGGTGTCACTGTCCACCTGAGCAAACAGTCAGCAGAGCCCACAGAAAGAGAGAGGGCGAAGGAGAAGGAGAAGGAGTAGATGAAAGAGGAGAGGAGGGGGAAGGGAGCCGAGGAGAGGGGGAGAGAGAGAAAGCAAATTTGTGAGGAAGGGCTGGCCGCATAACAGCCTATGTACAATAACATTAGTCTTCCGTCTTGGCCAGCTGAGAAGGCCTTCTGGACACAGCTTTGCTTATATTTTTTCTCTGCACTGACTTCTCCAATGGAAACACATTCCTGCCATGCCTCACTGCCATTCCCTGTTTAGATTTCTCATTACAAACAGCATTACATAGGCTAGATCTGGCGTAGTTACAGGCCTGGTAGAAACCAGGCCCCAGTAGTAGATAGAGTAAACGCTCAGAGCACTTAGCTATACATAAAAATCGGATTTGCAACTGCTGGAGGGGGAAAACTCAAATACCTTTCTGGCTGCAGGTTTACAAAGAGCCAAAGACAATTATCAGGCAGGTAGCAGTAGCAGCCGGGGAGGAAGAAGCAGCAACCACAGTTTCAGGGGCTCCAACGAAATGGAAGGAGAGTGGGGGCCTCACACTTAAAACATACACAGCATTCAACTGCAAGGAGCAATTTGATTTTCAAAATATAAGGCTAAAAATGCTAACATACAGTATAGTTTGGCAGCTGGTTTGAGTGCAAACTGGTCTGATTAAAACTGGAGGCCATTCAAACACATGATTGCTGCTCTACTAGAGAATATTATCATCAAAACAAAGCGTGAACCAGTATTTTGGATTTACCTGCTGGTTTATAGTTATCGTATATATTACATATTTTTATGTACAATATATTTCATAATATAAAAAAAGACCACCAAATTGTAGAAGTCTCTGATTTAGGGCACATTCATTACTTCAAGCACTATGTAATACATTAAAAGTTTTGTGACCATGCAAATATGAAGACTTCTCAAAATGGGCCAAAGAAAGAAAATTCTACACAAAATGAAGATATTTTTAAAGAATAAAAGGGCCCTAATGACAGAAGCGAATCCAATAAATGAAAATAACACATATTCACAATTGCACTAAGCAGACTCCTAGACATTTTCATAGGCCTTCTCTCAGAAGACACTTACCAACCTAAATTCTGTCAAGAACAATGAATAAATATACACATGAAAATAATAAATCAGTAGAAAAATAAGACCCTCTACACAACAATAGAGTGGTGAAGATAGAAGTTTCTGGAATTAAATGATCCGGGCAAAATTATGGCTGGCATAAATCTGAATGACATTGGGCAATGAATGAATGACCATCTCTGTGCCTTGGTTCCCTTAGCTCTGAAATGGCAAGTTGTTAAGTCCCATCAGCATGTGACTTCGGTGAGAATTAAATGAGTAAGTGATAAGCAACTGTTAGCTGCTACAGTTTCGGGTACAATTACACCTGTGTTGTAACGCTAGCACATGGGGAGGCCTAATAAGTGTTTGTGAAATGAATATGAATACACTGTGGCTCAGAGAGGCTCTTCAGCTGGCCAAGAACTCTCACACAGACCTCTGACCCTCGCAGCCAGTTCTACCACAGTCCTGAAATAATGCTTTCTAAGAACATCCAGCCCATGTCCCAGTCAACACCATCATGGTCAATACTATCAGCCAAAACCTTGCAGGAATCATCAAATGGACACTGGAATCTAATCATTTTCCCTCTAAATTAGAATTTTTATTTTTTACTAAACCAAAAAAGTCATTATTTGAATTTCATGTGACTATATCCTTGAGGAAGATGGTTGTGTAAGTTGAAAATAAAAGAGTTTATATTGCATTGCACAGTTTTTAACCAATTTTTCAACCATTACAGAGCTACAGGTACCATAAAAAGTCCTCATTAGTCAGATTTAAAATTATTTGGAGGGCAAGCAAACATAAACAAATCAACGTGCCCCAAAACACTTAATAGGTGACTGAAAACCACACACAATTCCCAAACCTTTTTTACTTGATATTATAACACACTGTAAGTTCTCTTTTTCTTTTTCTAAGCAGCAGAAAATTTCCTTCCAAAAAGTTATAAACATCACACTTGATTAGAAAAGTACTGAAGCAGCTGAAAACAAAGTGTGTTTAGCCACAATAATAAGGGACATTAGACAGTCACACATAACTGTCTCTGACATCCATCTTCCTGTTCATATCTTTGTATCTTCCTGAAAGAATGCCTGTAGAGAGGCTACTCTGTGCCAACAATTTTGGTGTGTAATCAAAATTTTTTTTACTAATCAACATAGTTTTTGTTAATTCAGCTAACATTTGTTGGATACCTACTATGTAATGGGTATTAAGGGTTACACTATAAAGTTCACTTTTCTAATAAGGATATGGTTATTGATCGAAAAAGTATTGGGCACATAGACGCTCAGTGAATGTTTGAGCTTTTGACCACATCTAACTTTTAGGCTTATCCTTAAACAGCTTCCTTTTAGGATTCTAGTTACATATATTTAAACATAAAAACATTTATCTAAACACCACTTCAACCTATGTTTTATGAACGTTTACTTTATAATGAAATGGTAATACCTATCAAATTTTGTGAATGCAATCTATTCACAAATGGTTAATTGCATTCAATGCTGAATTTATGAATAGTTTTGTCTTAGCTCAAGCTGCTATAACAAAATAGCGTAGAATGACTGCCAGCTGAGGCAGTTCTCTTTCCAGCTCTGGTTCAGTTCTCCTCCTGGCTTGCGCATGGCTGCCTCCTCACTATGTCCTCACATGGCCTTTCCTTGTTGAGTGCATGTGAAGAGAGACAGATCTGTCTTCCTCTCCATATTAGGCCACCAATCTTATCAAAATAGGACCCTACTCCTATTACCTTACTTAACGTTAATTACTTTCTGAATATCAAATTCAAGCACATCCAGGGTTAGGACTTCAACATATGAATTTTAGGGGGGGGGGCATAATTCAGTCCACAGCAATATTATCGCAAAAGCTTGTTTATAAGTCAATTCCAAATGATGTTTCAGGGCTATCAGCTACGAAATTCAGCTACCAAAAGCAACCCGTATGTATTTTCCTGTTACAAGGTAATAATAGCTCCAATGGTTTAAAAAGAGAGGGTCATGAACCCTCCCTAGAATAATCCATCACTAGAAGATAATCTCAAATTTTCAATGGCAAAATGTATTTCCCCTCTCCTTATGTTCTTCTTATTATTAAAAAGATTTCCCACAACCTTTCCATATATTAGGGACAGAGTCAAGAAGGAAACCATCTGAGAGCTCTGATTTCAGCCGCTGCCAAGGCTTCCTGACAGTAGGTGAAAACGTTAGGTAAGAGAGGGTGGTTGCCTCCATCTATTTACAGTGATTCCTGGCACGGAATGGGATATGGAGAGGTTAGAAAGGAAGGGAGAAGAGCAAGAAGGATTTCAGCCAGATGAATATATGGAGACAGGGCTAAGGATATGAGATGGCGATACAATAATGGCGGAACTGGAGACCAGAAGGACTTAGAACTGTAAGGAGACAGGTGCCCTAGCATTTAGAAGTTGACAAAGGGAGATTCAGGCGGGGACACAGAGTTGGTTCTGGATATAGAAAATGACATAAATTGCAACAGATTAGGCAAAGAAAGGGGAAAGGAATGGCAGTGGAGCCAAAAGCAATCCTGCTGATGCACTCTCTGGTTACTGAGACCTTGCTACAGTGAAGAAATGCAAGGCAAACTCTTAAAGCCAGAACTCAGATAACAAACAAAATAGAGACAGTCTCATAGATAGAGAGCAGTCTGACAGCTCTTGGGGGGAAAAGGCCAGGTAGAAGGTGGTGGACGGATTGAGCAAAAAAGGAAAATAAAAGAGAAAAAACTCATAAACATGGACAATGGTGTGGTGATCGCTGGGGGTAGTGGGTAAGGGAAGGTGGATGAGGGTTGGGGGGATAAATGGTGATGGATGGAGAGTTGACTTGGGGTGGTGAACACACAATGCACTGTAGAGATGATTTGTTGTAGAACTGTGTACCTGAAACCTGTATATTTTTGTTAATCAGTGTCACCCCTATCAATTCAATAAAAAGAAAATAATGTAAAAATAAAAAGACAGTACTATAATTTGAAAAAAAAATCAGCGTGCTTTTATCTTTGTTATTTCCATGCATCACATTTACTTTTCTTTGGTCTGTTCACTGGTTCATTCTTCTGCCTGATGTGTGTGTGTGTGTGTGTGTGTGTGTGTGTGTGTGTGTGTGCACATGCATGCATAAACATGCACTCACATATGTAAGCATGCATTAGAAGACAGTGGTATGGCCTGAACAGGTGGTGGTGCAGTGGATAGAGCATCAAACTGGGACACAGAGGACCCAGGTTGAAAACCCTGAGATTGCTGGCTTGAGCATGGGCTCATCCAGCTTGAGCACAGGGATATTCAGCTTGAGCAAAGGGTCGCTGGCTTCAGCGTGGGATCACAGACATGAACCATGATTGCTGGCTTTAGCCCAAAGGTCACTGGCTTCAGCGTGGGATCACAGACATGAACCATGATTGCTGGCTTTAGCCCAAAGGTCACTGGCTTGAAGCCCAAGGTCACTGGCTTGAGCCCAAGGTTGCTGGCTTGAGCAAAGGGTCACTTGCTGTGCTGTAGCCTCTTGGTTAAGGCACATATGAGAAAGCAATCAATGAATAATTAAGATGCTGCAATGAAGAACTGATGCTTCTCATCTCTCTCCCTTTCTGTCTGTTCCTATCTGTCCCTCTCTCTGTCTCTCTCTGTGTGTCTCTGTCTCTCTCTAAAAAAAAAAAGACAGTGGTACATAAAAAGAGATTAAAATTGATGAAAAAGAAAGGTAAAGAAGTTGACATTGAAAATAGGACTTTGCATCAATGCACCTAAAAAATCCCAGACTTTGTGGTGAAAAAGAATTTTCTCCTCAAAGCCCTTTACATACCCTGCATGAAGCCCAGCCATCTCAGATTATAGTCCTTGTGGGTGACAGAGTCAAGACAATCTCTTAGCTGCTTCCCTGAATGAGGGTTCAATGAATGAAGCTCTTTCTGTCTATGGCTGCCACACACAGGGCTTCTGCCTCAGGATATAGACAGGATACAACAAGAAGATGAAAAAGCCAAAAGCCATCCCTCTGGTCCTGAAAGACTGGAGTAAGGCCAACTAGAGAGGTGCAAGGGTAGCAGGGGAAGCAGAGAGGGGTGAGCGAGCAAACCCCAGAACGGAAAACGTGTTTGGTAAAGTAAATAATAAGCATGCCTTGGTTCTTATTTACACGTGGGATCTTGCAATCTATGTCTATACTAAACTTCCAGCACCACATAGGAAAGTTGATGGGGGAGTGTGAAAAGTAAATGGAAGGTCGGCATGAAGCATTCCTAAGATGCTCTCATGTCCCGTGCCGTACAAATGGAAGTCTCAAGCCCAATTATTCTCCAAGGGAGGGTATGCTGTGGGAGATCCTCTGATGGGGTTCCTAAGATTGGGTTCAAATGGGGTTCACAGGGGAAGCACAGGGGAACCCTAGCATCAAGGAGATTCAAGGTGAGGTTACTGGAGCCTGCAAACCCCACCAAGCTCCATCTCGCAATGAAATTAGAAACTGGGAGAAAATCAGTGTCTGAATTCAGCTGCAAATGTTGGGAGACCAGGAACAATCAGGTGAATCAGAGATGTTGCCATGGAAACCTGAATAGCCAGAAGACAGCCTGGGTACCCAACAATCCCCTTGGAATTCTATCCCTTCCTCAGACACCCAGATGTCATCTTGGGAGAAGAAAGTGAGAGGTTGAGCCATTACTTAGACAGACTGTGTCCTATCCTATGTTGATCTTGAAGACAGAATTTTAAAGCGGAAAGAAGGTTATTTAAATTCAAAGAGACTTATATATTATTAATTACAAAGATTAGTGTAATTAGAAAAAAAAGAGTATATTTCTCACACATACAAGTGAGTATGGGTAACTTTGCTGTCTCATTTCTAAGGTCAGAATTTTTTTCTGCTTGATTACAGGGAAAAAACTCTAGCTTAGATCCTGGGCAGAAGTCCCTAAGTATATGTTTCATACATGGCTAGTGATATACACATGTATTTTAGAATTAATGAGGCAATATGCAACTTACTGCCTCCCCCAGAATTCATCTGGAATGTTTACCAAACTTTTGCTTATATACTTTCTAAAAAACAGTATGCTTTCAACACTCAAGTATTTCCAACAATGGAATGAATGTACGAAACATGAAGGCAGTTTAGTCTGCTGAGTAACTGTCCACAGAGGCCTTGTTTTACTGCCAGAATTAAAATCTATTGATCTTGAAGTAATCCCCCAAATGTTCAACTCACTTTATAAATATGTAAGAGGGTCTGGACCTAACATGTGTCCAAAACTGGGGTTCAGAAATATTAGGTGAGGTTATCCCATAAAAAGCCTTTCATTTTAAGTCTTTCAAAGGAACCAGACAGGCATGGTAAAACAGGGTTAGAACTGAGAATTATACAAGTTTGGCCCAGAAGGAAGATTCAGTCCCTAAGGAGGTGATGTATCTCTGACAGCAGTAGAGTCTGGCACTGAGAACGCCAAGCCCACAGTTCCAAGGACTCCTGTCTATTCAGTAGGGCATAAAGGGGCAAAGACATAAAGAAAGCTGTAATTAAACCTGAAATATGCACTACATTTTAAAATCTCTAAAAATATGAGATTAAAGTAGAACTCTTTGATATTAACTTGCATAAGTTGATGTTTAAAGAGTGAGAGAGGCACATTTTCCACTTATTGATGGACTTCAGAGAATCCAGAGTGACTGGCAATATGAAAATCCCAGAATAATTAGCAGAGACCAGAGGACTCATTGATTTATTAAAAAAAAAAAAAGGGAAAGAACAAGAGATGGGGGAAATGTCCAGCCATTCAGAAGAATACAGCAATTATTCACACTGGTCACTATCTATGGCTCCTAAAATAATCAGGATGATGCTCTCTCTACGAAAGACAAGAGGACCTGGAAAGGAGGGAGAGTAAGAGCCAAAAACGTACCATTTACACATCTATTTATAAAGACTTAGCCACCAGATAATACTATCCACAGCTGAAAAAAGAGCATCACGTTGCAAGCTCTATTCCTAGCAGTGAAAGAGAATAAGAAACAATAAGGAAAAGTGCTGAGTCAAGCATCACTTATGGATCAAAAATGGTAGAAATGTGACCTCATTCACCTGAATTCAGAGCAGAATGAAACTCAGGAAAATGATAGAAAATTACTATGAACATTTCAGGTTTTCAGTTTTATTATTACATGTTTACCTCTACTTTATAAAGTTATGGTCTTTATTATGAGTAACCAATAATAACGGCAATAATTTCAGTTATCTCGTAAATAGAGATTACTTATTTACATTAGGCACTGTACAAAGCTCTCTGTCTATATCAATGCACACAATTCTTAAAGCAACCATTGGCACTGATGTTGTTATTAAGAAGTTTTGTATATGAAATTCAGAGAGGTTATTCAGCTAGTAATTAGAGTAGTTGGAATGAGAACCCCGAAAAAAACAAATAGGAGCTCTTAACTCATATTGATTTTATGCTAGTACTATCATAATCTAATAACTAGGTAAATGATTTAAAAACAGATTCTAATAACACTTGTAGAATCAAAAATTTCCCTAATGAAAGAAGTCAGCTAAGACCTATATGAATATTTTACCTTAAAGGTGTTGAACTTTCTACCATGTACAATTTTCTAAAATATTAAAAAATTCAAATGTCCCAAGTAGTATCTGAACTAGTTAGACTTTTCCTTCCCAAGTGTTGTAATTTGGTTGCCATTTTTCTAATGCAGAGGTTCTCAATGGGGGTGGTTTTGTTCCCACAGGGGCTATCTGCAATTTCTGGAGACATTTTTGGTTGTCACACCTGTGGGGAAGATATGTTTTTGGCTTCTATTGGATAAAAGCCAAGAATGCTGCCAAATATCTCATAGGGCAACAGGGTCGCATAACAAAGAAGTATCTGACCCAAAATGTCAGTAAGGCCAAGGTTAAGAAGTCCTGCCCTAGAAACATTGAGAACCGTATAAATAAGTGTTACCTTCTTCATATTGGTTGAGAGAAAATTCAAGGCCAGTGTCATGGTCTTTCTCTAGCAAATATCGTAGCTATTATATCACACTTTATGTACTATTTTTATTCCTGGCTTCTTGTATTTTCATTTTGAGTGATTACCACAGCTACTTTATAAACACACACACACACACACACACAGAGTTTATATTTATTTGTTTTGAAAGCTGCTTCGAATCCTTTAAGGAATATGGCAAGATTCAAAAGCAAATAGAAAGAAAGAATGAGAAGCAAAAAGAAAAAGCAGAGAGAGAGCCCAGAGGGTAGAGAAGAGAGGAGAAAGAAGAATAAGGCTTTATTTTGTCACTGACTTTTTTAAAGTTGTGCTTTTTCTCTTGCTTTTTATTTAAAATCCAACCAAGAATGATTTTTATCAATATTGTTCTTTTCCTGAATTTATCCAAATAATGTTGTCTCCTGAATATAATCTACACTAATATCAACATATTTTTCCCCCAGGGACAGAGAGAGAGTCAGAGAGAGGGATAGATAGGGACAGACAGACAGGAACGGAAAGAGGTGAGAAGCATCAATCATTAGTTTTTTGTTGCTATTGCAACACCTTAGTTGTTCATTGATTGCTTTCTCACATGTGCCTTGACCGCGGGCCTTCAGCAGACCGAGCAACCCCTTTCTGGAGCCAGCGACCTTGGGTCCAAGCTGGTGAGCTTTTGCTCAAGACAGATGGGCCCACGCTCAGGCTGGCGAGCTTGGGGTCTCAAACCTGGGTCTTCTGCATTCCAGTCCAACGCTCTATCCACTGTGCCACCACCTGGTCAGGCATATCAACGTATTTTTAAGAACTGCTCTGCACTTTTCAGTTTCTTAAGTTTCACAGATGTTAGTGACAGAGCCAGGAAAGAACTTTCACTGTCCTCATTCATTTGCTCCAATCTCAATGTATCTTTCCCTAATACATCAAAGAAAGGGACTGCAATTTCTTGTAATGACCTCAAAAGGGAAATAATTATATAATGTAAGTGGCAAAATAAAAGATCAAGGACATGATATGATTACTGGAATCTATACTAAGAAGGAAAAAAAAGAAACACAACTTCCACTTATTGACAGCCAGGTCCTTGTGAAGTGGTTGTTGATGAGAATGTTGTGGTGGACCCTGTACATGTGAAAGTCTGGGAGCAATGGATGGCCTGATGCCTTCGAGCAGCCATGACTTATTTGGTTGAGTGAAAATACATATATAAGAACCATTTTTGTGTATACCTACCCTTCCAAAAAGTTCACTTCCTTTGATGCAGATTTTGAGCATGTGAAGGCTAGGTATAACATGTCCATTATACCTGGCCGGGTAGCTCAGTTGGTTAGAGACATCCCTGATACACCAAGGTTGCAGGTTGGATCTTTGGTCAGGGCATGTACAAGAATCAACCAATGAATGCATAAATAAATGTAACAACAAACTGATATTTCCCTCTCTCTCTTTTCTTCTTTCTCCCTTCTTTCTTTCTCTCTAAAATCAATAAAATAATTTTTTAAAAACTACTATGAAATAACCTAGTTTTCAGTTTATTTATTTCATCATGAATTATAAGCATGAAGTTTATTTTTTTATTTTTTTATTTTATTCATATTAGAGAGGAGACACAGAGTGAGAGAAGAGAGAGAGAGGAGAGAGAGAGAGACAGAGAGAGAGAGAGAGAGAGAGAGAGAGAAAGGGGGGAGGAGCTGGAAGCATCAACTCCCATATGTGCCTTGACCAGACCAGTGCAGGGTTTTGAACTGGCGA
Source organism: Rhynchonycteris naso (assembly GCA_037038555.1). Lineage (NCBI taxonomy): Eukaryota > Metazoa > Chordata > Mammalia > Chiroptera > Emballonuridae > Rhynchonycteris > Rhynchonycteris naso. The sequence goes on along the minus strand of CM073002.1, from coordinate 132,181,069 downwards.
CCTCAGTGTTCCCAGGTCGACGTTTTATCCACTGCACCACCACAGGTCAGGCTATAAGCATGAAGTTTAATGACCAATAATTCATGATCTGAATTTTGCAAAAAATAATGATGCTTCTTGAGAGCCTCCCTCCCCCATCTCACCTCTTATTCAGAAGCCTCTGGGCTTCTGGTAGCCTTTTGGGGCATTCACCTAATGGTTTTCAGAGTTTTCTTTTTCTTTATTGAGAATGGCCAACATAAAATTAGACAGCAAGTGTGACATAAGTACACAAAATAATCCAAGATCCAAATAGTTAAATGTCCAAAGATAGATCTGTCACTTGATAACATGCATTGGTATGTAATTTATGGTTTAAATGGCAAATTTCTCTCTAAATATTTTCTCAGATCTGCAGCAGGTATAATCTAATGTTAAGTGGGGTGTAAAGAATTTTTTTTTTTTTTTGGTGTTAAAGGGATTGATGACCAATGTAGACAGAAAGAGTCTTTGAACAGGGACAAAGTACAAAAGTAAAACAAGCTGGAGAAACTCCTGTGTAGAAAAGGTAAGGGTTTGGGCTAAAGCAGTAGCCACGTACTCGAGTACCTCCAGAGGTTAGACTGGTAATGGAGATGTCATGTAATGTAAGTCAAATGAGGTGGGCCCTAGAGGCAATTTTTCAATTGTAAATATTGAGAATTTATTTAAGAAAAAGATCTTGAGCCAGTCTAAAATCAAAACAAAATCTGCATCTTGAATATGGATCTTGGGTTGCCAATACATAACTTCTGCTGTCCAAAATGACTTATTTTTACACAAAGCTTGAAATTTTTAAAGCAGGAAAGGGAAAAGAGCATCTCACAGGCACTGGCTGAGTTGGGTCCCAGTGCACAGTGATCACAGACTAACTCAGGAGATTTCTTAGGGTGGGACGCTTGGGGTGCATAATTACTTGGGGTGTGTTTAGAAGGGACTCTAGCCTCCGTCTGTGGATACGACTGGAGCAAGGATGCCCAGGTTAACATTTCAAGCAAATGCTAAAAATATTCATAGCGCTACAGGGTTTTATTGCACTATTAAAGTTTGTTATTCGAGAAAATGTAAAATAGTGAAAATTATAATTAATTCAACAGTGATTTTAAATTCTTTTGAAGTATATGAATTACAGCAACACCGGCATGCATTTGCAAATGTAGCCTCACATTTCTGACACATAATATTTATTCAGTCTGTGGACAATGTTGGGTATGCAAATGAATCATGGATTTCTTGTAATTAATAACTTCATGGTCTTTCACATAGTGAAAACAACTTAAGAATAATTGGTCTAAATTTATTGTTTAGGGTACTGAAAGCTGAAAAGAATGATGTACTCACCCTCATAGTAAGAATAAAAAAGGCTGAATAAATATAAACATGGGAGGGAGCACTGAGGAGCGAAGGTCACAGGAAAACAAGAGAGCTGAATTGTCTAACACTTTAACTGGATTCTTGAAAGGAGGACAGAGAGTAAAAAATGAGGCAAAAGAAATATTAAAGAGATGACTGAGAAGTTCTCAAAAATAATGAAACCATAGGTCTAAAATATTCAAAGCAAAACTAGAAAAAAGAGCCAAAAAATCAATTAAACAAACATACGAGAAACCCATACCAAGACACATCAAACTGCTAAAAACACAACAAAAAATTTTGAAGATAGCCAGCTAAAAGAGACCCAGTACATAAAAATGAACAAAGGTAGGAAGATGGCATATCTCTTAGTAAAAAAATTCAGGCTAGAAGACAATGGGATGACATTTTCAAAGGAAATAAAAAAGGCAACCCAGAATTCTCTATGAGCAAAAGTATCTTTTAAAATGAACTTTAAGAGCGCTGGCCGGATAGCTCAGTTGGTTTGAGCATTGTCCCATTATACCAAGGTTGTGGGTTCAAGCCCTGGTCAGGACATATACAAGAGACAACTCATGAATGCATGGTAAAGTGGAACAACAAATCAATGTTTCTCTCTCACCCTTCCTTTTTAAAATCAATCAATAAAAAAATTAAAATAAGTAACATTGAGATAAAATAAAGATTTTTTTTTCTTTTCAGAAAAATAGCAGCTATGCCATTGTATTGCCACCAGACCTGAGTTACCAAAAAATGCTAAAAGAAATCATTACAATACCAGGAAAAACAGTATGATACCAGATGGAAACTTGGATTGACACGGAGAAATAAAGTGCTAAAAATGATAATGAAGGCACATATAACAGAGATCATTCCTTATCTTCATTCCTTTAAAAAAGATAATTGACTAGCTAAAGCAAAAATAATAATAAAAATAAATTGTGGGGTTTATGGCACATGTAAAGCAAAGTGGGTGACAACGGAAATGCACAGCAGAGTGACAGTTCTTGAAAGCAGACTGATCAGTATTAAGTGCGAATGCAAGAGAAACTACTGAAAAAAATAAAGAGGCACAACAAAGAAACCAATAGCAGAATTAAAATGAAATAGTTCTTTAAAATATTCAATCCAAAGGAAGGTGGAAAAAGATGTAAAGGAAAAGCCAACCAACCAAACAGCAACAATAAACCCAGATGTGACCAATATGAAACTAACAAGATGATAGACTTTAATTCAACCACATCAAGAATCACTGGCCTGAATACTGCTATTCACAGTGTGGTCCAGGGAGCGCTCTCAGGCCACAACATGATCAACACAAGGAAGCGTCTAGAACCTTTTATAACAATCTGTATGGACTAATTTTACCTCTGTTGGATCTAACAAAAATAATTGAATTATTTTATTTTGTACTTTTTTATATCTCAGTTCTCTAATTTCTTGTTATGCATTTTAAAAAAGTATTGTTTTATGACATAGAAAATATAGCATAAGCAAACAAACTCTTGTGCCTCACATACCATTATTTGAGAAGCGTTATGTTCAGAGAGAAAGGCCTTTTTCTTCCAAATTGTACTAAGAACTCTATTTGGGTAAGAGAGGAAGAAAGAAAAGGTGAAGCTAGAGGTAAAAGTAGGATGTGTTAACAGCTTTATTAATAAATTAGCCCTATCAAGATACGTTGTACCAAGAGACAATGACTACAAATCATCTAAGTATTAGCTTCTCCCTAGAAGCTTCCAGAACTCCAGACTTGGAGACATTATCTTGATTTCTCCTAAGCTTTATAACAGAAATCCCAAGGAACTAATTAATCTTTGGACAACGTTTCCTTTATCTTATCTCATTCCCTTGGGTGATAGCTTCGGCAAGGGTGTCGTCAATATTTAGTTCAATAATACCTTATTTATACTCGTTGACTTTAGAGTTAGAGACCTTGAAAACTACCCCTTCCACTTACAAGCTGTTAAAACTTAGACACATTCATTAACAACACCAAGCCTTAAGAAAACTGAAGATATCACTACCTTCCTCATAGGATTATTACTAGCATTCAATTAGTTAATGTACATAAAGTACTTAACATAGTTAACTACAACATAATAGTGAAAGTAGGAAGCTCTAAGTAAATGTTAAGGATAAAAGAAATCCCCGAGATTTGGTTCCAACATTACTTTCTATTCCACAGCACATCAAAACAAAATCATATGTGATAATGTTGGAAGCCAAAAATACCTCCAATCAGAAGACTACGTTTCGTTTAGCTACATATGGATCCAGTTCAACCAGAGTTTCCTGAACAAATGTGGACCTTTTCCAAGCACATCCAGCATAGCTCAATCGTTGGCACCTGAAACAAAGCTAATGCTCTGAAGAGCTGCACATGATAGAAATTAAGCTACCTGTACTGAAAGTGGATGTGAAAGTATTTAAAAGGGAAATAGAATGACTTAAAGCAAAAGGAATTTAGGCACGGTCTCCTTTGTATAATCTAAACGCAGCTTGTTGATTCCTTTCGGAAATATTCCAGAGTTCAATGTAAAACTATTTGTGCCTATTAACAGAACATGCGCTGTGCATGGCTAATGTGGTACGCGATGCTTCCCAGGATGTCTTGAATATTTCACCCTGAAAATTGGGAAGCAAAACTCGTCGGCCAAGACTAAGCAGTTTAGTAAGCTCTTGCTTCCATGCTGCTGCTAGGGCCATGGGGCAGTTCTGAATAATTGAGTTTAAGATTGAAAAATGATCAGATGCCCCAACAGACACCAGACTCAGCAAAGAAGCAGGTTTTTCATCAGAGTACTGATTCTGTGCCTTTTTAGACATGTTTACTGTAGATACACCATTTAACTGTAAAAGAAATTAAATTCTTTTCAACGTCCATAATGCATCAGGTAAAATGTATATTTTAAATGAATCATTACTGGACCAGATATTTCTTCATACATTCTCTTGATTTGGTAACTTAGAAATTATCTAATATTTTCTAAATCACTAAACTCACCTAAGTCTGATTTAATATGTAAGATTTTCAGTTTTCCTACATAGTTTATTCAGTATAAAGCTCAACAGAGAATGTAGAATGATGTCTGTAAGCCAAATCTTTTATTTTTTTTGGTTTAGGAAATAGAATAATTACTTTTTTCCAGTTAAGAGGTATCTTAGAAGGTCAATGACCTCCATTCTTGCAGTGAATGTTGAAGATTCCATCGGGTAGTTTCTTCCCAGCAATAGTGATAGCGGGGGTGGCAGTAGGAAAGATTCAGAGTGATAAAAAGCCTAATTTATCAATATTAGTAGATTCAGTTCAAGTGGTAGTAAAGTCAATTGTATTACCCAAAGGAAGCAAAAAGCAAAATCTTTGGCCAGCATCTAAAGAAAGGCATAGGGTTAGAGGGGGAAATTTGGTAGGTCTGGACACTGTATTAACATTCTACCAACATGACCCTATTTATTCCCCATGATAGTTTAATAAATGCATGGCTTAGTCACTTTTACAAAGAGAACACTGAGTACTAGAGATGTTAATGAAGGACCTTGAACAAAGTTCCATAGTTGATAAGGCACCAAGTTAGGATTTCAATCAAAGTCAACCCTAGACATGAATGTTGTTATGGACTGAGCTGTATTCCTCCCAAGTTCAAATGTTGAAGCCCAATGTGACCATATTTGTAGACAGGACCTTTAAAAGAGTATTTAAGATTAAACGGGGTCATAAGCATAAGGTCTTAATCCAATATTACTGGTGTCCTAAAAAGGACATGAGGTATGCACACACGCACATGTGTGCGCTCTCTCTCTCTCTCTCTCTCACACACACACACACACACACACACACACACACACACACACACACACACATGTCCAGGGGAGGACACAGTAAAGAGGCAGCCATTTGAAAGCGGAGAAAAGAGGCCCCACAAAAAACCAATCCTTTAGCACCTTGATTTTGGACTTGCAATTCCCAGCACTGTGAGAACATCAATTTCTGTTTGTATCACCCAGTCTGTAGTATATTTTATGGCAGGTGGAGCAAACTGATACAGATATGAACTTTAAAAAGATTTTCTATACAGTTTGTCTCATAGATTTTTTTTTTTGAGAGAGAGAAAGAGAGAGAGAGAGAGTCAGAGAGAGGGATAGATAGGGACAGACAGGAATGGAGAGAAATGAGAAGCATCAATCATCAGTTTTTCATTGCGACACCTTAGTTGTTCATTGATTGCTTTCTCATATGTGCCTTGACCGTGGGCCTTCAGCAGATCAAATAACCCCTTGCTCGAGCCAGTGACCTTGGACTAAAGCTGGTGAGCTTTTGCTCAAACCAGATGAGCCCACGATCAAGTTGGCGAGCTCAGGGTCTCAAACCTGGGTCTTTCGCATCCCAGTCCAATGCTCTATCCACTGCACCACCACCTGGTCAGGCTCATAATTTTTTAATGGTATACCATGAAAGCTAGTATTAAGGATCATGGGTGCAAGGGTCTGAAGTATAATAGCTGCTTAATAAATTTTTGTGAAGGATATTAATGAACGAGCACAAATTCATTCTAGAGTGATACACTGTATTTCTTGTAAGGGTTTTTATGTGGCTAAAGAAACTAAAATGTGTAAAAATACACACACAGTTTATTGAAGAACAGTTTTCTCTTCTTTGCTTCGTGTCACATGTAGACTTGCTGCTCTCCTATGTCAGCACACGTCAGTGGTAGGTGGCTCCTTCTCTTGAGCTGGAAGTCAACAGCATCTACAGGGAGGACCCCTGGCACCCCGGACCTTCGTTGTCATCGTTCACCCCTGCCCCTTAAAGCACCTTTATATTCTCTAACTATTTGCCCAAGGGAGAAAAATTGCATTCTAAGTCTTAGTCAACCAAATCCCCATGTGTGCCATAGCTGATCCCCAAAGAGGACAAGAAAGCACAGTTCATTAATCACCTCTAATTTAAAGGAGTAAAGAAACTGAGGCCCAGGAATATTAAGTGATTTGCTCATTCATGGTCATCCTGGCTCGTGCCACTCAAAGTGCGGTTGTGGATAAGCAGCATTGATATCACATGGGTGTTTGTGAGAAAGGCCAGATTTTGGTCCCCATCAGATCCATTGAATCAGAATCTACACTTCAGAGTTGTAGTGTGGGAGAAACTTTTGAAGCAAGGACAGTGTGGAGATGTGAATCCAAATGTTCTAATTCCTACATCAATGTTCTTTGCCCATGGGCTTCATCACAGTGGTTTCTGAAACCAGTGGCTCCTCCCCTGGGACTAATTTCTCTAAAACGCCATGATTCTAACGGTAGAATATCAGTTGGGTAGGTACGCCAGATTTGAGGGTTTCGGACTTTGAAGAGCTTTTAAATCATACCCTTGAGACAGTGACCTATTTATTTTCTGCAAAACCAGACATAATTAAGGCCACCTGCCAGAGTGAGGAAGTGTCTGTGACCATCACTTTTTCCTTCCTGCAGGAGAATAATAAAAGTCATCTTTCTGAACTTCAGACCTAGGGCATTCTTTAGTGTCTTCTGCTTCAGCTGGCTCTGTAACAATGGGTGTTCTCCCTTCTCCTGTGGGATAGGACCTGCTAGCTCTTTGAATATATCTACTCATTTCATGTGAGATGCTCTGCTATAACCCTGGGACCTTTGAAATGGTGCTAGGGTAGATTTATGATGACAATGGGTGGGTGAACTTGCATGCTTCCCCTCTTTTGTTCAGCTGCAGGAGGAACACGAAAATGACAGCGCGTTCCCTTGGGATCACTTGTAGGTTGAAATGCCCACACCTTAGCTTCTTTAGTCATGGTGAGATAAAAAAGAAACAGAGCAGCTACACGGAGGACCTTCGGATTCCAAGCACAACCGCAGATTTGATGAATGAATACTGTGACCAATACTCCATATGGAAAGAAGGTGTTAACTATTCATACAGCAGCTGGTGGAGATAAGGGGCATGTCGTGTATGTTAATATTCCACTACAAACCGCCTCGCAGTATGATCGACTGCTTTCTAGAAGCTCCACTGACCTGGCATGTGCAATTTCTAGTCACTCTATGTCTGCAAAGAAAGATAAAATCCTTTACTATTCATGTGCCAGTAACAAGAATAGAGAGACATGTTTGTTGTGGCAAAGTGTTACACTTTGAGACTTGAAGGGTCCTTCCTTAAGATACCGGTGAACTCAGGGATTTACCAAATAATCTATGGATTCCTGTGGGGCATGTGGTCAGTGTTAAGGAGTTTAAGAGTCACCACTGTTGTTATTCAGTTTCAGTGATCTACTGCTCAGTCCTGCCAACACTTAGAGATAAAGCCAAGTCACACCATTACAGCATTTTCCCACTGTTTCTTCATTTAATCTGATGTACATACTGTGTGAATGGAATTTCATAACATGCTAATTGTTTTATTCTCTAGACCAGGGGTAGTCAACCTTTTTATACCTACCGCCCACTTTTGTATCTCTGTTAGTAGTAAAATTTTCTAACCGCCCACCGGTTCCACAGTAATGGTGATTTATAAAGTAGGGAAGTAACTTTACATTATAAAATTTATAAAGCAGAGTTACAGCAAGTTAAAGCATATAATAATAATTACTTACCAAGTACTTTATGTCGGATTTTCGCTAAGTTTGGCAGAATAAATCTTTATAAAACAACTGACTATAGTTAAATCTATCTCTTTATTTATACTTTGGTTGCTCCACTACTGCCCACCATGAAAGCTGGAGCGCCCCCTAGTGGGCGGTAGGGACCAGGTTGACTACCACTAGGCTAGACAGTACATGCTAGAACCCCATTGCTACCAAGAGCAGCCTAATGAAGTTAACTCTGACTGAGCTGCTGTGCGAAATGAGTTCTAACTCCTCTCACAATGGTTTGCTGTCCAATGACAAAGAGTTTTTCAGTGTTCTAGTAAAGGCTGGAATGCCTGGTACAGCTGCATGATTTTTTACCCCAAATTAATAATGTCTGAGTACATGGATTTACTACTTCATAGGAATTTCAATAAAAAGAGAATGCTTTTGGCAAGAGAAACAATTGTGCTTTCTTATGGTGAGGGTTATTCTTCTCATTGTGGAAAGAAGAGTTGACAATTGTATGAGGTTGAAATTAGGGTGAGTTGTCTATGCATAGTGTCATGGGGAAGAGCTTAGAAATCAAGAGATTTCTATGTCACCACTTACTAATTGTGTTGACTTGAACAAGTTACGCCCCTCTCTGGACCTCAGTTTCCATTTCTGTGGAATAGGAAGCCTCAGTCACACGTTTTGTAATGAGACTCCTGGAACTGGTAGGTTGTCATCGGAAGCTGCATGTAGCGAATAGTTGGTCTCTGATGCGAGGCTGTGAATTAGCTCAGTAATGCGAGAACCAGTAGGGTCAAGAGTTCCGTAGGTCCCTGACTAAGCCAGGACGTCTGACCTGTTCCTCTACCTAAAAGATAATTCCATTATTAAAGTCAATCCTCTGGTATAACAGTGTCATTCAAAAAGTCACTAGAATGACCTTGCAAAGGCGCTCGGAAATGTCATGCAAATTTCAGGACATTTTCATTCTGCTTGAATATGGGCAGGTGTTAGAGTACTGTATCTAATTTGCAGCTGAACAATTTATACAGGAAACTACATCTGAATAATGTCCCCAGGGACTGTGAACCCTAAAGTGTATAATGCTGCTAAGATATAGAGCCATCTAGATGTCTCACAGCCCAAGAATTGCCACTGAGTCCCAGATCTCTGAGTCCTTTATAACTGTGCCCCCCACCCTCAATGTCCTCCAGACCTCCAAGGTCAGATTTTAAGGGAGATCTCAGGATCTCAGGTTGTGCCTGAAAATTCAGCTTGTCTTCCCCCACATCCCCACACCTCAATCCAGGAGTCAAAAAGGAGGCCTGGAGTTCTGTGTTGTGGATAAAGCAACCCCTACTCCCAGCTGTTCACATCTTAGTGGGAAGCAGTGAAGAACTCAAAATGCAGAACAAACCCCCCTCCAACTCCCTGAACTTTGCCTGTTTCCCCATCATTTTTCCCTGGGCACTCAGTACAACCTAATTATTCCCTGTATCCCTCTTTCAGGTAGTCACCCCAAGAAGCCAAGACTCCCAGATGATCCCTCACCCTTCAATTCTGATCTTCAAAAGGCAGCTCTTCCCATCAACCACCAGTTCCGTCCCACAGCCGCATATGCCTTCACACACCCTTCTTTGCTTCCTTGTCTCCATAACATTCATCAGTACACACACATATTTAAACTAATAACTATTTGCTTATCTGTCTCCCCCACTGGAATATAAGTTCAACCGCCAGGATAGAATTTTTTGTTTTGTTCTGGGATGTAGCTGCAGTTCCTGGCTCGTTATAAGCACTCAATAAATATTTATTTTTAAATAAATAAGTAAGGAAATGAATAAATTCTGCCCCAAACTGTGGTAGCCACCAGAAGCTGTAACTATAATAAATCCCAAGTCACAGAGACTAGTGCCAATTAGTATTTGAAAACTGACATCTACCCTACTTGATAATAACAGAATAGTGGATGGAGGCTGGAAACTGCTCTTGCTAGCATTCAGAATAAAGATGTGATGCCTTCACCAAAGAGAGCTGAGACGAGCCGTCTTATAGAAATATTTTATTAGAAAAATGACTCTGAATCTTTTTCAACTGAGTCCAAATACTCTGATGAACTTCTATCCATATCTCTGCTAACTCCTAGATCTTTCTCACTAAAACTGATGAATAGAATTGGAGGATTAACAGAGAAAAAGTGATAAAAGTAAAGATTGATAAATAAGAATCAGAAAGAAAAATAACATCAAAATGTAATAGAAAATCATGAGGCTAGAGACTGCTCATCCTTGGTACACAGAAGCCTCTCAATACATTTATTTAATAAATGGATGGATGCTGAAGTGTCTTAAGAAGAGGCAACAGGTTAAGTAAAAAAAATTGATCTCTTTGGTAACAAGGAATTTCACTACTTGCAGGCTTTATTATTTTTAATTCTTTGATCACATTTCAAACTGGCATAGGATCGTCTTGAGAAATCTTTCATTATAAAGAATACATACATATGTGCCCATGGTAAATATTAATTAAAGACTATATTAATCATAATATTTAACATATAACAGAATAAATTAACCAAATAATCTTGATATATATCATTCTAAATGTACTTCTCTTTTAATAGTCTCATTAGCCTTCATAAAAACAATGTTTCAATGTATGCTTTTTTCCTAAGATAAGTTGAGTCACTACTTAGTATTTAAAGTCCTTTATTTTACTCATTGTTTTATATTTATAATGAAGACATTGCATCACAGTAACAATGATGCTGCTGGCATAGTCAGCTCCAGGGTCTACTTGGGGGCTTGGAATGATTAGGTCCCCGGAACTTCACTGTGAACTCCCTGCTATGTCTCAAGTGTGCAGTAAACTAATTTATTTTAGTTTGGGGTTTTGCAGGAAAATGATTATTTGAAAATCCAGTCATTACACTTCACTGCACTTTCTGTCAAAATACTTCACAATGACAAATCCAACAATGATACGCCAATATTACATATTAGGAATTACTCGTTTGTTACAAGGGTGGCTATCTGGAGCTGGAAGTATCCAGGGTGGAAATCTGACAAAGGGAAAAATAGAAAGGTGGTTTCTTTCCCATCACAGTGAAAGGCTGAGGTGGGACTGAGTTGGCTGCGCACAGAGGCTGTCTTGAGATCCCTTCTCCTAGGTAGTCACGGTCCCACTGTGAACTCTAAACTTTTGTTTGACCTAAGGCCTTACGTTTTCTTGACAGTCAGAAGTAGTAATCAGTAAATGACTGTATATTCAAATTTATTCAAGTATGTTTTAATTTTTCAGAGTTTTTGTTTCATAGAACCATAGATGTCTTGAGGTAGGTCGATACTTAAACTTCATCAAATGCATTTACCTTCAGCAACTGCATAATCTAAAGTGCTTTTTCTTGTCTCAGTGCTTATCATCGGGACCCACAGGGGAGTAGAGAAAATCACTGTAGGACAGAGCAAAGGGATAGAACAAAAATTCTAGCAAAGGGTAGGAATTCTTCTTCCCTACTATTGAGTCACTTTGGTTGATATAGTTTTACATGTGAATTTTTTATACATGTTGTGGTCCCAAAGGTATAAAAAGCACATGTAGAGCTTTGATGATGATTTCATTCTGACAACAGAAGAATTTTAATACCTAGGCTACATTCATGTTTACTTCAAGAAAATGAAGATGAAATTTCAAAGTGCATCCTGTTGTCCTTAGCCACAATGTCAAAGCAATCAAAGAAATTTAATCACAGATGGGATGCAACAGCTAACTGAATTAAGGAGGAAGTTAAGGTTTTCGTTTCTAATTTTCCTCTTTTCTGCAATGGACATCAGACACAAAGATTCTATACAATTTTGTGTTTCATAGTAAGCACAGAGCAATGTATGCGTGCTAATCTCTATAGAAGTATTGCCCACATCCCTGCAAATATTATTGCGTAGACACAATTAGCATAAGCTGAGCAATACTGGAAACCTCCCTTTGTCACTTAGAAGTAATTCCCTGGCTCGCATGATATTTTGTCCTATATTTCCCAAGTCTGGGGCAACATGATCTTTCTGTGGAATCCACAGCATGAAACAAAATTGTCAAACAACTTCATTATGGCGGCTTATCTGGTTTACTTTATCCAGGTGCTGCGGGGGTGTTCCTGCGAGGATCATTTGCATTAAGTTTGAAACTAATGAAAATCCAAATACAATTAGGAAGAGGAGATGAGGAGAAGAGAGATTCAAAATGAGGGTGGGTCTTCGCAGTGTGCTGGAGGGAAGAGGATAGTGATGTATCTTTGATAACAAGCAGTGGAGGAAATGAAGCCCTGATTGCAACTCAGCTTTGAACTGAACATTAATACTGGGAAATCAACGTTATCCTGATTACGGCTCGTGAGAAACAGATGTGACCGCCTCCTCTTTCTGCGGACGTAACAAAAGGCATTGTGTGAGCTCAGGGTAACTGGTGGGAATAACACATGATGTATATACTTCCAATAAAAGGAAAAGGTTCCTGAGTAGTTATCAAAACTTTAGGAACTTTCTAGTTTGGGCATAAGCATTAGGAATTTCCTTCATTTTTATGAAGGAAAACAAAATTACCTATTAATCGGCAACTGCGTGGTGTAATGTCAAAAAATACGGTGTTATTATAACCTGAAGAGTTAATACCTGGATGTTTCCCCCAACTCCTCACACACACACAAACGCACATAAACACAGTCGTTCCTAGTTCTCGAACAAGTAGCTTATGACTGCTGAGTAGCCCCCCTATGACCTCTTCTTTTCTGTTCTGAAGTCCCATCCCTTGTGTATACCTCCGCCACAACATTGACCTGGTTGAACCACTGGCAGCCAGTCTTACCTTAGGTTGCCTGCCCTTCACTCGTCTTACGATGGTATTGTCTTCTGCCTTCTAAAATACGAATTTTGTTTCAAAGAAAACCAAACACACTCTCACTAGCAGAAGAAATATGTACCAATCAAACCTATCTGTTACATTGATTTTGTATAACCATAGATTTAGTCATAAAATAAATCATTCCCTGATGTAATAACACAATAGAGAAAGTAAAAGCAGTTCTTGGTAAGGCTGGTCACTGGAATTTTTTTTTTTTTTTTTTACTGTTATTGGGGCAAATAAATGTGGAAGACCAACTGGATATTTTAAATGGGAAAAGAATCTAAAGGTAAAAATGTAGGTCAAAATTCAGAATTTTCGTCTGAATATGTATACATTAATATTTATACATATGTGAATGGTATATATCAGATAGGATAGCTTATATTTTTTAACCTGACAGGGTGAAAAAACATTTGAGGTATTTCATCCAAACCTGCCTCCCGTATGGTGAGTGTAGTTAGTATGGGACTGAAACGTCTGCTAAAAACCTCAGGGCAATTGAAAAAAGCCTTAAATTACCTCCCCACAATCACCTAATTCTTCTCCCCATCACCCCCCTCCCCAAATCACAAGAAATGACATCCCTCACCCCCACGGTGTGTCAGAGCTAAGCGTAATCAAATAGAATACGGACAGAGGAAAGGTCTGGAATCAAAAAGCTGGCTTCCTGTTCACAGACAGACAGAGTTGCTGCCGGAGAAAGTGCCTTGATTAAACTCCCAGAGCCTCATTTCTGGCACATCTTTGACCAGTTAGGCTGGCCTGGATTCTGCCCGGGCTCTGCAATTCCTCATTCCTCCCAGGGAATTGTTCTGCCTCTTCCATAGCTCCTCCTCCTTCAATCAAGGGTCTGACACTGCCCAATGACCACGTTTAGTTTTCTGCCTTTTGGCATCAGGAGCTTGTCTGTTGTAGGATAAAAGTGGAATTCTCTGCTGTCTGCAGGGTTTTCCCCAGGGACCAGAGCATGAAACCCAAACTTCTATATAAAATCATATCCTGTTTGCAAACATCATATTCCCTTTGCTTCTCGCTAATCTGGTCCTATAAACCCCAGCACAGCTTGCACGCCCATTCCTCATCTAAACAAATGCCATAAGCCCCTTTTATACTTTTACAACCATGTCAAAAAATAATATTGCCTGCCAATAGTGATGTGATTGGAGTTGCCTCCTCCGAGCCATAAAAGAAGTGCAGAGTCTGTTATCAATTTCTCTAAGTGTATCAGGGGAATTATGGGTCGATTCAGTTCCAAGTTATAAATGACAACTCAAAAGCCGCAGAAGCGTTTGAAGCTGGGAGCTGATGACGACATTATCATAAAAGCCTGCTCGTCCTTGCTTTTGTGGGATTTTTTTGTGGCCTATCAAGTGAAGAGGGAAAAAAATAAGGCTGAGAAATGACTTCAAGATTTCTTCACACAGCAGCAGTTCAGATGGCCAGGAAAACGATCACTATTTTTAGTGCTATACCCTGAGGAGGGAGAACTAAAGTGGGCCCGCGCTGGCTTTTGTTTCCAGAGTCCCTTAATTATGTTTCACTGTAGGATGACCAAGTCCTGGGATTTGCTAAAATGTCTCTTTTCAACTGGTGCATTTTCTTACAGTGCAATCACACAGGAATCAGAAATGAGTCATGCCATAGTAACTAAACAAAATGAAAAGCAAACACAAAGGAATTCAGAAACCTTGGGATGGTTGCTCAAAATGCAACTCAGGAGAGCATACTTTAAAGCACCTTAAATACCACTCATCCACTGAGCTACCTGAAAAACACTGTCAGATTACCATATGGAATTTTAGGGCGAAGTTTCTGATGTCATAATGTCCTGGGTCATGTCCTTGAAAGCCAATCAATCATCAGCATTCAGCCGGTATATCATAAGCCGATCTAATAGGAGCGTATATATTGCAAGTAACTGGAATTTACTTTGACAATTGAGAAGCCTTAAGTAGTTTAGAATTTAAATCAATGGGTTCATCTTAGAAAATCTGAACCGGAAGATTGCCCTAAAACAAAAACATTTTCAGTGGTTTCTGAACTCATTAGGGTGCCACTATGTAGCCAAGTTGGGCCACTCCAAGTTCATCCTGGGCATCTTTCAAATGCTTAGTATGTCTAGAATTGTCCTCATGGAGGTAAAAATCTAGACTAGTACAAATGCTTAGGACCCTGAGTTTCTCTTAAGAAATATAGCAAAATGAAAGATCTTAGGGGGCAAAATGGTACCTTACTGGCTAAGAACACAATTTGATTCCTGAAGTAAACAAAAAGACTGAATCAAACTAGGCATCAACAGGACAAGCGTGTACACACGTGTGTACATGCACACACACAGCCACACACACTCACCTAGACCTGCAGCAACGCTGGAAGACCTCCAGGCCAATTTGGTAAATAGAGATACCTCTCTCCAGCCCTTTCCAGTATTCATGCAGTGAAACTTATAAGTCCTCCTCCTTCCACCTGTCCGCCCAAGTTAGAGTTACCCACCACACTGCCATCATCTGCACTAGGTCAGTGTCTGAGGACGTTACTAAGGTCTTTTTCTATGACACACACTGTGTCAGAAGTGGCAGGCACTGTTCATTCCTTTCGTACTTCTAAGAGTTTACTGGATCACTTCTGGGTAAAGAAAAGAAATACCCTAGTGTGGTTTTAGAGAAGTTTGGTAGAGGTACTTTGCAGTCATGGGACTGTGAGTTACAGACACAGCCCAGATTGGACTTGGGAGGTGGGTTCTAGGGAGCTGTCCTCATTTCAGCTCTGGGTCATGAGATAAATGTATTTGTATATAAGTGGGGGTTTGATGACCACTCTTCCAGCAGTTTTGATTTCCTCCCCATCACCGTACCCACTAAGTCGTCCTTAGCTTTGTTTCATTCTTAGCCTCATTTGCAGGTAACCAGTCATTCTCTTAAAATGGCCATGTGAGATGTTAGAAAATAATCTCAAAGCCAATGAAACTCAACTTAAAAATCAGTTCATCCTCTGCTTTCTAGAATAATCTTGCAAGCTCCTGATGTCACAGGCGCTCTGCTAAAAATTGGCAAAGATTAATATGGAGCAATAATTGTACTGTGCTGGGCATCAAAGAGCCAAGTTCACCGATGAGCGGCCTCAAAGGGGACCATCATCCACTAGCCATGCACCTGTGCGGCTGGCTCTCAGGAGCTATGAAACCACGGGAGGACCTGGGACACTCTTTGGGAACTCCTCCACATAGACACACCCATCCACCTCATACTCTCAGCCTTTTACCCTTTACTCTGTGACTTCAGGAAAATACCCCCCCCCCTTTCTGAGACTTCAGGTTTCCATCTGCAAAATGGTGTTTAATGACTATCTTACCAAGCTGTTATGAAACTTTGCAGTACACTGCAAAGTCTAAACAGATTTTAGCTGTAGTGGCCATTCTTATTTCTAAAGAGCAGAATCACAGAGAAAGAATGAAAAGATTACCCTTGATACATCTAGCATCACCAAAATGAAAGAATTAGCTGAAAATATAGTGTGTCCATAAAGTCATGGTGCACTTTTGACCGGTCACACGGCCAAAAGTGCACCATGACTTTACAGTCACGCTATATATGGTTACAGCATAAAACTTTAAGTTACAGCAAAATATTGACTAATACATAGTACATACGCAGGACTAGTTTTGTTCTTTCCCTTCAATATCCAAGAAACCTAATTAACTTAAATTCCTTAGTCAATGGAAACCTGATCTAGAATTATGATGTCCTAACGTGACTTAGTACTCAGTTCTATGGGATAATGGTGTATTACTGGGAAGGGTGAACTTCAAATAGATGGCAGATCTAGGGTATGTTCTAATCATCCACAATCATGCAGAGATTTTTCTTCATATGTCGCTGGGTTCGAACAAATTTGTCTTTGCAATGTGGTATAAATATCCTGGGTCAAGAAGACTTTGTGAATTATTAAAGACAAAAATGGCCCCAGGCGGTTCACGAACAAAATGTCCCCCAATGCAAAGTGCTTTGTGAAGTTTATGCCATTTCACCAGTAACATAATGTATGTGCATATTCAGTGTGACTGTATTGCAAATTAAAGTCCACTATAAAACCCTTTCATATGACCTTTTCTCCAGCATATAAAAATGGAGCAAAGTGGTGGGGTCACAGGGACCAAAGGGACAGCTATCAGGGGGAAGGGGGATGAGGGGATGGGATCAGAGAAGGTGAAGGGATTAGTGAAATTATATATATATATATAATATATATTATATATATATAATTTATATATAATTTATATTATATATATATATATATATATATATATATATATATATAATTTCACTAATCCCTTCACCTTCTCTGACATAGATACAGATAACAGGACAGCAAATCCCAGAGGGAAAAGGGGGTGGGATTTAGGGGAAGGGGGCAAAGGGGGTGCAATGAGGTGCACATGGTTGGGGTGTGAGGGTGTTATATTGAGTGAGACACTTCAATCCATGTTAACACAATAAATTAAAATTAATACAAAAAAGTAAAATAAATTAAAAGGCTTAAAATAAAAAAAAGAGCCAGCTTGGGGACCATGTGACCTGTGCAGTCACACAGGACCCTACAGTTAGACAGGTCCCACACTTGGTTTAATGCACTATTGTTGCCATCTTGAAATTCTTAGGCTTTGAACAAGGGACCTGTATTTTCATTGGGCATTGAGTCTTACAAATTAAGTAGCCAGTCCCGCAGTTTATTCTAACTTTTACTGAGAAACAGTCTTAAACATAATTGAATAAATAAATTAAAGGAGGTATTTTAGGAAGTTTGTTATTTAAGATCAGTAGACAAACTCATACTTACCCCAAGTCCACCACATGGTAATGAAGAAAAAAACTTTTGAGAGGTGTCACCTGTAGTAAGAAGACATGAAAAAATATATAAATTGGGAATATAATTACAGTTTTTAAAATTTAAAATTCCTAAAAATTCATTTGGTTCTTTGATATGTTTATTAACACATAATATTATATAACATGGTATTTATCATTTAACTCAGAAGAAAACTGATCAAGTTATAAATAGGTAAAAACTCACAGCAAATAAATAAAATTATTATTACATGTACAGTCTATTGCTCACATGAACAATCACCTATGAAATTTAAGCCTTAAGGTTGTTTTTAACTGCCTGACCAGGCGGTGGCACAATGGATAGAGTGTCGTGCTGGGATGTGGAAGACCCAGGTTCAAGACCCCAATGTCACCAGCTTGAGCATGGGCTCATCTAGTTTGAGCAAGGCTCACCAGTTGAGCCCAAGGTTGCTGGCTCAAGCAAGGGGTCACTCGGTTGGTCTGCTGTAGCCCCCAGGGTCAAGGCACATATGAGAAAGCAATCAATGAACAACTAAAGAGCCGAAGAATTGATGTTTCTCATCTCTCTCCCTTCCTTTCTGTCTGTCTCTATCTGTCCCTCCCTCTGATTCTGTCAATGCCATAAAATAAAAATAAAAAAATTGTTTTAACTGTTCTATACATTGCACAATATATTGCAACATTTTAAAATTTATGCTTTATTATGAATAACTCAGCTATTCACTGAGTATATCCTTCTAATGTGGTTTTAAAAGATAAGACATAAAATACATTGTCATTTTTAAATGCTTTAGATATTAAAACATCTCTTCAATTACACAGATTTATTTTTAATATCTATTTCAGATATAGCTAAGACTAACTATACTTAGGCATCTATAATATTTATAATTTTTTAAAACAAACAAGTCACAAAACAGTACAAAGAGGATAACATTACTTAGGGATCTATATAACATAAACGTATTATCTTTAAAACATATGTGAAGATCTTAATTGTGACTGTCTCTTAGTATTACTACTTCATGGAGTTTTTAATCACTGTGTTTATCTGCACTTTTATTTTCTACATTATCAACTACACAGATAGAGAAAACAAAAATAACTACCCTTAAACCTCTTAGACTAAAAACTGCCTTGCAAAGTAATTAAAGGGAAAGGCAGTGGGCATTCCTGTGTCATAGTCACATGGCTCTGAAGTGCGTCAACTGGGTCACTCCTGAGGTCAGTGACTGAAATAGGTACAAACCTCTATTTCACCCCTCTCAAGTCATTTCTTTGTTCTATTGATGATCAATGAAATAATAATGCAAATTAAAAACAGGTTTGTGGTTGAATGCACATGTCACATCAATAAAAGTCTAAATAGATTTTAATGTCAAATAAAAAATTTGATTTTTGAAAACAATAAATTGTATGAATCGATTTTTCAAATAGAATTGCTAACAGATGAAAACTAATAAACAGAAATTAAAGCACAAATGAAAATATAGCACGGCTCATTATATGTAAGGATCTTCATGAAAAAAAGGAAGTAAACAACAAGTTATGGAAAAATATTAAACCTAAAACACTGATAACAGTAAAAGATACATAAAAAATTTATGGATAGCTTAGGGAGGGGGTAAAGTTTGCTTAACTTGTTCATAACAAAGATATTTTTATATTTAAATATTTTGCAAGAATGTAGTCATGTCACATGTGAAATTAAAATAAATAATACTGTATATTTTAATGTCTGAATTCTTCATTCCATAATAAAGAGAAATACTATTACAATGCAATAATTTTTAGAAATTTATTTAAACTCTAAGAGAATAAGAAAAATAAATGACATGTGGCTTAAGAGACTTGTATTTAGTAATGGTTACATAATACAAAAAAGACAACTAACCATATATTTCAATTCAGTAGCATCAAAATATTTTAATTTATTCAACTGACTGGGATATTTTTTCTTAATGTTGTATTGCCTTATCCAGGAACTGAGCTCTGGGTAGCCAGCCACACGATAATGAAACTAGTAGTAAGAACGATAGGAATATTGATGCTAAGGAAAGCCTCATAGCAGAAATGATTGGAGAGAATGTTTTCCGAGTGTCACCTTACAGGGTCTAGAATATTTAAAGAGATAAATGATGTACATTTTCAAATATAATAATTTTATAAGCTATAGATATCTTTCAAGGTACAAAGACTGACAGGTCTGGTCATAATAAATTTCTTTGTAAATCCTTCCTTTTAACTCCAGAACATTAACAATCAAGAGTGGTGAATCATTTAGGCTCAGGAATATCCTAAACTAAATGAATTTTAATTCAATGTGTGTACGCATTGACAGACTCCCCCCACCCACCCAACCCCCCACAAACCTGTTTTGGGAGAAGAAAAGGATATACAGGAGTGAAAGAAAGGGATAAAGAGAAATATCATGATGGTTATAAATTTCTATACGTTTACACATCATGGCTTCATGCTGGTTTTATTTAGATCTCAATAAATACAAATATTTATTGAGATCTAAATAAACAAGGCAGAAAAAATCAAATTTAATAAAGAACAATGAAAGTCTAGAAAGTTGAAGTTTAGAAAGGATGAAATCATTCACTTAGAATTTAAACTGAGAAAAATCCTTGATTTCTGGATTCACATCAGAAACTGAAGCAGTTCATATGTGGACCAAAGTTGAGTTTTGAGCTTGTCATCAAGACTGAGCAATGCAATAACCTTGCTTATATTCACTCGTGTGGCCTACGAGAATACTGAACTTGTTTCATTGTCCCTGAGAGTTGGCTAAGGAATTCCACGTATATAGCCAAAGCCAACTTTAAACTCATCGACTGTATTAATATTATCCTACATTAAATACTCAAAACTAATAAGTAGCCAATTCATGTGAATTTAAACTTAAAAATTAAATTATTGGTAGTTGGTGTTTTCATTGCATATATACATGAAAAGAATTGACCAAGGTCTAAATTATACCTTGGAATTTATTTTTAAATCATCAAAATTTTAAATGCATTTTATTTTGCATATTTTGAGAAGACTAGTTTTGTACAAGTGTCAAATTTCATTTTTAAAACATGGTGTGGTGGTATTAGATGTGTCATCAATAAATATTTCTAAGTTGTTTGAGTTTAAACTTCGTTTCTTTCACAAATATATTTTTTCTTTTAAAATGTGAAAAATGTTTTTCTTAAACATTTCTCAAACACCTACATGTAAATTCTTCCCAATTAAATACAAAATATCTAGTCTTATGTCTAGGTTTATTTATAGTTTAAGACCATAGTAAAAAAAAAAAAAGGGGGGTGTGTGGTTGCTACTTATTTTCTCTTAACTAAATTAAAAAATAATCAAAATGAACATGGCTTCCTATCTTTGAATGTTTGAGTATTTTGACCTCATAAAACCAGGAAAGTCTGGTTTAATTCATCTTTGGGTAAATTGTGTGAGATTATTAATTCATGTAAAAATAAGAATATTTATTACATAATATCCACAGCAAATAAAGTACTTTATGTAAAGGAGCTACATGTGTAGATATTCCATCCTTCAACATAAAGAAAACATATAGAATATATATTTTTAATAGGTATGTGCCATTATATTTATATAGATTTAATTTTATACAAATTTCTTTTCATCATCAAATTTTAATGTTTTATAAATATTGAATAATCTTCATGTGTTGCCCTTTCTGACTATTTCTTTCCAAGCTACCACTGCCTCCCCTGCATGCATGTGTGTGCACACACTCACCCATAAGCCTCTGCTTCATAAACTAAGGGAAATTTGCCACTCCTTTTGAAAATGCAGATTGTAAATGTTATAATGGGTAACTGTTAATTTCCCCTTACTATCGTTTTCCAAGATGTCTGCCTACTACATGTCATATACTTACTTTTGAATCATTTAGACCAGTTAACATGAAATCATTTTGAAATAATATTGAATCGGTGAGAGTCCAATGATTTGGGACTGAGACAAGAAGTTTTGTTGATAGAAGGAAACAAGAAAATACCCTAAAATGCATTTTTTTAAGTTAAAGATAGTTAAGAAAATATTGTTTTGGCATATATCATCACCATGTTATCTATTGTTATGCCATTATAAAAGGTTATTGATAAACTTAATAGAATTGTTTCAACTAAAATAAGGTTTGTAATAAACTTTTTTCAAATATGTTATTTTAATCTCTCATATAAAGTTTACATAAACCAGTGCAACATTCATTTTAAAATCTGATAGCAATGACTTAAAGAATAATACATTAACAAAAAATTATGTTTATTAATTTTCTAGTTCCACCATCTAATTTACTGTTTAATTCCATAGCTATATATTAAAAAGATTACATTAAGGTTTAAAATGCATAAGGAGTTTTCACTTAAAAGCAGTTGTACTATGCTCTCTGTCAAGGACATAGAATAAAAGAACTGAATGATACAAAACAAAAGGAAAAGGTGAACATAAACGTGTATAAAGAACATGAAAAATCTTTCTTCTTTTAGTTTAAAAATGTAAGCAAACAAACTCGACAATGCATTTATTCCTGTATGCTAAAATACAGTGAAGAAATGCTATTCAAATAAAGATTAATTTGAAAGTAAACATCTTGGTACTTGCATGTTCATTTTTTCTAATGCAAGATTTTTCTTAATCTACATTGGCTTCTATTACAGACGACTCATTCCACAGAGCAACGCTGATGGAAAAGATGATTTTTTTTTTTTTTTGTCACACTGCTTGCCAAGTATTGTGAACTGACACCCGCCTTGACTAATGATAGTG
This sequence comes from Rhynchonycteris naso, assembly GCA_037038555.1. Taxonomy (NCBI): domain Eukaryota; kingdom Metazoa; phylum Chordata; class Mammalia; order Chiroptera; family Emballonuridae; genus Rhynchonycteris; species Rhynchonycteris naso. The sequence goes on along the minus strand of CM073002.1, from coordinate 132,158,589 downwards.
CTGGAATGTGCTGTTCTCAGTAGAATGGAGGCCCATACAGACCTAGGCGTGTCCTTGAGTCCAGCCTCTGTCCATCCAGGGGATTGGTGCCATACAACAGTGAGTGATGTTCAGAGTGAACAAGCTGTATTTCCTCCAGGCTGGCTTTTCGACCTTGAATTCGCTGAAGAAAAAAAAAAAAAAACAGCAGAAGCCTACAGTACTCCACTGACAACATTGAGAAGCAAATAAGGCCCCAAGTCGCATTGAAGATGATTAATAATGGGCTGAGTTTCATCAAGTAGGAATGTGACACTGATTTGCTTAGTAAAGTACCAGAATACGACTTGAAAAATGAGAGTAGGCAAGGTTCAGAACCAATGGATTGCTTATGCCTAAATGGGCAGTTGACATAAAGCATATTCTTTGGCATAAAAAAAAAACTGTAACAAAGAAATTAATATTTAACTACTTTGTAACAGTATCAGCTTAAAAACAAGTAGAGTCTACTGTTTAGCTGAGAAGTACATTCGTGACTATCTTATTTTACACTCACCTAAAAGAAGTTGTTGAAACAAATTCCTTATTATTTCTTAAAGGACTTAAGTGAGACAGATACATTTTAATGCATTTGATTATGAAAGATACACTGATCACTCCAAGTATGTGCACTTCACAGTAATGTTAATCTAGACCAGAGGTCCCCAAACTACAGCCCACGGACTAAATCGCGGCCACCTGGGGCTGTGTATCCGGCCCGCTGCACTTCCGGAAGGGGCACCTCTTTCATTGGTGGTCAGTGTATGGAGTACTGTGTGTGGCGACCCTCCAACGGTCTGAGGGACAGTGAGCTGGCCCCCTGTGTAAAAAGTTTGGGGACCCCTGACTAGATCAATGTTACTCAGGGTGTGTTCTATGGAATCAGAAAGAGTTCAGGAACTGTTTATTAAGGGTCTATGATGAGGTCTGTAAAGAATTCAAAGTACATATTTAGAAACTTTTATAGTAATTTGATAGAATCTTTTATGTTCACTGATCTATATGATCTTCAATTACATTTGACTTTTGTAGTATTTCATGTTTAATGTATTTTATAAATTACATTATAAAATATGTGAACAGAATGGAAATTAAACAAAAACAATAACCACTGCTTACCCAAAGTCGGGGACACTCTACACTCGGTCGTTATTTTTACACACACGCTAGGCAGAGACTTTTCCTTCACCTGAGAAAGAATGGTCTTTCGACAAAGACAAAACTGTACATTTAGTTGAGGCTCAGTCAGTCCATATGCAAAGTGTTCTTTCTGGTCACATTTCTCAGTTGGCAACACCAGGTCACTGTAGGAAGTGAATTAGCTTAACTTCTAAAAACTATTTCCTTAAATATGTATCACAATCAGGTACTGTACTTGTAAGGTGGCATATTAGAAGAGAACTGCATACAGTGAAACTCAAAGAGAATCTGATCAAGGAGTACTGCCCTTTCATGTTCCTGTGCATGGAATCACCAGCTGACTGAGACACATCAGGAGACAATACCTCTCCCAGGCCCAGGACAATTCCATTTTCAACCTCCTTCATATAAGGGGATGGGGCTGCGGCTGCTGTGTGGTTCTACTGAGGTAACAGGCCAGGAAACCTCACCTGAATGACACTTCCTAGGGGTTTACTGGGTAGAGGGCAGAGCTGTGCTTGTCACTGAAAGTAAGTCATTTAACAGTGAGAGAGGAGTGGTGGGAGACCCAAGGGGGAACAGGTAGGTAACATGAGTGATAGAAACCAGAGACTTCTTGACACTGTGCCATTATTTGCCAAATAAACAAACAAATGCTTATAGAATTTTCTTTGTCATGGTATTGACATTTCCTCTTTTTTGACACCCAATTTACATTTCTAGAAAAGTAAAAATATGTTTCACAGAAATTATTCCCAGGTAGGTATTAAAAATTGAAATTAAATCAGGTAAGCAATGCTGAAAACTAAGGCAAATTTAGTGATGAACATCTGGTCAGTCATTGCTGTGATCAATAAATGAACATATCATTGACCCGTGTGGCTTGCTAATAAACATTAAATTTGGAAATGTTTATGATAACAATAGAATGAGAAAGCAACAGAATGAGAAGTAATGAGATAAAACTAGGAAGTGAAAGTTTAAAGTCAATATTGAAGCAAAACATTTTAACTGTGAGATTTCAGCTGGTAGAAAATCCAAGATAAATAGTGGTCTGAGTCATCTAACATTGGAATGAGCAGAGCCCTGGACACCAGACTGTGGCAACCAGTCCTAACAGGCAGAATAATGAACATCATAAAATTACAGGGCTTCCTGCTCTCATTTCCATGAAGCTAAGAAATCCATAGCTACTAACATTTTATACACTGATGCAGTGACACATCTATATCTCAAATAATATCAGTTCTATAGCTAATAATCAGACCCACATTTTGACTGATACCAAAGCTTCACCTATTTTTTTTTTCCTTTTTCCTTTTCTATAAATTTATTTTTTGGCTCTAAATTGAATGTCTGTCTCTGGTATGACATTGAAGACCATTAATAAGAAATCTATCTTTATGTTTTCATTACAACCACACTCCAAGCTTGCCCCAACTCATTTCCCATGGTCTCAATCACATATTTGAAAAATAATCTGCTAACGAGATTCAGTAATTAAAGGTAGCTCAAGTGCTAAGAAGGCATAAGAGGACACCTGCTGAGATGAGCATCAGTCATCTCCTTGTGTAACATCCGCTAACCAATAGTAGGGAGACAGCTTCCGGCCCCGCCCATTTGACACGTACTTATTCTAAGAAGACCCCATTCCAAGTGTACACTTTAGTCCTCCTTGTCGCTATGAAAATGCAACATGACACTTTACTGCTTTGATGTCACCGCCCCCTTTTTACTTCCTTTTGACACTCAGAAAGTATTTTATACCGGCTCTTCTTTTATTGCTATAAAATATATTTCTTTTAAAAAATAATTACACTAAATATGAGAACTACTTATTCTTAACAATTGCCTTCTGTTTCCACGGCTGCTGGCAAATAAGAACCAAAACAGGACCAACATGTATCTGCAGAAAGAGAACTGTGAAAAAGACAAAAAAGACCAACATGAAAAATGTCTCTACCTGGAAGGAGGATGTGGAGAAAGCATGTTCTGAGACTCACATCTCATGGGGCACTGCTGTAGGAACTTGAAGGATGACTAAGCCCCAAATTTTGAAATGGCTACAAACTTTCCTTCTTCCTTAACTCACAGTCTCCTGGAATACTTCCCTTTTGCCTCACTTTCATCAGATCTCTTAGGTTTGTCCATTGCACGTTTTTTCCGCTCTCAAATTGAGGTCTCCAATGGTTTTCATTTTCTGGGATTATCATGTATAATTTATGATGTTACTTTTTTATGTGCAAATATAAATATTCTCATTGAATCCCTTCCCATGTTGTCTATTTCCTGTGCACCCTTTATCCCTTCATTTCTCTCTCTTGAGTCAAAGGTCAACAGCGTGATGAGTCACAAAATAGGAAAAAGTGCACTGATCATCGTAATTTAGGGAGATAGTGATTTCCGTTCTCAGAGATATTTAGTCTGCGGATGTCTATCTACAGTCATTTACGATTCTGATCAAAAGAATTCCTGCAAATTCTGCATATATTTGGAAACACAATGTATTTCAGAGACAGCGTTCATGTGGGTATATCTTAGAATCTCACTTGAGATCCAAATACAGTGTGACCATAAAGTCATGGTGCACTTTTGACCGGTCACAGGACACACTGTATAGGTCTTAAGTACCTGGCTAATCTGGGTCTGGGGAAGAAAGCCAGTAGCTCTTCTTTCATGTTCTTCAAAAAGAAACCCTGCAACACAAGACATGTCCATTACTCTGTCTTCATTCTCTGTGACCCGCGTGCAGGCTTCGGAGAGGAATGAATGTGCGTGGAGTGCCTGCTCTCTGCTGAGCACCTGGGCTGCTTAGTCGCCTCAGAACCCCCCGTCTCCATCCTGGCTTGAAGTCTGATGAAACTACGTACTTTAAAATGACCACATCATTGAGTCTCACAACGCACATTCATGTTCTTTCCTAAAGAAACAGTCTTTCCAAAGTAAAGCCCATTAATGCAACCTGATTATAGAAGGAATGATCTGAACATGATCTCCGAAGTCATATTGTGACAGGATGAAATGCGGCCTGCCCATACCCACCCACACACAGAGCGCGCGCGCGCGCGCGCGCGCGCGCGCGCGCACACACACACACACACACACACACACACACACACACGGTATAGATTCATACTTTTTTTTTTTTTTTTTTCTGTCGAGGAGCAGGGAAAAAAGGAAACAGTTCTATTCCTTCCCCTTCTGTGTTCAAAGGCTGGATTGGGGCCAGTGTCCTAATCAGTTCTCATTGGCCCTGGAGGAATCAGAACCTTTTGTAAAATATAATAAAGGGCATAAAATCACGATAAAATGCATGAAAAAGCAGTGCCTTTGGTTAGGGAACTAGAAATAATTCAGCAGAACAGATGGATTGCATTGGTTTGGTATTATTGAGAACATGAAAGGGCTCATTTTGTGGCAGTTCCAAGCTAAGAGAAAATGTCCAACTTAAATTTGACAAGTCAAAGTACCTGCCTCTGCTGGGGGAGACCCCATTTTCTTTAATCATTTTCAAAGTGGTGACATATTAGGCAAGAATTTCCACTGAAAATATCTCATTTTCTGAAAATATTTCATCCAGTGTCCCTGAATAGAGAGATGTGGGTTTTTTTTGTACAAAAATCCACAAGGCTGCAGACTTACAGAATTAAAGAATCATAAATGACTTATGAGTGTCAAAGTTACAAATTCCGTACTTAACAATTAATGAATTCGTTCATGGTCTGTTCATTGTTCTTGATACACTTTTCTCTCTTAAGCAAATAAAACATCCAGTCTCATGCATATGCCTAGGTGCACCGACTGGAGTCTTCAAATACTACAACAGCCAATTGTTTCTTTAAATGTTCCATAAAAGATAGTTTCAATCCCCTCCCCTTAAGTGCATTCTCTCTTTCCACATATCATTCATCATCTACTAACCTGTTCTCCTCAGAGCTCTCTTATAAAGAAAAGGTAGTGAAAACTGGGAAGGGCCGGGCAGCCCAACATGCTTTTGCTCTTTTCTGTTGGTCATATGGAAAGAAAGAATTGGAAGTTGGGAGTCTTGAGTTCTGGGTTGTGACTCTCCTGTGTCCTTAATGCGCCCAAAGGCAGCTCTAAGTTACCTTTCTGGAGGTTTGACCAAATTATTTCAAAGCTTCCTTTTAGCCCTAAAGTAATAAGATTCTATGTGAAATAACACAATAAAAAGTCAATAAAATATCCTTTATTTTTATTTATAGGTTCACCTTAGGAAAGCTAATATATAATTGAAATGAAACATTACTATGGTTGATGCAAGAGAGGAGATCGGACTATGAGGGTTTTCAAAAGGACTCAAAATATTCTTTGAAGCCCATTTTTTATAGACTTCATTATAATTGAAAAACAAGAACAAATTTTAAACTCATATTTTTAGCCTAGGGCAACTTTAAAATAATGAATAATTTTCCCAATTAAAAAAAATATTTTTATGTATGTAACTTTGGAGTTGGTGTCACTGTTATTTATCAGGTTAATGCTAACTCTGGTTACTTTCCATCTTGAAGTATTTGACTTCATTTAGCTTAGGAGGTTGAAACTTCATAAACTTAAGTTGACTATTTAGGGCAGTGATTTTCGACACAGGCTGCAACTTGGAATCAGATGAGGATGTTTAAAAAGTAAAAGTATGGATTCCAGGGTCCTACCTAACAAAGCTTCAGATTAACTTTTCCTGGGTTCAGTCTGGCATTCAGGTACTTAGAACCACCCCATGGGTTTTAATGGGCAGCCTGTGTCGAGAACCACACGTCAGAGGGAACTGTCTATTCTTCCTGTTCCTAAGTGAACTCAAGATGCTGATGCTGTACTGACTAACCAACATTTGGGACTAAAGAGTAGCTAAAATAAATGGTTGGCACACAGAAGCCTGGGACACACAGGCATGCGTACACACACAAACACACAATTCTATCTGATCTTCAAAATGGCAAGTGCCTTCAACTTGCCTATAATAGTGTTTTGGGGTGTTTTTGTTTCTTTGTATTTTTCTGAAGTGAGAAGCGGGGAGGCAGACAGACAGACTCTTGCATGCACCCAACCAGGATACACGCAGCAAGCCCACCAGGGGGCGATGCTCTACCCATCTGGGGTGTTGCTCCATTGCAACTGGAGCCATTCTAGCGCCTGAGGTGGAGGCTATGAAGCCATCCTCAGCGCCCAGGTCAACTTTGCTCCAGTGGAGCCTTGGCTGTGGGAGGGGAAGAGAGAGATAGAAAAGAGAGGAAGAAAGATGGAGAAGCAGATGGGCGCTTCTCCTGTGTGCCCTGGCTGGGACTTCTACACGCCAGGCCCATGCTCTACCACTGAGCCAACCGGAAAGGGTCTATAATAGTGCTTGATTCAGTGATTACAATTAATTTAAAAATATTTCAGGGCATTGAGTAATTTCAAAAGCACTTCAGGAAAAGAGCAAATCTCATTCAGTAAGAAAAGTCTTAGTGCTAAGAAGCATATGTACTATATATTTTTTAATATTTTATTTCCAACCATTTCAAATCACTATGCTCATCAGAAAGTTTTTAAAAAAAGTTATCCCGTAATGTAACTGCTCAATTTTCACAATTTTATGTAATTGAACTACCTATATTGTAATTATTTTTAAACATCAGTGTAAATGAACAATTTAATCGTTTGGGTCAAAGCACTGCTTTTTTTATATAAACAATAATCATATATAAAACAAATGATTATGATAAATAATTTCTGTGTTACTTTAACACTACAATTTTCAGATGGTTCAAAAATATAACTTTGTTTCTGTTAATAAATATTGGGTTAATAAGTTGCTGTTTAAAAAGTATCCTGGATTACTTTCCAAATGGACTAAGAAGGGCAGAGTGACTTCTTTGCTTTTATTGCTTGTTCTCTATATTATCTCTTCCTGTTTTGCAGAAGTAAAAAAAATAAAAACAAATAATTCCAAATTGTCTTAATTCTGATTGTAGACTGCACAAACATTTTTAATGTATTCATCTGCCTGTGTGCACTCTACTGTGATATACAGATATTTCTCGGAATAATGACATAATGTACCCTGGTTTACTCATCACGTCTAGCTCATTTGCACCACTCCCTAAGATTGCTATATCTTTAGAGATAATTCACAAGACGTCCAGTTTGAGAGTGTTTTTTTTTTTTTTTTTTTTTTTTACTGTGTTGTGGTTAGATTCTAAAACACAAAAACACATTTATTTTTTGCAAACTAAACAAAACAGTAAGCTGTTATGTGCTGCCATCTAGTTAGATTAGTCTATAAAACAAATATTTAATTAAATTTCCATTACCTTGCAGTATTCAGTGCTTTCTGTGTAGCACTGATATCAGAAAATGTGCACATTCCAAAAGTGTTTCTCAAAAGGGTATTGTATTTCTTTATTTAAATTTGCAAAAGGTATTTTTAAATCACCTGTGTGTGTGTAGGAAGGTGTACTGGACCCCCTGGCCCCGAGCTCCTTGGCATCTTAAGATTTTACACTAAAACTGCTCTTCACTTTTCTCATTGGAACTGTTGAGAAGTCCCAGAGGGGCAACAGTAGGTTGGTTTTGTGTCCCAGAATTGTTTTGTAATTAGTCCGTGTTGGCACTTGAATAAAAGACTTAAACATCACAGGACAGTGTGTTGCTTATGGTTTTTGCTTAGGAATTAAGGGAAACAAAGTTATTCAATACTAGTCACAAAGAGGCAATGCAAAGTCCACATAATGTGTAATCCAACAAAAGCATCATAATAAAATGTTATTATTCTCAAAACAAATGTGAGAGCAAGCAAATGTCTGTGGGTGGCTTGGTGGGGCTGAGAGTCATGAGCACTTCTGGAAAAACAACTGCAAGTGCATTTCTAACAGATGATGGGTCAATCTGCAAGCTTTTAAGCACAGAAGGGCACATTCTTTTCTGCAGCGGCACACGGAGTTTAGAAACCTGGCTACCTAATCGAGAGGCTTGTTCTGCAAGAGGACACCCATGAGCCATCTAGATCTACAGTGTGTCCGTAAAGTCATGGTGCACTTTTGACCGGTCACAGGGCAAAAGTGCACCATGACTTTACGGACACACTGTATTTCTATGGTAACAAAAAAGCTGCTGGTTTTGCTTTTTCTCCCAACTGAATCACTAAACAAATTATGGATGACACAACAGAGGAAAAATTAAATGGTATTGACATGAAGGCCTATGAAGCACCTCAATATTTTAAAAACTGTGACATGTCAGGCCCAAGGAAGATAACCCATGTTACCGCTGTAACCAGACATAATGAGGACTAATGTTTCTCTGGCCGCTAATCAGGACAAGCAAGCACAGACAGTTTACACTATAGCTTACAAACTAAAAGCAATGTGTTTGCTAGAATAGCCCAAGAGTTTTGTCTACGCTTAACCAGAGAAAGTGTTACGTTCTAGATGAACTCCTTAGCCATCGCATTTCGTACGTTAGAACTGGAAGAGATCTTAGAATATGTCCTGCCTAACACCCTCATCTTACACACGGGAAAAGCAAAGATCAGCAGGGTTAAATGATTTAACAGAAGTACACAGATAATTAGCGGCAGGACTGAGATGAGCCAATGTTGAACAGTAACCTCTGGAGAATCCACTGTGGTTCATTTTCTGCACTGCCCCATGAAATGACACAATACACAAGTTTGATTTGTGGATCAGTGGATTGTTTTGAAACAATTCTGTGTCTTCCAATTGCCATCTTTTCTATCGTATCATTGTTTAATTGCAAAACTGACCACTCTGTCGAGGGAGAAAAGCTGACCCCGCTCTGTGTGCCAGCAGAACGGAGACTCCCTACAGGTGACCCCAGTGAAACAGTTACCCAGACAGCCAGAGGAACAGGGATGCAGGCAGAAGGGGGGCATCTTCCACAGGAGGTCCAGGATACCTCCACCCGCACACTCTGACACATGAACATCCCTTCCTCTAGCTCTTGCTTGGAGGGCCCCTCTGGTGCAGCTAACACGATGGAGGCTGCTGACCACAGTTGTTCTCATTTTATTTACTCCCCCAGCTCAATCAGTGAGTGTTTAAAATCACTGCCATATAAAACCCGTGACTCCAAACCCCTGGCGGTAGCAATGCACTAGAAGGCTGTGATCCGCCCATGCGCATCCGGAGTGGCTGGGATGAGACTCCAGGGTGTGTGACAAGGACTCGGAAGGTAGAAGAAGATATAAACAGCTCTGCCTCAGTGGGCAGAAGTGCAGGCAGACCGCCAAGCTGGAAAGCGTTCACGGGAGATGCAAAAGGGAGGCAGGAACGTCCACCGCAAGGGAGCCTGCTCGCTGGTCTGTGGGCTCCGTGTGGGATTGCGTAGACAACAGGAGGGTTTGGCCTCCAAATTACATTATCAAAACCATGAAAACCTTAACGTCAACTCTGAAATTCACAGGTGGGAATGAAAACCCTCTGCTACGTGATATGCATGCTACCAACAAATGATAAATAATGCACCTGCACTCAGGAAAGAATCAGAGAAATAGCTCGAGCTCCAGTTCCTTCACTGGGGTGTTCTGAGGTAAAGGATACGTTTGGTCAAAAGGTGAAGTTCAAATACGAAAAACATTTGATAATTCTACTATAAACATATAATAACAGGTGCAACTGAATCTGTGCACACTGTTCTGGCGTATTCATTCCCAGCCCCAGCACTGAATGAACCATAGACATTATCCATGATTTGATGTAAGAAAAATAACTGTTTATAGCTCCTGTGAGATGTGATAAATTATTTATCTTCAAAAGAGAAAATCAATCATGAAAATAATTTAACATGAGAAATAAATGCACTGAATGAATGACTGCATCTTCAAAAGGCAGCTATTTTTACTACAGTGTGTCCGTAAAGTCATGGTGCACTTTTGACCATGTGACCGGTCAAAAGTGCACCATGACTTTACGGACACACTGTATTTTGTAGAGAAGAAGGATCAGATTGATATTATTACACTATCAAATATAGGCAAAGTCACCTGACTCTGAAAACCATTCTGACCACTTTGTGCATTTCGAGTTCAACTGAAGTATTTGCCAGTTTCACTTTAAACTAAATTGGCTTTGAGTAGTAATTTTCTCGACTTCATTTTGGGTTGCCAAATATTAATTAACTCAAAAATAGTAAAAACGATTGCATCTCTAGCAGAGTATAGTGAATTTAATATGGTCTTAATGTATCAGTTTCCCCATGACACACACTAATCAAAATATTAGCTCTTCAATTTTTTCCCAAACTTGAAAGCGAGCCTTTTTGAATGATCACTTTTACTTTTAACTTTTGAAAGCCTAAATAAACAGATTTTTCTAAATAAAAAATGGGACTCATCAGGAACCTACAGAAATGAGTCAAGAAATACCGATGAGTGTATTCAAACCTCTACTATAAAAATATAAAAACATCAGCCACATCAATAAAAAGAAGTTACTTTTCTTGGTAAGAAAACAGTTAATCTTCTAAATATATTCATTTCCATAAGACAAAACTGGTCTATATCTGAGTTCAAAATCACTTATAATAAGGAATCACAACTACTTAGCACTTAATAGTTCACGGAGAGTTTCTCAGACAACTCAGTAAATGTGACCTATTTGGAAACAAGAATGCAATCATAGCACACATCAGGCAGCTGCTCAGTCCATCAAGGCTGCCTGAGTGCCTACTGTGTGCCCCGCCCAGGCGGGTCATGAGATCCATGCTACTCGTGCCAATGATGGTTCATCAATCATGCTGTTGGCGCTATTGAGTTAACATTTTTCTTCTACTGCCCAAATGAATACTGGCCTCTTTACATGATTTATTTAAGTAAGTAAAAGAGTGAGGCCAATTCCGGATTACCTCACATTTATTTAGCAGCCCGGTTTCTTGCAGCCGTGACCAGATGCTTTGGATCCGTCCAGCGTGCTCGGGGTGGGCCGTAGAGCTGCCACAGATGCACTGGTGCTTCAGCATTAGGGGGTCGTAGGCAATTCCTTCAGGACAAAGGAGGCACAGCACAAGACAGAGGAATGGTGCAAGTTAGATGGCAACATGATTACTCAAAAAAAGGTATTTAAAAAAAAAATACATTTACAAAGAGAAAAAATAATACATATCCACAAACTCCCGGGAGCACATAAGAGCTAGTTTGTCCTGTGAATCTGGATAGATAGGCAAAAACGGCAACCCCGATCAATCAGTCCTTGGACCCTAGCTTAGGAAATCTGTCAAGTGCATGAAAATGGTAACACTTAAAGAAAATATTTTAAAACTTTAGATTAAAAAGCACACATTTTATCAGTATCTTAAATCATTATGAAATATTTTTAGACAGATTAATTCAGTTCATAGAGGTTTACATTTTATCACCGAAGCCACAAAATGAACTGACTCTTTAACTTGTGAATTTGCTTCCTGAGTAATTCTTGCCTCACTTTAGATCAGGTTACGTCTTTGTAATAAATTGGGACATTTCCCAACTGCCTGTCTGTTCTCCTGAACAGCTCCTTCAAAGTTGAGCAGAAAGACTTTCTCCTTTGCTGACTGTGCTTTTCTCCTCGTTTATGCCAATCCGTAACCAATATGGATACTGTAGATTTTAGAGTGTTGTGGGACAGCTGAAGTGTTTCTTTTAAAAAATGAATAAGTCAACTGCAATCCCTGTAGTAGAAATTACAGAGCTACTTAATGAATAAAATCTGCTTTTAAATTACCATGAGTTAACCTATTTTATATTTCAGTTGGACCAGATGATGGCAAAAGTTTTATAAAAACTTGATGAAATAAACTACTAGAGATACATAAAATATGACCAGTAAAGCAAATTGCATGATAATTATAACTGGTTAAGTTTGAAAAGATTTCTACCCTTAATCCAATTCCTTGAGGGGAACACATGTTACTTAAAAAAAAAAAATTCCTGACATAAGAAATTATTTAACCAATATTCCAATAAATTACCATCAAAATTCATCCTTTGGGGACAGAAAAATCCATGTTAAGATATTAAAAAGCATGCTCTGGCTGGGTAGCTCTGTTGGTTAGAGCATTATCCTGATATGTCAAGGTTGTAGGTTTGATCCCTGGTCAGGCACATACAAGAATCAACCAATGAATGCATGAATAAGTGGAACAAACTGATGTTTTTTTTCTCTTTCACTCTCTCTTAAAACAAATCAATAAAAAATATTGAAAAGCTAAAATAGGTATCTAGTCAAGAACAATAATTACCAACCATTTGTGTTTTAAAGGAAGTAATTAATTAATGCATATTATTCTCCCTTTGACTTAGAGCATGGGTCCCCAAACATTTTACACAGGGGGCCAGTTCACTGTCCCTCAGACCGTTGGAGGGCCAGACTAGAAAAAAAAACTATGAACAAATCCCTATGCACACTACACACATCTTATTTTAAAGTAAAAAAACAAAACGGGAACAAATACAATATTTAAAATAAAGAACCAGTAAATTTAAATCAACAAACTGACCAGTATTTCAATGGAAACTATGGGTGCAGATGCATCCTGTGCTCCTCTCACTGACCACCAATGAAAGAGGTGCCCCTTCCAGAAGTGCGGCGGGGGCCAGATAAATGGCCTCAGGGGGCCGCATGCGGCCGCAGGGCAGGCCGTAGTTTGGGGACCCCTGACCTAGAGTATCATATTAGAAGAATGTTACTTAAGAAGGAAAAACCTTTGTCCCTGAGTATTCTAAGATCTTGCAGAAAGAAGACATATATATATTTGAAACCATGTGGTGAAAATTATGTCTAATATATATATAATTTTGCTGTTCTGAATAATACCCATTCCTAAGATTCAAACGACTTCAAACTCTATCTCTAGACCCCTTTGTCTCCCATTTTCATCCTCAGTGCTGATCCCTTTACACTTGCACACTTGTCTATGCAACTGCCCATTCAAAATTTCCATTAAGATGTCTGTTTTGAGTTCCTGGTCTTAAACAGCACACAGGGTTTCCGATTGCAGGAAAGGACATTATATCCCACCATCACTCATGTAAGAAATCTTAGTGTCCTCTCGACACTCCCTAGCCAATGAATCAACAAGTTGGGTCTATTTTCCCTCCAAAATACATCTTGAATTACTCATTTCTTATCTCCAGTGCCAAAACCATACATAATCCACGGTCCTATTATCTCCAATTTGAACTTCTGAGATAGCCCTGTAATTGGCTACTTGACCTTCCCTCTATTCCTTTTGCCTCACAACAGAAGATACTTTTGCTTAAATCCTTTGATGACTTCACTGAATGGAGTAAGTTTCCTCAGTCAGCCCGAATGTAGGACCCTTCCCTTCTCTGCAGTTTCATCTCACACACCTCCCTCCCTTGATCTGTATTTCTTCCACAAAGGCCTGCCTTTCATTTCACAAAAGGATCAATTTCATACCAGCATTGTAATCATCATACATGCTCTTCCATCTATGCCAAAATTCTTCCTTCTGGCCCTTACTTGGCTAATTTCTATTCATTTTCAAGACTGTTTTAATCTCATTTCCTCTCCTAGCATTCCCTGAGATCTCATAATACACAAAGTATGTACATGCACACATGGCATCTTCTAGGTCTTCAGAGTATTTATCACAATTACTTAATTGTTTTATAAACTTGTTAATTGTTCATGTCTACATCTGGTGAGATCTATGGAAGCACAGACTAGAGTTGTATTGTTTACCTCTGCTCTCTTAGTGCCTGTGAGGATGCCTGGAATATAACAGGTCCTCAAAAATATTTTCAAGTGAATAAATAAAAATCATAAATACAGGGTGGGGTAAAAGTAGGTTTATCATTGTGAGTATGCAAAACATGGAGTTTATTCTTATAATATTATTTATTAACTTTGGTATTATTTTTCCATATGAACAACTGTAAATCTAATTTTGCCCCATCTTGTAAATGAATAGATGCAAGGTCAGATATCTCCCTTTTAAAGACTCCCTTGATGACAATAACTTGTAGATCTCATTGGACTCCTGAAGGTCTCATAGCCTTACTTCTATAGTATAGTACCTATGATTTTATAGCTTATCTTCCTAATGGCAAGTATCTCTGATATGGGCATTAATTTTACTCGGCTTTATATTTCTAAATGACATTTTACATAAAATAAAGTTCAAAGGAAGACACAAAGAAAGGCAGAAAGGAAAGTAGGTAGTCATAAAAAGTAACATTCCAAAATGTAAGGACTCATAGGGCATGTCTCTGCAACTCACATGTATCAAATATTTATGAGTTGCTATTGCATAAGGGAAATGGTTTAACATATTTTCAACCACAAGTTCATAATACACAAAGTATAAATATCTAGTGATAGGTGGAGATGAAAAAATGTAGTATCCCCCTCATTCTGAAAACATACTCCTTAAGAAGAGAGATTCTAATCATTAAGTTGCCTGATTTTTTTACTGTTTCATCTCTTGACATAGCTAACTTCACCTCCATAGTGATTGTTCCTCTTTTAACATTTACTCTATAAAGCACTGCCAAAAAAATGATGAAACAGGTTCTGGTAGCTGAAAGTTATTGCCAAGTATCTGGAGATTATAACACAAAGTCCAGGAGCTCTTGGAAAGACATTTAAATTTAAGGGGAAATAAATAAAGTCTGGAACCTTAAACCTCCACTTACTCATCTTCATGATGTAGCAACGAGGTGTTAACAGGTAGACTGCAAGGTGAGACTGGAACCTCATTCTTCAGTTCATTGTTTCCCCTGTTCTTTTCTCCTCTCCTTTCCTTCTCATTTTTCCTTACTCTTTTCAGAAACAAAGATTTATTGGGCAAGAAATAATCCTGTTCTTCTCTTTCGGATTCATATGGAATTCTACTTTTCTTTTACCCTTTCTGACCCATTGGGTTACCACTTGCAACATAAATGAATGGATCCATCTCTCTCTTGATCAATGGGATGAGTTAAAATTAGATGTGGTGAAATACATAAGAGCCTTAATATAAAGTCTTTCCCTGCATATGAAATCCTATTAGTTTATTTTCTAACAAAAGAAAAACCCTAAAAAATTTTGATATATATTTTAGACTTTGGGCACCCTCTTTTAGTTTTATTAAACAAAATAAGTAGTTGAAGTACTTAAACTGTTTTAATGGCTTTCACAAAAGTTGGTTCAGTTGTGAGCCATGATTCTATTTTGCATTAGACTCTGACTAAAGAGATATTACAATGAGAGAATTTACTCCCAGATTACGTAAAGTAAGCTAGCGCTGGAGTAAAGAAGGCTTTAAATTGTATTGGGTGATAAAAAAGATAAAGCCAATCAAGTTCATTTGCTATTAAATTCTTGCTTTAGTAAGTCCCAGTTAGTATAAACAAGCACAATTATACCATCTTCTGTCAATGCCTTGTTGCGAACCCATGGCCAAGCCTCCTCTCTGTTAGAAACAGCTGGATAGAAGAGATGTCTAAGATAAAATACAGTGCCCTTCCCTTGGCCATCAGAACACATAAAATACCATGTCTTGGCTTTAAACAGAATAAAAAAAAAAAAAAGCAACTCTTAAATTGATTATTCCTCAAATTCCAATACAACATAAAATCCATTTGAATATGTGGCAACCTGACTCTACAACACACCTTCTTCATTGTCACTCTAGCAGCTGCGTGAGTATGTGCTCTTCTTGTCCATCCTAAAATCATCTTCAGCCAGGATCTGTGCAGGGCCACCGGGTAGTAGCTACACAGCAGTTTCTCTGTCTTGGTCATTCCAGTCTCACAGAAAATGAACTGAAGACTTCATCTTCCAACAACTGACTGAATTCAGACATTTCCTCCTTCGAACATTGCTTTGCTCTGTACAAAAATGGGCCAGTGTGGCTACTACAACTAGCCACTGAGAATCCACATTGAGGGTGAAGGTTTGAATAGTGTACCTTGAAAATTGTCTAAACTTAGTATTAAATAACTTTTTAGTTGTATCAAAAAGTATAGCTTTTACAGAATGGATTTAACCAAATACCTTTACGACATATCTGTTTTCCTTACTTTTTAGTGGAACAACTATTAAGGGTGTCACTTTCTTCTGAAAAAATCCCTGAAATATCACCAAAGAACATAACAGAATGTCACTTCTGAATTTATTTTTTTGTGACAGAGACAGAGAGAAGGACAGATAGGAAGGGAGAGTGACAAGAAGCATCAATTCTTTGTTGTGGCACCTTAGTTGTTCATTGACTGCTCTCACATGTGCCTTAACATGGGGGCTCCAACAGAATGAACGATCCCTTGCTCACGCCAGCAACCTTGGGCTTCAAGCCAGTGACCATGGGGTCATGTCTATGATCCTACGCTCAAGCCAGTGAGCCCACGCTCAAGCCAGCAGCGATCTCAAGATTTCAAACCTAGGTCCTCTGCATCCCAGCCTGATGCTCTACCCATTGTACCACTGCCAGATCCGGCACCACTTTTGATTTTTTAAGTATATCTACAACAAATAGATATTAAAGAGTTGAAAGGAGTTTAATGCTTAAAATTATTTCTTTTCAAACATACTACCCATGAAAGCCTGAAGAGTTCATCCCTAAAATAAAGCTCAATAGAAAAACTAAAATGAATTTTGAGATGATGTGGATTATAGGGCTAGGCAGACTACCGGGGAAATTTAAGGCGGGATTTAAGCCAGAACAATATGTGGAGGAGAAAAGTTAAAACTATAAATTTCATTTCCTTTGGATTTGGAAAAGTACTAAGTAAAAGTTACCAACGACATAAATGTTTTTAATCCCAATGACAGTGGAGAGTCTATTAGTAGATATATAAATTATATGCTTTGCATGATTCAAAATAATTGTTGAATCTTTTTCTTTTATGAATTTAACTGTTAGGATGCATGTTTTTAAGGTCAAATAGGACAAGAAGGTTTTTCTCTACTAAATTATGTAACTTGAAATCAAGTAACTATTCTTTCACCAGAACAATAATTAACAACTAACTTTTACTTTCAGAGGTTATACATTTGAACGACTATATTCATAAGTGCTTAGTCTATATATCTATATATGTATATGCTACACAAGTTATTATATGTGGATTCAACTATAATTTATTGAGTGCCTATTAAGTGCAAAACCCAGTGTTTTAAAAATATAAATCTATAAAATTTCTTATTTAGGCAAGAAATATATCTCATCAAGTCCATTAACTATTAAATAATCTCAAGTTATTTTCCATGCTTGTGTTTGGAGTATAAACTCTGATAAAGACTAGGATACTAACATTAAGGAAAAGAAAGTAATCGTCTGAAATGAACAGTCTTTAGACTAAATGATTAGGTTATGCCTACGTCATGGTTATATTATTGGGTTTGCACTGTACCTTTTTGCCTGGATTCCTCTAACGCCTACGAAGCCTGTCCATCTGACAACACTTTCTTCTCAAACTTCTAAGACCATTCAAATATTCAGAGACCTTGCTTCATTCATATTGAAGGAACACATAAAAGGAAACCAAAGAATATGAGAAAAGGGCCGCTCCTCTTAACCAAGAAAAGAAACTCTACCAGTAGAATTATAACAGTAGACAGCAGCATACATGGGAATAACACCACAAAAATTTAGTTAAGCTCACTTTTAAAATAAGGAAGTGATTTTGAGTGAATGGAATTGGCATTATGATAGGTTGGTTGTGACTCCGTGTTCTCTGAAAGCTTATGGCTGAATACAAACCACTTTCAGGAAAGAGAATCAAGCTGCAGTTCTTAAAGGCTATGCTCAAAAGCATTCCTACAAGAAAGCATTCATCTACATCATGTATTTGGCTTTGAACAAAAACTCTCTGACGACTAGCGATAGATCCAGGCAAGACAGATCCAAGTGGCTTCTGATCACACTGGGCTGTAGCCCTGGGTCGTCTGGAATACGGGGGTAAGTCTGTTCTGCTCCAAGTAATAAAGGGATCAGAGGCAGTGGCTAGTGTGGTAAAAGAAATACATCCAAATATACCCAGCCTGTAGTTTTCTAGTATGGAATGTTGGCCTGTGGTATAACACATTATAAAAAGTAGCTCCTATACATAGTTTTTAAAGATGTCTGTCAAAGTTAAATAACTTGCTCATTTCATTCATTGATTTTTAAATAAAAGATGATATCAAGACTTGGGAATGTGAGTTCAAAAGAAGTTTTGTTTCTTATTTTAATTTTTCCAAGCACAAAGGGTCATGTGAGGTCACAGAAGCCATAAAAAGAAATTCTGATTTCTGAAAATTGATTCAAAAAATAAATCAGATAACCTATGAGAGCCTTTGTGGAGGAAGGTACATTTGAATTTTCCCCTGGCTGCATCCAAATTATGAGTCCCTTAGGCTACAGTATCTTTCATTTGATCAGCCACAGTTTGAGAGCCTGGAACAAGAATGGGGTCCAACAAATATAAAACGACCATAGCACAGTTCCTTTGTAGAGGGAATGGCACCCCTTTTTGTGTGTATGTTCCAGACTTGACATTCCTCTGACATTGGAATTATCCGGTGTGTTTTCCTCTGTAGCCAGGTCCTGAAATATCAAACACAGCTGTAGGCAAAGGAATAGGTTGGTTAAATAGCCCACCCAGAGGTGCCATAATAAATGGAAATGGAACTAACTGTAGAGAATTAAGCTTGGTTTGCTTGGCAACATTATCTCTCATGAGTCATTTGTACGTGAAGTCAGAAGAAAACTGTAAAACCAAAGAGCAAGGAAAACAAACGGGGAGGAACACTCTTTAGATTTAAATGTAGCTGGACAACATACATTTCATAGAGGCCAGGACTACCAGCAGAAAGACACTGAGGAACACCACTAAAAAAAATGTAGGGATTTTTGTTTCCAAAAGGGACCCATGCACCTGTTGATGTGTTTTCCAGGCCCTTGAATGATAACAATTTATGAGGCTTTTAATACTAAGCCCAAGATTTATCAGATGTGCTGTTTGTCTTGTGGCCAATATAACCTCATAAAATTTAGGTTGCATTGGTTAAAATGGAGCGTTCTGCTATTGGAGTTATTCAGAGCATCTAAATCGGTTAATCCTACAAGAACGGTACATTTAGCCTGCCTATTAGGGAGAGCCTTGAGGGATTCCTACCAGTTGCAGAGCCAGGCTGGAGGGGGCGGTCCTTGGCTGGGTGAGGTAAAATGGAGGCAGCGGGAGAGGAATGCGTCCTGGAGACAAGATGATGTTTCTCTAATCCATCGATGCCAACCGCAGCCAGCTGAGCTTGGCGCACCGAGAGTGCACGTGCGTGCCGGGGTTCCAGGAAGGGCTGTTGCCAAGAAAGAAAGAAAAAAAAAAAGCACAGTAGAAAGAAATGTGAGACAGGCATTGAGGGAGACACTGAGAGCGACATGTCAACAAATTAAGTTCATCAGGTCAGCGACATAATAAACAGTGTGAAGGAAAAGGGGGGAAAATAGAGAAAGGGGGAGAAAAAAACAAGATCGAGTCAATAAATCCATTCAACAGATGTTTTCACACTGACAGCCAGGGCCTGTCTGCCCCGCGAAGGAGGAGGTGATGGCAGGAGGCCTGTCAGTTTGAACAGATTGAAAGAAACAGACCTTTAACCTCAAGAGGGAACATCGACTTAAGACTCATTTCCTATCTTGATACCAATGTTTTAAATACAGCTCCAGAATCATTGCAACACAAAGTGGGGGAACAATTCAATTGCTTCCAAACTGCAAATGAGCTCGATTCTGAAATGTCTATCTTGGTGTCATTTCAGCAATCTTGTTAATGAAATCTAAGAGATCCTAAAATTACCAATTAAAGGGCTCTAGTCAGAAACCTTTCAGGCTTCTTATGATGCAGGGTAGGTTGCGTGGTAGAGTCTCAATACTACAAAAATCATTAGTTTCTTGTATAGAGTGTTAAGTATCATCTTGGTGATTTTACAATGTTATCATTCTTCATACTTCTCAAGTGATCAAATCAAAGAACCCGAGTTTGGAAGCTTCCAGAAGATTCACTTAGTCGAGTCCTCTGGCTACAAAAAAGGCAATTGCTAAAACACAGATCAACAGCTAATTTAACTATCAATATTACACAGTGAATATTTCAAGTATTTCCTCTGTTTTCAACATCAGGGAATTTATAACCTTTGGGTTGCTTTTTATGTTTCTTTCAAACATAGAAAATAACTAAAGAGTGATTCAAAAGGTGATCTTTGCATGCTTTGGATAAGTGAACTGATACTCAAAAAGTCTTTTAAATGCAAGTCCAATTCCTATAATTTAAAAAATGTACGTACCCTTTTGATCTACCTGGCTAGCATTTACTTTCTGAAGACCTAATACCAACATCACTTCTCCTTAATGAAGTCCTGCTTTAAACTTTCTGTAAGGTCAGGTGTTCCCCTTCTACCCACCTTAAACACTATAAGATGCCATACTCATCTTGTAGTTCTAGCGCCAGGCTTGGTACAAACTCAGTGCACAAATTACTCAGTGAGAATGCCCACAGATCTACACGCAACACAACTGCCCCCAAGGCATACCATCTGGTTTTATGTAACTGTACTTCTCTCCCTGTATTAATTAATTAATGCTACATATAAGCAAGGGCATATAACAAATACATACTTAGTTCTAGATCATAGGCAGAGATTTTCCAATTTAGAAAAATATTAAGAATCTTTTAAAATAAACTTTTTACGTCTGTTTTGATCTGCAGAGTAACTGAACCATCAGCCAGTTGGAAGGCATTTGTCTTACGCTCAGGCTTTGGGCATTTGCTTCAACTGTTAGGATGGCTTAGTCAAGATCTAGTTCTAGTTATACGTAATACTTTTAACACATTTACAATAACCTAACTCTTGTTTTCTTGGTTAACTCTCTGTTGAATGCCCTGAGGATATACCAGTAAATTAATAAAGTTTTTCCTCTTATGGCCTTACAATCAGAGGGAATACAAATATATACCATATTTCCCCATGTATAAGACACTCCCATGTATAAGACGCACCTTAATTTTGAGGTCTGAAATTTGAAAGAAAATGTATTACCTAAAGTTATTGAACTCAAGTTTTATTCATCATAAAATTCATACAACTCCTCATCACTGTCAAATGCAAGGAAAAGAATCTACAATCACTGTATAAGACGCACCTGCTTTTTAGACCCCAAACTTTTTGAAAAAAAATGTGTATCTTATACATGGGGAAATAAAATATGGTAATTATGACTTTGGGAGTTTTCTTTCAGGAAAGGGCAATTTTTCTGCATCTGATCTAAAACACATGGGCAAACAAACATATACCTAAGTGATTGTAATATCCATCCCTCTGTCTCTTCCTACTGTAATCTCCTCTTTAACCCTCATCTA
The DNA here is from genome assembly GCA_037038555.1 of Rhynchonycteris naso. Taxonomy (NCBI): domain Eukaryota; kingdom Metazoa; phylum Chordata; class Mammalia; order Chiroptera; family Emballonuridae; genus Rhynchonycteris; species Rhynchonycteris naso. The sequence continues at coordinate 132,137,102 of CM073002.1, read as the reverse complement.
AAAATGCAGTACTCCTAAAACCAATTCATCCTCTTCCTTCCTGCAAGAATTCTCTTTCTAGAGCCCTCCTGTGAGGAAAGCTTGACACGGAATTCCCTGAAGGTAATTAATTTCCCAAAGTTTGAGGAATCTCCCAAGCCCGTCATTTGGTCTCTCCCTGACCTGAGACCAGCTTACATCAGTAGCTTCAGATCTATTCCTTTTCTATATTTTAGCCAAAATACTATCTACTGCATCACAGACATGTTCCCAGGGCTGTATTATGACTTTCATAGGCCCTGGGCACCTTTGCCTTTTGGGGCCCTTTCTTCCATAAGAAAATAAAATTAAAATTAAAAATTACATTTTATGCTTACGTTGGATTTATTATTATATGTTCATTATAATAATATTTCTTTTTTTTCATCAAAAATTAAACTTTAAAATATTTTTGGGGGCCTGACCAGGCTGTGAAGCAGTGGAAAGCATGTCAGCCTAGGACACTGAGGACCCAGGTTCAAAACCCTGAGGTCACACCAGCTTGAGCACAGGCTCACTAGTTTGAGCTCAGGGTCACTGGCTTGAGTGTGAAATCATAGATGTGACCTCAAGTTCACTGGCTTGAGCCCAAAGTTGCTGACTTTAGCAAGGGGTCACTGGCTTGACTTGAGCCTCAGCAAGGCACATATAAAAAAAAAACCTAAGCCCAAGTATAGCAATATATATGTGCTATTATAAAACAGAAGGAAGATGTTGGTGTTATTTACATGGAGTTCCTACAATGTTGAACTATTTATTGAGAGATAAAACAAAAAATATTTATTCAACAACTAAGGTGCCAAAACTACCAGCTGATGCTTCTCATCTCTCTCCCTTCCTGTCCATCCTGTGTGTTCCTCTCTCACACAAAATAAATAACTAAATAAATAAAATCTTTGTGGGGCCCCTTAAAGTATTATGGGCTCTGGGCACAGTGCTTACGGTTCCTAATGGTTATGCTGGATCTGCGTACTTATGCTTCCACCAGTCTATCTTCTCTGTATCATCTGCTCCAGGTGTGTCTATGAAGCGTCACACTGGTACTCACACATCCTCAAAGGTCCACTTTAAGTTTTACATAGACCCTTTTATGAGGTCTCACATTAAATCCATTTTCATTTTCCATTAAATTCTCATCACACTTTGTTTTTTCCCTCTCCTTTTCCCTGTCATCGTCTTTTCTACGTTAGACTTATTACATGCAATAACCGCTTACTGCTCAAACTTCGTATCAAACACATTGTTGGTGTGTTGGGTCTTTTTTATGTTTAGAGTCTCTATTGAAAAGACAGATACTAAATATTTCTAAGTTTAATGTGATTTTAATATAATAAGTGCTGTATATGAAAAATACAGAATGCTATAAAAAACTATAAAGTAACTGATGGGAAAAAGGAGCCTGGTGTAGAGATTGTGGGAACATTATCTAAGAAAGTGAGGTTTAATTTGCAAAGTGAGGAAAAATTGAATTAGCCAGGTGATGAGTGGAAGGAAGCTCTAGATATATTTTACACATGTGATTGTGTGTGTGTGTGTGTGTGTGAGAGAGAGAGTGTGTGTGAAAGTTCCATGTATAATAATGAAAATGCTTTTTTAACTGGGAACTGTATCTAACTCATATGTAAACTTATTTTCTGCTGCATTTTATATCTTTTATTATGCTTTCTCAAAGTTAAATAATTACTTGTGCATTAAGAATATTCAACAGAGGCCCTGACCAGGTAGCTCAGTTGGTGAGAGTAGTCTGATATACCAGGGTTGTGGGTTTGAATCCTGGTCAGGGCACATACAAGAATCAACCAGTGAATGCATATGTAAGTGGAACAACAAATATCTCTCTCTCTCTAAAAAATCAATAAAGTTTTTTAAAAAAGATATTCAACAGATATTTGGAAATTCAAGGCCATGATTTTTTTCAATAACATAACCATGTTTTAGATGTCAGAGGCTACTAAATATTTTTTGTTTTATCTCTCAATAAATAGCTCAACACTGTAGGAATTCCATGTAAGTAACACCAACATCTTCCTTCTTTTTTAAATAGTGCATATTTATTGCTTTACTTGGGCTTCACTGAAACCCTTCGAAATAATGCAATAACAGTTTTCTAATTGTGAAGCATGATACAAATGTTATATTTTTAATATTGAACTTCACAATGAGGCAAACAAAATCCTATTTATCCCGTCTCTCCTATTAGGAATATGACAATGTAGGTAAGAGACAAAGAACTACTTTATTCACATGTAAGTGTCCATCCAGCATCTGTTGTGTAAACAGAAGGAAACAGACCCTAGGCTGTGCTGTGTAGACAGAAAAATGAATTCGGCATGGCTCCTGATCTTCTGTGCCGACATCCAAAATTCAAGTACTTAACCCTAGTGAGTTTCATAAGGGCGTGAACTTTGGCTATTGACTCAATGGGCCAACAGATAAAGAGGGAAATGAGTGTTTCAAGGTTATTGGATTATCTTCCCTTTGCACTTTTATGCAGTTTCCAAATTTTCTCCATATGTTATTTAAAATAAACAGTTGAACCTTTCAAACACTTACTTCATTTGGACAGATTCATAATCTTTGGACCTGCGAACAGACATGGGTCAATTATCATTATTATTTTTTTGACACAGATAAAGTCAGAGAGAGGGACAGATATGAACAGACAGACAGGAAAGGAGAGAGATGAGGAGCATCAATTCCTCATTGTAGCATCTTAGTTATTCATTGATTGCTTTCTCATATGTGCCTTGACTGAAGGGCTACAGAAGAGCAAGTGACCCCTTGCTCAAGCCAGCAGCCTTGGGCTCAAGTCAGTGAACTTGGGCTTCAGCTAGTAAGCAAAGGGTCATGTCTATAATCCCACGCTCAAGCCAGCAACCCTGAGCTCAAGCTGGTGAGCCCATGCTTAAGTCATGACCTTAGGATTTCGAATCTGGGTCCTCTGCATCCCAGTCCGACACTCTATTGACTGCGCCATTGCCAGGTCAGGCTCAAATATTTTGAACCTTCTGCTAGAAACAAGACTATGGAAGAAAGAAGGATTTATCCACTTTCCAGAGTTGACTACAAATATATGCTTTCACAAATTAATTATGGCTTTTATGTATAGGGCAAATCTTAACAATCCATTAAAACACACATTATTATAGTACATATTACTCAGAGAAATATCACAAAATAGTAGTCCACTTTTATTTCAGATAGATATCACTTCTCATCAATAAAAAAGCATCTTTCTTTAGGTTTAAAACTGAAATAATATTTTTCAGCCCTGGCCAGTTGGTTCAGTGGTAGAGCATTGGCCTGGCATTTGGAAGTCTGGCCAGGACACACAGGTGAAGCATCCATCTGCTTATCCACCCTTCCCCCTCTCCTTTCTCTCTATTTTTCTCTTTCCCTCCCACAGCCAAGGCTCCAGTGAAGTAAAGTTGGCCCAAGCACTGGGGATGGCTCCATGGCCTCTGCCTCAGGTGCTACAATGGCTCCAGTTGCAACTGAGCAATGCCCCAGATATGCAGAGCATCGCCCCCTAGTGGGCATGCTGGGTAGGTCCCAGATAGGCGCATGCAGGAATCTGTCTCTCTGCCTTTCTGCTTCTCACTTCAGAAAAATACAAACAAACAAACGAAAAACTGAGATAATATTTTTAAGCTCATGCTGAAATTGATTTGAAGTATTTCACTAAAACTTTGTTTTTCTATTAGCAATTTTAATGAGAGGTAATTCTGTTCATGGTTATTTTCCATATTTCTAATTAAGTAAAAAAGCACATGTTTTTCCTCTGTATTACCAGAAAAAATAAAATTTTAAACAGTTCAGAACCTATTGTTATTAAAAATTAGATGGAGCCTGACCTGTGGTAGTGCAGTGGATAAAGCGTCAACCTGGGAATACTGAGGTCGCCAGTTCAAAACCCTGTTCTGGTCTGGTCAAGGCACATATGGGAGTTGATGCTTCCAGCTCCTCCCCCCTTTCTCTCTCTCTCTCTCTCTCTCTCTCTCTCTCTCTCTCTCTCTGTGTGTCTCCTCTCTAAAATGAATAAAATAAAATAAAAATTAGATGGATATCCAAGTTAAAATTTCATCTGTTGAGTGCCATTGAAAACTGTTAACCCATTAAATAAATAACCAACACCCCCTACCTCCATAAAAAGCATTTTTAATGAAAATATTTTGTAAATATGCAATATTGAGTTTGTTTCCTAAGCATACGTCAGTCTTTTTTTCCCTGCATTATTTAATTGGTTTATTTTACTAACAAACCATTATTCAGATAAATCTCTCAATTTATTGATATGTGTAAGACAATGGTTTGTTATATGAAGTGATTTAAGACCACTATGCCTGAATATAATCTTTCTCCTCCCACTGATACACAGAAGAGTTACTATGCATGTATTTATAAATTCTTCAATGATGCCTAGTAAGACATCAATGTCACTGGGGCCCAAATGCTTCCTAAATTATGGAAAATAGGCATTGTCATCTATTTTGAAAGTGAGTAGAAATAAGTCTTGAAGTTTTTTTGTTTCATGAGCACAATGTTCTTGCATAGAGTAATAAATACTTATCTGGGGGTGACTTACTACTGGTGATATAAGGTCATAAATCCCCTGAGCTAAGGAAACTTTAAGGTTCTGTTTTTATTATAATAGCAGTCATTTTGGGTTTTGGTTCTCTTTGGATTGTTTTGCTTTCTTGTTGCCACTGCTTAGGCTATTTTATGGCTTTTGAGTTTTACCTTTGTTCTGGATGGTGACGTGTATTCCCAGACATGTGGGTGGGGTGGATACTCATTATGCACTATAATCAATATCATCATGCAATTTCAGCAAGATCAAATACAGAAATCATCTATTACAGCATTTAATCCTTGAAATAACCAGAATTATTTGAAGTAGTTTAACAAAGGATATAATGTCAAAGTAAAAGAAAGATCATTAAAAAATAATTAGAAAAAAATTTCTATGTCTAAAGCCATTGCTTTAAAGTATATGCTCCTTCTTGTTTGGTGCTATAAGCAAACTGAATTTTCTTTCTGGTTTTCAGTGTTTTGAATTTCAGAAATCTTGCTTTAATAGAAAATTAGAATTGTAAATATGCCTAAGTTTATCTTGTAAGATGCCAAGGTCTAGTGGGAATTTACATGTTCTAAAATCCTTGTATTATTCAGGATAGGTCTAGCAGTGTTGGTTAATTTCATACTTTTTCAAGCTAAACATGTGTGTTAATTAAAATTAACTACTGGCCCTGGCCGGGTAGCTCAGTTGGGTAGAGTGTAGCCTCCTACATGCCAAGGTTAAAGGTTTGATCCTTGGTCAGTACACCTGCAAGAATCAACCACTGAATGCATAAATAAGTGGAACAACAAATCTCTGTGTGTGTGTGTTCTTTCCTTCCTCTCTAAAATAAATACATAAATTAAAACATAATTAAACTATTAAATAAATAGAAATAATGTGCATAACTTTCAAGTAGACAAATGATTTTGAAAGAGAAGCAAAACCAAGAAGCAACCTATCTAAACATAAACAGAAAGAAAAGCATTTTCTTAAAAAAGTTGAATATAACTCACAAATGAGATGCTAGAAACAAATCCCCATATATCACTAAATACAGTTGATGTGAGTGTATTTAATTTACTAGTTAAAAGATGGAGACAGTCAAATTAAAATTAAAGAATAGAAAGTCAATATTCTTTGTCAGAACAAGATTAAATTAAAATGTTCTATGAAGACATAGAAGAAAACTTCTAACCAAAAAAAAAAAAAAAAGAAGAAGAAGAAGAAGTAAAAGCTTTGTGTAGCCATGGTGAAAACAAACAAAATAAACTTCAGGTGAAAAATATTAGAGACCATATTATAAGGGTACATATAAAAAGTAACACAAAAATTCAATTTACTAAAAATTATTTTGTAACCTAATAACATAGGCTCAGAATGTAAAATGTATTTGGGCAGAACTCTAAAAAAGAGCTGAAAAACCACGTCATGGAAGCGGGTTATAATGAATTTATAACAAAACTACTGAACTCACAATTTACTAGCTTTGAGATATATTGAAATTTGTAACCAATAAACATATATTCTTACAAGCACACATATAGCAATTTAAAAATTGATCAATATAGTAGTGCAAGTGTCAACAAACTTAAAAATTAATATTTACAATGGAATATTACTCAGTTTAAGAAAGAGGGAAATTCTAACAGGTGCTACAACAGAGATGAACCTTGAAGACATTATGTTAAGTGAAATATGCCAGTCACAAAGAACAAATACCTCGTGATTCCACTTCTGTGACCCACCTGGGGTAGTTAAATTCATAGAGACAGAAAGTAGGATGGTGACTCTCAGGGACTGAGAAGAGGGCGAAATGGAGGGTTATTGTATAAGAGATACAAAGTTTCAGTTGGGAAGATGAAAATTTTCTGGAGATGAGTGGCGGTGATGGGTATATGACAATATGAATATATTTAATGCCACTTAGCTATATACTTAAATTGGTAAATATTTTTGTTACTCTATATATTTTACTAAAAAAAAAGAAATGACTATCATATAGATCATGTACCCAGCTGACTCAAAATTCTGTGTAGGAGAGGAAAGGCAGAGAATAGCCAAAATAATTTTGAAAATAAAGAGTAAGTTGGGGAGATAAGCCCAACCAGATATCTACACACACCAAAAGCTAAATCATTGAAGACAATAGGGGAGTATACAAGAATAGACTAACAAAATAGAATAGAGAGCCCAGAGCTGACCGAGTATATGGAAGCTTACTGTATAACAGAGATGACCTGCAGAGTAGGAGGTAAACAGGAATGTCAATAAATGATGCAAGGCAAACTGGTTATCCAGAGGGGAACATAAATTTAGATACTTATATTACAGGCAAAAAACATTTGAAAGTGGATTAAAAACTACAATGCAAAATGCACAATCTGAAAAAATAATTGTTTTAAATATGGAGAATATCATTCTAAACTTTGGAAAGGAATTCAAATACTTTTATTTATCCTAAGCCAAAAAAATGCAAGCCAGAACTTGGGGGGTAAATATTTGCCAAACATACATAAAGCAATGTTTCATGTCTACAGTACACATTGTAAAAATAAATGGGAACAGAAAGATGAACAAAAAGTACAAGCAGAAAATGCACAGAAAAGTAGACAAGTAAATAAAATCAAATATGAAGATATACATTTTTAAACTAAGTTTAAGTAAACAGATTTACTTTTAGGTCAAATAGTCATAAGATATTCATTACTTTATACTAACTTTCACTGATAGATAAATTACTGTGTTTTTTGCTCCATAAGACACACCTGACCATAAGACACACCTAGGGTTTTAAGGAGGAAAATAAGAAAAAAATATTCTGGACCAAATGGTGTGTTAAAATATTTAATAAAATACTGTATTTTTCGCTCCATAAGTTGCACGGACATTTTCCCCTCCACTGTTGGGGGAAGATGTGTCTTATGGAGTGAAAAATATGGTAATAACAAGCATTTTTTTCTTAGATTTCTTTATTCTCTAAGACCTAGAGCCTAGAACAGAATAGGGCTCACTAAATACTGAGTTTAAATCATAGAAATATAATTGCTTCAAGTCTAAAATTATGGGGGAAAGTCTGACTCTAATTGACTTAACTTAGCTAATAAATCTATGTAATTTATATTTATTTTTCTTCTTCACATTGTGTTAGAAAACCCTCTGGTAAACCCATTAGCAACTCCAGGTCAGTATGATATTTACAGTATTATGTTTTTACTCACTGCTGTATTTAGATAAAGTTTACTCAATTAGAACCATAGTTAGAACAAGGGTGATCAAGGTGAAGTTTCAGATAAAGTCTATTCCCCTGGAGATATTTTTGAGCTTGTACAAATAATTCAATACTTCCTGGGGGTCTGAAGTGGAAGCGGTGAGCCACCAGTTGATAATATTTAGCTGAAGACTGGTATAATGCAGAGTACAACCCAATGTGCTATGTGAGAGTAGTGGTCTCCAAAATGAGTACATGCTAATCTGGTGAGGTTTAGAAAAAAATAGCAGAAATCCTACTTATATTGGATTAATATATATATATATATGACACATAAACATATATAATAATATATGAAAGCCAAGTAAACTATACTAATACTATATATATAGGGAGAGACACTACCAACACTAGCATTTGCACCCTCTGTCTACATCAAGGGTCATACAGCACAGCTGTGAGATGTCCTAAGGTAGGAAGGGGAGTCTAATTTCAACCTAATATACAGCTACAGTAATCAAAATGATGTGGTTCTGGCATAAGGACAGACATACTGAAGTGGAATTGAATTGAGAATCCAGAAATAAACCCTTACACTTAAGGTCAAATGATTTCCACCAAGGGTGCCAACTTCTTCAACACACGGAGCTGGGAGATAACTTCAGAGCCACACGCAGAAGGATGACACTGAATACCTTCCTCGCACCATACACAAATATTAACATCAAATAGATGATAAAATTAAATGTAAGAACTAAAACTATAAAGTTCTTGCAAATATAGTAGCAAACCTACTTAGAAACAAGACTGAAAGAAAAAGTGAACAACAACATTGACAACAACAAAAAACCCAGATAAACTAAATATAATCAGAGTTAAAAACTTTTGTGCTCTAATAAACACCATCAAGTAAATTCAAAGATAACTCAAAAATTAGAGAAAATACTATTAGCAAACCACATCTGGTAAGAGACTAATTAGTACTCAAAATATATAAATACTTCTTATGTCTCAATAATCAAAAGACAGCGCAATATAAAAGTGAGTGAAGTTCCTGAATAAACATTTCTCTAAAACAAATATAGAAATGGCCAATAAACCCATGAAAAGATGCTCAACATCATTAGTCATCAGCAACTTGAAAATCAAAACCACAGTGAGATAAGTTCACACTAACTAGAAGGGTTTATAATAAAAAAGAGATAATAGCAAGTGTTGGTGAGAATATAGAGAAACTGCAACCTTCATACATTGTAGGTGAGAAGGTGAATTCGTACAGCCGCTGTAGAGGACCAGTTCAATAGTTCCTCAAAAAGTTTGACATAGAGCTGCCATATGGCACAGAATTTTCAATAATATGTATATAACTAAGAAAAATATATGCCCCACAAAAATTTATACCTGAATGTTCATAATTACACTATTCATAATAGCCCGAAGTAGAAAACCCAAATGCCCAAATGTCCATCAACTGATGGTTAAATAAAATATGGTGTGTATATATATATATATATGATACTACCCAACCTTTAAAAAGCTTTTCTTTTTTTACTCATTCATAAATAATACAGTGTTATTTGCTATTTTAAAGGTAAAGCTGGACATTAAATTGAAAGCTGATAAAACACAGACACCTAAAAAATTATATAAAAGTCTGAATATACTCTTAGAATAAATTTCAGTGAATTTAGCTTTAATATCTTCAAGTATAAAAAGACCACAAGACTATCTATTATGTCAAGGTCACAAATCAAAGAATATTAAGCAGCCAACAGTCCCCCACAAGGTACCCAAAGAGGTCAAAAATGGGTGCCCTCCTTCCTGACTCTCATGGTGGCAAAATGCTTCCTACAGAAGGGGTATTGTGAGCTGCTGAACCCAAACATTTAACATACTATTAGACCTGACAAAAAGAAGAATGGTTAGCTCTTAGATGCTGGGGAACTTGGTTTATAGGGTTATTTGCAAAGGAAAAGAGGACACAGGTAAAAGCTTCCAGGAGCAAATGGAACTAGATGTGTTGAGCCTATGATCTACCTGTGGCCAGCCCACGTGGTCAGTATGCCCAGCACCAAGAAACAAAGAGCTGCAGGTCTCAGCCAGGTCCTCCGACCCTTCGAGTCCCCAAAACCTGCAGAGACAGTCTGTTTCACAGCATGCGGACTGCGAGTGTTAAGGGAATCCTACTTGCTCCATTGTCGTGCCAGGTGGGTAGGTGAGGGTGAAGTCTCAAACCTCCCGGAAACATTAGAAAGAACTGCAAGGCTTCACACAGAACACGAGAGAGCGACCAGCAAGAGGGAGACGTTCGTGATGCGCTGGGAATATTCTGTTTTAAACTGGACCTGAAGTTTCCGTTCCAGAAGCCAGGCGGACAGACCTCCCGACGCGACCTCTTTCCCTGGCAGGACAAAGGCACTCACCGCTGCATGTCCACCACCACGAGCCGGCTTCCACCACCCTTTAAGTGACTGCACAGATGAATCCAAAATGCTGCAACGCTTTTTGGCATTTCAAAAAAGTACAAACGTCAAGTAGTCAGTCTATCCACACTGGAAAAGATAGGCTGCAAAGGGCTGTCACCTGAAAGAGACAACCTAAGTAGCCCATTCCAGGCCGGGGTCAGGCCCGGGAGCCTGGCTCTGAAGGAGGCGGGCCTCGGAGCACAGGCCCGGGACGTAGCGCGTGGAGGCCACTGGGCCCACAAGAAACCCACAGGTGGTCAGGCCTGGGGGCGTGGCTGCCTGACCCGCAGGCCCGGGCCTCGTGCGCCAGCAGGTAACAGCGGACACCTGGCCCCCGCGGGCCACGATGGGGCAGCCACTTCCCACCAATTGAGGCTGGCTCTTCATTACAGACTGTTTTCATAGCACCCAGAATGCTGCTTTCTTTTCACAATCTCCCGTGATTAAAGGGGAAGATCACAAGCAGCTGCCTCGAGCGGAGCGGCACGTGGAACACCGGAGTGGAGGGCCCCACTGGGAGCCCACCTGCCAACAGCCTCCTCTGCGTGGGGGGTGCGGGCCTCCACAGTTGCTCTCATCGCTTGCCACCTCCCACCTCTCTTGCACACCCAGCTCTCCAGAGAAATGGAGAATCTTCCTGAACACGGGGATGCATTGCATCTCGAGGAAAGGGGAGTGTTTCTTCAGCAGTCAGCACGGAGCTCACACCCTGCATCCCTGTTCTTGCAAAATGTTGGTGCTGTGGCTGGGCTTACTGATGCTGCCGCCTGGGAAGCCGTGCAGCTCCTTGGAAACTGCGCAGGCGCACTCGGCCTGGCCTTTACTTTCTGGCTGTAGGAGAGCCAGCGCCGACCTGCTGTTCCTATTTCCAACCTCCTTCTTGAAATTTGTCCTAATTTTTTTACTGAGGCAATGTTGTAAAAAATCTACCTCCAACACTCCTTCCTCTGCAAGGTCTTGATTAGCCAGCTTTCTGAGACTCACAGAAATCAGCACTGCCCCCCCCCCCCATAGAGAGATCTCCTCTATTGGTTAAAGTGGCACCTGTTGCATCCTTGTCCAAGTCCAGGTGCCGGGTCCACCGGCACAAGCGGTGCAGGAAGAATTTCCGGTCCTGGCGCAGAGTCCACCCAGTGCTGAGGGCGGTAAGGAAATGCCTGCTGGCTTCGTAGAGCGGGATCCACTCGGACATGCTGCGGGGGCCCAGAGTGGGGGGCGGAGACCACCTCCCACCCACATTATTCTGGGCCATGATCCCAGTACCTCCAGTGTCCACAGAGAGCAGGTGATGGTTGGGAGGATGGAGTGCAAAATAGATAAAGGTGCTCAAAAGGTACAGATTTCCAGTTATAGGATCAGTGAGTCCTAGGGAGGTAATGTACAGCATGGTGACTATTGAATAATATTGTGTTGAACATTGGGAAGAAAAAAAAAAGTAATAAAGGACTGATGCACGCTACAGCGTGGATGGCCAGAAAACATGCTAAGAGAAAGACAACTGTCACAAAAGACCACATGTTGTACTATTATTTTTACATAAAATGTCCAGAACAGACTAATTTATGGAGACAGAGAGTGTATTAGTGGTCCCCTGGAGCCGAGGTAGGGGCAGTGGTAAGTCGTGGCTGATGGGCACAGAGTTTCTTTGGGTGGGGATGAAAATGTTAAGATTGGCTGTGTTGATGGTTGTACAAGTGTGTGAATATACTACAGACCATTGAATTGTATGCTATAATGAATCAACTGTATGGTATATGAATTATTACTCAAAAAAGTTGTTAAAAAACACCGTTTTTCATCATTGTTCAGATATTTCTATCCCATTAATTCAAAGGATAAATTTTATTTATAAATAATGTTTATTTCACTTTTATCTGACATTTGTTAATTTCTATGCTTTACAGAGGTCCCCAAACTACAGTCCCAGGGCCAAATTGCGGCCCCCTGAGGCCATTTATCCGCCCCCACCGCACTTCCCGAACGGACACCTCTTTCATTGGTGGTCAGTGTATGGAGTACTGTATGTGGTGGCCCTCCAACGGTCTGAGGGACAGTGAACTGGCCCCCTGTGTAAAAAGTTTGGGGACCTCTGCTTTATGGCATACACTGATAATAGTGGTACAATTATATAATTTATAAATACCTGTTTTATACGTTTATATGTCTATATAATGCTTATATACATAAGTATATGCTAAACTATTTTTATTACTTGTGATTAAAAAATTGTAGATCAAATGGAATATTAGTCATAAAAAGAATGAATTTTTACCATTTGCAATAGTATGGATGGATCTGAAGGGCATTATGTCAAGAGACATAAGTCACTCAGAGAAAGACAAATGCCATACGATTTAACTCATATGTGGAATCTAAAAAACAAAACAAATGCACAAACAAAATCAAAACAGACTCAGAGATACAGAAAACAGACTGATGGTTGCCAGAGGACAGATGGGTTGGGGGACTGGGTAAAATTGGTGTAGGGATTAAGAAGACAAATTGCTAGTTACAAAATAGTCACAGGGATGTAAGGTACAGCACAGGGAATGCAGTCAATAATATGGTAATAACTGTTTATGGTGCCTGGTGGTTCCTGGAAATATCAGCGGGACACTTTGTATGGTATACGATTGTGTAAGCACTATGAAACTAATACAAAATAATATTGAATGTAAATTGTAATTGCAAAATAAAATCAATGCATAAGAGTTGGAAGGTGAAGTACTTTTTCTTAAGTAAACGTTTGGTAAAATAGAAGGCACCAGACTGTTTATTAAGCCCTCCTTTCCCATATTAAAGGGCAGTAATTCCAAATTCTAGAGTGCCAGAGCAGCACATAGTCCAGGAGAAGATGGATTAGCACGTTTGTGCTCCCCAACAGAAAGCACACCCTTGTTCTCTAACAACCCTCCTTCTAAGCCAAGTGGTGGTCTCTTGTGGCAGAGGTCGGCTTGAGGCAGATGGATTATGATGCCCCTGCAACTCACTGATTGCTTCCAGTGAAGCAAGGTCAGTCCACTCCCTCGTTCTCAGGCTGTGTTCCTCCCAAACAAGTCTTTGTCGAGCATACTTTTCATGCCAGCAAACATTTTATATATCAAAAGTTATCCTCATTTTCAGATCATGAGGAATCTATAAACAGTATGACTCATAAGGCAGGGCTGTGGGCAGCTGAACACGACTAAAGCATCACCTGCAGAATCAGAGGTGACTGGTTTCAAGTGTAACCAGTGTTTACGTATGTGTACAGTGGGGGTGTGTGTGGTGTGTAGTTAACCTACGATTCTGTATCGAGGCTTAGAGATTTCTTTGAATATGTAAAACTGTACCTGTTTAACAACATTGTCCTTTAATTGGGTAGAATGTTGGTAAAAATTACTATATACAGAGTATGTGAATAGCTTCCAATGCATTTATAGACATCCTCAGACAGAAGAGTTCCAGGGTAAAATAAATGACTCATTCAGTTGCACTGTAGAATTATATTTGTGAAAGGGGGGTTGGTGTAGACATGTTTAAGATCCAGCCTCGTAGGAGCATGTTTGAAAAAATGGCCATTTAAAAAACAAATGAAGATTTTACTCCACTGAAGAATACAAAAGAACCACATTCAAAATTTTAAATTAAATAAATAAATAGTATGTCATGAGTAATTTTTCTCCAATTAAAAAAAAAAACCCTAAAGAAAACAAGTTATATTCGTGTCCTTTTATTTGTTTTTCAACTTCTACATTTTTTACAATTGTCTGTAGAAAAAAATTGTTCAAGGGAGTGGGTTGAAATGATTTCAATCACATAACAGCCCAGAGGAAGATGAAATTGTGCAATGGCCTAGGCTAGCATCCTCTGTCTGGTTGGTAGCCAAGGTACAGTATACCATGAACAATAGAACCCTGGTCTAGAAATAATAGCCTGAAGGGAAAGGGGGAAAAAGAGGGTTTCTTTTTTCCTTTTTTTACTATGATGAATCTCTTGAACATTTCTTTTATCCCTCCCGTTTATCATTAAAGTCCATGTATAAAACAAATTATAGTGAGAGAAATGATAAGCAGTAGAAATCATTACTACTTAACACAAATTAATTAAGTGGACTTATCTTGAATAGGTGTTCCCAGTCTAGGATCTCTGGAAGAATTCCAGTAGATAGAAAACCTTTGAAATTATGTGCAAAGTTGTATTAGTATGTGCATCTGTGAATACTCTGGAAACACAGTTCATAACTTTAATCAAAGAGGTCCTTAATTTAAAAAATGAATCACAGCTCTAAAAAAAATGCAGAAATTGGCCAAAATAATATCCTACCAATGACAACTTCTAGGTTTCTCTAATATTAAAAACCAGTTTTAATAATGGCAATATGTTGTAAACAGCCTTTTTGAAACCCCTGGGTTCAATCATATCACAAAATGAGTCAAGTGAGTAGGATCAGAACTCTTGCAGAATCAGACATGAAGTTTTATACCCTCATCTCTCAGCCCAAGAAAGTACTTTACTAAACTCAACATTAGGAGAATCACATTTCACCACCAGTCTCCAGATCCAATTGCTTGTGTGCACATTACCAAACACGTCAAATTCCAGAAAATATGTGACTTTATGTCCGTTTCCTCCTTCCTCCCAAAACATGCATGGGTCAAAGGCAAGATATTCAAAGTCTCTTTTATCACTGTACTAGAAGCCAATTACTGATAGCTCCCTGCTGAAATATTTGGCTAACGAAAAAAAAAAAAAGAAAGAAAGTGAGAGAAAGAATATTGCTTAACCTTTATTCATTTTGACATTTAACCACAAGAATTCTCTTAAAAAATAAATTTCCCCCTTTAAATAGACAAGTATTTGAGGAAGCACACTGCTCAACTTGTACCATGTAAGAAAACATCCTAAATAGAATAAACACTTGTCACTGATTTTTCAAATTGAAAATTGCTATTTCCTCCACATCCAAACCTTTAACAATAATCCTAGGGTACATTTGCTAAGATCAATGTAACATAATATACATTAAGATATTATGTTTAATTTTTTAAAGGAATGCCTTTTTATTTTTCACATCTAAAAATAAATATCATAAATAGCCATTATAATTTAAAACAACTCTGTAATTATTTCTTGACTTTGATGGAATTGAAATAATTGTTCATTCATTCACTCTGTGAAACTCTACAAGGTGTTAGACATTTTGGCAGAAACTAGAAAATACAGTGAAGAACAAGTGATACAGACACTCCTCTGTAGAATTTATAGTCTAGTGAGCAAGACAACTATTCATCCAAGTTCTGCATATATAAATATAAAGAGACCAACTGAGGTAAGGACTATGAAAGAATGGTATAAGCTCCTAATTTAAGAGAAGCAAGAAAAGCTTCTCCAGGCCCTGGAGGGTTGGCTCAGTGGTAGAGTGTTTGCCCTACATGTGGACATCCTGGATTCGATTCCCAGTCAGGGCACACAGGAGAAGTGACCATTTGCTTCTCCTCCTCTCTCCCTGCCCCCCTCTCTCTTCCTCTCCCACAGCCATGGCTTGAATGTTAAAAGTTAGCCTCAGATGCTTAAGATGGCTCCATGGCCTTGCCTCAGGCATTAAAATAGCTGGGTTGCCAAGCAACAGAGCAGCAGCTCAGATGGCCAGAGCTTCGCCTTGTGGGGGGCTTGCTGGGTAGATCCTGGTCATGGCACATGTGGGAGTCTGTCTCTGCCTCCCACCTAACATTTAATTTATAAAAAGAAAAAGAAACTTCTCCAGGGAAAGGGATGTTTGTATCAAAAGACTGACAAAGAGAGGAAGAAGAACGTTCTATGTGGAGGAAACCACATGTTTAGAGTGGATCCAGCGTAGGGCACCTAGTTAGTACCACAGGACAGGTGCAGGTTTGCATGGCTATTCGTCATGAGAGGAGGCTGCTGAGGCTGAATTCAAGGTGAAACTGAAGGATTAGGGAGGGTGAGACCATGCAGAATTTGCATCCTATCTATAGAGGCTGAATCTTAATCCTAAAAGCAAAGGCAACTCAATGAATAGTTTTAAGCTCCCAAGAGTGTAGGCCTGGTGAGTCAACAGGTTCCTAAGAACAGACATGTAATTTGAAATGATCATTCCAGCAGAACAATAACCCATATTTTGCCCTGACTGGGTAGCTCAGTTGGTTAAGAGCATTGTCCTGATACATCAATGTTATGGGTTTGATCCCCAGTCAGAAACATACAAGAATCAATCAATAAATGCATAAATAAGTGGAACAACAACTCGATGTCTCTCTCTCTCTCCCTCTCTCTCTTTCTCTCTCTCTCAAATCAGTAAAAGAAATTTTAAATATAACCCATATTTTATGTAGGGTAGGTTAACTTTAATTTTCAAGCAACTTCCAAAGCAAACTAAAGAAAGTTGTTAAAAAGAGTATGAGATTCAGAGTATGTATAGAATTTATAATGATACCTGGTATGTATATATTTTGAGCACTATGTAATGTTAGTTATAGATATTCGGTCAATTTCACCGGAGCATCTCAGCAATATCCGACATAGTTTAAAATTAATTTTTGAATGTTGTAATGTGAAGTTAATAGGTAGGGCAATGTTAATTGCATTTTTGTTGAAATTACTGGTTTCCACAGTTTCATCCTTATATTTGATCTTCAGTGAGTCTGTCTTCCCTGAGATTGTCCTATTTTTCATACTTTATTGCATTTAAAACTTTTTTGGATTTGCATTTACCCATACGTACCTCCATAAACACAGACCAATATTTTTTAAGAATTCACTAGACTGCCTGACCAGGCGGTGGCGCAATGGATAGAGCGTCAGACTGGGATGCAGAAGACCCAGGTTCGAGACCCCAAGCTCGCCAGCTTGAGCACGGGCCCATCTGGCTTGAGTAAAGAGCTCATCAGCTTGGACCCAAGGTCGCTGGCTCCAGCGAGGGGTGGCTCAGTCTGCTGAAGGCCAGTGGTCAAGGCACATGTGAGAAAGCAATCAATGAGCAACTAAGGTGTCGCAATGGCAATGAAAACTAATGATTGGTGCTTCTCATTTCTCTCTGTTCCTGTCTGTCCCTATCTATCCCTCTCTCTGACTCTCTCTCTCTGTCCCTGTAAAAAAATAAATAAATAAAACATTAAAAAGAAAAGAATTCACTAGACTATAAATTCTACAGAGGGGCGACTGTATCACTTATTCACCATTGTATCTTCTAGTTTCTGACAAAATGTCTAACACCTAGTAGAGTTTCATACAGTGAATGAATGAACAATTATTTCAATCCCATCAAAGTCAAGAAATAATTACAGAGTTGTTTTAAATCATAATGGCTTTTTATGATATTTATTTTTAGGTGTGAAGAAGTAAAAAGGCATTCTTTTAAAAAATTAAACATAGTATCTTTAGGTATATTATGTTACATTGATCTTAGCAAATGTACCCTAGGATTATTGTTAAAGGTTTGGATGTGGAGGAAATAGCAATTTTCAATTTGAAAAATCAGTGATAAGTGTTTATTCTATTTAGAATGTTTTCTTACATGGCACAGGTTGAGCTGTGTGCTTCCTCAAGCATTTGTCTATTTAAAGGGGAGAGAGAGATGGGGGAGGGAGAAGCAGATGGGCACTTCTCCTCTGTGCCCTGACTTGGAATCGAACCCAGGACTTCCACACACCAGGCTGATGCTCTACCATTGAGTCAAACGGCCAGGGCCACCTATTATTATTATTTTTTAATGAGATTTATGGTACAAACACTGTTTTTTATGCCTCTTATGGCAAAATGGGTCACAGAGTCTGAAGGGTATTCTTGTCACTTCTGGCAGAAGATATCGTTGAGTACTAAAGGCAGTGAAGGACCATTTGGCACTGTGAGGATTGGAAAGCTTTAAGAACATGGAGAAACAACCAAAGTGTGGACAGTGGATCATGGCAGGTGTTGGTGGTTAGCCAGGGAGCACACACTGATTCCTGGACACATGTGAGATCCCTCAAGGCATGTCCAGAAGTACTGGAGAGGCAGTATTTAGCATCATGGTGTTAAGGACCATCATGACAGAGGAAGGCAGGTAACTGATGCTAATGTGACCTACTTTGTAACCATTGCCAGTCACATGGATTTCAAATGAACCCAAGGAATCAGAGTACCGAAGATAGGCAGGGAACTCTGCAATATCCTTGTTGATTGTAGTCAGAGCCAAGATTTCAGCAGTAGGTTGAAGAGAGGAAGATGGATCCATGAGATATTTAGAAGACAGAATCAACATAATTCGGTGAACTGAGAAGATGTTTTCTACTTGGGGGGCAGTGATGAGGAGGAGCATGGGCTCCGAAATCAGATTGCTTTGGGTGTTTTATACACTAGCTGCGCAATGATAGGCAAATTGCTTAGCTTACTACAACCTGGGTTGTCCCATTTTATGAGTTTGTAAATTTTGAATAATAGTATCTACTGCATAGAAATTTTTGTCAAAAATAAATGAGATGGCCCATTAAAGATACTTAGCACAGTGCTAGGCACATTCTAGGCATTCATAAGATGTTAACAACTATTATTGTAACTGTGGAGAGTATTCAGATTCCAAGTAAACCAGGTTGTTCATTCTGAAAACCTTATCTGTATGCAAATTTGAACTGTATGCTATTTGTGATTGTTCACTTAAAATTCATATTCATTATATGAATAAATCTACACTTGTACCTACATAT
The DNA here is from genome assembly GCA_037038555.1 of Rhynchonycteris naso. Classification (NCBI taxonomy): domain Eukaryota; kingdom Metazoa; phylum Chordata; class Mammalia; order Chiroptera; family Emballonuridae; genus Rhynchonycteris; species Rhynchonycteris naso. The sequence continues at coordinate 132,118,166 of CM073002.1, read as the reverse complement.
GTACAATTGGCTAATCTTTACCAGTGCAAGGTAAAGCACAAAATGTGCTACATGGGCTTTCTTCTCTACTCCAGGTGCTCTTTGCTGTTACTTAAACTCGCTTTCTTTCCTTGTTAGACGCATAGCAACTTGAATGTACTCACCTTTTAGGTATGAATGCTAGTAATCTGTTAGCGCAGTGGTTCTTAACCTTTTATGAGGTACGGAACCCACCAGTTTCATATGCGCATTCACCGAACCCTTCTTTAGTGATAAATAAAATATGATTTTTTTTCCAAATTCAAGACATAGGTATATGTTTTTTTACTGGTGCACAAAATGAGCCATGCATGAACATCACCTTGCTCAAAGAACAAAACCAACAAAGTGCGTGAACTCACAACAAATTACGGTATTACTTTATTCTGGCCTCCACGGCAGAGGCTTCTCCGAACCCCTGAGACTGACTCATCGAACCCCTAGGGTTCTATAGAACCCAGGTTAAGAACCACTGTGTTAGATGAAAAGATCTATCAACGTAGACACTGTCTTCAGTATGTTGATTGCTGATAGGCTAATATTCTTAATATTTCATCTCTTTTAGGATTTGATTATGCTTGGATTTTTTCCTATCAGAATATGTGTGCATATGTGTGTATATGTGTGTGTGTGTGGGGTTGCATATACATGTGTCTGAGCACATTTGTATACATCGGAGCATGTGCATGTGTGTATTAGCATGTGAAAGTAAGTTTGGAAGTGAGATTATAAACTTGCATTCAAAATTTTAAATAATTGAATAGATATAAAAGTAACATAAAATGCTAACAAATTGTGATTGCAAATATTCAAAATCCTCTTTCCTGTTACTTCTCAGGGGCCATATTGTGTCTAGGAGGCCCTGGAAGAACCCTGACATAAATCCCGGAATGTGGTAAGGATTAGAATCATCGGGCAAGAAAGGGTCCCTATTATTTGTATGATAATGCCTTCCTTTCCCCCATTTGCTTCTAAAGTTTTCTGTGTTTCACATGACTACAAGTCGTGTGTGCATTGTCCAACGACCATTCTAGCTCGGAGAGTCCATGGACACACTGGCTGAATTACACCTCTCATCGCTAACTACTAATCTTTCACCCCTACAGTCTTACCTCCCAATACTCCAGTGTTAGCTGAAACTTCTCAGTATTCCTGTTCCCTCACCCATTTGCCCCATTCCCTCAGCTTGTAGCTCTCATTGTGACTTTCATTCCCTCAGCTCCCGTCCGGCTTTCTTTCTGTACCTTCCCAGCATAAACTCCATTGTTTATCCCTTCAAGAATTCAAAAGAATGGTGTTTCTGCAATGCCTTCTTCCCAAGTCTGAAACCTGATCAGCCTCAGTATTTGCTTTCTTTAAGTTAATACTGTGGAGTGCGGCGAGAGAAAACCATATGGACACAGAAATAGGTGCCCTTCGTTAACAATTCAGTCTTTAGCGTCAGCTGGCCTCTCAAGTCAGCTGGACAATCTGTCTCTGTGTCCCAAGTCCCCTGCCTCCCTCTTTCCCCTGAGCAGCCCCTCGAAATCCCCATCATTCTCCGTAAACCCTTGACCCCAATCAGCAAATGACCTCACCTTCTACTTCACAAAGGAAATAGAGGCCAACAGACCAACTCCCTGGGCTTCCTGCCCCTCCTCTGCATTCTTATCAGCACCCACATCCATCCTTACCTCTTTTCCTCATTTTTCAGTTGAAGCGATGTCTCTCCTCTCAGCCAAGGCTAATCCCACTACCTGTGATCTGGCTTCTATCCCCTCCCGCTCCCTCAGGGACGTGCTCCATCAATCACCCAGGCTCCTGGATCTTCAGCCTCTCCTGGAGCAGGGGCTGTCTCCCTCAACACGCCAAAATGCTCTCACTGCTTCCAACCCAAATACACACACACACACACACACACACACACACACACACACTCACTCACGCACGCCTCTCCCCTCCCTGTATTCTCTTCAAGTTACTGCCAACATGTTCTCTTTTCTTTCTCAGCCAAGCTGCTTCTTCAAAAAAAAAAATTACTTATTTTAAAAGTAATGCATGCTCATTTTAGAATATTTTGAGAATAAAGAATTTCAAAGAACAACTAAGTGCTCATAACATATACCACCCAGGAGTGACAGCTCTTAATATCTTGGTTTTGTTTATTTAGCTTTGTTTTTCTCTGCCTATACAAGAAATAGGGCATTGTATTGCAGAAAGGTTTGCATTTTGTATTTTATACTTACTGTAACCATTTGTCAAATGTCATTAATACTCCTTACCTATTTGTGGTTGCATATTATTACATTCTGTTTGTAACAATTTAAATATATTCTTCATTAGACTGTTTACAAGTTTCCTCTTCTATAATCATAAACATGCTTCCTGAAGTTAATTCTATACTTTTTCTCCCCTCCCATTGACTTCTTCGCCTAAGACAATCTGTTTTCTACCTCATTCCCTGGAGATTGCTCTTATTAAAGTCACCAGTGACTCTAATTTGTCAGAAAGGCTTTTCTGGTTGATCGTAGTCAGCTTCTCTGAGGTGCATGACATTGTTAACGATTCTCTCTTTGAGACTATTGTCTACTCTGGCCTCCATTTCCCTTAGAAAGAAGCCATCTCCCTGCTTTCCACCCTCCAGGCCTCCCTACCATCCTTTTTACACATTCTTCTTTTGGCCTTGCCTTTGAAAGTTGGCTTTCCTGGTGCTCCATCCCTAGCTCTTGGCTTGGTTTGTACACTGTCTTCCTGGGGGTCACGGACGCCTCATCCTTCCCTTGTGCCTCTGGTTTCCAATCAGCACCCCCAGCCTAGTTTATCTTCACTGGGAACCTTTCCCAGTCCGCAGTCATGCGCTCTTGGTTATTATTCCTTTTCTGCTTCTCTTTGGCATGCTATACCTAACTTGACCATGACATACATCACTTTTAATTTAAAGCATCAACGACTTGTCCTCTTTGCAGGGTTTCCCAGCCTCAGCATCACTGCTGGTTGGGCCAGATACTTCTTTTTGGTGGGGTTCTATCCTGTGTTCTGCAGGATGTCTAGCTGCATCCTTCACCTCTATCAACTGCACATCAGTGACAACTCACCCAGCTGTGAGCATCAAAAATGTCTGAAGACTTTGCCAAGTTTCCCTAGATACAGAATCTGCCCCCTCCAGGTTGAGAAGCACTGAGCTAACCTGAGAGCTTTTTGTCCAGCACTCACTCAGCCCAGAGTCCAGCACATAAGTGAAGTCAAATAAAGAAATGGGTCAAATGACAAGGTCTAAAAGGGAAAAATAAAAATGAATAGGAACAGGTTATTGTTTTAAAAAGACATTCCATTTTTATTGTCGACCATCAAGCAAATATTACTACCTAGTTTCCTTGATCCATGAAAGTCATTAAAAATCAGCAAAGTACTTAACTTCCAAGAGCTTACAATTTTGGCGGAAAGAAATGAGTCAGACATGCAGGCAGCATGCATATGGGAGTTAACCACACAAGTGTAATGCTGAGGGTGGCTGTGGCGATTACTACTCAGGAAAAGGAAAGCAAAAAGGCAAGCCTTTCAGAGGACCTACATTGTTTACTACATGTGAATAAAGGACCCGGCTGGCACAGAGGTAAGAGGGTTAAGGTGTTTTCCAACAATATGGAAAAAAAAACTGGGAAAGGTTACATTCAAACAGATGGGTCAGGATCTAGGTCTTGAAGGACACAAATCCACCTAGAGATCAACGAGATTATTCCTTTCAATTGAGCTACTGAGCATAGGTTCCCGTTTGCTCTGGTGAAATACTACATAATGCATAGAAGTCAAAAATGCTTTATATTACAGTTGACCCTTGAACAACACAAGTTTGAATTGTGCAAGTCCACTTATTCATGGATTTTTTTTCCCCAATAAATATACAGTAGAGCCTTCGTATGCCCTGGTTTCACATCTGCACATTCTACCAACTGGGTTTCAAAAACAATGCATTTGATCTGTGTTTGGGAATTCAGGGATGCAAAGACTGAGTGAATGCGTTGTTCTACGTCATTGTATATAAGGAACTTGAGCATCTGCAGATCTCGTTGTCTGCAGGGAGTCTTGGAACCAGACCCCTGTGAATACTGAGGAGCTGTAGTTAAGCCTGGGAGGAGTCAAAAGGCACATGCAGATTTTTAACAGCGCAGGGATCAGTGCCTATAATCCCCCATTGTTTGAGTCAACTGCAATTCAACTTAATTAATAAACATGGATATATGTGTTTAGTTGGAACACAAGATCCAGACACACTAAGATAAGCAGATATGAACAAATAAGAGGATTCATGCTTCACACAGCATCCCCAGTTATTCTCAATGGGGGTGAATTTTGCACACTGTAATTCATTTATAATGATGTCTAGAGACATTGGAAGGGAAGGTTTGCCATTGGCATCTAGTAGGTAGATGAGAGATGCTGCTAAAATGCAGAGGAGAGTCCCTCACAACGAAGAATTATTGGGTTGACATTTAGGAATGCCAGTAGTGCTGAAATTGAGAAAACTGTTCAATCCAAGGTTTAAGGATCCACAATACCAATCGATATGTTAAGAGATATGGACTGCACTACACTAAAATAAATAAAATAAATAAATAAATTAATTATCAAAAATTAATATTTATTTAATGTCTTTAAACACAAGATCTCACCAAATTATTTTATCATGAGCCCTGACAATATATTAGGTATATTTGGTGAAGCATACTGAGTAAAATAAAATATATTATTAAAAATAATTTTCTTTTTTATTTATAAAGTGACTACTAAAAATACAAAATCACATATGTGTACTGCATTATACCTCTTTTGGACAGTGCTGATCTCTCCATTTCTTCAAATAAAAAAAAAGATTTAATTTTCTGTAAAATGTTGCAATCCTTTTTTAAGCAATGGGAATTGATATTTTATCCCTGTTTCCCCATTCTGCTTTTATTTATTATATTCTAGTTTAGTATTTAACTGCTGTTTGTAAGTAGGCTGTATGGGCTTAAAAAAAATTATTATCCAAAGTGTTTGTGTAAGAGAATACCTTTCCTGTTCCTGAGATTTAAAAAAGACAGATTTAACATTAGCTACTGAAACCACTGGTATGTTTAGATTTCGAGCACAGTCTTGACTTTATATTTGCTCCAAATCTTACTTTTGTCCCTCCTTCTTTTTTTTAGTGAGAAGGGGAGAGGTAGAGAGACAGACTCCCACATGTGCCCCAACCAGTATCCACCCAGCAACCCCTGTCTGCGTCAATTCTCAAATCAATTGAGCTATGCTTAGCACCCAGCTCAACACTTGAACCAACTGAGTCACTGGCTGCAAGAGGGGATGAGAGAGAGAAGGGAGAGAATGAGGGGGAGAGAAGCAGAAGGTAGCTTCTCCTGTGTGCTCTGACTGGGAATTGAACCCAGGACATACACATGCCAGGCTGATGCTCTATCCACTGACCCACTGGCCAGGGCCTCTTTTGTTTTACTTTTGAAATAACTAAAAGGAATAGAATAGCAAGGTCAGAGACGATGAGAATGTCATTTATGGATGTCTGATTATCACCCAAGGATGAGGCTGTCAATGAGAATGTCAGTCATTCAAGGAGCATCCAGACCTAGAAATTCTATTAAGAACTTTGAATCCCTTCTTAAAATTTTGGAGGGAAATCAGATGGCAATAGGGCGTTATGTGGTACACGGAAGAATGCTGAATCTTAAATTCACAAAAGGCAAGGAAGAGCTCATAATACTTCTAGTATTTCTAAACAAGAAGTCCAGAATCTTCCTATGCCAACAAGTCATGCAGAAAGAAGAGAAAAGCAAATGTGGGGTTGCATAGGAGTGCACGTTTGTGAAGCTAAGACTCCCTTTTTCTGTAAATGACAAGTCAATCTTGCAAAGCTCTGCTTGCAGGCAGGCCATCTGGTTTGCTAGGGGTCCTAATTATAGCAGGGACACTCCTAGGTCCTCATGAGGACTTAACAGATGACACATGCATGGGAGCAGGGAATGCTTCTTGCAGGCAGGGCTGCTGTGACATTGTGTTTCTCCCTCTCACCCTCCTCCCCCAGCCCTGGAGTGGCAGGGATGCCACATTAGTCAAGCAGGGCAAGGTCAGGGCTTGGCCTAGGATCCGCTTGAGAAAATACGCCAAGGGAAGTGGCTAAAATTAGTAATGGACTGAATGTATGCCTGTGTTGTGGAGGAGGGCGGGGGCACGGAGGAGCTACTTCTGATCCCACTTGTATTGTTCTGTCTGAAGGATGAAGTTGGAACATCACACTGCCCAGGAGGGGAGGGGCTCTGAGGGGTGGATATCACAGTTTTCTTCCCTTTGGTTTTCAGACCTGTCTGTGTTTTCTCCCCAACTCTTGTCATTTGGAATCCTTGGTAAATATGCTATAATATTTCATGCATTAGCTCACTATGTCTCGAAACATTGGGTGTACTAAAAAGATGGACTTGGGAACACACCAGTATGTGCCTCTATGTAGGAGAGTGCACAAGAGATTCAGATAAATACAAACATAAATTTGCTCTAACAACTCTTTGTCTTCTTAAAGACCTAGTTATTCATTTGCATAATTGGGCATCTGACACGACTTTTCCCCTTATTGTGACTTTTGATTATTTTAATTTCAAAAATAAATATTATGGGGAACGTGTGTATCCGGGTATATGACTATCTACAAAAATTTGATGCAAATAGAAAGTCAAGGATATAATTACATTACTGCTTACAAATACCATAATGCTTTTAATTTTTTTTTTAGTTTTCCTCTCAGCAACTATTCAGAAATAAACCATTTAAAGTATTGTTTTATATTGGGTGAATATTAAAAAATCAGAATTGTGGGGATTTTTTATTAAGGAAAAATATATGATATACTCAGTATCTGGTTTTCTTTGATTCAATTTGGAGAGGTTTAGGGAAGAGTAAAACGAAACAGGTTTTGAGGAAGAGGTCATCGAAACAGATGTTATCTACCATAAAATGTTTAGTACTTTCTTGAATTCTTCCAACGTTTGTCATTCAAAAGGAATAAGTGTAGGATTCATGTAGTATGTGTAGATTTCAAAATATGTAATTGTCCTTCACTTGAAGAAGTTCAGGATTCCTATGGGATGTGAGAATTTCAAAGCTATAACCTTCCTTTACTCTCGTAGCAGGAAGGGCATACCTTGCAAATGAATGTTTAAAGTTACGCAGCAGCTTTGTTAAAGCCAGGATAAAACCTCAGCTTTTGTGGCAGAGAGGAAAAGGAGGACAGAGATTTTTGATAAACGTCAGAGCGAAATGTTAATTCTAATTGTTCAGTCGAGTTGTCCTTGATTTGTGACAGGTCTGTTACTATGCAGATTTCCGAGCTGCCACCTCCTATGTGGGGATTGCACCCTGTGAAGTTACCCAGATCCCCCCTCTTCTCCATCTCACCTCTTTATTCCTAATTAGCTTGTCCCTGGGTTCTCTCAGGGCAGCCTTATGGTTGTCCTGAAGTGCTTTTGATTCTGACCCACCGGCAAATTAAGCCATCTAATGTTTAGCGAGGTGGTCAGGCCTTCCCGGCAGCCCTCCGGGCTGTCCTCCTTGCAGCCCGCTCACCCAGCTACCTTCTGGGGGTGCCGCAGCACCGGTGCATCCAGGATCTCACTTATGGTCTGGCTTTTGTGTTTCAAGTTCTCATCATGGCCCCAGAGAGCCTTTTCCCTGAAGAAATCATGGCAATGGGGGCAGGGGGAGCAATCCGGGTATCACTGTGCCACCAAATGAAGCAGGTCCCTGAAAAAGCAGACACGGGGAGGTTGGCGAAGTTGGCGTGAGGAAGAAACAACCCTGGAGAGGCTGTGTGGTTCTGGGGTCAGCAGCCTGTCCCTTTACTGGGGCAGCAACACCCACTCTGTCCCCTCTCTTGCTCCCACACTGCCTAACCTGCAACTTATCCGGGAGGTTGCAACTGCTTTTAGTAGTTGGAGAAAGTAGATAGTAAGAAAATAAGTGGAAAATGACGAAGGAGGAACGGTAACTAACACCGAGACTGGTTTTCTTTGAGTATTTACGTAACTCCTCTTCATCCCTCTGGTAACACAGAAAATTGGAGGATTTTGCTCAAAGTTTCACAGTAATCAGCAGAGCCAGAACTGTAACCCAACTCTGCCTCCAGCACTCACGCTTCTGCCTGTGCACACCCTGCGGATGAATTTATGGGAAAGCGTGTCTACAGGCGATCACCGAGCTGCTGGAATCTGGAATGTCTTCAGAATCTCATAGATATTCCCTATTTCACATACAAACTAGAGTGTGATTGAGAGAGGCCTTCATCTACAAGTTATCTAAGATTTCATCTTCCTAAGATGGGAAAAATACTTGTAATTGATTCTTATTTTTAAAAAATTTGAAACACCATTGCATTCGCTGTTAGGCGAAATGTGTAATGTGTGTGTGAATCCATATGTACAGATAGAGTATATGTAAGAGCTGTTAATAAAGTGACTGACCCGTAAGAAAACGTCTGCATCTAAAAATACATTTAAATACGAATCAGTTGATTCTCACAGTACTAGTGTACAGAAAAATGTTCTTTTTTAAAGCAGATGGCATAACAGGATAAATTTTATGATAGATTATAAAATTAAAAATTTTCTTTTGGCATGCCATATCACAGGTGTATTTAAACACGAGTATTCACTATATTCCTAAACATCTTGACTGGAATGATATAACAAAAGTTGGGATAAATTCTAGTTCTCTCACAGGGTTGGGGGTGTATTATTTTTGTTATGCTTTGTTTTGTTTTTACTTAAAGAGAATTAACTCTGTCATGCTTCTTTCAAAAACAAGCTTCTGGTTTTCCATATATTCAGTTTTATTGATCCTAATAGGAAGTTAGCAGAAACATAAATGTGACAATTATTAAAATACAATGTAACAGTAAGGGCCTCCATGACTCACTTCTCCCTATATCCATGACTTTAAGTAGTCCCCTCCTATGGTGACTCTAAGCTTGGTCATGTGAAGTGCTGGGACCAGTGAGATAATAAATACCAAGTGTGAGAGAAGCAGGCATCTGAAAAGTGCTTGCCCACTGGGGGCATGACCCTTCTGATTACCGAGCACCCTCATACCACAGGGTCTGAGCATGTCAAGGCTAGCTAGCCCCTGGAAGATGGGAGACCATGTGTGAGAGAGGCCCCTGCATTCCCAGCCATGCCAGCTTTCACAGACATGTGACAGAGGCCATCCCAGACCAGTCACCCCAGCTTAGCAAGCTCAGAACAGAACTCCCAGCTGATCGGCAGATGCACGAGAAATAACATGCTGCTTGTCTTAAGCCACTGTGTCTTAAGCAGATTTGTTATAGAGCAAGATGTAACCAATTTAATATATCCCTCCAAACTCTAAGTATAAATCTAGCGAAGGCATAGAGTGAGTGAGAAGTGTTATTAACACAGAACTAAAACATAGCCTCACTCCTGATCTCATGTTGATAAACAGATTAGCCATTTCAGTTAGTTTCAGGAAAGTAAATTCTAGAAATGCAATCCCACTGTCACAAAAGGCTGCAGGGTACAACGAGGAGTTGCAGGGGGTGTCAAGTTAATAAAGACAAGGCAGCTCATTCAGAAGACTCTTGTGTTTCACAGAATTCCAAAGACTTCAAAAATCCTCTCCCCCCCCCCCCACAGGGCTGTGCAAGTAGAGGAAACTTTCAAATTCCCTAATTACTCTAAGACACAGAAACTTTCAGAACCGTTACTTCTCCAAAAAGGAGACTTTTTTTTCTTTTTGAAGCTTCTAATGCCTGGACAAGCTTGCCTGTTACTGTATCAACATCATTTCCAAGACCTACTGTCTTAAGTAGCTACTGTTTTTTAAGATAGAACTATATAGCTTTTTACTACACACCTATTTTCTAAAATAGATATTAAATTTAAGGCATTCCAGCTATTCCAATAGAACAGAAATTTAAAGAATATTTAAAGAATATTCAGCAACATGGAACAATGCTCAAATATATATAGTAGACATGCCACTGTGCAAGATTGTACATTTAATATGAATTCAATTTTGTAGGAATTCTACAGATTATATATATATATATATATATATATATATATATATATATATATATATGACTTTAAAGAAAATGTGCCCAAATATATAGTAAAAGACATAATGAAATTATAGAAAACTTTTATTTTCTAGTTTTAATCCTCAGTAGCATATATATTATATAATGTATATAATATATGTTATATATTATATATATGATAAATTAATGGAAACTGGAAATCAGTGGGGAAAGAGGTAATATATGAACTAGCACCTACGAAAACTGTAGGGGGGAGAAATCAAATAATTTGGGTTAAATTGTATACAGTGAACATTACTAGGAGTGGGTGGGTGAGTATTTAGTAAAAGGCAAAAGATTTATACGATCTGAAGGGAAACCAGAGTATGGGGGGGAGGTATTTAGTATAGTAGTAAAAGCATGTACAGAATTTATATATATATAAATAAATAGATTGATAGATGAAATTGCATTCCTTACAAGTATTTCTAAATTTTGTAATCATGTTCTTTTACATTGACTTTTTTTTTAAACACACACTTCTTCCTTGCATTAAGAATCTCATTGGAAACATCAAATGGCTTTGCAGTTCTCTCTCATATTCTAAATTATTTGTCTCCCTCCCACCCATCTCTCTCTAAAATTAGAATGCAGCAAAGAGAAGGTACAAAATTATTTCAAACTACTCAGTCGTTGGAATGTTTGGAAATGCTAGCCATTACCCTGACTTCCAGTCTAAGCCAGCAGCCTAGAAATTCATCTATGCAGCCCCCCACTGTTAACTATGCAGAATACTGAAAAAGATACTAATATTGAGAAATGCAATTTCCAAAGGAGGCATGAATCAGAAGTCCAAGGCCTCAGCAGTTGCCTTGGTGGACAATGGTTCTCAGACAGCAATTTCAGATATCAGACTCCGGGTTCATTCCGGTGCCAAGCATGTGTGTGTGCTTTTCCAGTCCTCGAGTGTCATGGATTCTGAAGATGAATTCATGGCCACTGTCAAAAAGTAATCCCCCTAAAGGAGTAAATGGGAAGTTTACTTTCCCAACAGATAGGGTGACTTTATGAAGCTTGTTGCTAACCTTTTCAGCTTTACTATGCGACAGACAATATCTTTTCTTGCTGAAATATATTTTGCAGAGAAAATGTGACTTGAATTTTTAACAACTAATGTGATGCAAGAATAATGAATATTGAAAGACTAGAAAACGCCGAGTTTCCTCCTCCTTGAATGCAATATCCACCTATTACTGACCACTGTGACCTTTCTGGGAAAAGTCACTTCCATTGGATGGGGCAGTGGCCGCAAGGCAGTGAAGCACCACTTGGAGTAATTCTTTACAGATGCCAGGAACCGGAAGTTTCGAGGGGAAAAATGAAAGCCATTCACTCTTCCAATGACATAGGCCTTTGATAGCACAAAGCCATTTGGGCCGAGAACTCCAAGGTCAGGAAGGCACATAAAGATTGGTGATTAGAGAAATACTATATCAGCAAAGTGTGGCAAGCTATTAAAAGAAACTATAGCTTTTATGATTGTGTCGCTGAAACTCCCCAGGGCTATTTGTATTAGATATTGAGTTAAGCATAACTTATTTAGCCCCAGCATTCCAGAAAACATTTTGATGTCAGCTACTGCAGGAAAGTAAACACAAAGCAAAGGAGGAAACAGAGCTGATCTCAAACAGATAAAATTGGTGTAATTTAATTTTCTGAACCCGGGCTTTTGAGAGCATTAAGAATGAGGAATTTTTGAAAGGCCCTTTCAACTTGAAAATAAAGTTTATTTAGGCGTTCTGTTGAGGGGGAGGGAATGAACAAAGGGCTTATTTACATTAGTATCAACTTGTTGAGCATAGATTAACGTCTGATCAAAACATATTTTAATGCATTTAGTGAAATGTTCCGAGGGTCATAATCTGTATTTATGATAATGAATAAGCTTCCAAGACTTAATAACCCTATAATTTTTGCTCATGCATCTTTTTCTAGTGGGTCTAATCTTAGCATTATTCATGGTGCCATTGGTTCATAAATGTTCAGGGCTCACCACACACTTTCAGGACTACCACTGACCGCACTCAGCATGTGATATCCAATCCTAAAATGAAAACGTTGGCAGTGATGAGCATTCCCAAAAAAAATCTGTTTACTTCCATTTTGAACCAGAGACAGCAGTTCTTGAACTCTCAACTGCAGGCCCATGCCAAGATCCCTGAGAAGAATTTCCTCACAGGGAAGACCGAGCAACGTTCCCTCACAGGGAACGGATAACAGCCATCTGAACATATTAGCAAGATTGGCGTCTAAGAGATTCACTGGTTCATACAGTGTTAATATATATAGCATTGCAATCGAAAGGAGTTGCACAGACACAATATTTTTTCCCTAAAATTTTCGATGTTACCCAAAGGAAGAAATATTTGCCATCTTTGCAAAACAGCAAGGTAATTTGAAAGACAGAGAGAGACAGAAAGTCTAGAAGGAAACATGCAAAAAATGTTAACGGTGCTTGCTTTGGGGTGGTGGGATTGTGAGTGATTTTTCACCTGCTTTTTATACTTGTCTTTTTTTTTTGCCAGTTTTCTGGAAAGATTATGTACTCCTGATCAAAATATGAAAGAGGGGGAAACACATAAATGAGTGGGAAAACACAGAGGCCTTTTCAATGTGAAAGCCACACCAACGGCCCCTTCTCCCAAAGGGTAGGCAGGCTTGGCCATGATGAACACCCAGCCCTGACACAATCTCAGAGAAACTGCTGCAGGATTTCCTGGCGGCCGAAGGGAAACTGCCAGATTGTTTTTGGAAAGAGATATTTCCAAGTTCAGTATTTGGGACTCTCAATACACTCCTCAGTCAGCCTTTCATTCTTAGCCCAACCCTAAAAGACTAGCACTTGTGTCTTCACCAGCAAAGAAACTCTCCTGTATTCTCTTATCCATTTCTCCTTCTAAAGTTGTTTTTGCTTTTGGGAAGAACGATAAGTCCTACAAATATCTGGAACTCATCTCTCTTGCCCAAGGCTGATGATGTGCTACGAGCTTGTGACGACTATAATGGCCACTATCTGTTCTGTGCCACATGGTCGTTAAATTTTGTGAGTACCATCTACAATTGCACCGCAATTCAGTTCCTCATTCAGGTAATACTCAGAATGGCCTCGGGTTAGTCATTATTGTGATTATATAACTATAATTACATAATATGCAATATGTTCTATTATCCTAGGAAACAATTACAACATATAATTATAACATAGTTATATGATTATGCAACTGTAATAGAGTTGTATATTTTGTGGTGAAGTTTAAGATAACAATGATAATTTCACAGCCAATGTATTTAGTGATTAGTTGAAAAAGAAAGTCTGTTTGATTAAAGAAGTTATCATTTTGGAATAGGATGTAAATATATCCAGTGAATGGTTACTGTCTACTTGAAAATACTAAGGAAAAAACAAAAAAAATTATATTAGAAAATAAAAGTGTTCTATCAATTTTAACTATGTGTTTCATAAAACAGTATAATGTTATGACAAGAGATGTTAGAGATTCTTAATTTCAAAAATAAAGCAACAATTTTAGTGTACTCGGCAAAGTATTCATTTGTGATATAGTCACAGAAACATTTTACCATTTAGATGTGGTATAGTCAAAACATTAGCAAGAAAAATAAAAATGCAAGAAAAAACTAAGACATTATTCTATAAACACTGTTTTTTTTCCCAAGAAAAGGAATCATTCCTAAGATTGTGTGCTTTTTTTTTTTTTTGGTTGTTGTTAAGAAAAGTTCAGGTGAGGATAAACTTCTGTTGGACAGTCATAAACCACCCATTCATTCTAAATTCAGAATACTAAGGAACACAAACCTGACATCAAGGTCAAAATAATTCCTGTATCTCTAACGGTAACATTTTAAAAACACCGGCGAGATTACCAAGCGAACTGTCTATTCAATCTTTCATCATTGCTCTACAAGTCAAATTCTGCTCATCGAAAGTGTCAGCAGACTTATTAACAGGCTCCTTCTCTGCACCTGAGGGAAGCAGGCACTCTCAAAAACTCAATCTACTAAAATGTCAAGTAAACATGGACTATGTCCTGTAAACACCATCTTCATCTATTGTTGCAATTTTTATGTAGCTCTTACCTGGTAAATAACATGGCAGAAAAGATAGGGAAACACAGAGCTCCTCCATGGTTCCAGTCTTTCCCCCATGTGTATTATCTTGGGTTCCCTCCCCCAAAAGTCCCGTAGAGACACAGCATGATTCTTCTCTAATGTGAGTGGTAGCCTATGGTACATCTGCAGATGCAATTACTAACAGTGCCGTTATTTGGGCCCTCACACCCTATGGAACACCTGTTCAGCTGCAAGTCTCTGTTTCCTCCAAGTCATCTTGGTTCAAAAGATTCAATAGAGTGTGCAACTTCATTTTTTTTTAGAATATTTTGTTTTGTTTTTATTTATTGATTTGAGAGAGAAAAGAGAGAGACATTGATTTATTGTTCCACTTATTTACGCATTCATTAGTCAATTCTTGTACATGCCCTGACGGGTAATTAACCCTGCAGCTTTGGCAATTTGAGACAACACTCTAATCAAGTGAGCCACTGAGCCAGGAGGTAGAAAAATGCTTATGCCTACCTTGTATCTTTACTAATCCCATACAAAGACCTTCAAATGAAATACAATCAAATTTCCTCACATCAAGCATCAAGAAAGCTTAGTTTTAGTAATATAAAAGCAACATGTCACCCTCATGGATATGCACATTAGAGAAAAAAAGGACAAGAAGGAAGGAAATATTAATATTTAACACAATTTCTTTTATCAATACTTTTTAAAACAGCAAAGAAAGTCTCCCAGGAATATTGGCTCTTTGAAGATAAAGCACCATTTGCATAAACGGGAGGGGCTCTCTAATGCAGTTTTCATTATCTTGACTGCAAAGTGACTGATGTCAAGATCAAGGGAGTCAATCAGGGCAGATACACTCCAGGACACTGCAGAGAAATAAATCAGCCCATCCTCTCCATCCAGGAGGGCTCCACCGTTCCAGGAAGGGGATTTGTGAGTCTCTTTTCTGAAGCAGGAGGCCAAGTTCCATTATTGTGAGGACTGCCTCTTATCCCTCAGAAGTCTCTCATTCTTTAAGTTAATAGGGGTTCCCTGCATCAGTTATCTAATAGGCTAATGAAGTTTGGAGATAAACCAGTTCTTGACCATTTCTTGCCCTCTGAACACTCCCAGGATACTAACCCCATTCAACCTTTTATCTCATTATGTTAAAGAGAAAATTAACTCTGAAGAAAATGAGATAGCCCCTTGGGTGTTAGGTGACTGTCACAGGGGTCTTGTTGGGAGGAGGAGAAATCACCACATGCATTAGATCAGGGGTGCCCACACTTTTTCAGCTTGTGAGCTACTTATAAGATGACCAAGTCAAAATGATCTACCTTAATGAAAATGCAAAACATAAATTTATTTCTTCTATATTATCATTATTTAAGTTACTATTATTATTATTTAATATTGTGTATTCTTCTTTCACCTTTCTCCTTCTCAGCTCTCTTTTCAGAGGAAAGTCAATGTCATAGTTTTTATGAACAGTAAGAAAAAGCCGCTCCACATTTCCCTTCTTTGGAATAGCAATGGCACACAGACAGACGAGGCAAACGCACTTAGAATAGGACATAGTGAAAAAAATCCCCTCCCATTCTGTATGAAAGTGGTAGGTTTTAGGCTTCTTACTCAGACCAGCTACGGCACTCATTTTTATACCCTTTGTTGTATTTAGTTTAAATAAATTGAAGGCTAACTATGCAGCAATGTAACTGAACAAGTTAGCGCAGTTTAACGCGCATGCGTAGGGTGTCAAAAGTTAAGACATCAGATTGGCTACCCTGTATGCCAGTCAAAAGACAAATGTCTTTTTAATGTCATGAGATCTACCCACACTTCCTTCGCAATCGACCAGTAGATCGCAATCAACGTATTGAGCACCCCTGCATTAGATCCTATGTGATGATTAACTCTTTGCCTGCCTTATCCATTTTTTCCCATCTACAATGGCATTTTGGCCATGGAGAGTCTTTTCTTGACAACCTCAGTTACCCAATTTGTTAAATGAAGCAGCAGATCTACTCAGTCATCCTAGGTGTGGGTGAATTAAAAATGTCATCATTCGGTCTGTATTTCACAAGCTTGACTTAGTGCTGTTTTCACTTGCAAAATACAAATGTGAAAACTAAAATTTATTATGGTACTAGCAATTCAAGATGTTTTGCTTGGATCCTGTGTGTGCAATTGGTTACCAACATTCCAGCTGGTTTTGCTTTGGTTGGCTACTAGTTTACTACCCTCAATTTCATTCTCTAAATCTGTGTTTAAAAACAATTTAACAACACTTGGATTCTGTTTGGGAATGCAGTTAGGAGTTCTCCTCAGTATTGCACAGCAACATTTTAAATGTGGTTTGGAAAATGTCATCTTGAAGGCAGATGACAAGATGCAAATGACTTACTCAGTCATTCTTTAATTTTACCCATACTATTTTATTAGAGTCGATATTAGAGGCTGGGTCACTTTAGGAATATAGGAAGGGGTTATTGCAAATACAGACATTGACACGGCCTGGAAATCCCAGTCTCCTTGAAGTCATGAAACACAGAGCTGGGAGAAGCAGCCTTTATGCACTCTGAGCAGCCCCTACTGGACAACTGGTCCATTTATGCTGCCGTTAGCCAAAGGCTTCCCTGCTTTTTCCTTTTCTTTCCTCCCTGAGGGAGTAGAGGAGTTTGGATCTTTTTTTCTCTTTAAAAATTGTCACCCTCTTTTTTTTTTTTTTACTTACTGATTTTTAGATAGAGGAGAGAGAGAGGAGAAGCGGGAAGCATCACCTCGTACTAGTTGCTTCCCGTATGTGCCTTGACTGGGCAAGCCCAGGGTTTTGAACCAGGGACCTCAGCATTCCAGGTCAACGCTTTATCCACTGTGCCACCACAGGTCAAGTGTCACCCTCTTTTTAATATTAAATATTTAACTGGAACAGATACTCTATATGATCCTATAAAAATATAGTGACATCAAGATATGAATAGCATTATGTTTACTCAATAATTCAATTCTTACGTTTAATCTATCCTCCTATTCAAGGGTTTGTTTTCCTATTCTCCCCCTCCAAGGTTTTTTTCTGTACATAATAATTAATGATGTTATTTTCAGTAAATGTAACTCAGAATTCTAACTATTAGGGAAATTCAATAAAGTAAATAAAAAACAGAAAGATATTTTTGTTTGACTTGATTGTTTCTCCTTTGAACAAATAAGTGTCTAAGATGACCCTTATTGCAAAGTATTGTTTCCTGTGGGTCCTAAAGATTTAATAATATCTATGTTGATCTAGTTTTCATTCTCAGCTACTATTCAAAAATAAATTAGTTTATGTACCATGTACATTTCACCACAGTCAAAAGTTAAAACTTTGCCTCAAAAATTAGTATAGAAAACATCACCTGTAAAATATATTGATCACAAGCTAGTGAAGATGGCTCTTTTATTTCACTGCAAATATCTAATTACAGTGTAGGATTTTCTTGTCTCCAAAAAATGGTAGAGAAATAAAAATTCATTATTTGCCAGCATCCAAATGATGCACTGTTTTAAAAAAAAAGATAAAAAGGTACTTTTCAGAATTTCTTGTAAAAATACTAGATTGTCAGTTTTAGATGTGATACTTTAAGTGGCCATTTTTTATATGAGACCAAGAACTAAATCAGGTCACAACATACCGAGAAAGTATTATATACTAGCCAGATCTCATTCTTTTCTATTTACTTATTTTTGTAGTCCACAAAGTGTCTTTAGAGATGAACAAGGAATGCCAAACTTGGTGCAGATAAATGAACTTAGACACAAATCTTTTTCCTTGATGCCACAAAAGTAGTTAAGGGAGATGTTGTGCCATAGGTTACGTTTCACATCAGTTACTGGTATATTTTACATAAAGACTACAATGGCAAGCTTTATATCCTAGGTCAGTGTTTCAAAAAGTATGTACAACAGAACAGTAACACTTGAAAAATGTCATGGCCATAATTTTTAATGTTAGATTAAACAACGTAAATAAATTGATTTGTTGAAGGACTCATCAGAGCCATTAATTTCCTAAGTACATTGGGTATTTTTAAAACCTTACATCGAATACAGAGTTTCCAAAATTCATTAGATCAGTGAACATCTCTTTGGACCAATGTTTCAAAAACCACAGTTTGGAAAATTCTCTCTGTAGTCATCAAGCTTTTTTGCTTCTGTGTGCTCTTAAAGAAAGTAAAAACATTATTTATTTCCAAATTACAGAAACCACACTTAACACCAGCTCTGTGAACGGACCTGAAACATGCTGCCTCATCTAAAGTTCACCATTGACCTTGGTAGATAGATGCTAGCAAGTCCATCCCATAGAGGAGGACGAACTTGAGACAGAGTTTAACAGGTCTCAGGACAAATGAGCAACCAAGCCAGGACTCAAACACAAAATGTGCTCTCTGAAAAGTCTAACATCTTCCCCTGACACTGTGTTGCACAAACTGTTTTCTTTCGGTGAAACTCTTCAGTGATTTCTCTGGTATGTGCAGTTCATGTAACTTCACTGGAATCTAGATGGTCTACTCTCTGATGGCAATCCTGGGTTGATCATCTACCATTGTAAACTACATTAACTCGATTTCTCTCTAGCATGGAAAGATGAGCACGTGTGGCAACAATTTTATTCAGAACACTATCCATTCTAAAGGACTGCCCTTTAAAATACACAGAGAAGTGTGTGTGTGTGTGGGGGGGGGGGATGCATACATATTAAAATACTAATGAAAGAAAAATTTGAATACAACCAAAAGAAATTTATGTTAAAAAGCAGTTGGAGATTAGCGTTCATGTCAGCGATAGTCTATGATTTCCTCCTCTATCCACAAGCCAAATACTATCAAGCCAAAACCCACAAAGCACCTCCTTCCATATCACAGTAATAAGATATTAATACGTAAAAACCAACATATAATTTAGTCTCTGTTCGCTTCAGTCCCTCTATTTGTCAGCACTAAAATGAATATAAGATCAGAAAACCAATACAAACTGACTAACCGACCCGTCAGAGAAGTTTTGGGAAAACAAATCCAACTTCGGGATCCTCTTCTATTAGCATTAATAGGAATATATTAAATTCTTATATTGCAGAGATTTTATTTTTCCTACCAGGAAATAAAAACTCTCACAGGCATAATATGAGTTTGAGTCCACAAATTGACCTGAATGGGTTTGCCATTTCTCAAATCTCCTAAAAGTCCTATGTGGACACTATCCCTCTATCATTAGTTATACAGGTCCCATTCACAGGTAAGAACTTCTACGCATGCGTAAGCATTGCAAACCCAATAAAATTAGTGTATGTCTCAGAACTTTCACAGAAAGAAAAATTCCACAGGAATAATCCTGAAATAAATATTCAGTACACAAATATCTTATAATATTAGTAACCCCCCCCCATAATTTCATAGTTGAAAACTATAATCACACAGTACAGTATCACATAAAAATAAGCCATTTTTATGAGTGAGGACCGTAAAATTCTGTAAAGAACACTAAAAACTATTATCAAACCTGATATATATTTTAATAGGAAAAAAAGGCACAATGCAAAATATGCTGGTTATATATTCTATGTCTTGTTGGCAGAATTATTTTGTTCCTATCTTTGTTCAGTAAAAAGCAGTTCTTTTTTAAAAAATTACAATTGTCCCTTCTCTAGAATAAAATAAATACTTAATGTACTATATTATAGCTTTTTTTTTTTTTTTTTTTGCACGAGCACCAATTTGACCTTGGTGGAAATAAGACTTCTCACTCAGAACAGCAGCAAGAAGGCAGAGAACGAGCTCTAAGTGAGGAAGAAGATGTGGACCTAGACTTCTCCTCACACCTGATGGGAAGTTGGTGCCACAAGGGATGGACTGGCTTAAAACTTATGCTCACCGCCCCCTTTCCAGCCTCAATCTGCAAAGGAGAGTCGAAGTTCAAAGACACTCTTTTCCAATCAAAAAAATAATAAATAAAAACATCTCAATATATATTCTTCCCACACGATCCATGAACACTTGTAGGAAATGATTGGCCAATATCTGAATTTCAAAAATGCACATTTCAGCTTCTGCATCTTGGCACATTATTGCCAGTAACGTCTTCTTACTACGTATCCTCAAAAAGTAAAATGCACTTCAGTTCTCAGCCTTCTTGAATATGAAGTATGAATAGGAAACTCCTCGGTTGCCGTCACATAAGGAAACGCTCGCAGAAAGGCTTGAGAAACAGGCAGTGACGTGCTGGCTGGTACTGCGGGGGCGGGCCTGCCGATGGGGCCTTGTGACCTTCATTCCGGTCGCTGCCTCTGTGCCTTTCTCACGGATGCTCAGGTCATTTCATGAAATACCACTGTTTGATGTCAATAAATCTTGATTTAAGGTGATAAAAAATCACCCATGAAAGAATGTCTTAAACACAATATATTGAAATTTCTGTCTGCCCTCACAGGATATACGCAAGAATGTGATTCTTTTTTAATTTAAAATCTGGACAATGTAGATTATTCCCTCTCCTTGGACAGAGTTGGCAAATACATTAAAAATGCTTATTTTAAGTCAAGCATAGCCACAGAAAAATACACACACCACCAACCAAACCAAAGATATCCTGTTTAAATCAAAGGAAACTAGGGCTGCTCATGACCCTAATGGTTGCAAGCAAACATGGACCATAAATCTATCATGCTAAGCACTAGCCTTAATGCTTCCATGGTTGCGCAAAATTGGCTAGAATCAACATTGCTGTAAAACCATAAACCAACAGAAGCTTTCCCTTAGTGTGAAAATCTCTCCAAGAATGTGAGGCACTGTCCTTTGGTGAGAACTTTCAATGCAATTCTAAATCATTTTTGATGGGATCCTTTGGTTACAATGATTTTTCTTCCTATCTGAATTTGAACATTCCACTCTGTCCATTATAGATCCTCTATAGCAGTTACCATTGACCGTGGTGACTGCTTCTCAGCCCCCGTTCTCCTAGAAAAGCCTGAGAGAATATTGAAAATTTCTGAATTCTGAAAACTGTAATGGAAGTCATAGTACCTGAAATCCCTCTGCTGCCTCCCGTGTCTTAGTTTAAACTCACTATTTATTTCATAGTGAGAGAGAAAAATGTCTTCATTGGGAACATTTTACAATGTTTAGAAGACAAACTTCCTAAATATCTGAATTATCTGCCTCCCTCTTGAAATTAGATAAAGCTCTAGCAACAAAATTTTAAATATTAATGGTATTTGTGTTTATGATCAGTATTTTTTCAATTTAAGTCTTTTGTGACCTGCATTTTTAATTTAGCTGCTCCTACATATTAGTTTTAATTTATGTGACAGAATGCAGGTTTAGAAGCAATAAAATTGAAATCACTTTTAAAGTAGACTGTAATTGAGACTTCCATTAAGTTGGACTACCTTCTCCTTGCTTTTATGAAGTCAGTGATTTTTTAATTTACTTCAGTGGAAAAATACTCTGAGCCAGGCTGCTAACCACTGTCCAAGTGTCTCATGGAAAGATATTACTTGTCTGAACCTTTCTTTGCAAATGTTAGGGTCCTTGTCATTTTGACTTCCTTTCAGCCAGTGACCTCTGCCCTGCTCCAATTTGAAGATAAACGAAAAGACATTTCCCCTGAATGTGTGCTTCTTCTAGATTTTCTGTGAAAGCAAAAGAATCTAGCTGTCTAATCAGTTACCTCCTATTTGAAAGAACTTGCGGGGTATGTAGTTATGTATTGGAAGAAGGACGTTCAGAAAGAAGAAAACAGGAAAATAGGATGTGCCAACTCTAAAAAGTGAGCCCAGAACTCAATATCAAAATAAGAAAAGGGGAATTATGAAAAATAATAGACCAAAAAGCCTTTCATGAGTCAGCTTTTATCAGCAAAATAGATGGTTATAGGTGATAATATTTCTAAAACAATTGATTTAAATATGAAACTAAAATTGAAGTTAACCAAACTACTATTTGTACATTTGCATGTTATTCATAAAATTTGTACATAAATATGCTAAAACTTGAACATTCATTATTTAGAAGTTTAGAGAAGGGTATTTCCTGTGTCACTGGAAGTTTTATACGATAGCATTTTCCCTCTGCCTTTCTCTTGCTCTGTGAGAAAATGGCAGTACTTGGTGTTGGTTTTGAAATTCTATTGTTTATTCTTCTTGTTGGTAAAAAACTAAGGTAATTAAAAATTGAGTAGTATAAAAATGACCCAAAGCGAGAAAGAATTACCGTAAATAGTATACACACACACACACACAATGTGCATATGTATGTATACATACATAAGGTTATATAGATGGTCATTTTCAAGTTATGTTTTTAGTTAGTTTATAAAGGCTAATCTGAGCCATCTCACTCCTTTGCACATTATTACATTATGGAAAAAGTCTATAAAGGAAGAAGAGTATCTACCCAGACTTTATAGTAGATAATGGGGAAAACTTATTAGGTAAAGACTAAAATGTTCTTTATTAGAGGAGACCACACCTCTACCTACAATGGAGGAAAGTGTCTCCCTTGTGAGAAAACATAATAAAATACGTCCTTCTGACAAGTTGGGAAACCCTGAAGAAATACACAGCTTTCCCCTCCCTCCCTTTTTGAATTCTTATTTATTTTGAGTCAGGCTATCTTAGGTCAGTAATTAACCTTCAAGCCCTTGAGGTCACCTTCTGTGAATCTGTTCTTTATGTACTGAAAAGTTATTTCTTAGTATTAAAAGTGCCTGACTATTGACTGTTGGCAATATAATAATATATAAATATACTAAAATGCTCTGAGTTATAAAAGTGGAAGAATTCAAAAGACATTCAAATAAGTTTCAAGAGCACAAGTGTTATCTATCCTAAAGTAGAAATTTCTGTCTAGTCAATGAAAGTTCCATGGCAGTACTAATTATAAAAAAATCGTCGTAAATTAAGTCTGTTACACATTTGAATATCTGTGGTTTTTAGAATCTTAAACTAGTCTGTGGTTTTGCATGCAAATATACATAAAGAGAACCAGCATAACCAGGTAATTGAATGGAATACTTATTTAAATTATATCCACTTAAAACAATTCTCAATACAGATTGACTTTTTTGTTGTTATTGTCATTATCTACTTTCTGTTTCTGTTATTAATAAAATTTTGTCATTCTGTATTACTTTTAATATTCTTTTTATAAAACTTTAAATACTGGCATCTGCTATTTTTACATTTATCTTATGACTTAGTTGGCTTATTTTCACTCAAAAGAAATATAAAAAATTCTATCAGCATAGAATATGTTTCTCTCATCTGCCAAGTCCCCGTTGGTGAAAATCTAATTCTCTATTCTGGTTCAAAGTTGTAAATAAGCATTCATTTGACCTTTTTAAACATTATACAAGCCTTTTTAATAAAAATTAGTGAGAATTTTATTTTATATGAAAATAAAATAAAAAAGAGAAATATAAAAATTAAATATATTTAAATAATAATGTATTAAACATATAAATAAAGAACCTCTATGTTTCAGCAGCAACAACAAAATAACCTAATTAAAAAATGGACAAAGACTTATATAAAGATTTCTTCAAAAAAATACACAAAGGGCTAGGAAGCATATATAAAAATGTTTAAAATCACTAAGCATCAGAAAACTGTAAATCAAAACCACATGATATATCACACCATACCTGATAAATAACCACTCTCAAAACAAACAGGTAAACAAAGAGTAACAAATGCTAGCAGGATGTAGAGAAATTAGAACCCTTGTGCAGTGTTAGTAGAAATGTAAAATAGTGCAACTCACTATGGAACACAGAATATGAAGATTTCTATATAAGAAAAAGGGAGTTAACCTATGATTCAATGATCCTGCTTCTTGGTATATAGTCAAAACTATTGGAAATAGGATCTCAAAGAGATAATTACACATTGTAGCACTGCTCACAATAGCCGAGGGAAGCAACCATAATTTCCATCAATGGATAAATGGATAAAGAAAATATGTCTGTGAATCTCAATTACATTGGAATATTATTCAACCGTTAGAAAAGACAGAAATCTTGACATATAGTTTGACATGGATAAACCTTGAGGACATTATAATAATCCAGTAACAAAATCTAAATGCTGCATGATTCCATGTATATGAGGTATCTAAAATAGTCAAACTCATACATCAGAAAGTAGAATGTGGTTATGATGAGCTTGGGGGAAGGGAAAAATGGAGAACAGAGTTTCAGCTTTGTTAGATGAAAAGAATGTAGGTATCTGTTGTACAATAATGTGCAAAAATGGTTAAGATGTTAAATTTTATGTTTTATAATTGAATTTATTGGGGTGACATTGTTTAAGAAAAGTATATAGGTTTCAGTTGTACAATTCGATAATACAATATCTTCACATTGTATTGCAATATTGTGTGTTCACCTGCCCCAAGTCAAGGGTCTTTCCATGCCGTTCGTCATCCCTGTACCCACTTCTACCTTCCCCCAGCCCTCTTGCCCACTGGTATTTACCATACTGTTGTCTGTGTCTAGGACTATTTTGTTTTGTTTTGCTATGGTTTTTCTTTTCTTTATGCCTCACCACAATACAAGAAAGTCCAAAAATGGAAGCATATTAATATAAGTTACACTCAGAAAACTTACCCCTATACCTAACTTAAATGTTGGCAACTCCAGCTTTTAACAAGTAGAGTTAAAATATAAAAATTATTTTTTTTCTGCCTGTAATATACTCCTAGATTAGTGAATAAGTAAAAAATTACAAAAGTCCTCTCAATCTTCTTTATAAAGAAGGCAGTCTCTTCAATAAATCTTGTTATTGTCATAAAACAAGTAAAATATCAACTCATAATTGTCAATAGAAGCTATTGCTAGAGGAACTCAGTGTACAGCAGAGGCCACACAACTGTAGTGTAGGAACTTAAGGATTATGTCTACTTTCATTCAGTCTTTGCTACTCACATGTAGCAATGGCTGTTAGAAAGAATCTGGACAGTTGATGTGGCTTTTGATCTTAGCTCAGCAACGTAGAAGTTGTAGGCCCGGGATCCCCAAACTTTTTACACATGGGGCCAGTTCACTGTCCCTCAGACCATTGGAGGGCTGGACTATAAAAAAACTATGAACAAAACCCTATGCACACTGCACATATCTTATTTTAAAGTAAAAAAACCAAAACGGGAACAAATACAATATTTAAGATAAAGAACAAGTCAATTTAAATCAACAAACTGACCAGTATTTCAATGGGAACTATGGTTGCGGATGCATCCTGTGCTCCTCTCAATGACCACCAGTGAAAGAGGTGCCCCTTCCAGAAGTGCGGCGGGGGCCGGATAAATGACCTCAGGGGGCCGCATGCGGGCCATAGTTTGGGGACCCTGTTGTAGGATATTGGTCAAGACCTACACAGATTTTGTGCTTCATATATATGTATTTTTTTTATCATGGCGGCATAAGTGTTACTTTGATTTCTTCATTTGTTTACCTGTCTATTCTTCTAAGAGACTGTAAATTTAGAAGTCTATATGGCCATCTTGTTGAGCTTGGTATTCTCGGGTCATCTCAGTTCCTGGAAAAAGTTTCAGGCACATATAGTTTGTTTAGTACACCTTTATTGGGTTGGTCTGAACTACTATTGATTCTTAGGCTAAGCTGCAACTAGAAAAAAAAAGCAGATGAGGGATATTGGCGAATTTACACATATAGCCACACACTCATCAGAGTACATGAAATAAAAAGTATGCCGACATGTCAAGAAAATTTGGATTGTTGGCAATAAGCCCAATTAATTCATAATTTTAATTACAAATACTCTTTTGTTCCAGGTTTTAAAAAAAATACCTATTTGAAATTGCATAAGTACCTTCATCATCATTAATTTTTTAAAAAGAAAAATAGAATTTTACAATGGTTATATTTCCTAGAGAAAAGCAATTTGCAGCATTTAAATACCTATATTCAAGGGTCTTCCTTTAAGTTAATAATGAATACAGTTTTCCTGAAGAAATCTTAAGCAGATCTCTATTTCTGTATTAACTGTCACCTTGTTATAATTTCATTTCAATTTTAGTCATATTATATACTTCATAACATTTTCTATAAAACACACTGAAAGCCGAGCTTTATGAAGACTTACCATATTTCTGCCATAAGTTTATTTTTAGTAGAGAATATGGGTATCTCAATATTAAAAATATATTTATACATAAAAAGTTACCAGCAAAGTGAATTTTCTTAAATGCATACTACTTTATTCCAAAATGAATGTGTGTTGGTGGTATGTGTGTGCACCCTAATTAAAAAAAAATCACACTTTAAACATACATTTCAAAGAAAATTAAAATGAAAAATTAATCATATATAAAAACTATAGAATATAAGAAAGAATTTGAAAATAGGTATGATGATTAAAGACTGAAGTGCCATTACACTGAAGAACTGATGATGAAAAGCATCAGGAGATAAAAAGCCCAGCTTTCATTTTGTTGTTGACGTTTACTTGGCCTTAAACAAAACACAAATTCCATGCAGTTCACAGGTCCCCAGGAAGACTCATCCTCTGCGTGGGCGGTGGTAGCCATATTAACAGTGTCTTTAGAAACGTCTGTATTATGAATGTAAATTAGGCCTATGAATTATATTGGTTAAGAGGATTTACCTATTTAGGTTTTAATTTTCTTTCCTCTCCCCCTAAACATCTTTAAGTTAAAAACTGATCAAAGATAAGGGTCTAATTTGCAAATTCCAGTAAGTCAAATAAATCTGCTATTTATTATCTTAAAAATTACTAATCTACTTAAAAGTAATCTATTAGTTTTAGAATAAAGATATTTTCTTTGAGACTTTTGTCATTTATTTAGCATAGGTCCCGTGGGTTGCTCCAAAGGCCAAGAGATGTCAGAGGATAGGGGCTCTATCTTGGCACCCGACACAATAGTACACAATGACTAGATGTTCTGTGTGATTTAATTTAACTCTCTCTGTGCCTTATTAAGTCCACATGCAAATCCTCTTGAAAGTCTAAACTGTGCATGTGTCTAAAATATTTAAGAATCTCAAATCTGGAACATCTAATTTTAAATGTGGATATTCTAATAAGTTTATCACCTTGGACAAGTCACATTGACTCAGGGAAGCTGCTGTTAATTCAGCTGGAAATGTAGGCAAAAGTTTTCACTGCAAATCAGATTCCTAAATGGCAGAATATATTTTAATCTTATGTTTCTTTTCAAAAACTCTTGACTAATTTTAAAACTTGACAATAACCGTGGCATGATTAAAGACAAATTTTAAATTTGAACTTATCCATTAAAAATTTTTAATATCTTTGACCTTCTAATATAGACTGAAATATTAAGAACAGTTCTTGAAGACACGAAACATGCTAACCACTCACCTTTCTGTGAAAAAACACAAAACTAAAATAGTCTCATCTAAAATGTCAAAAGAAATAATTTCTTCTTCAACAGTAAGTTTACTGAAAGATTTAGAGATTTATTAAGATGAAACCACTTTCAACATATACATGAACCAAAAGAGGAGGCTTGATTTAAAATGACAGTTTATCAGCTAAGTTAAGTTTAAAATGACCCAAGGATAACTAACTGTCTTGAGTTTCTACTAACAAAGTAGTAACAAACTAACTACAAATTCATGATTAGAAAATGATAATATTCTCCACACTATTTAAAACTATGAAGAACAACAGCTCTTCTTCAGATTCTCAATATTTATTTTTCACCTTCCCAAGGCCAAATTGCCATCCATTTCTTTGCAAAAGAAAATCAAAGCCAAATGGTATAAAATGCAAAGATTTGGTTAAACAAACAGCCAGAATTTCAGTGGTTTTATCTGCAGCATGCCCAGCAACCAAACAAAGCCAAGATATTGTCCATCTCTTTGACAGACAAAGGGCCTCAGAGGTCCAGAGTGACATGCCCGAAGGCTGGCACGTGATTGGGCTAATTAAATTAAATAGCAGGAAACAGCTTTTCCATATGCCATTGCCTGGCCACACACAAACTGTAACAGTAAATCTTTTATACTAGTCAAGGAAAAACGTAACCATTAAAAAATATACAGTATCAACACACCATCTAAAAAATCAGTAGCTGCATGTCCACATAAACTCCTGGGCCTGGACTTTAATGTCAAATGTCTGAGAACTTGCCCACTGGCTTTAGGGGCCTGTGGTAATTAAAGAGGATGAAAATGAAAGCCCTCTGCTAGCACTTTAACTTAAGCCAATATTCTGATTGTCTTAGAGACACATTTCTACATCAAATTTACTCAAAACCTGAATACTTCCGAACCGAAGTTAAAATTTATTGCTCAATTTCCACCAGTTTTATAGCCTACCTCCCCATCACCCAACTGAAAAGTAAGAGGCAAATTATAAAAAAAGCATGAAGCCTTAAGAATCTACTGAGAAAACTCTTCCCTCATGTTCCCCACAATGTTCCATCCAATAACATTAATTTACCCCAAGTGTGTTATTGTAGGTCAAGGCTTTTAAGACAATATTACTTTAAATAAATTCATACCTTTTTGTATCTAGAAGCACTTCTGCGGGGTTGGTGGTGCTGCTCAGTTTTTTCACTCATGGTTTTCATTAGCATTGATTTCTAACATAAAGAATGGGACTATGAAATAGCAATTGTCATCTTAGAAACATTATGGTGGAAAATGAAGACAAGGAAACTGCTTTCAAAGGGTCCCTGAGCTAGAGGAGTGAAGGTTCATTATAACGTAGGAAACAGCAAGTTCAGAATCAGTACAAACCAGGCCTTTATCTGCTTATCCAGAATGCTAGAATGTGCTTTAAACATGTAATGGAATATTCAAAATGTAAGTGGTACTTAATATATCTTTTTGATAAAAATTGCACTTATGGGAGCCAGTATTTAGATATTATAATTATTCCATTCCTCATGCTTTTCTAACTTGACTTTAAAATTTTTCACTAGATTTATACATTTTTGCTATATGAAAGAGTGGACTGAATTAGTGGACCGTGACAATAAAATTATAGTATACATGATCTTTAACTACAAAAACATATCTTCAGGACCAATCAGTGAAAGAGAAACAGGGAGGGAGGGAAAGAGAGAAAGAAAGAAAAAATATATAATTTTAAACTGAGATTTGAAAGTTTTTCTTTCTTTTTTTTTTGTTGTTGTTTGTTTTGTGGATCATTCCTTTATTAAAGTCTCATACTGGCCGAGGAGCAAACACACAGGGAAAACACCTCCCTCTTCATTCATTCAGAGCTCACAAAGCCCTGAAACATTTTTTTCTTTTAAACTGAGAAGTGGGTAGATTGACTCCCACATCTTCCCTGACCAGGATCCACCCAGTGACCTCCACCTGGGGCTGATGCTTTGCTTATCTGGGGCCATGTCCACAGCTGAGCTATTCTTAGCACCTGAGGCAGAGGCTCCATGGAGCCATCTTCAGGGCCTGGGACCACACCATGGCTGTGAGAGAGAAAGAGAAAGAGAGAGAAGGGGGAAGGGTGGAAAAGCAGATGGTCACTTGTCCTGTGTTCCCTGACCAGGAATTGAACCTGGGACTTCCACATGCAGGGCCAACACTCTACCACTGAGCCAATTGGCCAGGGCCTGAAAGGTTTTTGAAAACTCATCAGTATTACTGTTTTGTTTAATCCGTTTATTCCATATAATGACAAGATGACAAAATGCTATCTAATACACATGGGTTAGCAGTGTTTGTGTACCATCCCAAAAGTCAATAAGCAATTATTAATGTTTCTCAATGTC
Organism: Rhynchonycteris naso; assembly: GCA_037038555.1. NCBI lineage: Eukaryota > Metazoa > Chordata > Mammalia > Chiroptera > Emballonuridae > Rhynchonycteris > Rhynchonycteris naso. Next base: position 132,088,190 of record CM073002.1, on the reverse strand, counting down.
TGCCTTCAAAATTAATATTTGAATGTAAAGATAACCAAATAGCCAAAAAATTAAAAAGCCCAGAAGAAAATGGTCAAGCCACAGAAAAGAACTGATGTGGTAGGAGCCAGTAAGTGAACAACTTCTAAAATGAAGCCAGGTCTAAGAGTGAACTGAGCCATCTCTCTACCCCTGTCCATCTCCCATAAATGCATTGATCTCCTCACACCTTTACTGAATCCCATCTTCCTTCTGCATCCTCATTCCTGTCCCAGCCCCTAGGCAAAGATTGATAAGTCCCTGGTGTCCTCCATCTTTGTAAACACACATGAAGTGAAATAGAGGTCTAGGGCCCTGGTTGGCAAACCGAGCTCGTGAGCCACATGCAGCTCTTTGGCCCCTTGAGTGCGGCTCTTACACAAAATACCATGTGCAGGCGCTACCTTGATAAGGAATGTACCTACCTATATAGTTTAAGTTTAAAACATTTGGCTCTCAAAATAAATTTCAATCATTGTACTGTTGATATTTGGCTCTATTGACTAATGAGTTTGCCAACCACTGGGCCCTAAAGATCTACAGGTAAGTGTGAGAGAGAGAAAAACCAGAATCAAACTCAAGGCTACTATAGTCCTGCTCTAATAAAACTTCAAGTCTTGAAAGTTTCAATGTGCTCAATAATCTTTAAAGAAAGACACCAAGTTTAAATTGTTTGGCATCTAATGAAAATTTACTAGACATTAAAAGGAGCAGAAAAACAAGAATGATAGTCAAGAGAAAAATTAAGCAGTAATAGCAGACATAGAAATGGCACACACAGCAGAATCAGCAGAAGAGAACTTTAAAATAAATATTATAAATATGCTCAAGGACTTAAAGGAAACCATGAACATAAGGAGACTATAAATAGAAAGAATATATATAAGAGAACCAAATGAAACCCCTGAATCTAAAAAAATACAGTATCTTAAATGAAGAATTTAGTGAATGTGAAGAAAAGGTTATCCACTAGAAGAAAAGATGAGTATGCCCATACAAACTATACAAACTGAAATAAAGAGAAATATATATATATATACAGAGACCTATAGATTGATGAGACAATATCAAACAATCTACCCGAGGTATAACTGGAGTCCCAAAAGAAAAGGAAAAAAACTACTATTAGAAGAAACAATGTCTTATATCGTGTAAAAATTTAAAGAGTGCAAATCCACAGATACAAGAAGCTCAGTGAATCAAAGTGAAACACAAAGAAACTGCATTAAGGCGAATCCTAGTCAAGTTGCTGAAAATCAGTGATAACAAGAAACTCTAAAAGCAAGCAAAAAGTACACCACTGGATTTTAAGGTTTGCTATAAAGCAATAGTAACCCAGATTCCGTGGTACTGGTACAAAGTTAAACATATAGATTAATGGAATAAAAGAAAGAGTTCATAAATTTGCTTACATATGTATAGTAAGTTAAATTGATTTCTATAAATGGCACAAGAATAATTCAAAGGAACAAAAATAATCTTTTCAAATACTGGTGCTGAAAAATGGGTACCTATGTAAGAGAACTTCAGCCTTTCTTCACATGATACACAAAATTATCTGGCTCAGAATAGCTTGCTTAAACATGAAAATAAAAATAGAAGAAGAAAACATAGAAGCAAATTTTTCCTAGACAGGACACTAAAGTCCTAACCATATAAGTAAAAATTGATAGAATGGGACCCATCAAAATTAAAACATTCTGCTCTTTATAATAAAAAACAAGCTATGGCTAGGTAAATATATTTCCATCATAAATACAGGGGGTCCTCTGGTTACGACAGTCCCAACATACAATGTTTTGTGTTTATGACACTCCCTTAAAAACTTAAGAAGACTGGGCCATGAGTGTTTCGGCTTATGCGCGTGTCCGAATAAGCAGTAACACGCGCAGAAGTGCAATTTAGGAGGGAGTTGGCGTCCCCAGTACACTTATCTATGCCATTTTGCACTGTTAAAAGTGCAAGTATTTTTTTAAAAAAGTGTAAGTATTTCATTTGTGTTGGGGTAGTGTATATTTTGACTCACACCAAAATATGGGTTATGTCACTGTTGTAGGAATGGAACTGTGTCGTAACCCGAGGCCCCTGTAGTCAAATGGCCAATAAACACATGAAAAGATGACATCAGGGAAACACAGCATAAAACCACAGTGAGATTCCACTACATATCCACTAGAACGTGCAAAGTTTAAAAATGACCTGACAATATCATTTTTTTTTTTTGTAAGTGAAAGTAGGAGAGAAATAGATTCTTGCATGCATCCGACCTGGATACACCCAGCAACTTCTGTCTGGGGCTGATACTCTGCCCTCTTGGGCCCATGCTCACCACCGAGCTATCTCGTGAGGCTATGGCTCCACAGAGCCATTCCTAGTGCCCAGGGCCAATGTGCTCAAACCAATTGAGCCATGGATGGGGAGAAGGAGAGAGAGGGAGAGAGAGAGAAGGAGGAAGGGGAGGGTGGGAGAAGGGGGAAAGGGAGGGTGGGAAAAAGGGGAAGGGGAGGGTGGGAGAAGGGGGAAGGGGAGGGTGGGAGAAGGGAGAAGGGGAGGGTGGGAGAAGGGGGAAGGGGAGGGTGGGAGAAGGGAGAAGGGGAGGGTGGGAGAAGGGAGAAGGGGAGGGTGGGAGAAGGGAGAAGGGGAGGGTGGGAGAAGGGGGAAGGGGAGGGTGGGAGAAGGGGGAAGGGGAGGGTGGGAGAAGGGGGAAGGGGAGGGTGGGAGAAGGGAGAAGGGGAGGGTGGGAGAAGGGGGAAGGGGAGGGTGGGAGAAGGGGGAAGGGGAGGGTGGGAGAAGGGGGAAGGGGAGGGTGGGAGAAGGGAGAAGGAGAGGGTGGGAGAAGGGGGAAGGGGAGGGTGGGAGGAGGGGGAAGGGGAGGCTGCGAAGAGGGGGAAGGGGAGGGTGGGAGAAGCGGGAAAGGGAGGGTGGGAGAAGGGGGAAAGGGAGGGTGGGAAAAAGGGGGAAAGGGAGGGTGGGAGAAGGGGGAAAGGGAGGGTGGGAGAAGGGGGAAAGGGAGGGTGGGAAAAAGGGGAAGGGGAGGGTGGGAGAAGGGGGAAGGGGAGAGTGGGAGGAGGGGGGAAGAAGCAGATAGTCGCTTCTCCTGTGTGCCCTGACCAGGAATCAAACCAGGTACTTTCACACATAGGATCAACACTCTACCACTGAGTCAACTGGCCAGGGTCAGAAACGAAAACTAATAAAACAATCCCATTTATAATTACAAATAAAATGCCTAGGAATAAATTTAACCAAGGATGTAAAAGACCTGTACTTGAAAAATTGTAAGACTCTGAAATTACAAATTGAAGAAGATAGAGTTATAAATTGAAGAAGATACCATGTTTATGGATAAGAAGAATTAACATCATTAAAATGTTCACACTACCCAAAGCAACCTATATATTGAATGCAATTCCTATCAATATACCAATGGCCTATTTCACAGAACTAAAACAAATATTTCAAAAATTTTATGCAAACACAAAAGACACTGAATAGCTACAGCAATCTTGAGAAGAAAAAACAAGTTTGGAGAAGCATTACCTAATATCAAACTATACTTCAGGTCCATAGTAAAAAAGTAGCACTGTACCGATATAAAAACAGACATGTACCAATGGAACAGAATAGAGAGCCCAGAAATAAACCTACATTGTTATGGTCAATTAATATTTGACAAAGGACCTAATTAGGCAGTGGCACAATGGAGAGCGTTGGCCTGAAACACAGAGGAACCAGGTTCAAAACCTCAAGGTCACCAGCTTAAGCGCTGGCTTACCAGCTTGAGTGTGGGGGTCGCTTAACATGACCCCATGTTCACTGACTTGAAGCCCCAGGTCACCGGCTTGAAGCCCAAGGTTACAGGCTTGAGTAAGGGGAACCCCCCAGCTGGGGCCCCCTGGTCAAGGTACATATGAGAAAGCAATCAATGAACAACTAAGGTGCTGCAATGAAAAACTGATGCTTTTCTTCTCTTTACCTTCCTGTCTGTTCAACCCTGTCTGTCCCTCTCTCTGTCTCTGTCTCTCGTGCTAAAAAAAAAAAAAAAAAAATTGACAAAGGAAGTAAAAACATAAAATAGGGTAGAGATAATCTATTTAATAAATGATATTGGGAAAACTGGAGAGATACGTGCAGAAAAATGAAACTAGACCACCTTCTTACACCATACATAAGAATAAGCTCATAATGGATTAAAGACTTAAATGTTAAACTCCAATCCATAAATATCTTAAAAGAAAACACAGGCAGTAAAATCTCAGACATTTCTTGTTGCAATGTTTTTTCTGATACATTGCGTAAGGCAAGAGAAACATCAACAAAAAATAAACGGGATTGTATCAAACTGACAAGGTTTTACACAGCAAGGAAACCATTAACCCAATGGAAAGACACCCCACTGAATGGGACAACATATTCAGCAACAGTACACCTGATTAGGGGTGAATTTTTACAATTTATAAAGAACTTATAAAACTCAACACCAAGAAACACCCAAAAAATCTAATTAAAAATGGGCAAAGGACTTAAATAGACACTTCTCCAAAGAGGACATACAGATGGACAATAGACATATGAAAAGATGCTCAACATCACTAATCATCGGAAAAATGCAAACTAAAATCACAATGAGATATCATCTCACACCAATCAGAGTGGCTATCGCCAATGAATCAACCAATGAGTGTCGGCCAAAATGTGGAGAAAAGGGAACCCTTGTGCAGTATTGGCAGGAATGCACCGTGGCACAGCCACTGTGTAAAGTAGCATGGGGTGACCTCAAACAATTAAAAATGGAACTGCTTTATGACCCAATGATTTCACATCTGGGAATAGAGGTCAAGACACTCAAAACATTAATATGAAATAAAATATGCACCCTTATGCTCACTGCAGCATTATTTACAATAGCCAAGGTTTGGAAGCAATCCAAGTGTCCATCAATAGGTGAGTAGATTAAAAAGCTATGGTACATTACACAATGGAATAGTATTTAGCTATAAAAAAGAAGGAACTCTCACCCTTTGCAACAGCATGGCAGGAACTGGAAAGCATTACGCTAAGTGACATAAGCCACTCAGGGAAACATATGTACCATATGACTTATCCATAGGTAGGATCTAATGAACAAAATAAACAAAATAAAAACAGACTTATAGATAGAGAACAGACTGACAGCTGTCAGAGGTTAAAGGAGCTGGCGGGGCGGTGTGAAAAAGACAAAGGGACTAAGCAAAAACAGAAAAAAACTCATAGACACAGACAATGGTACAGGAGGAAAAGTGGGGTAGGAAAAGGTAGAAGAGGGTAAAGTAATAATAAATTAAGATGGAAGGAGACTTGGTGTGGCGAAACATAATATGCAGATGATGTATTATAGAATTATATAACTAAAACCTAATTCATTTTTTTAAGTGAGAAGGGAGATAGACAGATTCCCACATATGCCCCAACAGGGATCCATCTACAATCCTGTCTGGGGCCAACGCTTGAATCAACTGAGCTATTTTTAGCAGCTGAGGCTGATGATACAGGATTTGAGTTTATGAAAATGTTCTGGAATTAAGAGTGATGACTGCAGAGCATCAGAATATACTAAAGCCACTCAATTGTGCACTTTGAAATGACTAAAATGGTGAGTTTTGTCTTATATGAATTTAATTGCAATAAAAAAAAAACATACAAGAAATAGCTCAGAACTTGCGAAAAAAATAATTTGCCAAATTTGGTGAAATAATACTCGACAAATAGGCTATGACATTGAAATTAGAAGCAAGAAACAGCAGAAAGGACCAATATTGCTAAAGAAGGAAAAGCAATAAAATGTAGATGGAACAGAACAATATACAAGAAATATCAGTTAATCTATTTTGAAAACTATGAATCAGAGAATTCAAGAATCTTAGGTAAAAGCTATGAAAAAATCAGGAAGTGGTTTAGGGCTCCTGGCCATCTCCAGAACACTGTTTCTGAATCAGACACTCCCAAAGGGCTTGAGAAATGTAGATTCCTGGGCTCCCTGTCAGGACAACAGGATCAGAACCTCTAGGGGGTTTATCAGAATCTGACTTGTCAATGGTCGCCTTCATGAGGATTTCTTATGCACCTTTCAATTAGATAGCCTCCTAGGACGTCTAGAACAAATGTCCCCATTTTTCTACTTTGCAACATTTTATACAGACTATTTTAGGTCAAAATGATTATAAAGTGCATCCTAAATAGTTCCCAAACTTTTTAAATTGCAGCATCCTAAAGTCTTAGAAATTGGAGTCTCAGAGCCTTGGTTTGGGAAAGAAGATAAAAAGTGAAGAAAAACTGTGTGCTGGTTGAAATATTTCCTGCTTCTTGTCCCCCAAAGAGTTCATTTCAAGTGCAGTCATCTTTTTCACATGACCCCAGGACTGCTTTTGGTCAGGCAAAATAAATGCAAATTTTCACGTTTGCAAAAGTTTGAACACCAATGTCTATAGGAATTAGATCTCTCATCTGTGAATTAGAAAAAAAAAGTCCTAATCTCCTAATGTAAGCAATGATTAAAAGAGAAAATTGCTTCAAATCAGTTTGAAATACTGATAGGCAAAGAAAGAGAGGGACAGAGAGAATTACATACTAATGAGTTTATAAATGTAGACATGTAAAAAGAATTGTTGCACAGTACAGTGTGATGGTCAAGTTTGAGAACAAGGACTCTGGAGCCAGAGTTCTTGGGTTCAAATTAGAGCTAGAGTGACATTCACTGGGTGACCTTGACTATATTGAATTTCTCTGTTGCCCAGTGCCCTAATCTCTATGAGACAATAATTCCCACTCCATAAAGTTGTTGTGAGGACTAAGTTAGTTAACAGATGTAAAAATGCTTAGAACAACACATGGTACACTGTCCTTTTGCAGTAGTTAAAAGTATATTTGTAAACCAAGATAATCTCCCAAGGTTGTATTGTCTAAACCTTACAGTATATAAGCTTCAAAGAAATTACTATAAAATGACAATAGAAACCTTTTTTAAATCAGTAAGTTCTGAAAAGTCACATTCCCAATATTCTGTTTTCTTTGCTTTATTGCCATCCCACACCTTCCCTTTACAATTATTAATTATAAAGGGAATGGTAATCTACCTCTCACACACCTTCTCTCACGTCTCTGAGTTGCTGATTATAATTGGCTATAATTTGAAGACCTTCATTATTTATCATTGTCAACCCACAATTATATACCCATAGTTGCACGCTTCCATTATAGAAAAAAATCACAAAGAAACATCAAGTTAAAAATAATACTGCTGTCTATACATCTGTTCAGTTCTAGGTTTCAAAAAAAAAAAAAGTTCAATGGTTGAATTCCTTTTTAGAATATCCTACAGGAAAAAATGAAATATGAAACATAAAAATATCTGAAAGACTGTTCTTCCCAGATCTAGGAAAAGTAGCAATCTCCATTTCAGTGGCCACCCCCACAAGGAAGGCCATTTTTTATTGCCAGAAGAGGAAATCTAATGGATATTTATCGCAAGTCCTGACAAAAAACCATTTTTCTGAAGAAAACCTTTCAAACATGAGATGGATGCTTTGTATTGAAACAACTACTTGACATTTTGGAAATCAAATATACAGAATAAAACCATTATCTGATTTCTCCAAACCTTTTTTGAGACTATCTAGTACCTAGTTCATCTTGTAATTTTATAGTCCAAGGCAGTTTTCAGGAAATCCTAACTAATCAAAGGTATTTCCACAATTCTGACCAAAGTATCAAATTTATGGGATTATGGAATGAAAACCTATTTTAAAATAGTCAATGATATTAGCTCTAGTATTCTTAACAACCTAGTACAATGTTGTTTTGACCTACAGTAACTTTAATTTGTATGACACTACTCAAGTTTGGATTCAAGGAATCAAAGAATATAAAACAAGTATTTTTAACCTATTGCACCAAATATACAGTGACACATTATGAAATATTATAGTAAATTTTGCTAGCAACTGACCAGAAGAGAAACAAGGTATATCATGGCCTATGGGATGTGTTTGGTCAGTTTCCTTTAACTGAGTCAGGTTCCTTGTTTGTTACAGTAGTATTAAATAATTATTTCCATATAAGGGGAAGCCATTTAATTACTCTTTTCTCTTTAAATTTAAGTACTGTCACTTTAGAGTTGTAGATCAGGCTCTCATTCTAGTAGATATAGGTATTATCATCCATGGACAATTATTAATTTAATAATTATTGAGTGCTTGTTATAATCAAGGGGTTATATTAACTTGCCTAAAATAATTTTTAAGTTGAGGAAAGTTATGAATTGACATCTATTTACATAAAATTTCATATTTAGAACTTAACATCAAAGATAACATATCGTGAAAAAGGCCACACTGGAAAAATGAAAATGTAACTAATTTTACATGTGTGTGCTATTTGATAACGGTTGATGTAAATATTTTAAAATTGTTATTCTTGGATTTCTTATGTTTAATGGTATAAAAGTAACGGCTCAAAATAACTTTATTTTCTTGTTTCAATAAAGAATGGTGATATATTTTGGTATATGAGACCTAGTGCATGAGCTTCGAATTCGATTCTCCATCAAGTTTACACAAAGCCATATGTATGAAAGGGGATCTTTTAAAAAAAACTTTATTTGAGAAAGGAAGAGACTTATAACAGAAGGCAAGAAGAGAAACATACAAACAATATATTTACAACACAAAACAAGAGGTCACCATCAAGGGTGTAAATTATAATAAATACAGTAGATTTTAAAAGAGACAATTATCAATTAGCTCTAAGATGATTTAAGTCCAGCTTTTCTTTTCACTGGGTCCAGGTAGTTTCTTGATTAATGTCAAAGGCTATCAAATTCAAACAATTAACGTCCACCAACTGTACTGATGAAGCTCTCTCAAATGACATTATAAAAAATAGGTTTTTGTTTTTGTGATTACATATCTTTGAAGTAATATTATACAAAAGTCTGCTCAGCCGCATGTTCCTCCCCAAATAAAATGTATTTTAAAAGATGCACTATCCCTTTTTTTGAGATTGAATAAAAGACTTTAAGAAAAATGTATATTTATGAGATGGGAAAAATATATACAATTTTATCTCAAGAATGCCATATCTTATTGCAAAAAAAGAGAGAACTGACAAAAAGTCATTTTAATCTGAAGGAATATACTAACCAAAATGTGTTGGTAATAGGAAGTGTTCTAGCTATTTGTCAAATTATCAGGACTTGCACTATATGGAAAAGTTTTAAAATTTCTAACTTCTAGGTTATATTAATTTAATTCGAATGGAGACTTTTTAAAAAAGGATAATGTATCTTTAGCAGTAACGTTTTTTAAGAAAGATTTTTAAATGTCACAGCAAAGTTGTAAACACCACGTGCCAGTAACATACAATTGTACAATGTCTACATTTGGCAAAATTGCTGCATCTCCTTTGAAACAGGATACTACACCTTAAAGTGCCTCGCATTTAGAAATATAAATATTTTAATAGAAAAAGAAACTTCACAAAGATTCTAGGTCAATTTGGATTATTCGTATTAAAGGGGTCTTAATACAACGAATCTTAAACTAGCTTAACAAAATTAAACCTATAAAACAAGGTAAACATATCAAAAGGGAGTATTGAAGGAAATGTTCCAGCAAAAAGCTTCCTTAACAATTTCCCTACTTGTGGTGTTATTTTCTTAGACAATAAATCAATTCATAGAGTGCCTTTTAAAAACAGAAAGAGTAAAACACTATCCTCCGTTTTTTCCCTCCACATTCCCCAGTACATGAATCACTTGGACTTCCTGTTTCCACAAGGCATTTCCTGTTCAGCCTCATAGAATCAGTTTTCTGTAGAACAGCAGGAACCTGACAAAGAACTGACTTAAATAAACAGTCTTCTATTGCCTTCAAAGTTGTTTGTGTTTTATAGCATCAAAGGACACAGTCATTCTGAAGGTGCATTATATACAAGTAGGTTCTTCTTTTAAGCCTCACTTTCCTCATTTTTTACTTGCCGAAATGGTAGAGTATGTGCTGTGTCATTATGAAATTATACTTACGAGATCCTAGGGATAATGATTATAAAATATGATACACCTTATTCTTTTAAGCATGATTTTGACTTCGTATCGGGTAATAATCATACTGTTACTGTGATTTCTACAATTGTAGACACAATAGAGTATCTGATTGGATCATAAGGCTGCACGTTACCCTTGCCAACATTTGTATCTGCTTCATTTGATCTTTCTTGGTAGACAATGTCATCAAATAACACAAGATAAAAGTAAAATGAGCTGTGCTAGGTGAGACATAATGTAATATTTCAAATAGTGCTGTACTTTGCATCTATATATTTAAAAACACCTCTATTCCTAATATGTTCAATTGCAATCTATACAGTAACCTAGGACTACTGGTATGTCAACCAGAACATTTCACTTAACAAAAATGAGAGAGCAAGGAAGGGGTAGACTAACTTTAACAGTGTTCAAGACTAGTATGATACATTATATACAACGATGTGAAAATGGAATTCTACATATCAAAAAAAAAAAGGCAGGAACTTTAAGAACTAATAGAATGTTTCATTGATCAGACTGGGAAACTCTATCCAGCAGTCACTGATCTCAACAGATAAAATAAAATAACAGTGAGTTTGCTTCTCTTAGATGTAATTGATGTGGCAGGTTTGGGGATGAATTTAAAGCCTATTAATTAATGGATACTTATGTAGTATAAGTGTAACAGATATTTCCTTACCAGTAAAGTTTCAGTGAAGCCTTGATATCTATATAGAGATCGGCAGAGAGATCTCTATATAGATATATATGTATACATTAATTAGAATCCTTAAACACTAAAATCAAATAATTCAGAGATAGGAAATAATATCCATTTACCAAAACCTGCAGTGCATCTCATCTTCAGATAATGACTTTAATTACAAATCCTGGAGCTAAATCTTTGCCTATTACCTGTTGCATAAAAGCAGCCTGCTCCCCAGATTCCATTTCTTGGATCTGAGCATCTTCATCACTGTCCACTGGTTCCTCCTTGACCTTCACAGCCCCAACTTGTCCCAGTGTGTCCTCCACACAAGCACTGCTGTCGCTCCTAGTGCTGTTGCCACTAGAGGGCGCTCTGTCTTCCTGCATCGCCTGGTCCCCCTGAAGGTCTTCCTCTGCTTCCTCGAGGTGACTGCCCGGTTGCTTCAGTTGTTCAATAGATTTCGAAAGCAGCTAGAAGAGAGTGTGGAGGGTTCAAAATTCAGTAGTTCTCCGTGGTCACAGAGCAGTAAAATACACTTTTATTTCTAAGAGTTCTTTAACACTCTCAGAAAACGGTGGAAACGAGTTAAATGATAAACTTCTTCTATGGAAACCATAAAAATTTTTCACAAGGATAGGTTGTACTGAGTCAATTTAATCCAAACAAACCTGGAAATTTTTTCTCAAAATAGGAAATGTAATGAAAATAATGGAAAGGTAATGAAAATAATGGAAAGGTAATGAAAAATTTCCAAAAGTCTCATTTTTCTACAAATGTCAACCGCTATAAACGACAGAGTACAAATACTAACAGTCTTTCTTGTCCGTCTAATTTTCCTATACCTAAATGCTCAAATGATAAAACACCTTCTTATATGAACTTATAACACATGAAAATATTGATTTTGAAATCCTGAACTTTAAAAATACGCAGGACTTATAATTTTTTTGACAGCACTAAAAATGTTATATGAACATATCCAAAGAGAAAATAAATACTAAGAAACAAGGCGTTATTTTTTAATTTGAGAATTATTATCTAGACCTTTTTTTATCTTGTAACTTAAATCACACTTTATCCTCAAAAGTATATGAATTAACTCCTCACTGATTTAAAAAGATAACTGACAACACATCTAATTTAAACAATAGCAGAATACCATAGCATAAAAGGTCAATAAATGGGGGGAAATGCTCAGGATGATTTCATCCCACATAGGCCTTTTGTTTTTTTGACAATGACTCCATTGACTGATCATCTGCAGATCTTGAACTGTGTTTTCAAAAGTGGTGAGTTTTCTGCTGAGTCAGTGTTCATGTAAGCAACATGCCTATTATGTAAGCAGCACACTTCAGAATATCACCACTGAAATCACGAACATAGATTTTTCTATGTAAAATTCAAGTTCACCTCCCACTCACACCTACCTATATTTTAAAAACTAAACACATGCTTTAGAGTTAGGATACATAAGTGTTCAAACTTTGAAGGGTGTCATAACCTCCTTAGGCATACACATCAAACAGCCCTGTGCGCACTGATGATGGCCTTCAGTTTCACTGTGCAGAGAACTACTGGAAGTTTTCATTCGTTTTTCAACAAATATTTATTGAGTGCCAACTGTGTTCAGGAGACCATTCTAAGTGTTGGGAAATAGCCATTGCTCTTCCCTCATGGAGCTCATAGGTTAGGAGGTTAGAAAGGTACTAAATTGATAAATGAACGCATTCTTGATTTCAAGTGTGGTAAATGAAAAAGAAAGATACACAAGGTGTTCTAAGAATACATACCAGTTGGAATGGAATGGAATGGAATGGAATGGAATGGAATGGAATGGAATGGAAGGGAGTGGAGTGGAGTGGAGTGGAGTGGAGTGGAGTGGAGTGGAGTGGAGTGGAGTGGGAGTGGAATGCAGTGGAGTGGAAATGTGAGTTGTTAAGAAGGGCTTCACTGAGAAAAGTGTTATGTTTAGCCTGAGACATGGAAGATGATGGATGGGAAGGAATACTTAAGTTACATGTGTGTAAAGGGTGGGAGAAAATGGTAAAGAGCATCTCTAGCAGAAGACACAGTATGTGGACTGGAAAAGATGCCACGTGCATCTGAGCAACTGAAATCCAGTGGGGTTTGAGCAGAGGAACACGGGGGGTGGGAGGGAGAATGACAGGAGATGAAGTTGGAGAGAGTAACACAGTTTCTAATATATTGAGGTTGAGAATAAGATTCTAGCAAAATGAAATATAGCTTTGGGTAAACAATATATAAGACCTAAATATCACTGATCCTAAGCGAGACATGATAAGGCTAAGAGAATATATACCAATCAAAGTTCTTATCAAAATGAAGGAGGCAAATTGAAATACTAATTTCCTTTGCGCCTACCTACCCTTTAACTTCTGTTGTTCCTGAGCAGTCAGCATAAGGAAAACATTCATCCCATCATGCTTTAAATGTCTTTAAGTACTTTTTAGGAAACAGTTTGCAGGACTTTTATACCAATTCTAAATGCTAATCAGCTCTTCACGTCTTATTAACAAAATACCTGGCACTCTGCTGAGACTGAAGAAAAGGGACAGTGCAATATTCCTGAACTTTGACCACACAGTTGAAGAATCCTATGTAATTGGCTGTTCAAAACATGTAACACCACACAAAACAGTCAGGAGTTTAATGGGAAAGTCAACATTTTGGCTGGGACACCAAGGATAAGGACATTTGGTGACAAAGAGCCACTCATTCTTCAGAAAGTCAGTGCTATAACCCTATCACCATTCACCTCAGACACAATACAAAAGCAGGTGTGAGAACCTTGTGGGGAAAAGGGAATTACCATGTTTTTCCCTCCACAAGATGCATTTTCCCCCCAAAAGTGGAGGGGGAAATGCCCGTGCATCTTATGGAGTGAGTGTTAATTTTTTTTAGCTGCTGCGGGTTCTTGGACAACTAGAAGAGTATTTGAACATTAAAGTCTCTTCTCATTTGTTAATAACAGTGCTAATGGTTGTTAGTACTGCTGTTGAGTTACATTGTTGAAATATTATTGTGGTATATTTGTTAAATATTTTAACACACCATTTGATTCAGAATATTTTTTTTCTTATTTTCCTCCTTAAAACCCGAGGGTGTCTTAAGGTCAGGTGCGTCTTATGGAGCGAAAAATATAATACTTAATAAAATGTATTAGACAGGTGATGGAGGCTACAGGCACCACTCAGAAGGAGTGTCTTCCAGCAGAATTCATCTGAATGAATACTTCCTGAGCTGGAGAAACCTCCCTCTCACTACCAGGGCTTAGCTGGCTAGTTCATGGAAGTGAGACTATCAAAGCTGGTGGGCCAAGGACAACTGTCAGTCACACAGTCAACATTGAGAGGCATTTAAAAGATCCTGCCTAGCCTGCCCTGAGGTGGCGCAGTGAATGGAGCATTAGCCTGGAATGCTGAGGTCACTGGTTCGAAACCCTGGGCTTCCCTGGTCAGGGCACATATTATTGATACTTCCTGTTCCTCCCCCCCTTTCTTCTCTTAGTCTCTCTCTCTCCCCTCTCTAAAAATGAATAATAATAATAATAATAAAGATTCTGCCTATAAGAACCTTTAGGAGGACAAGAAGTAAAGGAAAACCATATGGTTTTGTGGTCATAGCCCAGGAGCTGAAGGCCATTCATGAAAGGTTAGAGAGCACACGACTAATGTCTAAGAAATGCAACATCAGAAGTCCCTGCTTCCTGATGGGTGGGTGACTCCATCCTCCCCAGCTCCTATATGCTTAAATACAGGAGCATTTAATAGACAAGAGGAAGCTACAAACACCACCTGCTACATAAAAGGGCTTCTCTGTTATTATTCCTCTCCTTCCCAGTTCCACATGGCCCCTCAGTGCCTTGACCTCCTAACATCCAGTGGTCTTCTCCTTTGTTAAACCTCAACTCCCAACATCACGATCACACTCTAGACTTGGTCTCTATCCACAACTGTACACTCACCTAATTCTCAGTTTCAAACATCATTCCTTTCTTTGTGCTCATCCTCAGAAATCCTGACTGCAACCATACCTTGTCTCTGGAAGGTCCTAAGAGCTATGGCGCTTACCCCGTTCACCCTGCCCATTGCCACTCTCCACTCTTCCCCCCACCCACTTCCCTCCTGGCTGGATGAGCTTCCATTCTCCACCATTAAAACACACTCCCTGACATTATATTTAACTGCCTTGCCTTTTCAAAATTAAGGCTTTAACATGGGTTACTAATAAACCCAAGCAGCTGAATAAGCTAGGAAACAAATAAACAAACAAACTGCAACCATGCCGAGTGTTTCTCTACAAATTGATGATCATAATCCTCAAATGGGCCCTTGGGCTTCCTGGCAATCCTTCTACAGTTCTCTGATTAATTTTACTCCTACTCTTTCAGTGGCCATTTCAGACTACCTCCCCTCTCCTCAGACTTCTAATATCCAGACCTTTTCCTCACTCCCTGCTTATAACTTTGCTTCTCATTTCACTGAGCAAATAGAAGCATGGTAGAGAAACTCAACTGCCCCGTTCACCCTCCTCCGGTTACAGTGAAAGTAATGTCTGCACTCCTATCTCAGCCAACGCCTTGGCTGAATGCGCCCATCTCTCCACTCCCGCAATGACCCGCCCGTCCTCCGTCACACATTCCCCTCTGTGCTGGGGCATTCTCATTTGCACACGTTCAGTCTTTTTGTCCCTCTTACATAAAGCCTCCCTTGACCTTCCTCCCCTCCAAAACCATCAAGTCCCACCCTTCACAGAATTCCTTGAGTAAACTCTCTTCATTGTCTTTATTTTTCATTTCCCCTTTGCTTTAAAATTCACAAGGAGGCTTTCATCTGCACTATTTGATGGAAACCTCTCTTGTGAAAGAAGTCAATAATGACAGCATCAATGCCAAATTCACTGGTAATTTAAACAGGGTTAATACGTGTTAGCGAAGGTGAAACATTTTAGACAGGAAAACAAACACCATCATAGCACAGCATCTTTAAAATGAAGAGATAAGGCCCTGGCTGGTTGGCTCAGCAGTAGGCCGTTGGTCTGGCATGTGGAAGTCCCAGGTTCGATTTCCAGCCAGGGCACACAGGAGAAGCGCCCATCTGCTTCTCCACCCGTTCTTCTCCTTTTCCTCTGTCTCTCTCTTCCCCTCCCGCAACCAAGGCTCCATTTGGAGCAAAGTTGGCCTGGGTGCTGAGGACAGCTCCATGACCTCTGCTTAAGGCGCTAGAATGGCTCTGTTTGACACGGAACAACCCCCTAGATGGTCAAAGCATTGCCCCCTAGTGGGCATGCCAGGTGAATCTGGTTGGGTGCATGTGGGAGTCTGTCTCTCTACCTACCCACTTCTCACTTCAGAAAAATACTCCTCCCCACAAAAAAAGCAATAGATTAATCTTACCAGTATTGGTGTAGCCAAAGGTCAGACAAACTGAATGTACTAGAATATAATTTTCCACAGAAAGCAAGTAGGTCCAAGAAAATCTCTAATACTAACAAAATGCTGAGTGGTCACAGAATATATCATATGTACATTTTAAGAGAAAAAATTCAAAAATTTGACTTGCTAATATAGTTCTGAGGTCACTGAATTACCCATAAATCATATCATTACACCCATGAATCAGACTGGGTCCATATTGACAACCTCACTTTCAGAGGTATGTCTAGGAGGCTATGTATAACAATGAGTCCAGTATAGAAACAATGTCATTTATTTGATTCCCTTGGCTTCATCTTCACTTCTGATGCACTACAGAAAACACAAGGGAAAGAATCCCGGACCGAACAATGCTGTGATAACTGGACAAGAAGTTTGAATGGGAAATTGATCTTCTTCCAAGGGCAGAATTCCTTAATGGTTTGTAAGAAAAAGAAACTTTTCTTGACATAAAACAGTAACTTCTGAACAGAGATTATATGGTTATAAAATGTTGGTGTTAGAAAATTTATAATAGCATTCTTCAAACTCTTATTTTGTGAAGAAGAAACTTCATGCCCAAGAAAAATCAAATCATCTCAAAAAAAGAGTAGAATCTAAGAAGTTTTTATACTCTTCCACTCTGCCTTCTCCACTGAAACAGCTATATTCTGATGACAACTGAATTAATATACACAATTCCAATGTCTCCCCTGAGCCGCCCTCTTGCACATTCAGCTGCTTGCCTAACATCTTTGCTTAGCTCTGGAATATCTAATAGGTACCCTGAAGTTTAAGTAGCTTAAATATCATTATTCCCATTCCACTCAAATGTTATTGATTGTCTATTCTCATCAGAGTGAACAGTATTACCCAGTCGCCTGAGTCAGAAATCTAGTATTTATCCCCGTTTCTCCCTCACTGGCTTTTTCATAAAGATCTGAAAACTCGATGTCTGGTAGCAATGCTCTGACACTTTTCTTCCCCAGACTCTGACACAAAAGCCAGTGTCAGTGCAGAACAATAACTACCCCGTTTTTCACCATCTCTGGAACAAAATGTGCTCTTTGTTAAGTTTCACAAAGTGTAAAAGAGATAAATGGGTCCCCCTGGGACTGGGACTGCAAAACTTAAACGCATAAGAGGGAGTTAACCTACACTCCTACACTCCTTATTTTCTTTTCCGTATTTGACAAAAGCCGTTTTTGTTCAAACAGTCAAACTGACCAGAGTAGAAACATTAGCAATTAACATCGCCAAGGAAAATCTACATACAAAAAGTCACAGAAAACCTGCCTGCCAGGTATGACTTATTTCAGATATTTAAAATGAAAAGTCACTGGGTATTATTTGCAAGTGTCTGACTCTTCGCTAAGAAAGCCAGGACTCGGACGGACGCTGTATTCTATCTGTTTTTGAACTACGAGTAGGACCATTACAAAGATGGTATGGGCTGCCCTTCTCGGATTCGTACTGTCGCTGAGTGGCCCCAGGTGCAGGGAGGAGCTGTCTGCTTCCTCTCAGTGGGGTAGCAGAGTCTTTCTTTGGTTGAACATCTGGAGGTGATCCCCCAGCAAAGTTGAGCTGTTGCCTTGCTGGCTAGAAAACACAAGACACAACATCTGTGTGACAGATACAAGTGCAAGCCCGAGCGAGTCTCCGCCGAGGCTCCACTGGTAAAACACACTGTGTGTCATTCGTCTGACACCAGGTGAGTCACTTTGGTGGGGACCCAGCTGAGAGGAAGACGATGGCAGTACAGCTTCCCGTGCCCCTTTTATCTGGGCTCCTACTCGTCTGTCACAGCGAGGCTCTCTGTGTTCTCCATGCTCCTGTCCAGCAGTTGTATGGATGCTAAGAATGACGCCGGGGGTCTGTGACCGCTCTGGGTTTGTGACACATGCATACGATCTATCCCAATTTCTAACACTTCAGCCCTTTAATTCTCATCTATCTCTAACATAATCCTATTTATAGAAAACCCATAATTTCAATGTTTTATAAATTAATGAGTTTTATCATGTTCTACTGACAAATGCTGTAAAATTGATTAAATATTTAAAGGTTGTGCTGCAAACTTAAAATTTTTTATTGATTGATTTTAGAGAGAGAGGAAATGAGAGAGAGAGATTGATTTGTTGTACCACTTATTTATGCATTCATTGGTTAATTCTTGTATGTACTCTGACTGGGGATTGAACACGTAACCTTGGCGTATGGGTACAATGCTCTAACCAACGGAGCTATCTGGACAGGGTCTGTGCTACTAATCTTGACACATGAACTCATTAAGCTCATCTCTGTGTAAGTGACATTGTTTAATAAAAGCTAGGAGCCAACAAGCATAAGTGTTTTTGAATAAACTATCTTTAAATTCTATTTTTTAATTTTTGCCATAGAAATCATTCAGCCCCCCAAAATATCTTCAGATTTGGAATGGCAACTAAGTACAGGAGTGTACAAGGAATAAATCTGTTTCTGATAGATATCTGATTTTCTGAAATTATCAACAAATCATTAAGCACAAGTGTTTGAATGTGATTATTAAACGACGCAAAATGACCTTCAACCTAATTCACCGCTTTCTTATGTTGCCTCAGATTTTACGGAAGATTTTTCTTGGAGCACGACAATACAGAACACACTTTTTGTTTTCTTTTAAATAAATAAAAAGTCTTCTTTTGTAAAATAAAACCATTCCCTTGAGCTCCAAGGAAACTAGATTTTAAAATAATGATAAAATTCTGTCTCAATTCACAAACAGATTAGGTATGTACCAAATGTTCTCAAAAACAACACGCAGAGCTTGGAGGGCTTTCAAATCTAGAGGTCTACTTAAAGAAGATCTCCACCTCAAGCCAAAATACTCCACGCTATTGCTATTTCTCTTCTGTGGATTTTAGGAAAATAACCAGAAGAACCAAAATTCAATAACAAGAGAGAAAGATTTTCCATACATTGGTTCATTATTCCCATAAACTAAATTCTAAACTGGAAAACATCCTTTCTTACCAATATTGAAGATATATAAAATTAATCTAGGGACCAACTAAATTCCTTTAAAAATAAAAAACTGATAGATTTTATAGAGACAAAGGAAGGGAGAGAGAGAGACAGGGCAGCATTCACTCATTTTTTTACTTAGTTGTGCGTTCATTGGTTGGTTTGTGTATGTGCCCTGACTGCTGATCGAACCCACACCTTGTTTTGAGGTGATGCTCCAACCAACTGAGTTAACTTGGCCTGTGACTAAGTAAATTTGTAATAAAAACTTGTTCATCTTTATAACTCTAAATGACTGTCTATAATACCTGCTATTTAAATATCTTTTCTCTGGCTCTCCAAACATCCTCATATTTTAATAACTTAAATGAGCATTTATTTCTGAGGAGACAATATTTCCCCCTCTCAGCTAGCTTGAGAACATTACCCACTCACTCTTTTATTCATTCAACAATTTTTATCAAGCACTTACTATATGCTGGGTCCTGGGAAGAGAGAGGTCAGTTAGACAAGCTCTCAGTGGGGTAAACAGAAAATAATCAACTGAAGATTGGAACTTAATATAATAGAGAATGATGGAGGAAGTGTTTGTGTCTACTTTGCCTCTGAAGAGGTGAGGTTTGGGCTGAGAGCAACTCCCATACCAAGAGCGAGTCATGAAAAGGTCTGGACGTTGAACATTCCATACAGAACTGTGACTAAGCACAATTCCTAGGGGTGGAATGAGATTCTCCACAGACAGGACAGGAGGCCAGTGTGACTTGGAGCTTAGCAGATAAGGGAGTGGAGCAGAGCATGAGGTCACTTGAGGGACAAGAGCCAGATCAGGACAGCCTTGGAAGTCAGAGATGTTTGAATTTCATCCTAGAAGCAATAAGGAGCAACTGGGGAGTTTTAAACAGGCCTTTGACATAATTTGATTTGCATTTGTAACTCATCACTCTGGCCACTACATAAGATGGGGTCTAGGTGGGCAGAAGTGAAAACAGGAAGATTGACCTTTCAGCACCTAAAATCCTCAGCAAGGAAACAAGAACTATTAGGGGTTTCTCTTACCTGGAACACAGAAGACTTATTTTTCTTTCTGTTATAGCACTGTGTAATTTTATTTCCTTTTATATCACATAACAGGATTTTCCCAATAATCTCCTTTTCACTTTTCAAGTGGAAGTAAACTTTCTTTCAAAGCTTTCTCTCTTTGCTCTTTAAGGGTAGTCAATAGAGGCACAGTGAGGAAATTCATCCTCCTCGTTGTCATCATCATCATCGTCACCATTATTTTGCTAACCCTTGGTGATTTTGAACTGTTTCCGAATAGGCAAGATCTCAAAACCAACGACCTTCCAATCACTTGATGCATGAACATCTCTCTTCCCTCTCGCTGATCAATTCCTGTCTTTGGTAACGTGGATAGTGGTGCAAACTATTTAAAACGGACGACCAAGAGAAACCCAGATGATAATTGCCATGTGGACATATGGGACCAGGGTGGCCAGACTTCTTAATTTTTCAGACAGTGCCACAAATTCAGAATCATATTTCAAATATTTCCATTTTTAAAGATTCATCAATAATTCGAATGCTTTTTTTAAGACACCAGGCAGGCCAAAGACAGCAGTTCAATGGAACTGATCCTGTCCATGCCTGTTGGCTTGTGACCTCTGATAATGACCCCTCTTGTCCTTTCTTGACTGAACACTCTGTGGCTTAGATCATTTAGGGCTGATGTCTGCATGCTCTTAAAATACACCATCCTTCACAGTTTTGATTTTTTAATAACATTCCTTACATGGTGAAAAATTCAAATACTTTGCCAGGGGTTGGAGGTAGGAGTAGGACAGACCACAAAGGATAGCAAAAGGGAATTTTTGAAGTTGAGGGACCTGTTCTGTATCTTTATTTTTTTCTTTAGAGAGAGAGAAGGGGAGAGAAACATAGATTTGTTGTTTTCCTTATTCATGCATTCAACGATTGATTCTTATATGTGCCCACAACCTTGGAATATGGGTATGATGCTCTAACCAACTGGGCTGATGGGCCAGGGCCCTGCTCTGTATCTTGCTCGTGGTAATTATATGACAATATGCATTTGTCAAAACTCACCAAACTGTACAGCAAAAGGAATAAATTTTACTGTGTGTAAATTATACCTCAATAAAAATTCAATAACTAACCATAATATTGTTCCAAAAGAGGAAACAAGGTTGGCTTCATGGTGAATGGAGACGTAAGAGAAAACTGGAACAAGATATAGTGGTTTGGTTGACAACAAAGTAGCTTGATGCAATATTGAGACAGGGAAATGTGTGCCTTGGAAGTAGTTGGGCATTTCCAGACAACCACTTTCATCAACGGAATAAGGAAAATAGAATTATTAGTGCTAACCAAGAATATAATACTGAGTTGGAGTTCCGCACTGCTCACCATGTTTACAAAGTGCTTCCGGTGCCTTCTCTTGGGTAAGCCTTACTAGCTACTTCTAACATGTACAGGTTAGAGAAAGATTGGGCAAAAAGGTTTGACATTTGACCAAAGATGCAAAACTAATAAAAAATTGTGCTGGACACCAGAAAGTTCTCTTGGAAAGGATTTCAAGCATTCTTGATCTTGCAATTCAAATGAGCTATATATTACATAGATCTATCTTTGAATAGAATAATCTGTTTGCAGGTCTGTGAGCCCATTCAAGGGAATGAATATGCTTTCTTTATTTTCCTTTCCAGTATGCAGCATAATGGTTGCTAAAAAATCTGCGTGGAATGTCGTAAGTTATTCCAAGCCAGGAATCATTTTGTAGAAGTGAGTTTTATTGCTGGCTGATACAATTAAATCGATAGCAAGAGAGTGATGGTCCGTTTGGTATATGAAAGCATAGCCCCGGATACAATTCTGCCTGAAAGGATGGACAACTACAGACCATATGACATTTCAGGTTCGCTATAATCCCTCAGATTTCATAAGTATTTAGAGAAAGGACAGAAAGATAGAGGGAGAAAAAAAGAACCTTCAATCAGGAACTCCCATAAGCAACCAAAATCTGTAACAAAGAGACGGCTACACATTGATGGTTTTCATGTCCACAAATCACTTAGATATATTAAAAATTCCTGAGTTAGACTTAATTATTTCATTCTGTCAAATAAAACTATTTGTCAAGGTTGGGAAACAAGCGAATTATTTAGCATCCCTCTCCCTTTGAACTGCCTGGAATCAACATCAGTCAAACTACCCACAGGGTTTAATTCCCCAGGTATTTTTCTTCCCCCTCTTTTCTTACCTCATAGTCATGCCCAACTATTGTTTTTCTCATTCAGTTAAAGCGGCTCTGACTGGATTAACAGTGCAGAGTGAAAAGGGAAGGTCGAGGTCTTTCCCTTCGTCTTCAAGTTATGAATGCAGCACTGGGGACACTTATGACTGTTACACATTAATCTACTCAGATGGTCATTTCGTTTCTTTCACAAATACAGGATTTCATCACATCTAATAATAAAGCAACAAGCCATTTCAGTATATTATAAACCATCAACTTGTAATTATACAGTGAAATGCTTCTATAGGGATTCTCTATGCTGACGTAAGCTGGTATCGCAGCATAAGTGGTTTTTTTGAAGCCAACTACATACCTACACAGACATATTTACTTTGGGCTAATCATGTCAAAATAGCATCTATTTAAGGGTAAAGTCAAGGTTTCTTTTATAAACCTCTATAGATAGATAAATAATCTAGGAGCCCTTTTACTGTTATAAAATTAAGGCTTCCTTTCAGTGCTAGCTAAAGTTTTTGGACATACTATCCACCTAATGGGCAGAATGTAATCCAAAATTGGTGATTAAAGACTCTGCATGGAAACAAGCTGTCAAATGGATAGAGAGAAATTAAACCTGACAACAGTAATGCCTACTTTCCTAAATAAAAGCCCAGTTCAAGTTTCTACTCATCCATTTTTCAAAACTTAACACAACGCATTTTCCAACCACCCCTAGATGAGATGCCAACATTTGCATTTCAGTTGAACTCGATGAAGTCAATAGACTTTTAGCTTTAGGCTCACTCTCCTGTGAGATGTTTGCCCAATCCAAAACTATGGCAATGCATAAAAGAAATAGAATATGGCCTGGCTGTAATTGGCTCTGGACTGTGCTCTTGCCACACTGCTGGAAAGCCCTCTACTCCAGCAGGATATCTGAAGGTCCCACCATCAGGTCCATTAAACACAAAACAAAACAAAGAAACCTTCCAACATGGTGGACAATGAGTGGAAAGTTGAAAAGCAGGGCCAGGAAACGGGATTTCTTCATCCTGGAAATACAAACCAACACCAAAACACCCATAAGATGCCCCACACACCCTCCTTTTGTTGTTGTTGGTTTGCCTTGTTTTTTAGTTGTAAGTTTTGTACTTTTTGGCAAAAATAAAATTAGGAAGAGCTTGTCTCCTGCTTGGCAATAAAACAACACTAAAATCATAAGCTCAAGTTTAGGTTAAGGACAGTCACACAACCCATGTCAAATTCCAACCCTGTCACCTTGGTCACCTTTTGATATTAAAACAAAAGTGAGTTAAGTTTGAAGAGCTAGTACCCATCAGAACATCAGCATGGTGCCTGAGCACACAGGAAACTCTACATGTAAAAGGGAGTTGGCATTATTTGAATGATCCTATGCCTCTGGTGCCAAAGGAGAAGGTGATGGGAAAATCTATAGCACATAAGAGACGGGGAAGGAAAGTCCTACTAAGGGAAATGGGTGCAGCAACAAACCAAAGATCGGTCTTCACCTAATTACACTTAAAATGCTAATCTTCCCATGGAGAAGCCATAAAGAGAATTACCTTTATTAAAACAAAGCTTATATGATGGGTTTTCTTTTTGGATACTATGAAGTATGAACCAAAATGTGTATACCTCTTGGAATGTATAAGTCTAATAGTTGTTCCTCAAATGAACCTTTTTGGGAAAAATATACACTGTGCTCAACAGTGCACAAAATAGCTTTATTTTAGGACTGCCTTCAGGGACACTTCGTAAAGAAAAAAGTAACAGCCATCCATATACATCGTATGTTTGTATGTGACCACAGGCATGGAAGAGTATACTCCCTAGGGCTGATGGGGATGGAAAATAGGGGACAGGCAGTGGGTATGAATTTTGAGGGGTTATGAAGAATATGTAACTTTTATGTTAGAAATTAGGTCAAGAGAAGGAATATAACCGATACTACTCACATAAGGGGTCAAATTCACTTTGAAAACCTAATGAAAGCTCTCTGTTTGCTCTGTTTCAGCATTTGAGCAAACTTGTGTGCATGCCTTGCTTGTCAGACATAATATCTACCTGCATGTGTAAGGGTAACAGAGGACATCTGCTTGGCCTCCCCTTCACTGGTCTTGTTTTAAATATATTTTTATTATGATAAAATAGCTCTCATGTCAAAATGCCTAAGTATCATAGTAATAAATATATAATAAATACTTATATCTAGAGTGAACCTTGACATATATAAGATATCATCTCATGATTTATGAGGTTTTTTTTAAGTGTTGGCTGATATCCAGTCTTAGGAATGCATAAGACATTTATCACAAAGCATGTATAAGGAAAGAAAGAAAGAAAGAAAGAAAGAAAGAAAGAAAGAAAGAAAGAAAGAAAGAAAGAAAGGAAGGAAGAAAGAAAATGTAAAACAGACAAGACAACTCAGAGAAGTAACCAAATGAGTCTCAAGCCCTATTTCTTTAAGAAAATAATTTCCCTCCCACATGTCTTCTCTGCTAATACTTAGCACATTGTAATGCTGTTTACTTGAATACTGCACTCCCCTGTTCCCGACTCTGTAACCTCCACGAGGACACTGAATGATGCTTTCTTGGTGCCTAAAATAGTGTCTGGCACAAAGTAAGAGTTCAACATGATTTGCTACATGGATACAAGCAGGGATCAGTACTTAATTCAAGTAAGTACAGAATGAAGAAAGAGGATTCTTCCAATTTCTGCTCATGTAGACTCAGAAGAATTAATATGGAAAACACGGGCATTAGAAAAGATACTATAATTATAGTTAAAAAAGAATCCATTACACATGAATCAGTCCATTTTCTTAATACTGTAACAGTAAAATAATGCAAATGAAAATGTCATTGGATGGGGGTCAGATAGCTACATCAAATGATCTCATCATAAAAATGGCTAAAGGTACTTGGGAACACTTCTGTGTGTCACTTAAATAGTGATGTGACTAGAGATTGACCCTTCATTTAAACAGGCAATTGTCAGAATACTTCAAGAATCTAAAAATAGCCAGTTGCACAATGGATAGAGCATCGGACTGGGATGCGGAAGACCCAGGTTTGAGACCCCGAGCTCGCCAGCTTGAGCGCGGGGCCCATGTGGCTTGAGAAAAAGCTTGTCAGCTTGGACCCACGGTCGCTGGCTCCAGCAAGGGGTTGCTCAGTCTGCTGAAGGCCCACGGTCAAGGCACATATGAGAAAGCAATCAATGAACAACTAAGGTGTTGCGACGGAAACGAAAGACTGATGATTGATGCTTCTCACCCCTCTCAGTTCCTGTCTGTCTGTCCCTATCTATCCCTCTCTCTCTGACACTCTCTCTGTCCCTGTAAAAATTAAAATAATAATAAAAATAGCCAGGTAACTGAGGTGTGTTTTATTTTCACTTATCATCGTTTTATTTTACAAGATAAATCTGTGGCAATATTTAAACTTGAAACAGGCTCAGAAGAAAATTACCAATACCCTGTGACATTTTTGTTTGCTCTTTTGTGTTTTTGAAGAAAATTCTATTTTAGAAACCATTTTCTTCCTTCCAATAAAAAGAAAAAAAAGCAAAAGATATTGGCAAAAGCAAGTCTTATTTTGAGGTTAGTATAAAGAAACTCTTAGTTCTTTGAAAAGGCTCACAGTCATCATTGCATGAATGTATAATCTATTAGCAATGATTGTTTAATGCATTTTTAAATTTTTTCAATGTCTCAAAAAGATAAAAGAAGAAAAATTATTATAAGCCATAAATTTCCTATGATTAAGTGTCTTAAACACTTTCGGTGAACGTAGAATATTCATACTGAATAGCAGAGATAAAACATTCTTACAGGATTTCTACTCACCCTCTGGTCTGTCTCATTGTGTTGCTATAACAATACAAATACTATATAAACCCATCTCAAGGATATTTCTGCTAAACTATTGGGTACTTACACCATAATTATATGAGGCAAGTAATTCTTATAACAGACAAATTTCTCATGTAAATGCCACTGTAAATCAGGCAACAAGTCAGTAAATTATTTAGTACAATTAACAACATTTACATTGTATAGTTATAACAAGCATGAATGACTGCTTTCATAAATGCATTCAAATTCTAGCAAGATCTGAGTAAGTCTTCAAAATTTAAAAAGTCAATCATTGTAAAAACTATACTCTGAAAAGTATAGTTTTGCCTCTAATTCTTCTACAGTTTCTTAGGGATTTAAATATATCATTAAAAATTTCATACCATGAAGGCCAATCATATTTAATGAAATGTAGGTTTAGAAATAAACCTATTTATTTTTTATTTCTAGTCATTCCATTTTTGCTTCCCTAAATTCCTCAGTGTGTGTTTGTGGGGGGGGGGGGGCAATAAAAATATTGAGGACTAAAAGGCAGAGACATTTTAAAATATGTCACCTCACATCTAAGTCTTCATGTGTGCCTATATTTTCTGCTATAATAAGTATCTGAAAAGCAAGAACTATGTTTTTATGATACCAACTATTAGGCTCTAGTTTGAATGGACTCAATATAGGTTCATCCTAGATAACAAGAAAAAAATGGCATAAATTAAAGTTTCTGTATTTATCTTTCATTAGTGGGTAGTCTGAATAGCTATAGTACATATAAATGCATTGTTACACAGAAACTTGGTAGCTTTGACATCTAAGTTGTGGCCCTCACCTAATGGGAAATAAATGTTTTCATTACCTTACCAGGAAAGTGAACCATAACAATTTGTTTCTTGATGGTTCTATTGTGAATATTTTAGAATAGGACTGAGGTTTAATATATTCTTTAATAAGATCCTTCTCTGCTCCCTTTGACAACCGAGGGCAGGTGAAATATTTTCAAAATCTGGAGAATACCCAACGTGTATATGCCATCTTGATTAAACATATGGAATACATACTTGGAGCAAAGCCAACTGGAGATCTGCTTGAGTAATCTAAACACCCAAGCTGAGAGGGGTTAATATATAAAGATCAGCTCTGTACTTTGAAGTTTTCTGGACTTCATTTTGTCTAATTAAGACAAGATTTCATAATCAAACCACTGTACAAACATGTACCTAACAGTATAGGTTGTTTCTAATTTGGGGAAGAATTCTTAACAGATTCCAAGGAATCAGCTCCACATGGGAGAAGGTCTCTGATAAGATTTGCCTTTCTCATTGCTAAAATGCAAATGCCTGCTTTCCATCGTAGTTCCTGCCATGTGACTGAGATTAGCATGCCCATCAAAATCTCAACTGTAATACGAAAATATAAAGATGCTGATACTAGCACACTGTAAGGTCAGTGGCCAAGGCCACCATCACAGCCGTCTGGCCAATGCAGGTTTGCATTCGATTAGAACAGACAGTAATGAAACAATGGAGCCAAAAACTGGTGAGCCATCAGCTTTAATTCTAGCTTGCACTCAGCAGGCAAGCAAAAACACACACTGGGCTCCAAAACCCACTCATTCAGTGCTCACAAAGCTACTGACTTATCCGAGTTTCCTAGAATCAATGTTTCTAGGCTCACCAGCCTTATTCACCTCTGTTCCCCATCTCCTTCTCCTGTACAAACTCTGCACAAACTGGCTTCTTCCTCAGCACTCTGCCATCTTGGCTGCTTCTCCTGACCTCCTCCACATGGCCTTACTCTGCTCTCCTCTCTAATACTAACCTCAGGAACCGAGAGAGAGCAAGCTACCGGTCTGTCCCACTTTATAGTGTAGAAATCCAAACCCTTAATCCAATCTACAAACAAGGAAGTCTCTGATACAAAGTCACTTATCTGAGGCATAATGGGAGGATTGCTCATGAATGCACCACCTCACATCATCCAATCAGTCAAGGGTGTGGGAAAAAGCTTACTCTTAAAACTAAGGCTTAGGCTATAACAACCTGGCCTGCTTACATTACAGCCTTTCCCCTACACCCACCCCAAGCATAAGGGCAAATAATATCACCTGGGTGACGGGCTTCCATGTGGGCAGCACCATCTTTAACAAAGTGAGCATAATATATTTTATTTGCCCAACACACACCATCTGAGTCTGAAACAGTGGCAACTCCTGGTCATAAAACATGTATTCCAAAACAGTCCTAAAGGTATTCATAGGAATCTAACAAACCTAATTCTAGATCAGAATATTATTAGGCAAAAAAGGTAGGATTCTTCCTAATCTTTCTTTCCACATAAATTTTTTTCTCACTAGACACGAGACAATATTTCAAGACTACCTGGCATTTTCAAGTACTGCTGAGAGACTTAACTCCACCATAATACAGCAAACATAAGCAGAAGCCCACTCAAGTCAATGAGTATTACACTTTTATACATGAAGAAAGTGATTCTCCTAGGAGGAGATTGATTTGATATAAAACAATTTGGTAATTTAGAGAAAAGCTGTAGCAATCAAGTAGGCATTAACTCTGACAAGATATAAGGAGGCTGCAATATACTGAAATATACTCTGTGGTAGACTGAAAGATGGCAGGAGAGACAGTTACCACTCACAGTGATCTCCCCCGCAACACACAAAGCATCAAACGGCTGGACTGGAAGCATTTATGTCCAGTAGTATGATCTTTAGCCCATCCTCAATCAAGGTTCTACCTTGTAAGATGGAGGCCAAAGAGAAGAAAACATCTCTAGGTTTACTTGCAATCAGGTAAGCCCATGATAAAAACCCCTTCTCTTCCCGCTGTTAGAAAGATGACTAGCCCTTTGCCCTTGAGGTTTTGTTTTGCTTACCATACAATCAAACATAATAATACTAAGCCAATTTTCAGCTATTGGTAAACAGAACAGCATTGCTCAAATAATGCCTCCAAAAGATACTGGTAGGTAGTGTAGTAAGGTACCAAAAAGCTGCAAAATTAATATTGATATTCTAGGAGGAAAGGTCAGGCTTTCCTGTCCTGTGCTTCCTTTGGGGAGGGGAGAGAGAAGAATGTAGAGAAGTTTCTGGCTTGTAAGAACAATTGGTCATTTAGTTTTAAATCTAAAATAAAGGTTAACCAGAAATTTCTTCTCTTTCAATGGGAGACAGAATTTATATACCACCCTACATTGATTGAAGTTCCCCTCCCCTTTCCTGGAATCTTGAGAGTAAGATACCCCTAGGCAAAGGAGGAAAGATGAACCCTAAAAGATTTGTAAACATTTTTAATTGTGTTACCTTGAAAGTCTTAATGTTTGTGTGTATTCCCTAAACAAATGTTGTCAGCTTGTGCCATGATGTCATGCTCTCCCCCCCCTGCCCCCCATGTGTGATCAACGGTATATAACCAGCCCCTGAGATGTATTTGGCGCACATGATTTGGGTTTGCAATTGCCCCATGGAAGCCATATGCGGCCAGCATATTTAATAAATCTCCTCCTTTAAGAAAACCCTTCAAAATTCATCTGGACTTGGTGTCTCTACGTGAACCCGCAGAAGTGAGGTACAGTACTTTTCAGTATCTGGGGTATGGTTACTTTACAACAGTAGTATAGGAAGAAAGGCAAGTGGAGAGAATCTTGACATTCAAGACCTCAACATTTCCAGGAATGAGAAGATTCTGTTCAGTAAGCCAACCATAGCAGACAGTAATAGCAAAACTGTACAGACCAGTTTTGCTTACAAATTCTCTGAAAATGCTTTAGCAGCTTGTCTGCTGTTGTTAGATTGTAATCACTGTTTCTTTGTGGTTACCTCAGCAGGGGAGCGTCTAAGGCTGTGGTGAGATACAGACGTTCGCTGTCCATTTCAGCTACAAGGCTGCCAGAAAGAAATTACTGCAAGCTTCCCAGAAACCGGTTTAAACACTGTGTTGGAACTAAGTGGAGATGCTAACAAAATAATTATAACATGGATACATACAAGCTGCTGAAAAATAACAAGTTGGCTAACCTTGTCACTTCTGCCAGCACCTGTGCAAACCTTCTGAGAGGTCAATCAATCCCATTCAATTCTGCCTCAAGCCTTTTCTGCAGTACTGAAAAATGAGACTCTGTACACGTGCACCTCCATGTCCTTATGAATTAAAATAGGTGCTCACGTCATAGACGACCTTGCTAATCTATGATCTCAAAATTGCTGTAAATATTGCGTGAATGTAATGGTGCAGAAAACCCTGATGTGGTGATGGTGTCCTTGAGCCCTGATGGCACTCTCCTTTTAGCTCTGACATATACTGACATTCTCCTCTTGAATGCTCAGGTCAGCGAAGAGAACCCCAATTTCTACCATGTCGTGGTTACGGCACTTTGACTTGGCTTGGGGGCTTACTTTGTTCATGTGGATCTGTTGCTGGTATTGCTTCTGCTTCTCCAAGAATTGCTGGTGTTGCTGCTGAATGACCAACTGAGCCAAGGTGCTCTGAGGCAAAGGTGCAGACTGCGTTCGATTTAGGGGTCTGTGACGGGGTAATTTGTGGGAACCTCTAATGCCAGGTGAAATTCTCTCTTTTGTTGCCAAAGGAGACTGTGGATGTAAGGGAACTCCACCTGAAAAAAAAAAATCTATGTATACATACATGCAATTCTGTTTAAGAAAAGACAAGAAGCCACAGGAAACAGAGATAGGAGCTAAATATTACAAAGAGTAGTAACTCTACTAGGCAAACATCAGAAGAAGGCTAGGTTGGATTGGGTAGAGGCAGAAGTGCCAAAGCACTGGACAGGCATGCGTCTGACCCATGACTCACCAGCAGTCTGCTCTGCTATGTGAAGGTTAAATAAGTTGAGGTTATTTTTTTCATGGATCTGGATCTAGAGGAAAACCAAAGGATAATAGCCTTTCCCATAGTACCAGGTATCAGAGAGACCTTGGTAAATGGTCCATCTTTACCACACACTGTCTTGAGTTAAAAGGATATTCTATAGGATTGCTGATAAAACAAAAGCCTCCAAATGATCTACAAATGGTGACCCTATTAATTACCAGTTACAAGAAGCTTCTGCTGTCGCATTTGCTCTTTCAGTAATAAATGTTGCAGGAGAGCTTGGTGGCTGCTGTTTGGCTTTCCCTCCAGTGCGACATGGGGGTGGCTTGGAGATGCTGGGATTGTGGCCCCGTACTGGCCTGGCAGAGGGACGCCTTGCCTGAGTGTCTGGGTCTCACACTTCTGTTTTTCTTTGAGTGAATTAGAAGCCTGTGTCAAGAAACAATAAAGACGTGACTCCTCTTTCATCCATGTGGGTCATTAGGTCTACACATCGTCAGA
This sequence comes from Rhynchonycteris naso, assembly GCA_037038555.1. Taxonomy (NCBI): domain Eukaryota; kingdom Metazoa; phylum Chordata; class Mammalia; order Chiroptera; family Emballonuridae; genus Rhynchonycteris; species Rhynchonycteris naso. Next base: position 132,056,491 of record CM073002.1, on the reverse strand, counting down.
TTAGTTTTTCATCCCATATCCCTACGCTCCCCTAAAAAAAGGGCCATATTACCTATGGCCGAGTAGGGAAAATGGATAACAGCAGGTCTTTTAAACTAATTGAATGAAAAATGGAGACATACAAGTAGAGTTGAAGCACAGGAGACAGTTTAGTATTGGGGTATGATTGCACTGAATTTAGAGAGATCTTTTAACATTAAAAATGATGCTAATTTCAGGCTTGGTAACTAGGAAGTTTATTTCTAAAATATTTTAATATACTGATTAAGTAAAAAGTATATTGGAAAAATAAAATGGATTCAAATTGTTAAACTAAGGCTCCATCATAGCATGTAAGAAGCTAGAGTAAAATGGTCTATAATTTTGGAGTCTCAGGCAGAAGGAACAATTCGTCCTTTCTCTCCACGTCCTCCTTGTAAGTTCACAGCACTGCAAAGTTTCCAATATTTAATTTCTTAAATAAAATTCTTCAGATAACTCAATGAGAGGTTGTACAAAATACGCAGGAATTTGATTTAAACATGGATTTTATATTAATTCATAACAGATCCTCAAATCGCTAAATATTAAAAATGACACTCCAGATACTTTTGCTTAATAAATAAACTACAAGCAGAATTATATCAAATAAAAATGCTATTAAGAACTTGAAATGTATGATAACAGTAATAAGGCAATAATAATTATATCATCAATAGTAATAATGAATTATCCTATTCAAAAGCATTTAATGAATGGTAGTCATTTTGGTATTACCAAAGCAGAAGTCTAATACCTCAAAATTATGTGGTGTGTTTCTTTTCAAAACTCATGTTTCATCTTTCAAAATTGCTGTGCACCAGGGAAGCAAAGCAATTTTCAGTGATGGAGAAATTAAAGGACAAAGAGGTAAATGGTTTATCTTAGTCACACAGCAAGTCAAGGCAATGTTTAATCTAGAGGTGATTCCTTCTCCTGGCCTCTTTTCCTTAAAATTCCCCACTACTCAGTGGGGAAATGGAATATTAGAGGTCCCTTTGCCAAAGCAATGCTAAGCTTGAAAAATTAATTGTGATGGCCTCATCCACACCAAAATGGAAGCAAAGAAAAATGAAACTTCGATCCAAACCGCATTGGTTTATTCATCCAACGGCACCAAATTGTATTACCATCAAAACATTAAATGGTCTGGCTTTAGTACTTGGTCCTTTGAGGAAAAATATTCTCCCCAACCACATTAAAAGTGGTGTATGTTTGTGTTAGCTGGTAGGAGTGACTTAGGGCTTGCAAAAAGGAGTGGATATAAAATGCCTATTCATGTGTCATAAGAAGTTTTTGTGTCAGTATTTGTTTATCATCAGAAGAGACAGGAAAAACAAGAACAGAAGAAAACTAATTTTTACTAAGTGAAGACTTGAGAATATCATCTATGAATATTGATGTTTAGTTTTATCCCTAATTCCTTTTTAATTTTTTGCTAGGGCCAATTGTTTATCATGTTTCATGTGGAATTTCGAGGGCAAGATTGCTGTATCATTTAGGACACCATTCCACTCTATTAAAAATATCAAATACATAAGATACCTCTTAGGCTGATTTTATGCTACGTATTAAACCCAGCCATCAGATTTATCATTTAAAAATATCACTGTAAGTGTGTTCATACATAAATTAGCATACCATATACAGGTCTTATATTGTGAAAATAGATTAGTCCCAAAACAGTTCACCCTTTATAATTTCCTGATCTGGGACTATTGTAAAAGATGTGAATTTGACAAGCTGCACGCAGCGAAAGACTTGCTTTTCTGAAGACTGGCAAAATTGGTGACAAAGGTTAGAACAAATTTCTCTTTAAACCTAATATGTCACATGACCTTTGCAGAAGTACAATTAATTTAATTTTTATAGATTTCACAGGTGAGTTATTCCAGGTAAAGCTTACAAATCTTTTACAATGACAAAAATGTGTATTACTTTAGGGACTATGTATAAAATAATTATTGCAATCTTCTGCTAGTCAGACGATTTACCTCCAAAAGATCCTATTTCAGTTGTCAGGGCTTTTAAAGTAATTTCTTCACTTTGAGTCTCCTGGGAGGAGTTAAATATTGTTCTCAAAGAGGTTTTCCAGATATGTGTTCTTCCGTACGATAGAGTTGGTAACTTAAATTCTCAAAATAAAGCCATTCACAAAATAAATTCTATAACCATATGCTGCTATGCTCTAGATAGAGGCTACACCTCTCAGCGCTGCGGTGGGTAGAGCGCTGAGCCTGCTACTTTCTGACTCTGTGGTCTCAGACGTCTAAACATTACTAGTCTCAGCTGCTGCTTTTTGCAAAACTGTGGCTCATCATCCCTGTTTCATAGGATGGTGGTGTGTATCGAATACAATAGCTAGAAAGCGTGCTTTTTTTTAAAAAAAAAAAAAAGCTATGATACATTATAGGAACGTTACCGTATTTCCCCATGTATAAGACACACCTTAATTTGAGGGCCCAAAATTTGAAATAAAGACAAGTGCAAGAAAGCTGGAAATGCAAGTAAAAAAATACTAAAACAATATGCGTAAGAACAAGGGCAAAAAAAGCAGTAAGTGCAATAAAAACAATCTACGACCACTGTATATATAAGACGCACCCAGTTTTTAGACCCCAAATATTTAGAAAATGGGTGCATCTTATACATGGGGAAACACAGTAGTTACTAGTTTTATATATTCCTATGTGAACCTGCATACTTTTTTAATTTGACATTACACTGAACATCTTTGAACAACTCAGTAAACAGCTTTTGAAGGAGAGTGTACGCTACAAAGTTTCCCTGGACTCTAAACATATAAGAAATAAGAACCCTCCCGTGAAACTATCACAGGGGCCACTTGAGGCTGTTGTCTGACTTACACTGAGCTGGGCTGGTCCTGCTGGAAGTCCCAAGGTAATATTGGGTAAAGAGGGAGAGGTATAAAGACTTAGCAGGTTCATGGAATCTTCGTGAATTAGAATGCGTTGCTGTGAGACCATCTGCTGTAAAGAAAAGAACAAGAAAAATAAAAAAAAGTGAAAGGGGAATCTCCAAAGATTAAAATACCACAAGTTTTACTGTGAAATGTTCAGATTTCAGATGATAGGTTTTACATGATCATACTTAGTCAAAATAGTTTTAAGTAGTTTGATTACTTATTTTATGATTTCTGTATCCAAATGGTATATGTAAAACAAAATTAAAATGTTCATCTTCAGACATAATTATAAAATCTGAAGAAAGGGCTTCCATTTTCATCTGGCAAAATTCATTTTTAGAATTCTGGATTTATGGACCAAAATCAGCATGTTTGTCATCAATGGGTAAAGTACAACAGTAAAATTGAATAATTCTTATGAGTATCTTAATAGTATTTATATTTTTTATAACTGTGATGAGTATATATATATATAAATATTTTATATACAATTATGAGTAAATTATATATACAGTGTGTCCGTAAAGTCATGGTGCACTTTTGACTGGTCAAAAGTGCACCATGACTTTACGGACACACTATATATAATCTTTATCTTCTTACGACTTAAATATTTTACTGATGGAAAAATTCACACAAGGAAATCTTAAATTAAATATCATCATGTAGGACTCCCATAATAATTAGTTAGATGTATTAATATAAAATTTGTGAATGGACAACTCTGTGTGGTGCTTTTCAATCATCCATATTTAGAAACTAAAGTAAATGTTACAGTGTTATGAGTTTCCTGTGCCACCACAGCCTTCCTTTTCACTGAAATATGCTGAACGTTTGGCATCACAGTGCTTTTTACAACAAAACCTTTTTTTAATACAATACTCAGAGTCATGTTTTTCCACATGTGGCCTAATATGGTTGCTTGAATTACATTTTCTGTTTAATTCTTGCTTCCCTCCCAGAACTCTTATACAAAAAAAGAGTTACAAAGGTCTTATTAGACTAAGGAACTCTGGCCTGATATGGTCCCCGAGGGAACAACATCCCTGAAAAAGAATACTCCATGTAACAGTATGACACAGTCGCTGCTTTCTTCCCAAACAAAAAGCATATGGGACTCCAATAATAGACCACCTCCAAGAGGGATATTGCACACACGGGCTTTGACTAAAGTAAATATAATAACTTGTCAAGCATGTTTGGGGGAGCTGTAGATTTTCCTCTGGACAAACCTGGGATATCAATTAACCGGGGAAAATATCGTGTGCTAATACAATGCGCCCTCAGAATGTCACCGAAGAGTGATGCACCAGCAAAACACAGGATGTTATTCCAAAACATCACCTCCATCATACGTTTGTTTGGAGATGAGTCACAGCCTTAGGATAATAAAGACAGAGGTTAAATGTAGATTTTTTCTCATTGCGACTTGAAATTCCGAGCTAGCTGTGACTTTGTTTTTTTTTTTTTTTTTTCCTGAAACTTTAAACGTTATGTTGACTTTATATGTCACCTTTTACAAAGCTGTCTACGGCACGGCACGATGGATGAAGAGGGTTAGGAAGGCTTTCGTCACCACTGTGTGTGAGAATGCAATTGTATTTCAGGAGTTATCAGGAATAGTCAAACGCTTGCTCTAATTAAAAAGATAAGTTACTATTTTGCTTTCACTAACATCACTTTGAACACAAATTTTCAGTAGAAAATGTACACCTGAACAACAGAAAGAATATATGAAGAAGTAAAAATTTTCACTATCTCATTGACAGCAAGTGGCATTTTACAATAAAGCGAGATTTCATTCCCTTGTCTGTATTCACAGAAGAGAAATAAATGTGGGGAAATAAGACCTGTAAATGATGTATCACATACACTCAAGGCTGCATCTGCTTCTCACAGCACTGAGACTTGACATGAACTATGGGAAGGACCGTAAAAGATATCGCAGACCTCACCAAAGAGGTTATCTTTGATTCCCAGACAGAACTTCTGGGATATGTTCCCATGCCATCACAGGACGCAAACACTCTACTAAAGTGAGAAAAAGTTTTGCTCTCAGCTGGAATAATGGCAGTGGCACACTGATTATGCACACAGGCTTTGACCCAAGTGAGAGAAGTTGGGAATACTCTTACTGTGGGATGTCAGACCCTGTAGTTCCATATCAAAATTGAGTGTGTCCATTTCCGCTGACAGTGCGTTGATTTTCAGTGTGCAGCACATGCTGAGCCTTGTGTCAGGAATTTGTTTGGTGTGATAACCTCTTTTTCAGAGGCATTCATTCTCCAGCTACCATTATGCTCATGTTTGGATGAAGAAACTGAGTAACTTCCCCAATCCTGCTTCCCTGTGGGATCAGCAAGAAAACTTTAAAACTGACCTAAGTTATAAGATTTGTTACTGGGTTCTGCCACCGAAGGTACACCTCGTGGTCGTTATTGAAGGAACCATTAGAAAAGTACAGAGACAAGAGTAGCTTTAGAGGGACGAGGAAGCAAAATCAGGCCTCAAGAGATGTGACAATCTTTAAGTCATTGAGTCAACTCCTAATGAAGTAAGGAAAGTCCTGAGTCCCCCCAAGTTCACTGGGTATAGTTTGTTCTTCCCACAGAGACTGTGAACGTGAGGGACTAGATGTTACTTAGTTTATTTCCCTTGATTTACAGTTAAGGAAACAGGCAGAGTGTGTATGTAGACTTCCAATGGCTAAAATTGCAAATGACCTAAAAGTCCTTTCCCCAAGTTATGTTCTTTAAATATAACTTTCCTCAATTTGGTTTTGGGTGGATACAGTCTATCAGTTCCAGTTTTTAATAAGAACCTGAAGCTATATTCTACACAGCTAAGAGGACAGATACTATTAAAAGTTGGACAAACAGGTCATGAGAGGTACCATTTCCCACAAATGATGAAGGATCCTGACCCGTACTCATGCGAGGCTGGATGGTCAATCAGCCTTAGCACTGTGTGAGCTCACAAGTATTTTCAGACAAAACCAGGATTTTTCTAGGAAGCAGTTTTGAAAGTGATCCAGTCCTTAAATCAGTGCTAAGCTAAGATGGCAACATCTTACATGTTAGAACATGGGGAAGGTGGTTTTAATCTAAAAAAAGATTCAGAACCAGAAACTATTGCTGCAGTTAGATAAAATAAACATATATAAATGAATATCACTTAACATTCACAAAGAAAGTAATTAATAACAATTAGAGATGAACTGTGTGGTGCTAGGTGATGGGCATACAAGGATGTCTTATACCACAGGAGTGCCCATGTTCTTCAGGGGCACAGAGAAGCAGAGTACTAATTTTAATGACCTGTAATCATTACTATAAAGTAGGGTTAAAAACTTACGTGGCACGGAGCCGGGTGTCAACTTAAACCAAGCTTTGACGGGTACCTAGCATTTTGCCAGAAAGAGCATGATCTTGAGAAGAGGAATATGACTGAGCCAGGTATTGGGGTAGGAAAGGTCTCTTCGTATTTTAACCTTTTTTTTTTTTTTTTTTTTTTACAGGGACAGAGAGAGAGTCAGAGAGAGGGATAGACAGGGACAGAAAGGAACAGAAAGAGATGAAAAGCATCAATCATCAGTTTTTCGTTATGACACCTTAGTTATTCACTGATTGCTTTCTCACATGTGCCTTGACCACAGGCCTTCAGCAGACCAAGCAACCCCTTGCTCAAGTCAGAGACCTTGGGTCCAAGCTGGTGAGCTTTTGCTCAAGCCAGATGGGCCCGCGCTCAAGCTGGTGACCTCGGGGTCTTGAACCTGGGTCCTCCGCGTCCCAGTCTGATGCTCTATCCACTACGCCACCTCCTGGTCAAGCAGTCTCCTCCCATTTTAATAATGATCTTCAATATTTACTTTTCTCACCATCACAGTGACTGCTAGCCTATCTTACGGAGACTATCTGCAATACACATACACTGAAAAATTCTGTGTTTCTCAACAGTTGTTTATTTTGCCAGTGAAATTAATAAGCTATTAGTTATTTACACACACACACACACACATACATACATATATTAAAATTTTCCATTGATTTGAGAGAGAGAGAGAGAAGAAGGAAAGTAAAAGAGCATCAACTTGTTCTACTTAGTTGTTCCATTTAGTTGTACACTCTTTGTTTGCTTCTCATATGTTCCTGACCAGGGATCAAACCAACAACAACCTTGGCACGCCAGATAACGCTATAACCCCTTTGCAACCTGGCCTGGGCCAACATGCTATTAGTTTTAATCAAAAGAGTCTAACTCTCTTACAAAACAGACACTGGTAAAAAAGAGAAAGAGAGAGAGAGAAATGGCAATGTCAAAATGTAACCGGGTTTTAGAAAGGTCAGCACCATCACACGGTGCTGGTGGGACTGTAGACTGGTACAGCAATTCTGGTGAACAACTCGGCAATCTAAACCCAAATAATCACAATACACACCAGGACCGAGCAATTCTTCTGCTGGGAATTACGTTTTCAATAAACCGTCTAAGGTTGCTGGGTGACTTCCGTGGATATTTATTAAAGTACTGTTTGGTGGTAGGTGAGGATTGTGGGCCGTGGGGTCATCTGGCTGGAAAATGGGTGGGTGAAAGAAGCAGTGTCCACTGTGGGTTATTATGGCGATTGAAAGCAAATTATTAGGTACATGCATCCTAATGGCATGGATCTAAACACACCTGCTTAGCAATAAAAAGAAGAAACGGAATGAGACTGATAACACCATGCCATAGATACCCATTAAAATTCATGGGCATGAAGCAAAACAATTCATATGATGTAAGAATCTATACACATAAAGACAGAGGGGAGAATGACGACTTACTTGCAGGGACAAGGGAAATAGAAGTGAGACTGGACAGCTGGAGTGAGGTATGGGCCCACCTCCATCGTCAGGCTTGCAAGAAGAAACAAGCTTGCAAGGAAAACCACAGAGACAAACAAGGGTCAGTTCTACCCAGCTGGACCAGGCACCATGACTGAAAAGGGACTTAGAGCCACACTAATTGCATTATAATACCATTCGCCTTGCAGATAGACCAGTAGCGTCATGCACAGAAACCAAGATGGTTTCCTTCCCACTGGGAAGGCAGTGTCCCACCTGCTCCCCCCAAACCCACCCTCCTATAGTTCCTCCTCACTAGCCCAGACTGTAAGCCCTAACCTCTGGCCCTTCCGTGTGTCTCACTTCTCCAGCCCATCTGCACTCTCTATCTGAGTGAGTACTTCCGCTTGAATAAAACCTCTCCGCTTTGGCCTGGTTAGGTAGCTCACTTGGTCAGAGTGTGGTCCAGATACACCAAGGTTGCAAGGTCTGTTGTGGACTTGGGTTGGATCCCTAGTTGGATATACAAGAATCAACCAATGAATACAGAAATAAGTGGAACAGCAATTTGCTGTTTCTCTCTCAAAAATAAATTCCGAAAAATATTTAAAAATTAATAAAACCTCTGTGCTGTATTACCGAACTTTTCTGCCTTACTATCAAATCCTTTTTTTCTTGTCTGGGACAATAACCTGGACACTGACACTGGGCTGAGGCCTCCCTTGACCTCCCTGTGAACCTCCAACATCCTGGGCATAAAAGGTGAAGAAGAAAGAAGGGAGCGAGGCAAGCACGGAGGGAGAGAGACGGAGAGAGGAAGTAAGGGAGGAAGGGAGGGAGGAAGGGAGGGAGGGAGGGAGGGAGGGAGGGAGGGAGGAAGAAAGGGAGAGAGGGAGGGAGGAAGAGAGACAGGGAAGGAGGAAGGGAGAGAGAAAGTAAGGGAGGAAGGGAGGGAGGGAGGGAGGAAAAAAGAGAGGGAGGGAAAGAGGGAGGGAGGGAAAAAGAGGAAGGGAGGGAGGGAGGGAAGGACATCTTTTACAAGAAGACAAAGAAGTCAACAAATGACTCTTGACAATATTAGTTATGTAAATAATGACCTACTTTTTAAGAGGCTCATAGTAAAAGTGAATGTAAAATTTTCAATTTACTGCATGTTCAAAATTACTACAAAAAGCAAGAGCTTTGGAAAAAGAATGCCTGTATCTAGTTTTGCTGAGAAGCAGCCGGGACAGGACCACTGAACAGAAACGGAGTTAAGGGTGCTGCTGCAATTGAGGCCTGCAGCTCACTGGCTGCTCCCTCCAGGCAGGTGCGCGCCTCTCCTGGACATCAGATCCTTCAGCCTAAGATGAAGCACCTCTGACTAGTTCTATCACCTACTGTCTTCATCTACTAGGACAGCATCCAGAAAGGCATGCTTGGAAACCACAATCTGTTTTGGTTTTAAAAGGTCTCAATCCCTAAATCTATCTAAAAAGAAGAAAGCCGCATTAAAAACAAAAACAAATACTCCTAACATTTTAATATTGGCCTATGGCTTTCATACTACTTTTCTGTTTTCTTTTCTTATTATTTTAATTTTTTAATTGTTTGATTTTAGTGAAAGAGGCGGGGGAGGGGGGAGGGAGAGAAGAGAAACAGGACTATCAATCTGTTCTTGTATGTGCCCTGACCAGGGATCAAACCGGAAACCTCTGTGCCTTGGGAGAAAGCTCTTAACCAACCGAGCTATCTGGCCAGGGCATCACACTATTTTTCTAAGATAGTATTTATTTTCTACTCTCCTTTCACATAGCTAATAAAAAATTAAAATTTCCATGTGATGATGAAATTTTTTAAGGCAGTAAAAATCTCTATTTTTACTTTTTCGCTGGATACCCAGGAAGGTATTCTTATCATATAGTTTGGAGACAAAAAAATTAATTGTTATTTAACAAGACTTCCTTTGCATTTAAAAGGCATTGATGGCCAGACCTGTGGTGGCACAGTGAATAAATTGTCAACCTGGAATGCTGAAGTCGATGGTTCAAAACCCCAGGTTTGCTAGTCAAGACACATTCGAGAAGCAACTACTACGAGTTGATGCTTCCAATTACTCCCCCACCTTTCTATCTTCTCACTAAAATCAATAAGATTTTCTCAATAAAATCTTTACAAAAATAAAAAATAAAAGTCATTGATGTTTTGTTAAATATGTTTACATATTGACTCCAATTATTCCTGGTAAATGATTTCTTTACCATGGCAACCATTTTTCCCGGGGTGGAATAATTGACTCCAATTATTCCTGGTAAATGATTTCTTTACCATGGCAACCATTTTTCCCGGGGTGGGGAGCCTTTTATTTGGTGCCATCTAAAACAAGAGCTCTACACCCACTCAGAAGGGAGCATAACATTTATAGCAAATGTCACAACAACTATTATGAAACAATAGGCAGATGAGTCACGTGAGATTGGAGTGAAACAGTGACAGGTCAGATGATTTTAGAGTCCTTAACCTTATTATTAGAATCCTTTAAAAAAATCATTTGTATCTGCTGGAAAAAATTAAAAAAAAAAAGTAGTACAGCAAAGCCAGCCACTAATGTCCAACAAGAAGTAAACCAGCTGCTTGGCTACTGTTGAAATAGCTATCAAATAAATCTATGAATCTCAAATAATGGTGTTCATATTCATGGAAACATATCTGAACCCGCAAGCCCACAGTATTAACAATAAAGTAACTAGATAGGTAAAGACATCTCTGACCGGAGTTGGAAACAGACAACTCCTTAGGTTTCAGCTCCCCAACCACGTTTTCAAACAAATAGAGGAAACAGCTCCAACAATCTGAGTTGGGGACTGAGCATAAGTCAGACATCGAAGAAATGAAGCAGAAGTGGACAGAGCAGATGGAGACTCATTCTGACATGAGATTGGCTAGCTGGAAGACAAACATGCTGATGAGTTTTCCTTATTAGGAGTCAGTATTAATAACACAAAAAATAAACATGCTTCGCACTTCCAGTTTCCCACCTGCCTTACAAATACTGATTTCTCCTAACAGAGCTGTTGAGGTGTTAGTACCTTTCATTAGATCTGAGGGTCAGGGCAAGTTGAAGGATCACCCAATGGCAACAGTTTTGGAGCCAAGTTCTCAACAAAGCCTTCTGAACAGAAGACCCTTACATTTAAATTTGTACTTATGTCTTAACCTTTATCTAAATTAGGCAGGACTGCCTGACCAGGCAGTGGCACAGTGGATAGAGCGTCAGACTGGGATGCGGAGGACCCAGGTTTGAGACCCCGAGATCTCCAGCTTGAGCAGAAGCTCGCCAGCTTGGATCCAAGGTCGCTGGCTCCAGCAAGGGGTTGCTCGGTCTGCTGAAGGCCCGCGGTCAAGGCACATGTGAGAAAGCAATCAATGAACCACTATGGTGTCGCAACAGCGAGAAACTGATGATTGATGCTTCTCATCTCTCTCTGTTCCTGTATGTCTCTGTCTATCCCTCTCTCTGACTCTCTCTCTGTCCCTGTAAAAATAATAATAAGTAAATAATAATAATAAAAAATTAGGCAGGACCTGCGAATTACAGGATGGAAAAATTTCTTTCCGCCTAAGCCTTAAGATCAGCCTGAGATACAGACTGATTTTCCTATTAATTCCTGAGGAGCAGAAGAGAGCAGAATCCCATTCATCTGCATGGGCTCTAAAAGAGTAAGATGACATGTTTTTCTACTTACAGGTCACAGAATAAGAATTCATTCACATGTACACTGTTACACTATTTTTTGGGGGAGGGGGATGTATTTTTCTGAAGTGAGAAGCGGAGGCAGAGAGACAGACTCTCACATGCACCCAACTGGGATTCACCCAGCATGCCCACCAGGGGGTGATGCTTTGCCCATCTAGGTCGTTGCTCCATTACAACAGGAGCCATTCTAGAGCCTGAGGCGGAGGCCATGGAGCCGTCCTCAGTGTCCAGGCCAACTTTGCTCCAATGGAGCCTTGGCTGTGGGAGCGGGAGAGAGAGAGAGAAAAAGAAGAGTGGAAAAGGGGGAGAAACAGATGGGCACTTCACTTGTGTGCCCTGGTCAGGAATTGAACCCGGAAGTTCCACATGCCAGGCTGATGCATTACCACTGAGCCAACCGGCCAGGGCCCACTGTTACAGTGTTTTAAAATGAAACCTCACTTGTGGTGCTTAAGCAAAGATGGTAGGAGAAGCCTATTTTGTAAACAGTGAAGTGCACAACTAACTTGGTTTTGAACTTGTATGATGTGAATTTTTCGCACCCCCCCAAATATTTGTTCATGTGAAATTACATGCTATTAGTAATCTTAAAAGACATCTTAAAAAATCATACCTAAATTCAAAATGATTGTTGATCAAGAACTGATTGAAAATATTTTGTTCATCTTTTATATAGTTTAAGTGGAAATATTTAATAATACAACACTAAGATATTAACTGGCAGAGAGTTTTCTTTTGACGTGTGCTCACCTCCCTGGTATGAATCCCACTACAGACCTCTGTAGATGCAATGCGGCAGAAAACCACATGGTAGCCATCAGGGTTGAATTTCTTTGTTCTGGGCCACAGAGAGGCTACCCATCAGTGCATAAAGGTCTGCCCACCTGGCCTCTTGGTTCACAGTTCAGGCACACAGTTAATTCATTATGAAGTAAGTCACTGCTTGCTTTTGAACTAGTCTCTCCAGCCTTGGAGGTGAATGTCCTGTCACTGACCTGAAGAAATACCTCTACTTTTTCAAACTCTGTTAAATCACATTTCCTTCTGTTTTTTTTTTTATTGTTTTGTTTCTGTTTTTTTTTTTTTTAATGGTGTGGGTGGAAGAAAAGGTTTGTAGTGACAGAATAATCTTCCACGATTAGCTGTAAATCTTGGGCATCTAAACAGATATTTGTGACAGCAAACCTTTTAGGAATATAAAACAGATTAAAACAATATAAGCAAATTCCTTTAATTGCCACTCTCCACTGTATGTATTTTGAAATCTGAAGATAGGATCTTTAAAGCTGTATTCCAGGCAACTGATTTTATTTGAACAGGTCAGGAAAAGCTTGAAGGAAAGAGAAAAATCTGACCAGTTTCATTTATTTTCAATCTCATAGCTACACAGTATTTCTTGGTTGTTCCTTTATGTTGTCCTAAGTAGTGTGTGTGTGTGTGTGTGTGTGTGTGTGTGTGTGTGTAGGGAACAAAAATCTGTATTTTCCTCTTTAGTAATCGATCGTGTCGCAACCCCTCTTCTTCCCTTCTGAGAGGTACCACCATGGTAAATTTTGTGTTCATCACACCCTTGCCATTTTAAAATACACTTTTAAACATATGGTTTCCTGATCAAAACACTGTGGTGCTGCTTCTGAAACTATAAAATATCACCATGCTGTAATGGGGTCTTCTGCACCTTTTGGCCCAATAAATTTTGAAGACTCATACAGCACACTGTCGAATGTAGTTTAGTGTGTCCTTTTCACCTTCTAAGGCTACAGAATTCATCTGGAGCCAACTCTAAGACCCTTCAGTATTCCTGCTATGATGATCAAGAATCACATTCGTTAAAAAGAGAAATGAAAATCTAAATTTTTAACAAATAATTGTTACCAAGTTGATTTTTTTCCCCTATAAATTGGGTAAAGGGTTGCAGAAAACTGACCGATACTGGTGATATCATTGCACCAACAAATATAATACCTATAATCAATCGTCCAAGAACCCCACACTTACACCTGTGGCCACAAATATATGGGAGGTATTTATTCCATTGGATATTATGTTTCAGAGAAGATAACAAAAAAGAGTAAAAGCGACAAGAGTATAGTGAGAAACTAGAAACCAATGAAGTACCTGGAGATAATGCCACAGTGCTTATTCTTCAAATAGCTGAAAGACTGCTCCAAGCAAGAGAGCACCTATCTATTCTGTTTGTTTTCCATGAAAAACTGAAGGAAATTTTTGAAATCTAGAATAAAGGTGCATTTCCCAAGAGAATATTTATATTTGCTTTTTCCAGAAACTCAGGGGAACTACAAACCTGGTCATTTCATACCCAATTAACAGTTTGAGGTTATGAATAGGGGCTACAAGTCCATATAAGGACTAGCTTCTGGTTACAGCTTCTAAGGGATGAAATATTCAGCCCCACTGTGATCGGTCCCTATCAGATACCTCTGGGGTTGCGGGGAGTCAATGCCACATACATATAGGCTTTTGAGATCGCAAATTAGGTTTGGAGGGTCTCTTAACAGATTATCCTCCTTGGTCAGTATTGGCTTGTGTTTTCGATTTCCCGAATTTTGGAAGGCCCTGAAAACCAAAGCTCAAATATCCGCAGAGTAAAATGACTTTACTGGCTACAGCTCTTTGTTTACCATGGCTAAGATCTGGGTTTCTACTTTCATCTATATTTTGACTTAATAATTTTATAATTTATGGAAAACCTATTATCAATGTGTGTGCATATGTGTATGCAAGTGTGTGTGTGATTTATATGCATGTGCAGAATTATAGAGAAAGCATATTGCAGCATAAGGCACAAAAGACATTTCTATTAGTCATGCTCTCTGTCCCAAATCAACAGTTATCTCAGGAGACAGGGAAGTGAGTTCCCTGTCAGTAGAAGTATTCTAATAGAGGTCTGATAATTACATATCAGGAAAGCGACAGGAGATCCAAGAATCAGAGATTTGACCAGTCTGTTTCAGCCCCAAGGTACCATGACTCTATAAAATACAAGGGAAGAAGCATATCCCACTTATAAAAGAAAAGTTATTGTATCAGCCTTCCCTGCACAGAGCAATGCATGGTGAGAAGGCATTCTAATGACAGAAGAGAAAATTTGAGAATTTCCGTCAATTGATGGTGACTTCCAAACACCTGATCCCATAAGAGTAGCTGTTTCCATAGTGTTGCCTTTGCTTAGTCTAGTACAGAAACTACATAGCAAATTCTTGCAGATTCTTAACTTGCTTTCCTCTATTCTTGTATCACTGGTTTCAATAATTCATACACTAGAAAACACATGTTAATAAATATGACTGTACACAGTCAGAAAAAAATGATCATGTGTTATTTTAGACCAATTTCCTTTAATATATCATTCTTAAAAAAAAAAAACAGAGTCCATATCTTATTCATCTTTGTATCCCCATTGCCAGGTAAAATGACCAGCAAATAGTTGGTCCTTATAAATGTCTGCTCAGTGGAACACTTTGTTCTATAATATTCCATTACTCTTTAGGTCAAAGAATCAAACCTACCTTGCTACATTGTTCTTCTGTGAGGTTTGCATGAGGCTGTCTTTATACTTACTGGTGGGTCTACTCCCATCAGAATAACCAAGAACCAAGCAGGACTACTGTGTTGTACCACTTCCGGACAGTATAAACTCAGAGGAACTGAGTGGTTTTCTTTCTTGAGGATTATATTTCAATATAGTCAAATTTCATTGTCATCCAAACTTTGTAAATACGACCAACCTTACTCAATTCTGCACATTATAAATTTATAAGAAAAATCACTAAAAACTGTTGGCTTTAAACTTCAATTCAGAAATGTGACTTTATTTTAGGGGGCTAATCGAGGAAGATGGAATTTTTAAAAGAACCAAGATAATTAAGGGCTTACCTCAGCATGAGGCGTTGGTGGCAAAACCGAAGTCTCATTTTCAGTGACATTTCCAGTTGGCCCATTGTTTGGTGAACTGGGACCAGACCCCGGAGAACTGCTACTGACTGAGGATTCTGCAAAACATTGTGAAGTACAAATGTATTCATTAAAAACATAAAAACTGGACGTTAGTTAGACTCTAAGAAATATATAGCATTGGACATTGTTTTTATTGCTCAACTGAATGACAAGCTCCATGTCAGTATATAAAAAAGAACAGTGAAAAATCTGAAACATTTCACCTGAGTTCCTGGCCTTATCGCTCTCCTCTTCCCCTCGTCAAAATCATTCAATACTGTAACATCCACTAGCATCTTTAGGCAGAATACTCTCAGGAAAGTTCAAATTCAGTGTATTCTAGTATTAAATGTGCCCTGCTTGCCTCGGTTGATCACTACCCTTGAGTCATTTTCACTTCATTCTTTCCCCAAATCTAACCAGTTACTAGGTCAGTCCATTTTGTTCTTCGTATGACTGATCTCTCATGTACTTCTGACTATAATCATTTCAGCTTCAGCCCTCAACCCTCATGATTTTCTCAGGGACTCTAGAAAAAGTCTCCTAATATTTCTGAGTTGCTACAGCAGTCTCCCAAAACCTTCCTCTAAACTGTGGCCAGTGAGCTGGTTCACAGTGAGACAAGTTTCACCGTGTTCCTGTCCACCAATAAAGCTCTGAGTCTGTAAAAACAGCTTAGAAGTTTATTTGGAATGTATAAAAGTATGAATCTGGGAGACATGGATTTGGAAAGACCAAAATTGTGCCCCAGGGAAGACAGAAAGAGCCAGAGAGTATAAAGTCAAAACCCAAAGGCTGGAACCAAAGAAATTATTTCTATTGGTTACTTAACATGGTGGGACAGCTGTTCGAAAAGGTTTGGTCAGGTCCCGAGACCGAACTCTAAGGTAAGATAGAGAGGAGCAAATTCAAGGATGTGTTTCTGAAACAACACAAAAGTCCCAACCTCATCTGGGTGCAGATGTATATAAGTCTGATTTCCCTAATGATCTTCACACTGCATTTTAGGGCCCTCTGATATTCATACTCCATTTTAAATATTTCAGTTTACATTCCCCTGATAACCATGATTTCCTGTTATCGCCCTGCCTATGCTCTGTGCTCAAATTTAAATCGCCTCTTCCGCCTCATGTCACTTTCTGATTTCCTGCATGGGATCTGCTTCATTGCAGGTCCAATCCCCCTCTAAGATCAAAGCCCGGCCCGGGTACCATCTGTCTTCCAGAGAGCAGGTGCTCTCGATTTGCAGGTAAGATCTACTTGCTCTCCCTTGGAACACTTCTACATTTCAACTTTCTATTATAAAGATTTCTCTGCACAGAATTGCCATGCCAGTAGGAAGGACATGAGATGGATGACAGATTTCTCATCCTGCCACCTAGGGATGATGGGATTGGACATCACAAAGTTCTTAAACATGTTGCTCACTGCCTTTCTGTCTATGTATCTTGCATCTATTTTGATGACCGGTAATCTGCTTTTTACCTATGCTTCTTTCTTGGTTACTTTTCTTTTAAAGAAGAAAATTCAAATTGAAATCAAATCCTCTTAGGAGTTTCTTTTCCCTCCCCCAGACGCCTAACATGTTTCTTTCCCATATGACTGTAGCTTTCTCCTTGATGTCTCATTTCCATATCCCGTCTTTAAAAAAACAACAGCACAAAACTCATCTTAAACATTCTGTCTTGTCAAATTAAAAATGACATTATTTATCTTACACAATATTCAGACAGAAGAATTTCCTTATGTAGAAATCACTGATAATCACTGAAATTCAAGGCAACAGTACTGGGCCAGGATTCTACAGCTTCCCACTGCAAAGGGTCTGGGAGGAGAGGTAGCAACTGATTTTCTGGGACCAGGGAGAAAAATCTCAAAAGAGAAACAAATAATCCAAGAGGGGTTTGACTAAGAGCAGTTCAGGAGATGGGGACAATGGGGAAGAGGAGAGTGGGAGAGAGGGCCGTGCCAAGTCTCACATGGCCATGGTGGGGAGGGCAGAAATGTTCAGTCTGAAAAAAAGGACGATGGCAAGTGGTTCCCATGTCAACTATTGGGAGGAAACAGGGGGCATGGATGTGCAAACCCAGACAGGGAGCCACGGACGTGGAGAAGAGAGATAGATAGGCGAGAGGAGAAAAGCAACAGAAGTTCAACTGCTTTGATGCTACGATGGTCGTGGACTAGTTGCAAAAATAATTAGCAGTGAGATCCAAACAGAGCTCATCCAGATGACATAAAGGCTGGCAGAGGCAGAACAAGTAGGACAGGTGAGGACAGCTGTCTCCTGCAGTTCAGAGTCTCCAAACACGTTTAGAGTAAGTACAACAAACCAATTATAAATATCTGAAAAAGCCCCACTGGCCCCCGCTCATTGACCAGAAATGTGTGGCTAGTAAGTAGGCAGGTCTCTCTGTGAAGATGCTTTATTTCCTCAGATGGAAAGGGGCATTGTTACTTCACAAAATTAGGAAGAGAAAAATAGGACATTTCCAAAGGGGAAAAAGAACTTGAGCAAAACTTGAGCAAACTGTAACCCCTATAAATGAGAATTCATCATAACTCAGATTGGTATTAAGCTAAATATAACTTGTTAAGAAAAAAAATGTGACTGGGGAGAAAAAGTTATCAACAAAAGAGATTAGTAGAAAAATAGAAGGGAAAATTGGGATAAATATGACCGTAGACAATAAGATTCTGAAGCAAAAAAATAAATAAAACAATGTCTATAGTTTTCTTCAAGTTTTTCTATTATGAGTGAGCAGGGAACCTACCCTCTAAATTAGAAAAATCATCTATGTCTATATTAAAAGATTGGTATATTCATTATTCTTTGTATTCATTAAAAGAGATTCATTCTGAACTTTCCATCCCACTAAGGACCTCTATTACTTGATTTTTACTTGAAAAAAGTCTATAAACTCTGAATTTAGAACTCAATAGGTCTAAATTAGTGATTTTACAAAATAAATATAAACTCTAGTACAATGTTTTTTGTTTATTTAACATTTCTTACCTCTCAAGGAAAAATTTTCTCACTAACACTTTTCATCAGATAAACACATGATTCTGTCAAGATTGAATAAACATTTTTTTCCCCTAAATAACCTGTCAAACTTAGTTACATTGGTATTTTGTACTTTCACAATTCTCTATAAATTGTCTCCCCAAAGTAAACACCATCATTGCCAAAGGAGATATAGAAAACAAATACTTTTAAAAAATCTGCTAAGGACAAGATGTGGTTTTGGAGAAAGAATCTATCAATTGACTATACTGGCATAAGCACAATTTTCCTTGGGAATAAAGAAAAATGGTTGTAGGTTACCACTTCTTTTATTGATGCAACCAAAGGAAATGACCAGCCCCAATGCATAGCTCTAAGTAGGTACTCAATAAACAGTAGTCAGTATTATTGTTTTGACTAGGCTGCTTGGGTCTTATATCCTTAGGTCTTCTCTAATTTCAGACCAGGTACAACTGGGACTAGGGGGCTTTGTAAGACATCAGGTTGAATTTCCTAACCTGTTCACCTCACTACTAACCAGGCAGCTAAAAAAATAAGAACTCTTCCATTTGAGACTAGTGAAAATGACAGATTCTTTCCCTTCATAAAAGGCAATCTATCCCCCTCCTGCCATAGGTCCCAGTTCACCAGTAAACACATAAAGTCATTTATGAGTTCTGTGAATTTGTTGAAAAGTCAAGGTTTGCTGTTCCACGTAGTTTAATTTTCCCAGATGCATTCTGTACATTTGTGTCTGAGGACGGGGGAAGTGTTCTTCTTGGACCTCCCTCTGCTCATTTCTCATCAAATTTCATTAAAAGTTATATTCTCCTGGTTGGCATTTCCCAAATGGACTGCCTGTTTCTGAGAAGATTGGGGGGGAGCTTTGGCTTCCCTGGTTCTGTCTAGATTGACACATATTTCTGTTTCTCATTCATTTCCTGTTTGACACAGTTGCTCAATGCATGGCAAGATTGACTGAGCTGCTTGTGCGTTTTCAATATAATCGTCTTTCAAGAAATGTTTCTCTTCAAAATAACTTTTCATAGGCAACAGACATATTTATTCTGAACTATTTTTTTTTATTCCTACAACGAGCATTTTTTTGAGTGTGTGTCTGCCCAGTCCTCAATTACCTGTCACCTCAAACATTCGCTTCTTGAATGAAGTGACATTGCCATCCTTCCGCCTGAGTAAGGGGCTGCTTCTCCTCTCTGCAACTTTCTGCTTTAACCTGGACCGCACCTTCAAGTTGGGCTCAGAGGCTGGGGATTGAGACAAAGAAAATAGATAAAAATTAAAAACAGAGAGCCAGTTGCTCCTGTCTATAAAAAGTGGCTCACCCTTTCCTTGATCCCTTTTCATCTCGTTAAAACCCGAAGCTTGTAAATAAGGCGTTGACTTTGAATTAAACAGACAAATATGGTAATTAGTCTTATGAAATGTGTGAAATGCTTTTAAACTTCTCTAAATGTAAAGTGAAGAAAAAATAAAAGGAGTTAAAACATAAGGTTTCTACTTATTTGATGTAACCGAATTGGATTGTTAATGGGAAATTTAATCACAAAATATGTTTGGGGCAGAGTAAGATTTATTATCCTTCATTGTCAGCCCTTTTAATTGTCTCAAGGGTGAAATTCAATAACCACATAAACAGGACCCTAATGTGATTTTAGAGACGCTGGCCTGACTTCTAGTAATAAGAAGACACCTCGGTAGCATATAATTTATGTCTAATTCTGACTTCTGGAATACTTGTCAGTAGTTTCTAACCTGAAATCCTGGGAAAATATACTCAGCATTATAACACTGAACCAAGTAGAATCACTTTGAATAAAACTTTCTGTACATTGAGTATACGATGAACTAGAAAGGAAAAATGACCATATCTTAGCGTTGAAAAGCTATGATTTAGGTTACATGTTCCAAAATACAAATGCATATTATTCATATAGATGTCGCTATTTTTTTGGTTAAACTAAACAGTGATGCTTTATAAATCATTATTATTAGGTTTTTAAGTAATTATATTTTAGAAGAATGGAAACATTGAATTTCTGTGCAGTAGAAATTAATGACAATGGTGATGGTGGTGGAGGTGATGGTGGTAATGGTGATGATGATGATGATGATTAGGGAAAGGATGTTTTTGATGACAGCTAACATCTATACAGTGGCTTCTACCTTCCACTACTGTTCTAAATACTTTGTCAATATTAATTTATTTGATCAGAAAAAAATCCATATGGCATAGACTCTATATATACCTTGATTATATATCAGTGAGAAACCAAAACTCAGAGACAGGGTAAGTAACTTGTGCAAGGTCACACAGGTAAAACGGGATGGGGGGTGGGATCTGTCAGCAGGCAGTCTCCCCCAAGGCCAGTCTTCTAAATATTGAAAATACTGCTCTTCCGCTATGCATTACGTCTGAAGACCATACAAATTCTAAAGCTGTTTTTCCAAAGCATTACTAATCATCTATTATGGTACAGTGTTTTAATTTAGTTAGATTTTTGGATCTGTGAAAATGCTTCCTTTGAAGGAACTTTATAGTTTGCCAAACTCCAAAAAGTGGCAAAAGTAGAACTTAACATTTTATTTATCTCTTTATTTATGTTGCTTTTCAGCCTCCCAGTATCTCTCCGAAAAGTTGTCTTCGTTCTTCCCACCCCTTTCTCTGCAGCTTCTCCTGGACTGAGAACCCTTCCCTTCTAGGTTTCTTTGGGACTTAGGTGAATTAAAAACTTGAAAGAAATAGTTGATTACAAAAAAAGTAACGTGAGTTAAGTTTCTGTGTGTTCCACAACTGAATTTATGACTGAAAATATTGAAAAATGTAAAACATAAGGTTCTGAAAGTATTACAAAAGTAGAAAATGGAGGGAAGGCAGAAATCAGGATGGATAACAGAAAGCCCGGTGACTGCACCCCTGAAATGTACCACTTCCTGGGCCTCTTACTCTCAGGCAAAAAAAGGTGAACAGTTTAGGGAAGGACTAAAGTTCTTGCCAGACCTTCCAGGAATTCAAGGCATTTTACCTTAGTGCAGGAGTAAGAATATGAATTACCAGCACCCAACTCACCCAGGGTTAAAGAGAGAAAATGGGACTGCATTAATCTACTTAAACTTGTTTCTGTACATATTTATTGTAAAATTTCCCGAATCATGCCAGTTTTGTTTCTGAAAAGCTGTAACTAATAAATATATTCATTTAAAACCTAGAAAGAAAAAACTGAGGAATCCCTTATTTCAGGGGGCATTTTATAGATTCATATTCATTTTGAAATATCCCTTAATTTTTGTGAGCAGTATATATTGGGATCTGCCGGTATCTCGTCCATAACCCTAGGACAAATATTGGATTCTATTCTCTGACTTGGATCTAGGCTTGATTTTATGATGAACCCTAATGGATGAAACACTACAGATTGCCTGTCCAGCAGGAGTGAATTAATTGATTAATCACTTCAAAAGGTGGAGCAGCAAACGTGCTGTGTTTTCAGTGGGAAGTGAGCCCACATGACACCCCTTCCCAGTGAGACTTTAGCGCCTTTGGGACCCGACCCTTCATTTGTGAACCATAAAAGTCTAACACCTTCCTTATTTCGTGGGGCTGTGACCTCCTGATTAGATACCCGAGAAGAACCGTGAAGATCTGGGCGAATGCAAAAGGGAAGGAAAGGCTTATAGGATTTTTACTATTGTTCCTACTGAGGAGGAATAACAGCCAGGGCTGGGCCCCAATCTCTGGATTCCCAGTCCAGTTGTCCTCCTTCTGCTAACACGTTGCAGGAGCTGGGGCGAAGTTTCCAAAAGCAAGACAAAAATGTGCCAGCAGCTTGGAAAAAGAGCTTATGCCATTTAAACGTTCTACCTGAAACCTAGAATTCCATAAGCTTCACGGGTTGGCAGACAGCTTTCATTTCTATGTGTCTATTTGAGAATGGGCTGGACAGACAGCTCTTAAATTTCTTTCCATGGGTCAACACAAAAAAAGTGAACCCCAGATGGGGAATGAGGACTTGGATCTGGCCTTGCATCTGTTAACTACTAAAATCAATAATCGCGACTGATTCATAGTCTCAGCTGAAAGGTCGACCATGCAAATTTGCTTGAGTGATACCTTTGTTATGTACCTTAAGAAATGTATATTTAAATTTCTACTCCATGAATTAGCTATTTGACTTTGGATGAACTCCTTTGTATCTGTAAACCTTGGTTTCCCATGTTAAAACTTGGGATGTTTTTCTCTGTTTTTCCCCCCATTACTGCCAACAGATTGATTGTATTTGCTGTCTGTCTCCGAGGCCCTGGATGCTGAACCTTAGTGTTACATCACCTCAGACCTTTGCTGGTGGGATTTCACTTGGGCTCAACCAACTGGTGAGATTGGCTATTGATGCAAGGATTCAGGAGCAGGTGGGCCAGGATACCCTACACACTGCCTGCTACAGGGCCCTGTAACAGCTTGGTCTCTCCCTCATTCACCTTCTCTGGAGGCCTTCTGGTCCATAGCTCCAGCTTCCCTGAGATTTCAGGAACAGTTTCCTTCCCTGGCTTCTTCAGCCCTAGGAGAGGGAATGGCTTCCTGCCATTGCTAGTTTCTGGATGCCTCAACATCCCTCAGCATCATGAAAGTCTGTGACCCCGATTGTGTGGGTTCTGCTTCCTGCCAGAGCAATCAACAAAGTCCTACACATACTACAAACTTGTGATAGAATCAAATGCAATAATGTCTAGTAGAAGATAAACTAGTGGTTTCTCAACTCAGGGAGATTTTGACACCAAGGGACATTTGGCAATGTTTGGAATTATCTGTTTTTATTTTTTTGTTTTGTTCTGTTTTTCAGTCTGGAGACATTTTTGACTGTCAGTATGGGAGTTGCTATTGGACACTAGTGGACACAGAGGTCCTTCTAAATATACTGCAATGAAAAGAGGCACCCCTCACAACAAAGAATTATCCAGACCCAAATGTCAACGTTGCCTCGTGGTGTGAGAAATGATGGGGTAAGCAATCAGTAAATAGCAGTTGTTAATCCACTGAGATGATCTAAGGAAATAATATAGTGTGTCTGTAAAGTCATGGTGCACTTTTGACCGTGTGACCGGTCAAAAGTGCACCATGACTTTACGAACACGCTGTATCTGTTAGAGATTCTCAAAGAGGATGCAGGCCAGAGTAAGGGAGTAAAGTGAACATTATCAGAAATCAGGGAGTGCTATCAGGTACCTTAAAAATATGAAACATTTCAATACATTTTATACTTAGAAATGTATTTTAAAACATTTGTAATATCACTGCTTTTAATGAAAGCAAAATCAGACTTCTATTGGTTATGGAGAGATACAGAAATACATAATTTCTCAATTTGGAGGGATAATTGTTTGAGGCAGTGTGATATTTTTTTTCTCTATCATGAACATAGCTTTTTAACACTAGGAATTATTGATATTCCATAAAGTGCAATATAAATTAATTTTCTTAAAATACAATACATACAACTTTTCTAAGTAAAAGTCCATATCCATTGGTTTTAGCGAAAACTTTTGCTGATATTTCAGTATGAGTTTGAGTCACAGGAGATATTAGTATGTCAGCAGTTGGGGCGAAGGCTGGAATGATAGATAACCATCATTTAGTCCTTATGATGCTTTATAAACTCTCTCCTAAATTTCAGAAGCCCACACATTGCAGCTCAGCATGATATATACCCAAGCAGTAGAATTAATGATCTAGTGTGCTGACTCAGTTTGCAGTTAAAGTTAATTCCATTTTATTTTTTAATGTCTGGTCTCTCTAAAGTCTGAAGATTTCCATTCCAGTGACTCACTAATGGAAGGCAAATCCTCAAGAGCCCCCAAAGAGATCACTAACCGGGGAGAGATTCTGCTTGTATTTGAACTTATTTTATGCCTAGTTGCACTAATTGTATTTCTATTTTTACCCCACACCCATTGCTCTCTGCATCTCAGTTAATCACAGAAACAGAAGCAAAGCTTTTGAGTGTGTATGCCCATCTAAATGCACTTGTCCGCTGAGATGAAACCCTCACGTGAAAAATTGATTGCCATTATTTAAATAAAACAATCAGTATTAAAATAAAGAGGAAAGAACTAAAAACTTTTTTACTCAACAAAAAGGTAAACAAAAGGAAACAAGAAATGGATGAAGAATGCCTCATCAACCAAATTTATTTCAAATCTTTCATCTCAATCTGACTCCATGGTATAGAATCGACTTGGGTGTGACTCGGAATAGAGACTAAAAAATAGCAAATAAATAGTCGAGTTAAGTAGCAGAAGCACAGGTTAAAATAATCTGGATTCTAAGGCAGAGTAAGTGACTTGTCATTTCACTGAGATTGGTGTATGTGGTGTCATTTTCTCCTGTGTACACACACATACAGACACAGAAACTATCTTTTGTAGAAGCACAAGGTCTCTCACACAAACAGACCAGACTCATCACCTATTACAGAGCAGTCACAATGCCTGCAAGCATCGTGGTGGAAGATCAGAGAGGTGGAGCAAAGTTACTAGCTCACCTGGCTATCTGTCAAAAAGTAAGTCATTCAATAGATAGATGCTGAATAGATGAATGCTTAATGCAGTCCACATATAAGATTAAAGAACTTAAAATAAAACAAAACTAAAATGAAAGAGTAAGTAGAGTGACATAAGGCTACAACTGATCTAGCCCCTCTGTTTAGTGCAATGTTACCTACATTAACAACATCAAAGATGACAATAGTCCTTTTCTGTTCTTTTACTCAGGATAGTCACAATACTTTTGGTTAATAATTGACTTTACATAGTTCCCTCACCTTTTTCACTTGCCTGTTTATAACTTCTACACTGTTTAGTTTTATGTTGTAAAGACATTACCATCTACTAAGAAGGATTACTTTCCGTGATTATTTTGTCTCTGTTCACTTTTATTGCTAAATTATAAACATTTTTTACACCAATAACTTAGATAAAAATTCAATACCGCATATCATGTTATATAGAAGTTCTTTATTCTCACTGGATATGATCATATGGAGAAAAGGAATAAGCTTCCATGGAGTCATGGTTAATATTATTATTAACTTTCAATTATTAATTATCAATCAAGATTAAGAACTAGATTAATATATCATCATATTAATGAATACTTGGGATATTTAACAATTCCACCTGCAATGCACATTTTGCCCTATAATACAGTGTGTCCGTAAAGGCATGGTGCACTTTTGACCTGTGACTGGTCAAAAGTGCACCATGACTTTACGGACACACTCTATTAGGTAAAGCTCATGTCTTCATCAGTAGTCTCAGTATTGTATACAGTATTCTTATTTTAGCTTCTAATAACTAGCCACATTCATAGTTATATATGAATTCAATGTACTGGAGAAATTATAGTACTATTCTTTTTGATTCAGAAATACTAGTATAGACATCTACCCATTCTACTATTGAGAACATGCCAATTATGTCTATTTGTTAAAAGAGAATCATTTCTTTCAAAAAGTATATTGATGTTAACCCAAATACTCAATTTACATTTTGTTCTTCTGAAGAGTATTTATTTTATAAGATTTATTGATTACTTCTGATTATATAAGTCATATATGTTCAAAATTTTTAAAAATGGAGCAAATTGAGTATATCCTATTAAAATGTTTCCTTTGTGTTATGTATATAAAAGTATTCGAGAATAAGAATCATATTATATGCACAATTGTATCCTATTTGTTCACTTAAGACTGTATTATGAGCCTTTTCCATGTAAATTATATATTCTTTAAAATGATTCCCTTTATTTTTTTTAACTTAAAATTTTATTATGGAACTTTTCTCAAGGAACTATATATTCTTTTTTTGTTTGTTTGTGTGACAAAGACAGAGAGACTCAGAGAGAGGGACAGATAGGGACAGACAGTCAGGAAGAGAGAGAGATGAGAAAAATCAATTCTTTGTTGTGCTCCTTAGCTGTTCATTGATTACTTTCTCATATGTGCCTTGACCGGGGGGGCTACAGCAGACCAAATGACCCCTTGCTCAAGCCAGCAACTTTGTGCTCAAGCTGGTGAGCCTTGCTCAAACCAGATGAGCCCGCACTCAAGCTGGCGACCTTGGGGTCTCGAACCTGGGTCCTCCGCATCCCAGTCTGACGCTCTATCCACTATGCCACCGCCTGGTCAGGCAGAATTATATATTCTGTAAAAAAAATACATTATGTGGCTCTACCATACGTCTTTATGCCGCACTTACATGTGAGTACACGCTATTTTATGTCAGTTTATGAATATTTATGAATAATGTTAGATATCTAGGTTATCTACAACTTTTGCTTTGAAAGACAGCACAGTGAAACATATAATTGTGAATCTCTATGTGAATTTGTATTTTCTTCCATCAGTGTAAATGGGAATTTAATTTTTAGGTTCCTCATTTTTAGGTAGGAGAATAAGCACCACCACCAACTTCTTACTATTAGGGGAAAAACAATACCAATAGGCACAGAGGGCACAGAGTATTATGGTGTCCTGGGAAGCAGTCAGAGAGAGCAGCATGAGAAAACAATATGGATGTCCATACTGTCTGTATTTATACTTTAATTTATAGTCATTTTTTACTTTTACGTAGCCTTGCACTCTCCGCCACCAACACTTTCTAACCTTCAACCAGTGCAATATGGCTCTAATCCTCAATGTTTCACTGAATTACCGCACTCAGAGCTCGGAGCAGAAATGAAATAATTTTATGTCTAATCTCAGTACTTACCCACTTCACACACTCACAGTGGCTCTCAATAAACAGCTGTTGAATGAATAAATGCATGCTGCATGTACCCATGCGTGAAAGAAAACTTAACATTAAAAGGCTGGATTTCAAATGTTGAGAAGAGAACTAGCTGAGATTTAAATTCTCTAATTTCCAAAAATTTCTTGATGTTGAATGTATGGCAAGAGGTTTTCAATCGCAGATGTGGAATAGAGAAGGAATTTCATTTTTCTGGCATACACAAAAATTACTGTATTTGAGAATCAGGGAAATGCCTATCTCTGCAGTCTAGAATACATGTATATGTAATTCCTTTATATGTTTTAATTTTTCAAATATAAAATGTATTTTTACCTATGTTAAGACAAATTTAAAAGATCTACATTATTTGTAGGTATAAATCCTTTTAACATACTTGCTAATCAGACACTTCAAAGCTACATATATAAACATAGGTATAAACTGGTTCCTGACCAGGTAAGGACCATCGTAGTGTATGAGCTCTGCCCTGGGACAGTCCAGTATTTGATAGCCACACACGCTGAGACAGCACACAAGTTCTCATTCAGAAAATTAATGCCTATCTCCTGATAAAGCCCTCGGTATCAGCATTAATTTAACCTTTATTGTTCTTATTTGTGCCTTCAGCATGAACTTCACCTAATTAAGTTCCTAAGAGTCTGGGCTTGTTTTCCACTTTGGACTCTGCCACTAACTGTGTGATTTGAGTAAAGTATTATCTCAATGTTTCTGTGCCTCAATTCTCTTGCCTGTAAATGTGGACAGTAATATCTTTTCTCTTGATGTAAAGAGTTTAGAAATACTCAATGGAATGATAAGCAGTAAATATAGTAAATCACTGTCTAGTTTAAATGTCATAAAACTTTTTTCAAATGTATGACTTTCAACTTTTTGCCTCTGATGTTTATCTGAAATGTTTGAGTTCATTCCCATAAAAATATGAAATCATTCTCTATCCAGCTTTTTTCATTTGTTCCTTTTGTTTTTTTCTGACTTTCCCAGTTTATAGGCATCCAAAAGCAGTGACTCAATCTCTTTCTTATAGAATACAACTGCAAATTAAGTTTATAAAAATTCTTTTATAAAGAATCTTGCTATATTTTTAAATACCTAACGAGATGTATCCAAGCTCCATTTTTTCCTACATATTTATATATCCATGTAAGATAAATTTGTTCACTGCCTATTAGAGCTCTCTAGAGATGTTAGGGATATAATACCAAATAAGTTATAGATATTATCCTCAAGGACTTCTTAGCTGAGTAGAGAATTTTAATTTAATATAAACATGTATGTACAGAGACGTGTCCTGGTATATTTGGGCATATACATTTGGCATAAAGAAAGCAATGAATATTTAGGTAGCCTGGTAGGTGACAGGAAGGCATAATGTAAATATTAAGAAAGGGAAATTATGTATCAGCTGAGCATTCAAAGATGAGGATAAACTATTCAAGCACACACTTTAGGAAGAGCAAGGATCATTTGAAAGACCAGATGTGAATGGTTTGTGTGAATGTGAAACAGAAAGAACTGTTCATGGATTTGCAACTTGTTCAGTACTGCTAGGGCAAGGAGTCATGAATAGTGGGGTTGAGGACATAGGGGAGAAGGTTAGGGAAGAAAGGTGGGAGGGAAGAGGGCATTCGTCCATGTCATAGAAGGAACCTAGTCTTGCACATGATAGAAGAAGTATTAAATAATTCTTAAGTCGGAGGATGGGAAGTTAGGTTTAAATTTTAAAAAGACAGAGAAGGTTGACTGGACAGAGGTATAGCAGAATCAGAGAAAGGTGAAGAATTGGAATGGGAATTGAACTCAATGGGTGCTCAACTACAACACAAGGCAGGATGAGAAAGAGGAAGGTTTAAGAGCAAACAATGACAGAACAGATGATGAGATGAAGGAGAACTGTGAGCCCAGTGTGCCTTCCAGAGTTCTGGATTAGGTCACCATGTAGAAGAGGGTCCTATTAGTTTCGTTAGGGAATCACAATGTTCAGCACGGTTCAAGTGGCTTTCTGGTTAATCTTGTCAGGTACCTATATGTATTTAAGATTTAATTACTGCTCCTTAGAACTGTTAGCTATTTCAATGTAATTTTGGGACTCTCAGTGCATCCACAAGTCTATCTGGCCACAGATACATCCAGTTGCTATAAATTAAGAGCACCATGAACAAAATGTTAATTAACTTCTGGTCAACAGGAGTTCTTCCTCCACCCAGCTCAAATGCCACCTTGCTTCCTGTTCTTCCTTTCCTGTTTCCAACATTCAAAATCATTTGGGCAGGTCTTGTTATTATTCATTTTCCTTTGCAACTTCTAATTTTGAAAACTTTATAATTTTGAAATGTTCTTGGCAACTCATTCCTGCTTTTGTGGAATTCGAAGCTTTACTTTATTATCTTTACCATGAATTTTCTTTATAATACATATTTATATGGAAATACTATGATCTATTTAAACCGATGTAAATGGCAACATTTTACCTCTGAATTTATGAAGGTCACCTCAGAACCCTTCTTTAGACTGATCTGTAGTTAAACACCCTCTTTTTAGCAAACTTTCCCTGGATGACTGTCTGAATGAGTAAACCTCAAAACAAACTTCACATCAAATGATAAAGGGGTAGTAAGCCAAAGTACCCTGTAGAAAACATCATCTTAATAAAAACTCAAAGTAGCTGAGGTAGGCAGAATAATGCCTCTTTCCAAAGATGTCCATGACCTACTCTCCACTATTTGTGACTCTTATTTTACATGGTAAAAAGGGAATTAAGGGTGTAGATGGGTTTAAGGTTGATAATCGGCTGATTTAAAGATAAAGATTATCCTGGATTATCAAGGTTGGCCCAATATAATCACAAAGATCCTTTAAAAATATGGAATAGAAAGGCATAAGAGGGATAGATTGACAAACACAGTGTGAGAAAGACTCAGCTAGTCATTGCTGATTTTGAAGGTGGAAGGGGGCCACGAGACAGGGCATGTGGGCAGCCCCTGGGAGCTGGAAAAGACAAGAAAACAACATTGCCCGTTAGTGCCCCCACAAAGGACATAGCCCTGCTGACACCTCAATTTTAGAGCAGCGAGACGCATTTTGGACTTCTGACCTCCAGGAGAGTAAGATAATAAATCTCTGTTATTTTAAGCAGCTGCGTTTGTGCTCATTTATTACAGAAGCCATAGAAACAGTCCAATGAATTCCAAAGTTGGCACTGAGTTGGAAATGTGAATATTCCGAAATACCCGTTCTGATGAAGTCAGCTTTTACCGTGCTATATTTTTACTGTATTATTTTTGGGTAAGAAAGTAGGGTATGAAAGAAAACTATTAATGATATATGCCTACCACTTAGCAAAAATACCTGATAATACTTTACCTAAAATTAGTATTTAACACTTTATCAGAAATAATTTTCTATAAAAGGCAAAAGATTTTATTACCGTATTTGCTTATTTGTAAAAAGATCCAAAGTAGAAAAGAAAAAGGGCAAAAACGTAGTTTTCTTTTTTAAAGTTTTTGGCTAAAGTTACATCAGGATCATTTATTTTAACCTTAAAATGCTAAGAGAGCTTTGTGTATATTAAATAGCCACAATAGGCAAGCAATTCCCAGAACTCACTCAAGTGGGACCATTTTACTTTTTAAAAAAACAGATTCCATTTGAGATATTAAATTATTAAGCCAAAGAATTGTATGATAAGGCCCATTTCTAAGAACAATTTCATTTTTAGTGCAATGGAAGTAAAAGGAGCAGAAAAAAGTTTAAAACTCCAATTAGCCACTTTTAAAATATAGTCAATTTTTTTTTTTTTTGCTGTTACATATGATCTTTCTGTTATGAGATACAATTCCAGTCTCCTACAACTTAATCAGCTAAATATAAAATGTAACCTTCCATCTGGTAAATCAATTTAACAGACATAATTGTGCCCCACCATAACTCAATAAGACACTGAGGAAAACCATTGAAATGCTATTTCCTTTTCTTTAGAAGAGAATTATGTACAATTTCAGCATGCTTTGCATTTCTAAAAGTTAAAGTCAACAGGGAGGTATCACTCTCCTTTACATGACTTTCCCATGAGAAAATCAATAGCAAAGTATAAAGCTTTTGCTGTTTTTCATGAAATATTCCATAAGACTAACTTGGCTTTAACCAGAACATATTATTTGGCAGCTAAAACCTTTAATTAGAGTTGTGGTTTGAACAGATTTTCACTGAATTTCTGTTCTATAGGGGCTCAAAGAGCAACATTGTTTTTCTAACCAGTTTATTTTATT
The DNA here is from genome assembly GCA_037038555.1 of Rhynchonycteris naso. Classification (NCBI taxonomy): domain Eukaryota; kingdom Metazoa; phylum Chordata; class Mammalia; order Chiroptera; family Emballonuridae; genus Rhynchonycteris; species Rhynchonycteris naso. Next base: position 132,024,936 of record CM073002.1, on the reverse strand, counting down.
TTCAGGTGGATTAAATGTTGTACTTGAACTAAGAGGGGGAAAATAAGAGAATGCTACCCTGATTCTCCTTTTATTGACTTTAGTGATGATTCAACATTTCTGAACAAGTACTAGTAGTAATTGGATAAAAAGAAGAATGAGACACTCCTTTTAACAAATATTTACTAAGCCTTTGTTCTATGCAAGATTGTATAACTGGTATTCGGAAAGGAAGAAACACATCTAAAATGATAATTCTTACTTTATAAGAAGAAAAAGAGCCAGTAGGAAAAAGGTTTTAACTTGTCAATGGCCTGGACAAGAGGAAAGAGAAGATGATGGAGCCAAAGTGGAAGCCAATGATCTAACCTGCATGCTTGAGAGAGACATTAGCAGCATGCAGAAGAACAAGGCTTGAGGTAGAAGATAGTAGGGTCAACTTTTAAACCTAGTAAGTTATAATAATTGCAGGATATCTTGGGAATAGCAGCCTGCAGTCTATGCAAGGGTTGAACATTAAAGATACAGATTTAGACCACAAATAAAAGAGCTTAATAAAAATGAAGATGGTCCTGATGAGTCTGTTCATTGTATGAATGTACCATCATAGCTACCTACTGATTAGAATGGATAAAAAGTAGAATCGAAGCCTGTAAGGTAGTGATGATAATTAAAATTGGGAAAATTAATGCAGTGGAACAGCATGCTAAGAAGAGACAAATGAAACCTTAGAAATTCCATGTTTTATGGGATGCATCAGCCAGGAGAAGCAGATAAATGGAAGTATAGCACATAAGGTTAAAGTTCAGAGGAGAAGGAGTCGGTCAGTGGGGTCAAAAGACACAAGAAATAAAGAGAAAGAAAAGCTGAGAAAAAAACCATTGACTTGGGATTTGTAAACCATTGGTGTTCTTTGAAAATACTGCTCTAGAAGAGAAAAAGAGCTGACTCAGATGATACATTTTTCTATATCAGAACCGAGCAGAATAACTAATGTAGAACAGATCCTCCATACATGTTACTCTGAACTCAATCACCTACGTGATGATGAAATAGAATCAAAGTTTGACAAGAGGCTAAAAAGGAGAAAAATTTAAATGAGATTTATTTCTTTTAAATTCATTTTTTAAGGAGAGGGATCAATCATAAATAGAACACGTTATAGGAGGAGCTGGTAAATGAAGAACTTTGGAGATCCTTACACTCAGAGGAAGGCCCTGCAAAGACACTGAGCTCCTTGAAAGCAAAGATGATCTCTCCATCCTCTCTCTGTGCTCAGAATGAGAGGACTTGATGAATAAATGCTCAAATTTTGTTCCTCTCCCATCCCGTTCAGCTAAATTGAAAGGGGCAACTTGGAAATCTATGTCTTCAGAACAGCTTAATCTAGAAGATTGAAAATGAAACTGAGAAGAATGACAATATTGAAGAACTGATCTTCCCAGTATTTTTCACCCTTTGCTGTCTTCATTCTGAAAGTACCTGAAAGGCAGACTATATTTAGAGTCTCAGTGATGCCCATCTCAATCTCTTTGCTTCTATTCAATCCTCAGTCACCTTGATTTTCTTCTAATTATGAATTAAGTGTATACTTTTTATACTACATATTTTAATATAATTTCTACCAACAAGTTTAAAAAATACATCATTCTAATCAACTCAAGACCTCAGTAGGGATAATGCTCTATCCACTGAGTCACCAGACCAGAACCTAAGAGACATTTTGTAAAGCTGGGGAAATATTCTTTATATATTCCTTCTTATAAGTAAATTATAAAGCAATAATGTAATAAATTTAGAAAGCAAAATAGCTCCTATATGGATTATTTAAGCACATATAAAGAATATCTACTAGTTCTTATGTTTCCCTAAACTTATCTATCTCCATAGTAAAACCTAGCATATTGGGAAAATGACATTTTCTTGTGTGGGACTACTAAGTAACATTTTGGCACTAATTTTATGTTTACAGTTTCTCAGAATTCTGTCATTGATTAATATATTAGTTCATATTTGTTTGTGGTAAACATGTTTGCAAGGACCAACTTAACATGATAACTTTTTACTTCTAGAAGAGTCCATTTTTAAGAAAAGTTTAAATGCTTACATTGCAGAAAGAATACATCCATTTGTGGTTTTAAATACTTTGCTTTCAATGGAAAATGTCTGTAGTGGTAGTTGGACTTATAAAGAATAATCCAAACTCATCTCTTTTCTAAAATATTTGAACATTAATCATCATTGGACTGAAGTTAAATTATATTGACTACAATCTACATTGTTATAATTCACTACTTTTATTAGGATGGACCAACACAGTGCTTTTGCTTTCGCAAAACTGCCTTTTTCAGTGACACTAGATACCAGATATTTATGTACAAAACATAGGAGTTGAAAGACTAGGTTCTGAAATAAAGCTCCCTCTTTTCACACCTGGCATTGCACTTACTGCTCATATAAATTAAATGAGACAGAGGAAAATTACTAATCTCTCTAACTTCTCTTTGCTCCCTTGTTTATAAAACTGTTGAGAAATGAGATGTATTTCAAAGGTTGTTGTATGAAGTCAATAAGAAATATACCAAGATTGGTTAAAATGGTACCTATTGCATAGTAACTCATGTTACCTATGGCCACCATATAAATCTAACTAGTTGCTAACATGAATTCTCTTCAGATGATTGTTTAATAAACATATTTAAATGTAGACATATTGAAATATTATTGCTACCAGTAGTAATCTCAAAATATATAGATTACCCTTTTATTCATGATCAACTATAACAGCAAGATAATTGGCGGCTCTCTTGTTTCCCAGTGTTTTACTAGAGAGTAACAAAGTATATGAAGCAGGTAAATACTGTCATCATAAAATTAATCAATCATTATGTTTCTTGATCTTGTATTCTTTGCGTCCAAAACATGATTGATATCACAAAGTTCTTAGTGCATTTATTTGGCAAATATTCAATTTGTAAACATTGTATGATGATCCTTTCTGACATTTCACAAAAGGAGAGATGTAGTATGAAATCTACTGTGTTGCAACCAGAATTTTAAAACAAAGAGAAATATAGAATACAATAGGAAAGAAACCATTAAACAAGATAAAGTTATCGTAAATTTTTGTGTTTCAGATGTGTGTGTTCCACGTTGTGTGCTAGAGAGTCACGGACGAAATCACTTCTGAAGGTACTGGTATATTACATAAAAATACAGTGGTCTCTATAGTTGAGGCCACAACACAATCCTGCCGAGTAAATATCATTATTACAGAGGGGCAGTGTTTACGTGGGAATAACTAGGTAGCAAGGACAAATTAAGGAGGCTGAACTGTAGAAGATTTCAACATCACTGCTTCTGGGTAGAGGAGGTAAAGGACTTGGAAAAGCTTCCCATAAATTGTAGTATCTAAGATGGCTTTTGAAGAATCAGATTCTCAAGCAAATCAGATCTGAGAAGCCCACTAAGGAAAGGCCCAGGGCATGTGTAAAGACCACCCAAAGGTTTAAACAGGAGATTTAATAGGATCAGAGCCACCCTTTAGAAGGATGAATGTCTGTCAGTTTCATCCTCAGTCCAACTCATGTGAGAACTACCCTAAACTCCACCAAAACATCCAGGACAGCAAGGGAGGCAGGCTCCTAGCTTCCACCCTCCCAGTAGAAATGAGCTCTCTGCTAGCAAATGGTTCAGGGTTGGTACATGGCCCAACCTGTTCAAGTCAACCCTGGGAATCACTCAGAACTGTACTGAGGAGAAAGGGCTTGCTTTTGTTGTTCTTGTTAAGCCCGTGATGGCGAACCTATGACACGCGTGTCAGCACTGACACATGTAGCCATTTTTGATGACACTCAGCCGCATACCAGAGAAGTATGGGGTCGCATGCCGAGAAGGACGTTTCATCCTGGGCCTCTGCACAGCCAGGTGCAGTAGTCGAGGATAAAACATTTGCTGTAGTGTAGACACTCTGTGCCAGAGGTCTGGAGGCCAAAACAACAGACTCTGGCACAGAGTGTCTAGTTCTGGGACTTCTGGTTAGGCCATTTTTCTCGAAGTGACACACCACCCAAGTTATGCTTGGTTTTTTGGCGAATTTTGACTCACCAAGCTCAAAAGATTGCTCATCACTGTGTTAAGCAGTGGAGAGGTAAGGCTAGGGCTGTACTGGTTATCCTAGTCACCATTTGGAGGAAGCATTAACATATATCAAGTTCAGTGACAGGAACCAGGACAGGAACTCATATACTAATAGCAACATGTGAACACACTGAACAAGCATCATTTAAGTACCTGGACACTTGAAACATTCAGTTAAATGAACCCCTCCAAATCCTTCCTTTTTAAAAACTAAGTTAAGTTATACAGGGGTACGTGAAAGTTGGTTCATTGTTTCCAAGTACCTGAAAGATTATTATTGTATTATTTATTGACTATTGTATTATTCACTTGTACTAAAACTGTAAAGCTACTTTAGCCTGCCCCAGTGCTGATTGCTTGCTACTTAAAAATGAAGAGTTCTGGAAAATACAATTCTGCTTAGACCTTCCATTTCCTTTGTATGTGATTTAGAACGCTTCCAAGGCTGACACAGAGGAAGAGTCTGCCATGGTGGGTTAGTGACATGTGCCTTGATCACCTGAAGGGATTTTATCATACTCAGGCCACACATGTGCCTGCACAGGTCTATACCTGTGTTAGCCTATGCAATAGTCTCTAGCTGGCAATATGTGCATATTTAAATTTGTCAACAAAAATATATTTCCCCCGACCAGGTGGTGGCACAGTGGATAGAGGGTCGGACTGGGATGCGGAAGACCCAGGTTCGAGACCCTGAGGTCGCCAGCTTGAACATGGGCTCATCTGGTTTGAGCAAGGCTAACAGCTTGAGCCCAAGGTCTCTGGCTCAAGCAAGGGGTCACTCGGTCTGCTGTAGTCCCCTGGTCAAGGAACATATGAGAAAGCAATCAATGAACAACTAAGGTGCTGCAACAAAGATTTGATGTTTCACATCTCTCTCCCTTCCTGTCTGTCTGTCCTTATCTGTTTCTATCACACACACACACACACACACACACACACGCACATAATGAATTTCCTTAGGCACACTAACAATATTTTACATTCAGTTTCAAGAGACTGTATCAGTCTAGTGGTGACTGAATTGGACAGTGTAGATCTGGAATTTTTCCTTCATTGTATAATACTCTTCTGGGCAGTATCAGTCTATACTATTTTCAAAGAACCCTCTCTGTATAAGGATAGCAGGCTAATAAATTATCCTTGGAAATGTATTGTGTTATCTATTATAAAATAATATAATTAAAATACATATTTCTGATTAAATGTGCTGAACAATTATAACGAAAATATTATTATCACAATGTATTTGCTTATCTGCATTTTTCAGGTGGAAATCTTTGCTTTCACTCAAGAATGCTTACAATCTAGAAATATGAAACAGTAATTCCTCAAGAAGCAACGTGGGTCAAATGCTTAAGTTAACATTCAATCAACCTTTTAGGAACCTACTGTATGTGCCTTGCTATCACAACTGTGAGCAATTTAATGGCAAAATCCTCTTTTACTCATACTTATTTCTTTAATACCCGCTACTAGGTCCAACACAAACTGTTATTTGTCAATTAATAAATGAAGATGTTAAAAACACTCTCTTCGAGGACATTTTTATCATTCAACTGAGAAGAGGAAGATAAAAAGAACAGTATGAAATGATATCTAATAATTGATATATGATTGCCAGCTTTTATAGTAAAAATCACAGTGGTATGGGAATACAAATAAGAAAAATGTCAGAATAAAAGTTTTCATAAAAAATGACTTTTGAATTTATCTCTTACATGAATAGCGAGTAAACAATGGAGGAATCAGAATAAATATTGAAGTTAAAAAACTTCTAAAGCAAATAGGTAACTGTATCAGTGGTCGGCAAACTACGGCTTGCATGCAGCTCTTTCGCCCCTTGAGTGAGGCTCTTCCAAAAAATACCACATGTGGGTGCTACCTCGATAAGGAACATACCTATCTATAGAGTTTAGGTTTAAAACATTTGGCTCTCAAAAGAAATTTCAATCTTTGTACTGTTGATATTTGGCTCTGCTGAGTAAAGAGTTTGCCGACCAGACCATTGGTATAGGTAAGTTAAGGCCATTTAATGAAAAATCTAGCTCAGGGGTCCCCAAACTACAGCCTGCGGCCACATGCGGCCCCCTAAAGCCATTTATCCGGCCCCTGCTACACTTCCGGAAGGGGCACCTCTTTCATTGGTGGTCAGTGAAAGGAGCACAGGATGCATCTGCTCCCATAGTTCCCATTGAAATACTGGTCAATTTGTTGATTTAAATTTACTTGTTCTTTATTTTAAATATTGTATTTGTTCCCGTTTTGTTTTTTTACTTTAAAATAAGATATGTGCAGTGTGCATAGGGATTTGTTCATAGTTTTTTTTATAGTCCGGCCCTCCAACGGTCTGAGAGACAGTTAACTGGCCCCCTGTGTAAAAAGTTTGGGGACCCCTGATCTAGCTAGCCACTATAAACTGTTATTATGTGTTGCCTTAAATACTGAGGATGCTCTTGAGCAAAAGAAGGTTTCTACCAGACTTCTTTGCCATAAAGGACACTTCCATTTCAAAGTAGCCCAGTGAGTAGCTTAAGTTTTAAAGAAAATATAATCACAAATATTTCATCATTATTTTTGTCATCTTTTAATTTATTTCATTAGATATGTCTAGAGATATATAAGTGCATGTATGTGTGTGAAATATTTTCTCAGTGTTTCAAGTTTTATAATTGTGAATACTATAAATTAGGAGTCATTTTCCAATCATTCTTATGATTATACAACAGATGGCTAAATACTTTTAAAGTCTTAATTATTATTTTTTGCCAATTTCTTATTCCAATCTTATCTAAAATGTCCTGCCTATGGGGAGTGAAAATATGTCATTAGATTTTGCTACAGTTAATTAGAATGAAAACTTAGATACAAGTCTACAAAGCATCATTATTTCTTACTCATATATTCACCAAATCATTAACATTTTCTTACCTTACTCATCATAGCATGATGATATATTTTCTGTTAGACTTGTACAGAATCTTTGGAATCATTTGATCAAAATCTTTCAATTAATTGAGACATCTAAGAGGTCAAATCATTAAGTGCTGTGTTTAAGGTCACATATTAGTGACAAGGTTAAGATCACTAATATTAACTCCTTTTGCCACTCAAATTATTTTACAATTGTATCACATGGCTACAATGAATAATTCCTACTATTAATGCTATACCATTATTCTTATTAACTGACACTGGTAATATGAATATATTCACACTGAACTCAAACCATGAGATTATTTTCCATTCTTTGTCTTTCTGGTCTATATCAGTTTTGTCACAGCAGTTTTCGCCACAAGTAATTTGAGTTACATTTACAAAGTTTTTACAAGGTCGATTAATTATCACACCAGTCCCAATACTTGTTCTCAGCTCCAACTAGTCATACATATTGCATACACAATCTGTGAGACCAGCTTCTCATTTACTGAATTGTGAAACTTGAACCATTCTGTTCTTTAATTCCAACTTAACCATAATTAACTTTATAATAAAAATAATCTTAGGAACATAATTTCCTATTATGCTTTTTATAATATTTACCCAGAAAATCACATACAAATTTGTGGGGGGTTTTTATTATCAGGAATCTTACTATTCTAAACCATTTAATTCTTGGGTAAATACTGCAGTAATTTATCTATTATAACATGCACAATTACCTTGTATACCACTTTTTAAATAGCAAAAACATTGCTAATTAAAATATGAAATATCCATTAAACTTTCTCAGATTTCAGATATGTGTTTTTATTTAAAAAAAAAAAAAAGAGCAGCGTGGCCCTAGGTGGGTAGCTCAGTTAGTTAGAGCATTGACCCGATGCACCAAGGTTGCAGGTTTGATCCCTGGTCAGTGTCCATACAAGAATCAACCAATAAATGCATAAAAAAGTGGAACAACAAATCAATGTTTCTCTCTTTCCCTTTCTCTTTCTCTGAAATCAATCAACCAATAAATAAAAATTTAAAAATTTTAAAATGAACCAATAAATAAAAATTTTAAAATTTTAAAATGAGCACCTTAAAGAGTGGTGTGGAGGTATAAGAGGGTAAGGGGGGGGGGAGTGGAGCTAGGAAAGGACTCGACCTGAGGTGGTAAACACAAATACAATATACACTGATGTATTATAGAATTATACACTTGAAATCTATATAATTTTATTAACCAATTATACCCCAATAAATTCAATTAAAAATAAAATAAAACTAAATTTTAAAAATGAACATTTTAAAATCAATGAAATACGGTAGTTTAAAATGACTAACTTTTCGAATTTAAATGGTTAAACATATATCAAAAAGCTTTCTTTTAAAAGAGAAAATAATCTGTAAAGAGGTAAATCCTTTTTCACAAAGGAGATAAATTTTCTCATTTTTGAGGGGTCAAAGAAATGTGACTGTCTTAACTTATCAAATTTCTAATATTTGATATTATGAGAAAGGTAAGAAAAATACACAAAAAAATCCTTATAATTACCAAGTCTTGTTTACATAATAGTTTATATGCTGTTCCAACCCAATATCTCATCCAACTTATTTTCAAAGTAGCAGAAATCAATGGAGTGTTTATTGATCCCCATCAGGGAAAAGGAAAAGCTGACATACAGAAGAAGGCATAGAATAAAATGCCATACAATGAGTCATTAGGCAAAGCCTTTTATACACACTATTATATTCCTTCCACAATGAAATTTAAAGTTATTTTGGCTTATTCTATCTCTATCAGTTTTTAGTATATATATATATTTGTTAGTCATGATCACACTGAGCAGCAACAATCATTCATGTTAATCTTTTAAAAATATTTATCAAAATTAATAACAGGAATTATACTGCTTAAATATGAATCTGTCACCTCAAAAATTTAAAGTCATGTTTTAACATTTTTAGAAAACATTTTACAGGTTCAAAGGTCAATGGCAGACTTTAGGTTTCAGCTCCAACATGTAAAGGGCTCGGATGCCTTTACATTCATCCTCATCACAAGGAAGAAGCTGAACAAATTAAAAATCAAAGCAATTTTCTTAGCTCCATCAGAGAACTGAGATCTCAGAGCAAATCATTACCTCAAACCTGAAAAGACAGAAAAATTCAGAAAGTCACAGCTGAGATCAGCTTACCAGGGGCAGAAGCCACTGGTGTCAGTAACTGGTAGGAACATTTTAATGCTAATTTTGATGAATTGCTGGAGGCCTAGTGTGGACTAACTTGAAGTTAAAAACTCCAAGGGCCCCATCTCTGGGGGACCCCACACTTTCCTGGGTATTGCTTACAGGAACCTGCCAGGGTCTCTCAGTGCAGATCAGTGAAAAGTCCAGTCTTGTGTGGGTGAGGCTAGTGAGCAGGGATGTAGAAGGAGAGTGAAGTAGCCATTTGGAAATATGCTCAGGAAAAGAAAGTCACAATTATAAAATACCCAGAGCATTCTACACAACAAAAACCTGGCATCCAAATGAAAATATTTTACCAAAGCTTGATTTGACCTGGATGGAGGGGCAGTTGGCCAAACATAAGCCTCTTCTAGCCTTCATGTCCGACTTTAAGAGGGAAAAAGAAAAAAAGCTAAGAAATAGTCCAGTAGTTTCAGGCCACAGACTCAGGCCCACTAAAAAGCTGATATTTAATCACAACATTCTAGAACACTATCCCAGCCTGACATCTTACCACCACATCAACAGGGTTCCAGCATAGTCATAGTGGATTACAGCTGAGAGGGCTGCAACACAGGCTCTATTTCAAAAGGTGTTCTTAGGGAAACCCCAAGAAACCAAGAAAAGAAAAAAAAAACAGAACAAAACAATAAAACAATACAAGAAAACTAAAACTTCTGGCACCTACAGCAATAGCAAACATTAAATGCAGTCCAGTTTCAGCCACATGAACATGAAATCTTACACCAAAGCCCAACCACTCAATTTCTATTTTCTAATATATCACGTCCAGCTTTCAACAAAAAATTGTAAAGCATGCTAAGAGGCAAGAGAAAACACAGTCTGAAGAGCATCAGATCAGCATCAGATCAGACTCAATTATGACAAAGATTTTGGAAATATCAGATAAAGAACTTGGCAGAATGGCTTAGTTGGTTAGAGCTTTGCCCTGAAGCTCAGAGGTTGCCAGTTCGATTCCGGATCAGCACACATACCAGAACAGATTTATGTTCCTGTTTCTGTCTGTCTGTCTCTCTCCCTCTTCCTGTTGCTCTAAAATCAATCAGTCAATAATAATAATAAAATAAAATATTTTTTAAGTAAAGAACTTAAAATAACTATGAATAATATTTTGAAGGCTTTAATGGAAAAGGTTGACATATGGTTAAACATAAGTAGAGATAGAAACTCTGAGAAAGAAACAAAAGGAAATGCTTGATACCAAAAGCACAGAAATAAAGAATGCTTTTGATGGGCTCCCGGTAGACTGAACGTAACTAAGGAAAGAAACAAAGACCTTGAAGTCAAGTCATTAGCAACATCCCAAGTTGAAAGGTAAAGAAAAGAAAGAGCAGAATAGCCCAGAACTTTTGGATAATTTCAGAAGATGTACCATAGGCATGAGGGAATCCCAAAATAACAAGAAGATAAAGGAGCAAGAAAACATATGAGTAATGGCTGGAATCCACAGATACGGGGGTTTCAGGAAACTTGAAGCTGTATAAACACAAAATCAAAGCAGCTAGGCAGATCACAGTCAACTGCAGAAAGCCAAAGAAAGTGACTATTCTCAAAGGAACCAGAGTAACTTGCCTACAGAGTAACAAGGATGAGAATTACATCAAATTTTTGGTCAAAAACCACGCAAGCAAGAAGAAATACAGTGAAGTGTTTAAAGTGTTACAAGAAAAAAAAAAAAAAAAACAACCCCAGTGACCTAGAATTCTGTATTTAGTGAAATTAGCCTTTAAACAAGAAGTAGAAATCAACATTTTTGAACATATACAAAAACTAGGCAAATCTGTTGCCAATAGACCTGCCTTATGACAAATATTAAAATAAGTTCTTCAACAAGAAAGAAAATGGTATAGGTCAAAATTCAGATATATATAAAAGAAGGAATAAATACATGTGAAATAAAATAATTTATTTTTCTTCTTTTTAATTGATCTAATAGATTATTCAAGGTAATATTAACAATGTATTGCCTAATTTTGGTTTGAGGACAGTGAAATTAATAACAGCAATATTATGAATGATGGGGGAGAGGAATTGGGAATATTCTGTTTTAAGGTACCTGTAAATAGTATAACATTATTTTAAAATGGATGCAGATTAGCATAGTAAGTGTGCTTCAAATTGTAAAGAAATCACAGTAGAAAAATTTTAAAAGAGGTACAATTGATACGCTAAGACAGTAGAGAACATAGAATCATAAAATGTTCAGTCAAAACCTGAGAAATCAGCCTGACCTGTGGTAGCGCAGTGGATAAAGCGTCAACCTGGGAACACTGAGGTCGCCAGTTCAAAACCCTGTACTGGTCTGGTCAAGGCACATATGGGAGTTGATGCTTCCAGCTCCTCCCCCCTTTCTCTCTTTCTCTCTCTCTCTCACTCTGTGTCTCCTCTCTAAAATGAATAAAAAAAAAAAAAAAAAAAAAAACCTGAGAAATCAGCTGGATCAGGCAGTGGCACATGGATAGAGCATCGGCCTGGGATGCTGACAACCCTGGTTTGAAACCCTGAAGTCTCTGGCTTGAGCATGAGATCATAGACATGACCCAATGATCGCTGGCTTGAGCAAGGGGTCACTAGCTCTGCTGAAGCCCCCAGCACCACCCCGGTCAAGGCACATATGAGAAAGCAACGCATGAACAACTAAGGTGCCACAGTGAAAAATTGTTGCTTCTCATCTCTTTTCCTTCTGTCTGTCCTTGTCTGTCCCCCTCTCTCTCTGTCTGTCTATGTAGCTTAAAAAAAAAAACCATAAATCAGAAAAAGAGGGGAAGATTAAAAAATAAACATTGTTGAGAATAATTTCAATGATTAGAAAAGTTACAAACTTGGTAGATACTAATCTAGATAGATCAATAACCACGTTAAATGTGAATTGTGCAATACACTAATTAAAGAGACGGTCAGAGTGGGTTAAAATGAACAAACAAAATAAAGACCCAACTGTAAGAAAGCATTTTTAAATATAATGACATAGATTAAAAGTAAAGAGATAAAGAAAGATATTCCATGCTAACATTAGGAAATTACAATTAAAACCACGACGAGGAGCCAATATACACCTATTAGAATAGTTAACATCCAAATGGTTAAAACTAAAAATACCAAGTGCTGGTGAGAATGAGCAGCACCAGGTACTCGGGTCCACTGCTGGCGCATGCGCAAAACAGTACAGCCACTTGGGAAAACTGTTCAGCAGTTGCTCTCCAAGTTTCAGTTATAACATTCCTAAGTATTTACCTAATTGAGTTGAAAACTGTATCTACACAAAAACCTACACATGAATGGTTACAGCACCTATTTCTAATTGCTAAAACTTGGAAAGAACCAAGATGTCTTTCAAAAGGTAAACTGATAAACAAACTGGTCCCTCCATACAATGCAGTATTTTTCAGCAATAAAAAGAGATGAGCTTTGAAGCTACAAAAAGACATAGAGGAATTTTAAATACACATTGCCAAGTGAAAAAAGCCAGTATGAAAAGGCTACATATTGTAAAATTCCAACTACAGGACATTCTGCAGAAGATAAAACTACAGACAGTCTAAATAAATGTCAGTGGTTAGCAGAGGTTGGCCAGAGGAATGAACAGATGGAGGACAAAAGGTCTATAAGAGCAGTGACACTATTATATTGTAATAATAGACATAAGACATGACATTACACATTTGCCAAAATGTATAGAACTTTACAACGTGAAGAGTAAACCTTACTGTAAACTATGGAATACATAATAATAATGCATCGATAGTGGTTCATTAATTGTACCAAATGCACCACATTAATTCAAGACATTAATAAGACCAAAGACCGGAGGAGAGGGGAGAGTAATATGGAACCCTCTGAACTACCTCCTCAGTTATTTTGTAAATCTAAAAGTGTTCTAAAAATTGAATGGCAGAAATCAGAACTCAGTTTGGCCCCAGTGAGCACAGAACATCAATTAGAATTTCTTCCACAGGATAGGACAGAAACAAGCCTGCTGTTACCACATTTGGATACCACACTGGGCTCCAAAAGGCCAGGCTACTGAACTTACTGGTTTTATCTATAAAGGTTACAATAGAAGACCTTAATAAAAGTTTCCACAACAATAAGAGATTTAGTTTTAACTGATGAAAAGAAATGAAACTCAATTCCTTATCAACTGGAAGGGGAAAGTTGAGATAAAGTACTCCCTAAATCCTAGGTGCAATCCTAAATGCATTCCATGTATTACTGGATTCTCAAAGTCACTGTAGGAACCAACTAGAATAATTATTTCCATTTTACAGAGGAGGATTGTGGCTTAAAGAGGTCAAGCGCATTTCCCAAGATCAGGATCCAGGTATCAAACCAGTCGATGTTTCTCAATTCTGGGAAATTATCACAAAGAGTATATTTCAATAATTTTAAGTAAAATTTGACACAACAATGGAAATGAGAGTACTGAGATATAAAAAAAAAAGTTCCAGTTTTTTCCAATCTGTAGTAAGATTATGAGTGAATATTTTTAAAAGAAGAACTGCTATCTTAGTAGTATATATGCAGAAATGTGTGTGTACGCCCAGGTGTGCACACATATATTTCTCTGTATTATGAGAAAGACTCAGTAAGTAGAGAGAAGAAGACAGAAAGACTTTGAAACATGTTTCTTTTTAAATGTCCTTGTATTCATTATGGATTATAATAATTTGAACAGGTTACCAAAGTATCACAACATAAATTCTAACTGCTATACTAAGGGATATATATTTCATCTCTGCCCTCTTTCCAATTTACTCAGTGTGGAAAATGACATTGGCCTTCCAAAGCCTTAACTTATGTTTGGACCCCTTCCATCTTTGAGTCTTATTCTAGAGCTGCTGACCATTAAAATGAATATTTCAGTGGGGCTGGAACAGTTCTATTAGCCTAAGCCAAGCTTTATATGGCTCATGCACTTTAAGAGGTTAATCTTGCCAGCCAGCTCACTTTGTTCAGAAGTATTAAATGGAAAGACTGTAACATTCAAAAAAGGCAAAGTTCACTGGGTAAGACCCCAATAATATAATGAATGGAGCATAAAATCTCTAGAACTTTTTTACCATAATATTTTATGAAACATATGCACACATTCATTGGGACAGAATCCAATTCAAAATGTTTTGAAGGTCAGTTCAAAGTTACCACATATATACTATCTTTGTGAGGAATATGTACTATTTCAAAAGTGCCTGGACCCACAAGCTTTTTTCCCCTACTTTATAGTCTATTATGTGTCCGGCATTATACTATATTGGGCAGGGGGTCACCTACTACAGCATGATATAATTTGCAGCCAACCATAAGGTTCAGTAAAATATTCCAAATTTCAGTATCAACAAATCCTTGTGTTATAGAATGAAAGGAATCATAGAGTGTAATTCTAAAGGGAAGTGCTACTTGAAGTTAGGGCAATAAATAAAAATCATTAAAACAATTCCTCTCAACTTCACAACCAGCAATGAAAGTTTCCTATGTTTGTTGTTGTAGGAGCAGAAGACTCTCAATTCTTACATTCAAGAGAAGTGATTTAGAATTGGCCCTGATTAGAGCCAACTATTCCTCTTAGTCTGGTATTTTCCAAAATGCTCAACATCTATGAGCAACTATGATTCTCCGGAGGAAAAGGAAGTAAAAGGTCCACTTTGCATGACAAAGGTCAGATTTCTGCAGGCAAATGAGACTTCCATGGTTGACTGTTCCTAGGTTGTCACTGTCTGGCTGGGTCCTAAGAGGTCAAGAGAGGTTCCAAATTGTGTTCAATGCTTAAGGGACACCCTTGGGGCCACTTTTTAAGGTCATTAAGCTTTTCTGACTCTGGTTCTAGCTTTATTCCCTTCAATCTTGCAAATATACATTGGCAATTCAGTACTGGTGGAGGTTAAAAAGAAACTAAAAGTATGTAGTATTATATGCAGATCAAAAGATAGAACCAGCTTAATTAACAACTTCCTTTAAATCTAAGATTTGGTTTAATGAAATTCAAGTAGGCCACGGAGGATGATAATCAGGAACCAACAGAAAAACTTGACTTTATTATAACTGTCCTCTTTTTTACACTATCTGATCAATGCTACTACTCTAAATTTCATTTAATAAGATGTACTTAGCTTTCTGCAAAAATTCTTATGCTGTCTACCCAATTGTCACATGTTTCATTGTGGTAATTTTTATTACTTTCTTTAGTAAGAACTCTTGAGTCACTAAAGCACAACAAATGCTGAAATAAAATTATTATTTGACTGCATTTTGGTGCTCTTCTATTTAGTACAAATATGCCTAAACTGTCTCACAGTAGGCTGAAAACACACAAATGGATTATATTTAATAAAAGATGGAAGACTTCTGCCTATTTCTAATTAATGAAGGGTATCTCTAAGTATTTTCGATACTGTGTGGAAAGCATCTGTATTTAATTATGTCAGACTTTTCTTAGACAATGGGAATGGAATTAAGGAATATTTTGAAGCCCCTATAGAGATAGAAAAGTATTAATGGTTGTTCAAGAACTTTATTGGCACAATGCTAGAAACGTTTGGTTCTACAAGCACTTCATAAGTATCAGATTTTCAGTATACAAGGAAGAATCTTAAAGCACTGGGCTATTAAACACAGAAATTTGGAAAGACAAGAGCAGTATCTTTCCATTATTGTTATATATCACACTGACACACAAAATGTCTTTCATATGAGTACAGATTTGAATGAAACTCTGTAGCCTGTATCCTGAGGATTATTTTTCTTTGAACTTTGTTGTGGATGAGAATTTGTAAAAGAATAAATCAACAGCTTGCTAGTCATTCTTCACAGAGGAAAATCCAAAACTGTTCTCAGGGAAACAGTGGGACACAAAGTATGGGCTTTTAGTGCTTGTCCTATAGTATCTAAAAAATCAGGTTTTCTTTCTGGGTGCTGACTGGTTTCCAAATGCCATAACTGCAGTTAGTTTTCAATCTCCCAGTGGTAAGAATACATTCAAAGGCCATGTGCACAGCAGGGTAGAAGTTTTTCTCTGTGAATGTAACTATATCACTCATCAGTAACCTCCTGCCATAAGGGGACTTGTGTTTTCTTTCCTTTTAGTGACTCTGTGGGCTCTTGAATGCCAGTCACTGCCCCGAGACCTGGGGCAATATTCACATAATCTCTGTCAATAGTTCCTACACATGCCATTGGTGTGTATAAATGTCAAGGCTGCAGATCAAAGACTGCACATTCTGAAACTCGTGTCCTTTATGGATCCATTTTTATAAACTCTACCCCATGTTTTAAAAATACGTGGAGGCTCACTCTGCACTTTCTTCTTTTAAAAATCCCAGAGAAGTCTATTTATAGAATAGACAATCTGAGTTTTAGATAATAGTGTGAAATTCAGATGCAATATATAAAACTCATTCTTCCCTTGGAATCCTCTTCTTGAAGTGTTTTACTTCTTGAAGTATTTTACTAGACCTATTGTTCTTAGAGGATAAATGCAAAAATCTTTGGTTTATTATAATAAAGAGACATGGATTGCTTCATAATGCTGACCATTCTTCTCTTTCTCTAGTGTCTGGCACAATAGATATTAGGTAATAAATTCTTGTTCGTGATTGATTTGTAGTAGTCATCATGTTACAGGTAAATTATATGAGAGAAAATAGCTTCAGCATGTGTTTTTTCAATGCATATTTATTTTAATTATTCAAAATTGCTTGGGAGAATAAATATAATTATTTAAAATCATTTTATCTTGGTAGATTTCATATACAAATTACATTGATCTACACTTCAAGTAGACCTGAGGAAAATACAATGGACCAAATTATCTTCACTGAATACCTTTTAAAATTAATTGTGGATGTCTCATTTTTCAAATTTACAACTTTCTCTAATGAGCTATAATCAGAAGAAATCATAAGCTTTAGAACAAAATGTATATCAATGCTATTTATGCTTATAGCCTGCTAAAGTTTTAAAGCACATTTATTATAAACGTGAGAGCATACAATATGTTAGATATGCAATATCAGGGGGCAAAAAAAGGAGGTAAAAACAAACACAGGCCTCAGAGCCAAAGGGCTGCTTACTAAATTCCGAATAAAAGCTCGCCTGTCCTACTTCCCTAAACTTATTTTAATAAGACTTCATCTGGCGTTCTGCTTTAATCTGTGAGATACCAGGCAAGCCACTTACTCAGAAGGCAGCTTTGGCCTTATCTGTTTTCACCACTTACACAATTAAAATACAAGGTTTTAAAAGTAAGGAAACAGAAATTTATTATTCCTGTTTTTGTGGTAAGTGATTGAGGCTCAACAGAAGATCAGAAAGTGAAAATTATGCAGGTTCTCATGAATGGAATAGACCACAATTTTCTGAAAAATCAAATTTCTATTGTCCCTGATTCCACTCTTTATGACTAATCAGATCATCTAAAATCCAAATATGATAAACTTTGAAGTACTTTGATTATATACTGAATCCACAGATGTAAAAATAGAGGAATGTGTGTGTGTGTTGTGAATGTGTGTGCAAATGCCCACGACCACACACATACAACTCGCTAATGCTGGGTGCAGAGGTGCAGAGGGCATAATAATTCTAATCCAAAACCCTTTGACTTTCTTCTAGAGGCAAAACGCAAGTACAGGTATCTTACAGAAGAGCAAACTGACTTACCAGTTTTCCGAAGGGGGAAATCATCCTTTGCATCTTGTGCTCCTGGTAATGTGTATTTGTAGGATGGAGATGTTCCACTCAGGGGTGGAGAGCTTTGATCCAATGACGTATGGTGGGCAGCCCTACAAGAGAAAAAGAAGGTTCACCATGTGCACTGGAGTTCCTACTCCATGCTGGTCAGTGATAATCAGTTGCACATGCTATACATGTGTCTCAGCTGTGTTTATGTTCTTTCTTCCTAGTGTGTACAAACCACAGCCTCGAGTAACCAAGTACACTATAGCAGTGTGTTATGCAATGATGCAGGATTCCCAAGAATGCCTACTGTGTGTTTGGTCACACAGTCACAAAGAAAAGTTTGTTTTGCCAAAAGAGAGAATTTACCAAGAGCCCAAGAGTCGTGATAATCTGAGATTACTGCGTGTGTTTTCTTAAGAACCATACTAGTGAAAAAGTCATCCTCTGATTCCTTGTCAATCAACACTAGAATAACCAAGGTAAAAAACAACATATAGAAGCATTTCATTTTTAAGAATTGTTAGATAGCACATGAAAGTATACGAGAAAATTTTCTACTAAAAAAACAGTACTGTGCCCACAGCCTCAGGTCCTGACTTACGGCAGTCCAAGTTAAGAACTGGAGATGACAGCCTGACCAGTGGTGGCACAGTGGATAATGTACCAATCTGGAATGCTGGGGTTGCTGGTTCAAAACTCCGGGCTTGCCCGGTCAAGGAACATTAGAGAAGCAACAACTGTAAGTTGATGCTTCCTACTGCCCCACATCTTTCTCCCTCTCTCTCTCAAATCAATAAATAAAATCTTAAAAATAAAAAAGAAGATGAAGAACTACAGAGCACATCTTTCTTCAATACAAAACTAATTTTTCAAAATGTTTTCGCTTTTCTGCGTAACTACTGGAGAAGAGTTTACAGGACTGGACGCAGACTGGCCAGTGGATATACACATCTCTATTGCATATGAAGACTATATAGGGCATGGTAGGTGTTTACTCTACCAGTATTCCTTGGAATCCCATTCTCAAGAATTAACTGGTGTAAAGATATTTCATCTAGCTATACTGGCCAAAAAAAAAAAAGTATTAAATTCAGATTCCATAATTTAATGATTTATGGTCATCTGGAGCTGGACCCTACTGAAGTTCAATTCAGTACAAAAAATAATGGCTAAGTAACTTTTGAGAGTCATGATTAATAAATCCAAAGGGACAGTTAAAGAATTTTTAGCTGACAGGCTGTTTACCTGTAGTTCTCTCCCATTTAAAAAAAAAAAATCTATTTTTAAAACAGGCTTTAATTTAGAAAGAATATGTATTAGTTATAAATGATGTTTGTGATTTTATGTAATAAAACTGTTTTTGTTTTTAAGGACTGTGATGTTGATGGAACATTTGAAAATTTTCTTTAGAGGCTGGTTCCTCAATTTTCCTGACCTGCATGATAGAAGTGATGAAAAACTTTATAGAATATTCATACAGCATTTTGGAATCTGCCTCAGTTAACTTTCTTTGAGGCAGAGAAGAGCAGATACTTATAAAATAGAATGGTAAAGTACAATAATGCTTCAAATAGAACTCCTGCCATGTTTACAGTTTCAGCATAACAAAGTAATCAAATATTTATCCTTATGATGTGAGTGATTAAAACTATGTAAGTATTAAATCATATGTTCAGCAAACATGTTAATAAAATGAGAGAAAAAAAAACTACAGTGTGTCCGTAAAGTCATGGTGCACTTTTGACCGGTCTAGGTCAAAAGTGCACCAAGACTTTACGGACACACTGTATTATCTATTGAGTCTATTATGCCAATACACTTTGCCCAGAAGTTTTGTCCTGATTTTTCAAAACACCTCATGCTTCAGCCTGACCAGGCAGGCGGTGGCGCAGTGGATAGAGCGTCGGACTGGGATGCGGAAAACCCAGGTTCGAGACTCCGAGCTCGCCAGCTTCAGTGCGGACCCATCTGGCTTGAGCAAAAGGCCAGCTTGGACCCAAGGTCGCTGGCTCCAGCAAGGGGTTGCTCGGTCTGCTGAAGGCCCGCAGTCAAGGCACATGTGAGAAAGCAATCAATGAACTAAGGTGTTGCAACGGCAATGAAAAACTAATGATTGATGCTTCTCACCTCTCTCTGTTCCTGTCTGTCTGTCCCTATCTATCCCTCTCTCTGACTCTCTCAGTCCCTGTAAAAATAAATAAATAAAGCTTTAAAAAAATTAAAAAAAAAAAACACCTCATGCTTCATATTTTGCAGAAAGAACTGTGCATTGTATAGTACCTCCTCACTGGACTTGGGCAAACATGGTTCTATAAAACCTCTATTAGCACAGTGTATTATGTTGCCCACTTGTGTGTCAGAAGTCGACTTACTCTCACTGTACAGAGTGGGAAGAAATAAGGCGATATGGATGGGGTAAATCAGTCACTGAAGACTTAAGATTTATTTAGTTACCACCCTTTACTTTCTTCCCCTTCCATCCTGCCTTCCCCCTTAAAAAAAAAAAAAGAAAATATTATCCTCTGGACATTTAAAAATAGCTCAGATCTTCATCTTCTATCAAACCAAGTAAAATGAAATCTCAACATGTCAAATCTTCAAAAATTATTGGAAAGATATCACACACCAGCTGAAAATAAAAAAATGCAAAGTACAAATTCATATCTAGGCTCCCGTCCCACAGCTGAGCAAAGAACACACAGTACATCCTTCCTGGCCCTCAAGATGATCCCTGCTAATTTATTAAGCCCCGCCCTCTGTTACGCAGTTTACCACCCTATCTCATAGAGCGTTCCCAGCAAGCCATGATGGCGGAGAGTAGTAGTATCTTTTTTTTTTTTTTTTTTTTTTACAGAGAAGGAAATTGGATGTTAGAGAATTTGAAATTTCTACCCATTTCCACAGAGCTGAGAACTAGCAAGCCCCAGATTCATGCCCAGGTGGGCTCAATGCACAACCTGTATTCTTCACCCCGGAAACGGAAAGAGCCAAACACCGAACATACGTGTACCAGAGCTTGGGATGGCGGCTCACGGAATGATTTTTTCCATTAGTTGGAGTGTCTTTCGTTGCTGATTTACTCAACAGGAATTCTTGAAGCTTCTGCTTTACTTCTGTGCTTGCCACCGCCCCTGAAACACACACACGGATGCAGATGTTGACTTAGAGTTCCATCCCTGCAAGCTTCTAAAGTACTTAGCAAAAAAAAAAAAAAAAAAAATTAAGAACACCACTGGTCACAGCATATGAAGTTTTCCTATTAAAAGAAGAACCCAGAGTCTAATCAGGCTTCAGAAAATGGCATAGTAAGGTTTTGTAACTACTGATTAAACTGCCAATTTTCGAAAGACCTTCGATGATTTCTTTAATTACTTTTGCAGAAAGGAAAGTCCCAGAATTAATACTAATTTCTTTCTAAGCTTTAAAAAAATACTGCTGAGAAACAAAATGCTACCTTTTAAAAATATTTTAAAGAATGTTGGGGAACTATACAAGTGATTAAACACATTAAATGACCTTTTTGAATCAGTATTTTGAAAAAAACTAACTTTGTAAAAAACTCTTTTAAGCATAAACAAATAATGCCAACAATTGCAGTTCAAGTCATCCCGTGTTAAACCTTGCTACAACCTGATTTTGAACTGACCTCATACAGGGGAATTATTTGGATCTGTCTCCCTCTTGTGGATAGTTTTTTTATTTTTACAAATGTTCTGCCTTCAATCTTCCCAAAGTCTTGGTACTCAGAGACTACCTGGAGGCAAGGCTTGCCTTACAGAGCAATTATTACTTGAGCGGAAAAAAGGTATAGTGAAGAAATGTGGACAGTATGGCATAGCTAGATTGCTTTATAACATTATTTTTGAAATTCAAGAAAACCCCAGAAATTAGCATCTTTGCCAAACAACACCGTGTTTACTTCCTGAGATGTTTTGCAGACTGAGTGCCGAGAGCTGATGGGTGAGGTCAAAACTTTACACTGGGGTCTGTAATTTTTTTTTCTTTCAGTTAAAACGCGGACAATTTTGACAAGTTTAGATCCACTCTTTCTCAGGCTTCTTCCTGCGTGGCGATCGGCTAAAGGTGAGGGAGAGAGTCCATCTGTTACCCTGGTGCCTCTTACTTTCTCGTCCTCTATCTTTGCCTCTGAGAGGAGGAAGCTGCTGTTCTCTGCGGTGCCTCTCTACTTCCTGTTCTTGCCTCTGCTGCTCCAGTTTCTGCTCCTTTTCTAGGAGTTCTTGTTGCTGTTTTATGGCTAGAAGTTCCTGTTGCAACTTGCGAGAAGAGAAAGACATGAGAGTGTGCAATTTCTTTAACCTTCATTGTCATCACTGACCAAAATTGAAATGCTAGGAGCTTTTGGAACTTGATTGTAATTTAGTTTTACATTTTTAACCCACTTATTTTTGATAAATTATTAGAATCGAAAGACACGTATCTAATGCCGTAGATGGTCTTAATGCCATCAATAAAGTAGATTTTAGGGAGCTTCATTACCTGTCCAAAGATATTACCAAATTCACTCAGATCTTTAGTTCCCTGAGACATGTTTTTTTTTCTGTACTCAGAAATACACAAAACAGGCAAAAGCAGGAACTGCCCAGAAGTCTAGATTACCACTTATCTCACATTATAAATAAACAATTGAAATCTTCATTTCCTATCCCCAGAAATAATGTGAAAATCAACTGAATAGAAAGATGTGAAATGCATTAATTTTAAGGACGTCTACCTGAAATGGAATAAATGTTAAGAATGTCAAAATTTCACAGTGAAGGTTATCAATAGATTGGTTCAATCTATTATCCATAATAGGCTCTTTTAACAAAACAGCGGAAAACTAGTTTGTTCATCCAGTGCACAAAATACTTCAGATTAGAGACTGGTCAAGAAGAAATCACTTCCATTACATTGCATTTTGATGCACTATGGCTTGTTGTCTGCATCCCTTGAAATCACTTCAAACAATGAATAACATGAATATGAAACATTCTTAACACCTGTTGTGAGATGTCAGTTTTCTGTCACACTGAGACATAGATATCTATGAGTAATAGTAATGTGCCCACTGAGCAATAACTCAAGACTTTTGAGTTCTACTTAGATTCTGACATTAGATATGAGATCTAAGCAAGTTACTAAACCACTCAGAACCTTGGTTCCTCATATGGATGACAGAGAAATAATTGTCCTCATACATCATGTCCATAATGTACATGAAATTGAGTTTGTAGGTTTTAACTATAATATTTTTAATTATTATTACTATGTTTAACTCGCAATATCAATCATGTTAGTGTAATGTGCTGTTTATATTGGGTAGGTACCCAAAACTATGAAATTTATGCTCAAGAGTAATAGAACTAAAATCAAAGGCATTGTGGAATGGCATCAGGGTTACTCTGGAGCAACAGGAAGCCAATTTTGTAGGTTAACCATGACGGCATCTCCACGGCCAGGAGAATAGGGTTAAAAGCATTTCCTTAAACCCTTCATATTAAAATCTTTGGCATTTTAGCTTTGATACACCAGCCTCTAATTGGGTGTTTTTAGACATTACATTGTAACAGAAAATTTCATAACTTTGCTTAAATTCTGCCTTAAATGTTAATTCTATACTGATATTGAGATTGGTCAAATGGATTTAATGTTTCATCTATAGTCCAAATGGAATTGAACTTTAATCGATCCTAGGAATCTAGAAATGCTCAAAACTCAATTTCCACTTGACCAGGTGGTGGCACAGTGGACAGAGTATCAGCCTGGGACACAGAAAGCCCAGATTGGAAACCTCGAGGTCGCTAGCTTGAGCACGGGCTCACCAGCTTGAGTGCATGGTCCCTGACTTGAGCCCAAAGGTTGCAGGAGTAAAGTCCAAGGTAGCTGGCTCAGCTGCAGCCCCTGGACAAGGCACATGTGAGAAAGCAATCAATGGACAACTAAGGTGTGGCAACAAAGAATTGAAGCTTCTCGTCTCTCTCTCTTCCTGCCTGCCTGCCTGTCCCTGTTTGTCCCTCTCTCTGTCTCTCGTTAAAAAGAAAAAAAAACGCTCAGTTTCCACAGCCATAATTCATTATTGAAGACTCTAGAAATGAAGCTGGAAAAACCAACAAAAGAAACAAGACTTCATTCCTCCATTTTCAGATGTTTTGGTCTAGGAGACAGGCACAATATGGGATAGCTCTGGAGACGGTCACAGCGGGACTACCAATGGTGGAACTAACTCAGGGGCTGTGTGGCCAGGGGCATATTAAAGTCTTTCTGTCTGCCTCAGCTTACTAAGTGAAAAAATGGGGTAAACGCATCTAACTCAACAGATATTTATTATAGAAGCCAAAGATTCAAAATTCTAATAAAAGTAAAGCATCATGCACTGTCTTCTTCATTAAAATAAAAATCTAAATGAATGCTAAAAGCATCAACTTTTAGCTATACCCATAAAAAGCACACAAAAAAATAGATATTTGGAAAAGCAGGAAACTTCTTACATATAAAGGAAATTTTAAGTATGTCTTTAGTTTCTGAGAAAAGAACTTATTGCCTTGGAAAATCATTTTACACGTTATATTTCCTTGTAGCTATTTCAGAATCCTTTTTCTTTCAAGAGCCTCTTCTTTCTGATAGTTTCCATGTCAGTAAACATACCATGTTACTTTATGTCAAAGTAACAATTACCTACTTGCTTCTATTATTTTTTGAGTAAAATGAAATAAGAAATTAAAAAAATTATATTTATTTTTACAATTACAAAAGGCATCAAACATAAAAGAAGTATTTAAAGAAAGGAAGTAACATTACTATTGCCCTGTACGAAGGGCAATATGGTTCATCCACTACAGCAAAATGTACCACATGAGAATATAAATTTTACTCATCGTTACTGCCATCTTAACTTGCCCAGAATAAAGAAGGAGACCTAGACATCATTTTTCCTATTATTGTTTCATAGGTCAGATAATAATGCTTCAGATTCATTCAAAAATAAATCTATAATCTTAAGGAAGGTTTCCTATTACTATAAAATATAGCCATGATCTACTGATTCCATGTGAGACCCCAAGCAAAATCCTGACTCTTATTTGTAAGGTATCCTATAGTTCAATACATTGCAAGGGTTCTTTTAATAAATTCATTAGTAAAAGAAAAATTTCATTACGGTTCATATTAGGTATAGAAGAATATTGTTTTGGAAAATAAGATAAAAAAGACCTTTCTGTTTAAGAAAATATCTTAAAAAACAAGGGACATAGGGAAGAAGACAGAACTTTTACCTTCTCAGACACTGTGATATTAATGTGGCAAAATTATATAACATTAATATAAATTATCTCTATCAACTTCTATATAAATGTGCTGTTATTTGTTATGTGAGTAATAATAGCTCAAGCATCTATAATAAAATATAAGGAAATTTACCATATTAATAACGTAACATTTAAATCATTTTGGAGTTGAACATAACATAAATTTTTTATTAAATGTGCTCCTTTTTACTACTGTCATAATAAATTCAAATTAAACATCTTTTTAATTAGACCATAATAGCTGTTTTAAATGCCTTTGTCAGTAAACCAAAAGCTATTTTATAAACAAAGTTAAAGGAATACTTATTTCTGAAGATAAAAATAAAAGAAATAGATACATAGACATCTAAACTGATCTGACAGAAAAATAGTCAATCATAAAAAATTCTAGGATATGAATATATTTCTCCTCCTTGAATAATTTAAACAACTTGATTCTGAAATCCTCAGCTATTCATGATATTCTTTCAATAAATTATTATCTATAGTCTATTAGGCTCCTATAAAAATATTGAAAATATTGGCACCAGTTCTTTCATATGTAATTTTCTTGAGCTTTATATGTTATTGTTTTGAATGTTTGCATTATGAGGTCTTTTCCATAAGAAATAATTAGGGCAAAAAATTAAGTGTCTAATTTATCCTTTCTTAAAGATAATACAAGCAGATTCTTTAGAAATATAAAATGAGTCTTTCAAGGCTCATGGTTCTTCTTGGTGGAAAGTAAATGGGGCAAATGAACAAAATCACACTGAAGAGAATCTAAAAAAGGTCGGGATGCTACTAGTTCCCACGATTGATGCTATCAAATAAAGGATAACAGAGTGGTAGAAGCCCCTCCAAGAAGCAAAGCAGGTTTTGAGTGGGCACTTCTAGCACTTACCCAAGGGTTTCACAATTTCCTTCCAGCCATTCTTCCCCATGTTCACCACAGTGCACCTTCCCCCCAGCACCCCTTCTCATCCCCACCCATGTGGTCCAGGCTCACCGAGGGGACGGGTCACAGGCAAGGAAACATTTGCTACCTTGATGTGCTCCTGAAGCTGAGCCTGGTGCTGCCGTGTCAAGTTCTCGTGCTGTTTCTGAAATTCTGCAATCAGGAGCTGTTTCTGGATTTGTTGCTGCTGCTGGATGAGGAGTAACTCCTGCTGCAGTTGTTTTTCACGGACAACAGGGTCTACCACGGGCATCATCATCCTGAGGTCTGTCCGTAGGTCTAAAGGTGAGATGGGCTCCAGGCCCACAGGAATCTCTGACTTGACATCCACTGGAGAAATGGGGGGAAATGGAAGGGATGATAAAGGATAGGAAATTGGCACACTGATTCAGATGCAGACAAAAAAGAAGACATGATACCCTGTACAAAAATTTTTACATCAACAAATCTAGTCACCTTTTTACAATGATGATAAAAGGTCTTCTGTGAATCAATTTTGATAAAATGTACCTTATGCTAATTTCCCCTTTGCAGCAATTTGTACTCTGCCATGAATCTTTCCCATTTCCCCTTTTCAAAGAGACGACTCTAATTATGCACTGGTATCAAAAACATTCACAAAATTCACTCTACTGGACCACTTGCAAAAGTCAAGTCAACTTAGAACCAGAAATGCAACTCTCACTTAGGAAACAATGTCATATTTCAAGAGAGAACATTTTCCCCTTGCTGCTCTTTTTTTAAAATTACATTTATTGGTTGATTATGGTTAATATAATTATATAGATTTCAGGCGACCAATTTTATAACACATACCTCTGTACATCGTATTGAGAACTTCTAACAAAATCAAATTTGTACACTTGCAAACATTTTTGTTTGTAACTGGAGTCCAAAAGGTGCATTCTAAGATATATTTCTTCAGAAGTTAAAGCTATTTACAGAATGTAGTTGTAGGAATGTTGGACCCAGAATAGAAAAAATACAAATCTGCATGCTAAAATGTGAGCAATGGTGAGCAGATTAGTGAATCAACCATGGCACTGGAGCCGGGCTAACCATAAAGGAAGAAAAGTAGTCACGTGTGCGTGTGTGCTGGTTTTTAAATGGTAATGACCTTATGGCAATTACCTTGCTCCTAAACTAAACAAGGCAGAAAAACTGTGAGGAAGATTAAAACGCATATTCAATCAAGCCATTGAATGAAGAAAGAACAAATACTCTGAGAATAATTAAATCGATACAAATTCAGTTAGATAATTGTATAAAATTCTTAGCAAAACTTCCAGGAGGCAAGTTCCAGGAGTTGGATGAACACAAAAGCTCACAGACAGGGTAGATAGGTCAGAGATATCAGTTGTTTATGGCTGGCCTCCATTCTGATGAGTCAGCATCTATGCCAAACTAGTTGTTCAATATTTCAAATATTACCTTTGCCCATAAGAATCAAGAAAATTATGTTGTTAACTAAAACAAGTTTAGGTAAAGACACTAGAGATTTTACATGGAAAACAGTGGCAAATGAGAAGGTATGGCTTTTCTAAAGTGGTCAGCCACTACCGAGAGTCAGCCAATGAGTGGTGGGAAAAATAGAAAGACAACAGAGATCCAGAATAAATAGAAGTCATCTGATTTGCAATGAAAAAATAACTTAAAAGATTTAAACTCTAGGGCAATGGTTCTTAACCTTTTTTGAGGTACCGAACCCACCAGTTTCATATGGACATTCACAGAACCCTTCTTTAGTGATAAATAAAATATGATTTTTTTCCCAAATTCAAGACATAGGTATATGTTTTCTTACTGGTGAACAAAATGAGCCGTGCATGAATATCAACTTGCTCAAAGAACAAAACCAACAAAATGCATGAACTCACAACAAATTACGCTATTACTTTATTCTGGCCTCCACGGCAGAGGCTTCTCCGAACCCCTGAGACCGACTCATCGAACCCCTAGGGTTCGATAGAACCCAGGTTAAGAACCACTGCACTAGGGGAACCAAAAATCAAAATTAAAAAAACAAACAAACAAAAAGCTTTGTTACAAAAGCTTTGACCTGCTAGTTGATAATTATGAACTTCTGCTCTAAATTCTAAATGACTTTTCCAGTCCTTCCAACTGTGTTATCCCATATATGTTATTTAAATTCTCACCTGACCAGGCGGTGGTGCAGTGGATAGAGCATCGGACTGGGATGCGGAAGACCCAGGTTCGAGACCACGAGGTCGCCAGCTTGAGCGTGGGCCCGTATGGCTTGAGCAAAAGCTCGCCAGCTTGGACCCAAGGTCACTGGCTCCAGCAAGGGGTTGCTCGGTCTGCTGAAGGCCCGCAGTCAAGGCACATGTGAGAAAGCAATCAATGAACAACTATGGTGTCGCAATGGCAACATAAAACTAATGATTGATGCTTCTCACCTCTCTCCATTTCTGTCTGTCTGTCCCTATCTATCCCTCTCTCTGACTCTGTCCCTGTAAAATAAATAAATAAACAAACAAATAAATAAATAAATTCTCTAGACCTCGGTTTCCTCATCTGTAAAATGGAGATAATTATAGCAAATAGTAACAACATAGAGTTGTGAAAAGGATCAACTCGGATAATTCACTAAAAGACTTACAACATTAGCACATCCCTCAATATATGCTTTTGGTTTGGTTTTGTTTTTTACATACATACAATAAAAGTGGAAATTTATTGTGCATTAAAATATATCATCAACACTGTGCGGCTAACAAAACAAAAATATTAGCAGCAAGTATAAAAACAATATTCTATATGATTTATTATATGTCAGAAAATAAAAGCACTAAAACTTCTAGGAAATGGACAAAGAAAATACAGGAACATAACTAAAAAACTCAAAATTTTAATTTACCTTCACTAATAAATACAAATTTTAGGCCAAAATAGGGCATTGTTTTTCAATTATTAAATATCATATATGTGACTCATGTATATGTATGTGCATGTATTGCCCACTGGGTAGGGTAAGCCTATGACCAAACAGACAATTATCTGTTGCAGAAGACACTGACAACTGGTTTAAAATTTCTGAAAAACAATTTGGTGATATGTATCAAGAAGCATTAAATATTATTGCCATTTGATTAAGGTTTGCCAACTCTAGGAATATATCTTGAGATAATACGAACAGAGGGAGAAAGAGTTCAATGCCATATTGTTTACTGAAGTGTTATTATTTTAATTGAAATTGCCAACTACAAGGAAATGTCTAAGGAAAATATGTCATATCCATTTGGTGTAAAAACATGCAATTATTTAAAAATAATGTTTATGGGAACATGAAAAATGTTGTTCCAAAATTATACAAAAAAGCAGTAGTAAAAGTGATGTATGTCCTATGATACTAAATAAATATAATTTAACTTAATTAATAGCCTGGCCAGGCGGTGGTGCAGTGGATAGAGTGTCGGACTGGGATGCGGAAGACCCAGGTTCGAGACCCCCGAGCTCACCAGCTTAAGTGAGGGCGCCTCTGGCTTGAGCAAAAGCTCGCCAGCTTGGACCCAAGGTCGCTGGCTCCAGCAAGGGGTTGCTCGGTCTGCTGAAGGCCTGTGGTCAAGGAACATGTGAGAAAGCAATCAATGAACAACTCAGGTGTCTCAACGGCAACGAAAAACTAATGATTGATGCTTCTCACCTCTCTCCGTTCCAGTCTGTCTGTCCCTATCTATCCCTCTCTCTAACTCTCTCTCTGTCCCTGTTAAAAATAATAATAATTAATATGTTTTTACTGAGAACATTAAATTCACAGATATGATTCTAGACGTTGAGGTTAGTAGTAAAACAAAGAAGATAAAAATTCCAGCTCTCATAGACTATGTCACATCTATGGGGGTTTTAATTATATTAACCTCTGAATTCTAACAGCAAAGACTGACGAGGTACGGAGCAGAAAGTGGTTATATTTGAGGTGGAAATCTGAACACTTTTCCCCCTTCTACTTTTCAGTATTTTTCCAAATTGCATCTAATGCTCTGCTACTACTGTAAGTAACTTAGATTTCTAGATTCCAGGTTGGGAACTACAAAGTTAATATTTTAGGTGTATTTAAGAGCTATTTGCAGAGAGTCAAGAAAGCCTACCAGAAATCCTGTCTATAGAAGTTAAGGCTGCAGATACTAAATGAAACATTAATGCCCTTGCTTATCATCTGAATTGTGTGTGTGTACAGACACATGCGTGCCTCTCTGAAGGGTGGGGTGGGGTGGGCTGGGGGGCCGCTCTCAGTCTTGGGTTGCTAACACTGGTTACTTTTCAATATATCGATCAGCAGCTTCCGTCCGTGGAAATGCCACTTTAATGAAAATGGTAAAACAATTTATTAATATACCATGGTTTGGTGGACAGTGTCCTTTTCTCAAGGAAAGCTATTAATTAAGCCAAGTTTGAAACTAAATGAGGATGACGGCCCATGAGATCTCCAGTTGCAGTGTCCAATACACAACTTTCAATCAAGGAATTGGAGCAATGGTGAGAATTTTGAGCCTTCATTTATAGAGTTGGTATAATTCCAACCCAAAGCAAAGGCTGTTAATGATATTTTTAATTTTTACATTAAAAAGGCCAAATGGCAGCCTCCAGTTTTTACATGAAAATGCCAATAAATAAAAATCAGAATTTAACCCTCAAAAGACAAGTGAGTAATTTCCGGACATCCAGGGTTTTCTTCTTTCTGTTATTCTTATTATCTATGAACTGTAAACAGCAAACCCCTAAAAACATCCCCCAACAAAAAGATAAGGGATAAAAAGTCCCAGTACTCTCCAAAACAGCTATTGTAAACCTCAAAGGGTAATTTGACATCTTAACCTGCTATCCCAACAGAAATGATTGTGTCTAACTGCTTGCCTTTGTTCAGAGACTAATCACTAAATTGTGAAAAATCACCCTCAACTTACAAAAACTGCTCTTGATTATAAATAATTGCCCAAGACTGAGAGAAAGCGGCAGGCAAGATCCCAGTCTTTCATCCAATTTATTCAGCAGCAATCCACATTCCATTTGTCTAGACTAAATATAGCAGCGTTTATACAAGAAATCAATAGTGCTTGCAGAGAGGAGAGCGAAGGCATGAATATTTCATCAAACTCAGAGAGAAATGGCAATCAGCAAACTGATGCTTTTGTGTAGGTCATCTTTGGCCTGCTGGATTAGTGCCTGATACTCGGACAATGGCTCATCTCTGGCTAATCATAATCATATCGTAGCCATTCTTTCTATTTTTAACATTAATTGCACTGTGGGTGACAAAGACTTATCGTACTCCAAAAGGAATGATGGATTTTTCTTACATCTTCTGTGACAGGCTAATAGGCCTCCCCAGGAACAATAATAGTAACACAATACCAGCACTGAGTTTTAATAAGTTACAGTCCCTTTCATATCACTGAATGTGAAAGAAAGGGCACTGTCCACAGCTGCTGGATTATCATAATTAGAAATAATCAACTTACAAGGATAAATTAACAACCAATTAGAACAGTGGGGAAATTGAATCATTCCTGTTCACAACATTTCTCGTCTGGAAACATGCAAATTCCTTACAAATTACTTAGAACAGGTGGCCAGTGATATATAAATGAGAAAGAAGTTGATGATAACAAATATTAGTGCTAGCATTACTTATAAATGAATCGTGTTTTCTTAACAGATTTCAAGACCTCGTAACATTATTTGAACTTACCCAGTTTGTCTGACATTTTACATGCATGTCAACATGTATGTTATATTATATGTAAATTATTATCCTAACACCAACTGTCCATTCAGAATGTTTCCGCATTATGTATTAACTAGCCTTAATTACCATTTTACAAAGTCCTATTCATTCTTCCTTCAGTGTCTTTCTTAATTGTTCTTTGATAGTTAATTTGTGTAGCATTTATTAAGTCATGTAACATTTTTTAGAAGTTTTCAGCTTTTAATGACCATGAAAACAAAACCTTCTTATTTCAAAATAAAAATCTCAGATCATATGGATATTTATGATAATTATTTCATGTAAGCAACATGCATACCTGTTCAGCTGTAATTAAATTTCTGTGACAGATGTTTTTCTTTTAAATATCAAGGCTGGTAAATAATTCAGAGAACTAAGGGTCATTTAGCTGGAGTGTTTGTAATTCTTCATTCTAGATGCTGGTATTTCCAGGTAAGCGGGAAGAATTTCCCTATGTTCCAAAACAGAAAGCTTTGGTTGCTACTTTCCCAGCTGGCTTACAAACAAGAAGCCTTCCATTTTATGAATGTTTTAAGTGAATAACCTGCAAACCTCACAGATGGAAACATTCGAAGAATGCACAATTTTTACTATTCACAACTATTACGGCTGTGGCTGAAATCTGTTCCTATTGCTCCTCTGATATGAGATCTCAAAGCAGTAGAGTGGCCAATTCAGGTTTTCACACATAAAAGAACTGCCACTGGCACCATCAATTGGTAAGTATCAACTTGGTTAAAAATTAAGACTTGAAAAAATGCATAAACACTGCAACAGTGTTCCACTCTCAGTTATTCGTAGTCACAGCAGCTACAACTCTGGACACAGCATGATCACTGCTGCCCAGAACCAGTTTATATGGAGATGAAGTTCTTTATGCCAAGGAAATGGTTGCCCACAACCACTGACCTGAGGACATGGGCACTACAGATTCTAGATCTGGGGAGAAACAAGCTTTGCTCTGAACAGCCGTTCAGCTTTCTCCAGCTCCACCTTCCCTGCACAGAAGTCCGTGACACTTTGGGCCACGGACTCTGCCCGATGGAAAAGGCTGCCCACTTGCTGCTTTCTGCTTGAACGTTGCCCAGTTCACTATTGAGTCACATTAGGAGGAGAGGGTTCAGAAGAATGTGGAGCAGCTGCCTCAGACATATGATCAGGGCTTCCTCAAGGTGTAGTAGCCCCATCGTGGATTTTGCAGGACTTTATGTAAAACTTCATCAAGTATCAACATCTTTCATGAATCTTTTGATATGTGATTCTTTTTGGAGCCTTTGCCTGGACAGGTTGGTTCTACTAAACTATGTTAACCTGTTTCCTAATGATGCCAAGCATCTCTGAAACTGTTGGTTACATCATAAAGCCAACTGAGGACAGGGCCATGACTAAAGCCTGTTTGTATGTTTTCCTTCTCATCCTTTGCCTCACAACTACACTGCAACATACATTCTTAAGTATTACTCCATCTAAAGAATGTATCAGAGACAGTTTGGCACAGCAGGTATCTAAAAGAATATTGAAGTCATTTTTTTTATAGTATCATCAGGTTGACCTATTTTTTCAACCATACCTGTATTCAGCAAATATGTGCAAAGCCCTATTAAGTGCAAAATCAGTTTTCAGTCAACAAGTAAGGATCTGCTTTCAAGAAACTCATACTCTGATGCAGAAGGTCATGATGCATTAACGGCAAGAAGGTGTTGTTCCAGAACCCCATTTGGGCCCTCTTCTATATCTCTCCAGGACTCTCCATGGTGATCTCGTCCACTCTCTATATTTGCTTCCTATATGGTGACAGTTCTATCTCCTGCATAAACATCTATTCCAAATTTGTGACCCATATGTGTAACTACTACTGGCACTCTCCACTTAGCTGTCTGTAAAGTCAGTAGCCATGGCCACCATCACAGCTGCCTGGCCCACGCAGGTTTGAATTTGATTCAGATAGATGGTAATGAAACAACAAAGCCAAGAACTGATGGGTCATTAGCTTTAATCCTAGCTTGCACCTGGCGGGCAAGAAATACACACAGTGGGAAAACACTTCCCTTTCTATTCAGGGCTCCCAAAGCCACTGACTTATCCGAGTTTCCTAGAATCAAAGGTTTCTATCTCACGAGCCTTATTCACCTCTGTTCCCCATCTCCTTTTCTCTGCACAAATTCTGCACAAACTGGCTTCTCCTTCAGCACTCTGCCATCTTGGCTGCTTCTCCTCTCCTCCACGTAGCCTTTCTCTGCTCTCCTCCAGCATGGGCTCCTCCGCCCCATTTTATAGTGTAGAAATCAAAACCTTTAATCCAATATACAAACAAGTCTCTGATACAAAGTCACTTACCTGAGGCATAATTGGGATTCCTCATAAGAGTGCACCACCCCACATCATGCAACAGTCAAGGGTGTGGAGAAAAGCATAGTCTTAAAACTAAGCCTTAGTAGACAAGAGAGTGGTGGTTACGGGGTGGGGGGAGGAAGAGGAGGGTGGGATAGGGAGAAGGGGAGGGGCACAGGGAAAACCAGATAGAAGGTGACAGAGGACAATTTGACTTTGGGTGACAGGTATGCAACACAATTGAATGATAAGATAATCTGGAGATGTTTTCATTGTACATATGTACCCTGATTTATTGGTGTCACCACATTAAAATTAATAATAATAAAAACAAACAAACAAACAAAAAAACTAAGCCTTAGGTTATAATGACTTTGCCAGCTTACAGCCTGTCTCCCACACCCAATGCAAACTATAAGCGAGCAAACATATATATCATATTTACAAACTTATTTGACCGACACTATCTCATGCTGCTTTTTCTCCAGGACTTCTAAGTCCTGGAGAAAAAGCAGCGTGGTCTCAATTACTGTGGCCAGAGGAGAATATGGAAGTGACATTTGACTTTCCCTCTCCCTTTTATTATCTATATCTATTCAACAGAAATGATCCCTCCTACTCTTATTCTTATTCAATTACTTATTTGAATATCCCTCTTATTCAAATATTGTTTTTGAATTCCTCAAGATCTGTCAACTTAACCACTGCCTGTTTTGCTAAAGCAATCCTCAGTCATTTTCT
The DNA here is from genome assembly GCA_037038555.1 of Rhynchonycteris naso. NCBI lineage: Eukaryota > Metazoa > Chordata > Mammalia > Chiroptera > Emballonuridae > Rhynchonycteris > Rhynchonycteris naso. Next base: position 131,989,914 of record CM073002.1, on the reverse strand, counting down.
GAAACTCATCCATGGGACCCCCATCTTTAACATGCAGGCCTATCCCTCTATGCTGTGCTTCCTACTTGTCTGGTTAGTCTCAACACCATCTACTGTCCCTTCACTTGAGTCACACTGATCTTCCTTCAGTCCCTTAAACACCCGTGTGCTCCTATGTCTCAGAGATTCCTCACACATGTGATCTCTTCCTAAAAGCCAAGCCCACCCCATTTGTCTAGACTGCTTCTTACTTATCCTCCATATCTTAGTGAAAAATGACTTGGTGTAGGATGACTTTCCGAGTCCTACTGCATTTTCCTCTTAGATTCTGTAATTTTTTCCCCACATTTGTTAAACCGTCTCCCTTCATCATTATTCTAAGTTCCATGACAGGAGGGCTACAGCTTCAGTACCTGTTTCAGCATAAACACATAGTACGGCCACAGTGCACACCGGGAGTAAATGAAGGAGTGCATGAATAAATGACAATCATAAGGACGACATGGAAGTAAGTTAGAAGCGCCTGTGTACATATGCATATACACATACACACACATCCAGTTAAAATTCTAAAGCAGTTACTATATATTTTTTACTGAATTCCAGATAAATACTACCTGACTGGTAAAATGACCGATAACTGAATAAGTTCTGGCAACAGTGAATACTTATTTGAAAAAGAAATCTCAAAAATGTTTCCACCTCAGGGATCATTTCACCTCTCCCAGACCCCAATGTTCCTTTTAAAATATAGTGTGCTGAGAAGTCACAACCACAAAAATGGGCTAAGGGTACACTGGGTAAAATAAGGCTTACTTATCTGTGCTGTTTACCTCAGTAGACAACCAAGAATAAGCCACAGTTCTGGGTTATCTAATAAATCGGGCCTAATTCGTGAATGATTATCCCATGTTAGATTATTAGAAAGTTAAACCAGAACTGATAAACTGTAAGCTAACATTTCTTTTTGATCTTCAATTTGAAAATGAAGGAAACAATTAATAAATGTAAATAGAAAATAAAATCTCAAGTTATTTGATCAAAATTCTTTAACATTTTATATAAAATACCAATAGTTGATTTTGTTTTTGCGTTTTTCACTGAAATGTGCGGTATTATTTCAGTCTTGGAAGGCATTTTTTTTTCTGAAAAAGTAAGTTAATAAATTTAAATGTGCCTCACAGCAAAAATGGTAAATGGAAAAACAAGTAATACAATCTCAGTTTGATGCCAATGCTGCCCAAATTTGAGTTTAGTAATACAACTCTTCTGAGCTGATTTTCCACTATTAATATTTATGATTGCATCATCATGAAAAAAAAGGAATTAGTAAGTTCTCAAACATGAAAAGCATAATTTCTATAACAAGACTTATTTAAATTGATTAGTCCAGAAATACAATTCTCCCTCAAAGTGATTCTGTTCAAGTTATACATGTTTTTAGTTTCTTTAAAGTGCACTAATACATGGCATAAGTGAAAAGAAAATAAATGCAAGAAGCAATCTGGGCTTTGATTTACTATTCTCTTATTTCCCAGGGGTCTGAACAGGAAACGAAAATACCACAAATGACTAAAATATCAGTAGGCCTTGAAATATCAACATTTAAGTTACAGAAAGCTAACTTTTTAATCAAAACCTTACTAGTTTGATTTACTTAATTCAAATTCCCTCTCTGCAAATATGCTTTTGAATTAAGCAGTCATAACAAACCATAACGCAAACATGAATTGCCAACTCATTTGTAATAGCCACTTAGTTCTAAAGTATTGCCGTGTTTGCTGGTTCTGTATGATTGGAGAACCAGGTAAGAGCCCCGCTGAAGCTTCATGCGGTATAGAAACATAATCAAGCCAATTGATGTGACTTCAAGGTAACAGGAGCTAAGGAACGAATCCACATTATTTTGTAATTTGAGATAAAAATTTAACCTTTTATAATGATACCTATAAGTGAAATCTTTAGGAGAGGCTGAATTTTAGTGTTTTAAAATAGGAAATATAGGTATTAATCTAAAGAAGTTATGTATTTAGCCACATAGAACACTTGTGATCTGGGCATCTAGAGCAGAATGACTTCTCTAAGAATTGCAGTGAACGTGAGACAGTCCCTTTTCCCATATCTTTTTCCACAATTTACAGTTCTTCGAGGTGACAGAGAAAAACTAAATTATTGCTATTTGTAAATGTCTAACAAAACTTTCTTCTCATTAGGAAAACCTTCTATCTGTGACAGGTGATTCCCTTCTCACTCCAGAATCTTGTCCATCATCTGACATGTAATATAAATTTAATTTTTTAAAAAGTGTAAGTTTAATGAATATTGGTTGAATAAATGACTTTCTCAAATTTCTTTTCTCTGGAACACTCTAACAACAAACACTCTTTCTGAACAAATCACATCTGTTTATTTAGCAAATAAACTTTTTCAAATAATATGTTACCAGTCTTCTATCAGGAACATTTCTTTGCAGAGGTTTATAACTGTGCTTGTTTTGAAAGGGGGAAAAATAGATCTCATATTGGTTCTTGTGTCCCGCCAGCAAGAATTACCTTTCACCAGTAAAAACTATCCCAATATTTTTGGAAAGCTTCACTGCTTAATATATTCAAGACAACAGCATATATTAAAAGGTGCAAGAAAGTAGGAACAAAGGGCAGAAATGCTAAGCACAGGCTTCCCTGTCCTTCTCTTTCATTCAGACCATGTCTTTTCCTTTGCGGCCCTCAACTCTTCAGGCCTGCAGAATGGGAGCAGGAGTTCAAACAATGCACAATTTGTTTCTTTTCCAGATTTCAGCCGTTTCTTAAGTTCAGAGGAAATCTTTACTACAAAACAAAGTCTTCAAGTTCCACTAAAACCCCCTCCTATAGGATTGCATCGGCTTCTAAAAAGCAAAACCATTTCTTCAAAGAGCCAGACACTTTCTTCAAATAAAATCTTATAAATAGTCTTAACAGAGAAAACCAACACAAAGGCCCTGGCTGGGTAGGTCAGTTGGTTAGAGCGTCACCCCACTATGCCAAGGTTGTGGGTTACATCCTCGGCCAGGGCACACACACAATCAACAATGAATGCACGTATAAGTGGAACAACAAATCTATGTATTTATGTTTCTCTCTCTCTCTTCCCCTTTCTATATCTAAATGAAAATCAATAAATAAAAAAATTAAAAAAAAAAAACCAAAATGAGTAAAACTGATGGGGGAACCAATGTTCCCCCGACTCAGTGTTCCCCCCACTCTCTGGCCTCTTCCTCCATTGGGAATCCAGACTCCATGGATTTCAGTTTGAAAATCACCGTTCTAACTGAAATATGTCTTTACTTGCCAAACTCCAATTCGAGGCAAATTATATTACTGCTGTTTCAAAGAACAATGTATTACTACTCTTTCATAGAATTATGGAAATTTGAAACTTTTAAATTGGAGATCATTGATAAAGTTTCACTTCATACATACAATTTTGGGGGAAAGTAAAAGTGGGAAAAAAACAAGAATTCATCTAACGTCGTATAATTTCAAACCTAGCCAAACAAAAGCTTGGGCACCTGTGTTTATGTGACTACCACATGGTGGCACCACTTTTGCTCATAAGTAGAAAAATACCCACTATCCTGTGTCAGGAAGAGCTGTGAATACGAGTTTTACAGTAATTATGCGAGCTTGAAATTATGTGGAGTTTTGGGGAATTGAGCATTTAAATAAAATGTGACTTTCCTATGCCAATTCTAAATTTGTCTTTCTAAACCTGGGTAAGAACAAAGACTAATAACATAATGTCAGTTTGTCTGGAGAGTTTTTTTTTCTTTTAATTTAAATTATGCAGCCAACACCAATACAGCACTTATTATGGGCTCAAGACTATCCTGAAAGTTTTATAAAATAAACATTAATTCATTTATTCTTCTTTACAACACTATGAGGTTGTACTTTCTGGTAACCTATGGGGTAAAACACAGTTATGATCCTCATTTACAAAGGAGAAAAACGAGGTTCCACAGAGGAATTGGGTCACGGTCATTAATCACTAGGGTGTGCAGCAGGAATTCAAACCCACATCATCCAGCTCCAGAATTTATGATCTTAGCCTCTACACTCTTATTCTTCTTGTGTTCTACTAGGCATCTAATTGCATTTCTATGCAGTTCACGTTAGAAGAAGCTTGATATAAAGGAGACAGAGCCTGACCAGGCGGTGGCACAACAGAAGAGTGTCGGACTGGGATGCAGAGGACCAAGGTTCGAGACCCTGAGGTTGCCAGCTTGAGCGCAGGCTCATCTGGCTTGAGTGAAAAAAAAAAAAAAAAAAAAAAAAAAAAAGCTCACCATCTTGGACCTGAGGGCACTGGCTCGAGCAAGGGGTTACTCGGTCTGCTGAAGGCCTGCGGTCAAGGCACATATGAGAAAGCAATCAATGAACTAAGGTGTTGCAACAAAAAACTGATGATTGATGCTTCACATCTCTCTCCGTTCCTGTCTGTCCGTCCCTATCTATCCCTCTCTCTGACTCTCTCTCTCTCTTCCTGTAAAAAAAAAAAAAAAAGTAAAGGAGACAGAAAAGTTTTTTGTTAAAATAATATCACATTTTTATCTTTGGAGGTAAAAAGCATTACTTGTAACAGCCAATATATACCAAAGAGAGACGCATCATGGAACACGTTTCTGCATATTTTGAGACGTGTGTGTTTTCAGGTGAATTCAAAGCATATTTTTTATCATGTATGTTTTAATGTTCTTTTTAGAAACAACTCTGTATTTAGGAATTGAAAATTTGGTATTTTTCCCTTTTCTATTAGCTACAGATATTCTATAGTACCTACACAATTCTTTAGATTCATTTTACTCTCCAATCTGAATCTATTAACTCACCGGTAAAGACTGCCTAATAGTAAAGTCATCATTAGTACATGATACACTAAATCCCATTAGATGGAATCAGAGGTAGAGAGTCTCAATCATAATGAACTGTAAACAGAATTAATGCGGTTTGAATGTATTGTTCATAAATTTTTAGATCAATTTTTAATTGAAGAAAGGGAATAGTAACAAAATGGAAGAAGCAGCTGTTTTTTGACAATATGAGAAAAGATTTGACAGAATAGACTTTGGCGGTTTATTTTTTTCTTATTTCAGAGCTTTCTATTTTTGGTTCATAATTCCTTGAGTATTATGAGAGATGATCACTAGCCATTAAGGCATGATTTATTAGCTAAGTGAGAGAGGGTTCACCTCAAAGAAGAGCCTGAAGTTGTCAGAAAATTTTAGTTTTTAAAAATATAGAAATACATACATATCAATGTGTCTATATCTGTGCATTAATTAGAGATATTCATATTTTGGCATAAGGAAATGTAATAATTTTTCTCTGTGGCTTCTCTTTAATTAGACTGCCATTAAAAGTTCTATTTCTGGTAGAACTCATAGTATCTGTTTATAGAAATAGCCTGTATTCAGAGAACTTTCAGCCTTACAGAAAGCTTCTCAATATTTTAAGCATAGCTTTGAGATGATCACTCTATAATTTGAAGTGGTATCACTTGTACAAACAAAAGTATGAGAGTTATTTAAAGTATTAAAAGTAAACTGAACTCCACAGCGCAGAGGTCAGGCAAACTACCTCTGAGGGCCAAATCCAACCATGCTCTTCTAACCTTTTTTTTTTTAATTGCCTGCTACCAAAGAATGATCTAGACATTCTTAAATAGTTAACGAAAATAAAAATATAAAAAAGTCATGGCATGACAATTAATTGAAAATTCAGTGTTGCTAAATAAAGTTTTATTAAGACACAGTCTTGTCCAGAGCTGCTTTTATTTGATAAAGTCAGAGGTGAGTGTGACAGAGGCTGGAAGTATGGGCTGCAAAGCCTAAAGCATTCATTATCGGCCCCTAACAGGGTAAGCCCCCCAAACCCTGCTGCAGGGAAATCAACGGCCAATTTTTACTCTCCCTCATAGTACTCCCTTATGATTTCCAAATTTCCAGATCCCCTCTCTAATCTTTACCCTACTGGTTTAATGTGGAAGGTTAAAAATTACCAAGCTTATTTCATCTCAAAGAAAACATAATTAGGAAGCAGATAATACTGACAAGGAAAACGTTATATAAAAAAGGCTGTGTTTTTCATTGGATTGACATATTAGACTATCACTAGAACTTCACATTAAACAGTAAAATTGAAAACAAATATATGAGTAAGAAATATTACATTTTTAAGGGGACAAAATGTGCTGAGTACTAGCTCCATAATTTTGCATGGGCTTTTTAAATTTACTATAACAGGCTTATGTAACATCATTCCCATTTTACAAGTAAGAATAAGGCACACTGGACAGGTTAGCATTAATTTTCCAAGGGCACATACACATCACTTTCTAAGTGTTACTTTTTTATCTTGCTTACTTAAAATCATGGTAAATATTAATTTTGAATGATGTCAAAGGAAAGTCACTGTATCATATTCCATACTAAAAAAATCAGGTATGTTTTCCTTCTAATTCCTTTTTTTTCCACAAGGACAGAGAGAGAGTGAGAGAGAGGGATAGACAGGGACAGACAGACAGGAACAGAGAGAGGTGAGAAGCATCAATCATTAGTTTTTCATTGCCGTTGCAACACCTCAGTTGTTCATTGATTGCTTTCTCACATGTGCCTTGACCGCGGGCCTTCAGCAGACCGAGCAACCCCTTGCCGGAGCCAGCGACCTTGGGTCCAAGCTGACGAGCTTTTGCTCAAGTCAGATGGACCTGCACTCAAGCTGGTAAGCTCGGGGTCTCGAACCTGGGTCTTCCGCATCCCAGTCCGACGCTCTATCCACTGCCCCACCGCCTGGTCAGGCCTAATTCCTTTTTTAAAATAATTTTTATAAATGTTTATTTTATTGATTTGAGAGAGAGAGAAAGCAATATCAAACTGTTCCTGTGTGTACCCTGACCAGGGATTGAACTGGCAACTTTGTGCTTTGGGCCAATGCTCTAACCAACTGAGATATCCAGCCAGAACTTAATCCACCTCTTTTAATGAGGCAGAGATAACATACCCTGCATGCAGCTAGATCTACAACATATATTTGTTCAATTAAAATTAAAATTAAAAAAACCCAACATACACTGCTCCCATCTGGGCAGTGACTGCTTACAATTTCATATGCATTACATATAAGTATACTTATTATAAATAACAAATTATATATACATACTCAGAAGGCCAGTACATCTTATGGAAATGAACATTTGAATGAGTTTAAGAAAGGAATGTCTGGAAATTACAGTATACTGTGTTTATGTGACATTACAATTTTTGTTAATAATGTGTGGGTTGATTTAGTTCATACTGAATATTTTGAAACCTTGAGGCTTTAAAGAAACATTACATGTTCCTCAAAGTTACAATAATAATACTACAAGGTTGGCCATTATACCCTAGTGATAGATCTGTAGCCAAACCACTAAAGAAAGTTGGTGCCTCAAAGAAAATAGCCCTAGTATTTAGGCATTGTAAGAAAAAAATAACTAATGGAAAAAAATAGTTACCCAAATGCTCTTCCAGATATTAATGTAATTTTAAATTAATGTAACCCAAGATCATAGGAAATACACGACTAATCACAGAGCTTAGCAAACCCATTTGGTATCCAATGGTTTCAATTTTATTTTCCACGGAATTCATAATATAACTTAGATCAGGCCAGCAGAGGAGATTCAGCAGCTTGAGAACTCATTTGTTACACAAAATGTTAAGCTCTAGTTTTTGGGTTTTTTTAAAAAATGCTTTAAATCAATGGTTTGGAATTTATAATCCGCCAAAAAGAAAAAAAGGAAATAGTATGCTGAACAAAAGAAATAAGAAAGCACAAAAAATAGAGGTAATTTTGCTTTATCCTTTGAGAAATGCACTTGTGCAGGGATCGTTCAGATTTCTTCTCCTTGCTGGGTAGCGGGGAGAAGTAAGGAGATAGTACCCCCGTGATTCCTTAGCGACTAGGGAGATCCACTGGGCATGTTCGGCGTGGCTCTGTTAGGTTAATGAAGGTCGCTCAGTTGGGTTTATTCCTCTCGAGATAAACCTGACAGGATGTAGGATTTACTCAAAGCAAGGTTCAGAAATTTGTTGGCATGTCTGCAGAACAGGCGGGGCTGGCACAGCAGATGTCCATTTGCATAAAGGACTAAGGCACCTCTGAAGAAAATCTCATCTTCAGCAAAGAGGAAGCCAGGCCTGAAACACTTGACCTGACAACCAAGCCTCATAGCCTGAGGGATTCTGATTCTAAATCTACAGAGCATCCCTCCTGTCCACTCTCACCTCCAGGTTCCAGCGTACATACCCAGTTTCCACCTTCTATGGTGCGCTCAAAATGCGTTCACCAAATGCACCTGCAACATCTTATTGTTTAAACCAAGTCTTTGTCTTCCATGATCTCCTGAATCATGGGACACAGTTGTTTTAGAGGAAAAATAAATGAATAAGTGTATCTGTTAATATGTCTTCTTTCGGTCACTGGCTAATACCTAGTATCTCATCTCTGATAGAAGCAGAACAAGGCAGAGAGAAAACTGAGTCTCCAGTTCTACTCTTGATCTCTCTACTTTGTGGGCCTCGGATTCTTCATGCATTAAACAAATAAATGCGCTGAAGCAATGATTCCCAAGGCTCTTTCTGTACAAGGTTTATTCTCTCCCCGCACCCAAATTATACAGAATATATGTTCATCACTGTCAGAAAGCCTGTCTCATGAGAAAGGCAATTACTGTTGGCCGTCAGTGACTGCTATGGGTAAATCAATAACCAGTAGAGCAGATTCTGACCATACAGAAAGCAAGATGTTGTAGAAGAGAAGAGATAGACTCCTACCCAGTAGGAGAAAATGAGAGGGAATGAAAACTAGGAACTCCTTTGGAAAAGTTTTATCTAATTAAAAATTACCCTAGAGCAGGCTCTGCCTGGGATACAAAACTCAGTTATAGTACAAATTGTTTTATTCCTTGATTGTGTTGTTTGCAAACTTCCCCTCAAATCATCCATTATAAACAGCAAAACAGCACTTTTCATTTTCTGCTTCAATGAAAATAGATCTTTTAGTAGAAGAGTTGTTTCTCAGTAGGGTGTAACAAACAAAAATATCTACATTTTTAAATTCATTACTTACAAAAATAAGAATAAACATTTTCCTCATGAAGTGTTACTACAGAGCAATACAATGCCCAATTTGAGAAAAATTAGAAATAGTATCAGGATCCCATGAAATGTGATGGATATTCAAAGAAACCCACATTGCTCAACAAAGTAACAGAGAATTGCCATAAATTGCAAAGAAGATCAACTAAAATTGAAAAGTAAAACTGAAAATAAAAAATTCCACACAATGTAAATATCTTAGAATTCCCTTTATTGGTTAACATAACAAAATGACATTGCTTCCAAAGGCTTATAGAAGAAAACTAAAGCCACATGAGCAATTTATTTTTATTATATCAGTGCATTTGGGTATGAACTGGGGTTTTCTTTTGGTGGGAAATGGGAGTTAAAAATGCCCCCCCCTTAACCACAGAAGTACCCTGTACTGTCCAAAGCATTTGATCGTGCTCAATAGCTGAGGAATCCTTCCCTTTATTCCCCACCCCCCTCCACCACTCTCTTTAGTTTGGCTTCAAGTCAATGCTGTTTTTCTCATTCCAACTGTTTTGGACATATGCTGGCCCAACTAACAATGGTAAACACAGCAAGCTGTCTCTGATATGGTGCTGATTAAGTCATCGTGTGAACAAGCAGAGTTGGGATGTTAAGATGCAAAGGAAAAAATTGCTTACAGAAATCCTTCCTTTGAAAAGTATTTGGATTCTAAATTTTAAATTACATGATAAATGAACCATGGGAAACTTAAAAAAAAAATACATTAATTGAGTGTCCACCTAGGTATCTAAAACACAAAGAAAACTAAGATGTGGTTCTGATCTTCATGGATTGATTTTACAGCTCAGAGGGATAAAGGGAAGGACAGGGAACAGCGGAGCCCAAAGATGAGCTTAAAAGTCCCTTTCTAGATAATGGCACTTGCTATGTCGCGCAGAGAGAAAAGGCATATAATTGAAATTGTGAATAGTATGACTGCATTTGAATATCCCATCAGAAAACAATTAGTAAAAATGCAATATCTTAAGCAAAGGAATTAGCAAAAGAGACCCAATGAGCATCAGAAGCATGTGGTACAAAATAATTGGAAGGGATATAAATATTGTAGTGCACCTAATTGTTATTCAGAGTGAAAAAATTATTTAAAAAAATTGGCATCTTAGATCCTGTTTTTGTACATTAGAACAGAGCACTTATTTTCACTTAGCTTAGATTATTATGTGCCAGCTTCCTCTCATTATGCACATAGAATCGATAAACCCAAATCGTAAAATAAAGCCAGAAGTAGAATTTTTCCTTAAAATATATATATTTGGAAGCTGAAGAGAAATCGGCAGGTCAAAAAAACAACACAAAACAACAAAAAACATGATGGTCTCAATCTTGAGAAAACAGTAATATCTCATTTATTACCAAATTAATACTTTTCATAATTTTGACAATGAGAAAGCAAGACAGATTAATTTATAATAATAGGTATTCTGTTTTTCAGCTATACACATACAACTTAACTCAGTTTTCTCATTTCTAAACTATGAAGGCCCTGTAAATAGAAAGCTGAGGAGGAATAACTAGTTGTTATCAAAAGATTTACAACCTAAGCAGGGTTAGAATTTGAGGAAAGAAAAGGGTATGAAAGGTATTGTGCTAAGCACCTTAAATGCATTGAGAAATCACTGAAATAGGAAAAAGTAATTCTGTCTGTATGGGTTAGAAGTAAGATCTCTGAGTCCAAGATATCAAAAGGGAAACGACTAAAGAGCTAACAGGAACAGCAAAAGAAAACAAGAAGAAAGTCATTGAATAGTTATGTCTAACAAACACAGAATAGAAAGCGATGAGTTTCATAAATACCTTCAAGATTTAGTCAGTAAGATATGAAAATCAACTGAATGAAACAAGTAGAAATTTTTTAAAAAAATTATCGATATATTTAGATCTTCGTAGCACTGTTACAACAAAAGTAAACTATTTTATGAATTTGAAAATCAGGGGCCAAATAAACATACAATTTTTTAAAGGGGTAAAATCTTTTGATTGCAAAAATGGGAGCATATGAAGTCAGTGAACTGCTTTCTTAGTCATCACAAAAGGGTTTTAAAACCTTTTACATAGTTGGATTGATCAGTAAATACAATCCAACTATGTAAAAGGTCAATAAAACATGACCTATATCAAAAAAGAATAACATTTTTAGGCGCTGCAACACTTGTACACTGAAATTATAATTCACTTTGGTAACAAATTAAAGGAGATCTAAGTAAGTGGAAATGTAGCCAATATTTACAGATAGTACCCATATTGATTCACATATTCAATACAATCCCTAACAAATGCTAGTTTTGTCTTGTTCGTTTTGCAGAAATGGACAAGTTAATCTTAACATTCATTTGGAGTGGAAATGACCCAGAATAGCCCATACCATCCTGAAAAGGAAAACAATATGGAGAACTCACATTTCCTGATCTCAAAACAACCAATGCAACGAAGTTCTGACATAAGGACAGATGTATAGGCTGATGAAATAGAACTAAACCTAGAAATAAATCCTCATGTTTATGGTCAATAGTTTTTGACAAGACTTTTTAAGACAATTCAATGGGAAAAGAAGAGCCTTTCCAACAAGTGATGCTAGACAACTATATAAGCAGATGCAAAAAAAGAAGTTGAGATCAGACCTTCCACCATATACACACAAAAATTTACCTCAAAATGTGACCTTGGATTAGGCAATGGTTTTATAGATAAAATCAAAAGCAAAAGTGACAAAGTAGATAAATCAGTCTACCTCAAAATGAAAATTGTGCTGAAAATGGTAATATCTATCTAAAGAATGAAAGAAAATATTTATAAACCATATATCTGAAAAGGGTCTAGTATCCTAAACATCTAAAATAAAATTGTAAGAGTATAAATTCAACACAAAAATACAAACAATCCAATTAAAAAATGGGCAAAGGGCTTGAAAAGACATTTCTTCAGAGAAATGACCGATGACACAGAAATGACCAATAAGAAGTTGAAAAGATACTCAACATCATTAATCTTCAGGGCAACACAAATCAAAACTGCAATGAGATATCACTTCACATCCACTAGAATGGCTATAATCAAAAAAAAAATATTATAACAAGTGCTGACAAGCATGTATGACCCTAGCTATTCTACTCCTAGGTATATACGACAAGAGTAATGAGAAACACATCCACAGAAAACAAGTATATAAATGTACATATCATGTTATGTATTTGGGTCATCTTGGTCCATATGAAGTATCTAACCTTATATTTAGCATTTGGCAGCCAGCATTACTGCCTTCGACAAGCAAATACAAAACAAGTAGACCTTAAAATGTGATATTTGAATGAAAAATTATCACAAAGACAACATAAAGGTTTTTTTTTTTTTGAGTTATATTCTCAAAGTTGTGACTAAGTAGTTGTCTCTAGCTAGACTGAGGTTCTAGGAAAATAGGTGTCAACTACTGTCACATTCTAGACTGCCACATTCCATTCAGGAAGAGCAAAAAGTAAACTGAAAACCCATATGGGAACTCTTGGCTATTCAACACTCAAAGGTATAAAAGAATAGCAGCAAGTTCTCAAAGTGTGTGCCAGGGCACACTGGTGCACCCTAGAAGATTTCCAGGTGCACCCTATGGTATTCCAGAGAAATATGTGCCTGTTGGGACCAAAAATCCAACAGGGTTTTTGGAGTTTAGATTTTTTTTTTTAATTTTTATTTTATTCATTTTAGAGAGGAGACAGAGAGAGAGAGAGAGAGAGAGAGAGAAAGGGGGGAGGAACTGGAAGCATCAACTCCCATATGTGCCTTGACCAGACCAGTGCAGGGCTTTGAACTAGCGACCTCAGTGTTCCCAGGTCGACGCTCCATCCACTGCACCACCACAGGTCAGGCGTGGAGTTTAGATTTTTGAGGAACAGAGGTGTGAGGAATTGGCTGTAAACTGACAGTCTGCCCAACCCTCCACCTCACTTGCCTGATTAGATTGCAAAAGGCTGTTAAGCTGTGGTGCTAGATTGTTTACACTACCCCCCATGTTCCCCGGAAAGACTGTAGAAAAGTTTCTTCTATCCTTTGTTTGGTGTAAAGTTAAGATGATATGTATGGTGGGGGTTTTCTGCACTCAACACAATTAAGAGTAAAAAGAGAGGAATTCTTCAATGTATTGATGAAGAAATGAGAGTTTGCCTTTCAAATATATGCCCAAACATTGAAGAAATTGCTAGGACACATCAGGCTCCTGTTTCTCATAAACACAAGAATGAAAAAACTTAACACATTTGTGCCGGGACCTGCCAAATTTACTTAGTCTTACTAAGAATGTATCTATATATATAAAAAGATAACTATTTTGTATTTTTTTGTTTTTAACCCCTCTTTCTTTCTTATGAATTCTAAAAAGCATAACTCAAAAAATGTGACAAAAATGTTTTTTAATGTCAGAATAAATTTAATTTTGTGGTATTTATTTCGTTTAATTACCATAAAAGCACGCTTGGACTTTATATATTTTTTCTTTAATATTTGACTTAATTATTATAATGTATTTCTCAGAAATTTGTACATAGTGTACCTAAAATTATTTGTAGAATTTTAAATGCTCCCCGACTTCAAAAAGTTTGAGAACCACTGAGAGTTGAAGAAAAGATATGGAGAATTTCTTGAGGGAGAATGTCAATGTATTTCCCATCCACACACCCTCCTCCTTAGTGATGGAAGGTTTGCTTGTCCCTCCTCTTAAGAGTAATGAGTTAGGGCTTCAAAGAACACATGTAGAAAACTTGGTAAGTTTTCTGAAGTTTTCTTTTTACTTTATTTTTTTAATTAATTTTAATGGGGTGACATTAATAAATCAGTGTACATATGTTCAAAGAAAACATCTCCAGGTTATCTTATCATTCAATTATGTTGCATACGCATCACCCAAAGTCAAATTGTCCTCTGTCACCTTCTATCTGGTTTTCTTTGTGCCCCTCCCCTCCCCCCTCTCCTTCTCTCTCCTCCCTTTCCCCACCCTGTAACCACCACACTCTTGTCCATGTCTCATAGTCTCACTTTTATGTCCCACCTATGTATGAAATCATGCTGTTCTCAGTTTTTTTCTGTTTTACTTATTTCACTCCATATAATATTCTGAAGTTTTGAACACAGGGTGGACTGGTTTCTAACTAAAGTCTGAGAATTCTAAAGGATGAAATCTAAGACTGAGAAGTAAAGGCATCCACGCGGGGAAAGACAGTGCACGTGAAGAGCAGGTCTACCAGGTTGGTGTGTTGTATAGCCCAGATCTGGGCCAGGAGAAAAAGAAAATGACAGGACTGATCCCCAACTGTGTTAGAATCTGCCCATGTGGGTCACCTAATTGATAAAAGAAACTTCAGCAGGAATATTCCAGAGTTGCATAAGTTGATACCAAAAATGTGAAGGATCAGTTATAATTGTCCCGTTGGGGAGTGCTTCACCTGATTCAGGGGACTGTGGATGAGGGAACCCTAACATGCACCCACAGAGGAAAGAGCCAGCTTAAAGGAAAATCCAACACGTAATGCCTTTCCCGCCTCCTTACCTCTCCTCACTGTTCCCCCACTCACCTCTTTCAGGCTAGCGGAAGAGGGACAGAAGCCAAAGGCTTGAGGAAACAGGGAAGCTGATCTTGCCTTTCTTTTTTATTTCTGGCTTCTCCATGCAGCTGAGCTGAGCTGAATTGAGAAAGTTTTACTTTGAATAAAGTTTGATTGTTGTATTGGTACTTACTGAACTGAAATACTTACTTCAGGGCTTAAAGTGCCCTGAAGACTTTTCATTATCCTAGAATGACCAGAAAAATCATGGGACCTATTTATTGTCGCTCCCCGGAGTCCGGTCCAACTTCCCCTCCAGTACTTGTTAGAGTGGTCAGAGAGGAAAGAAGAATCGAGTTGGATTTCTCTAGGCAAGCTACGAACGCCACATATTTAATATAAAATAAAAGCTACACTAGTCGTGAGAAAAAAAGAATTAGCCCAAAGAAAGAATAAATCTACATAGGATCTTGGTATTATTCAAATCAAGTTTTAATGTGTTAGGCAAGATGGTATAAGATGTAGGGAATTCGTTCTGAAAATTCAGTCTTAAAATGAGCCCTGATGTATAGCTGTTAGATGATACTGGCAGAATAAAGTTCTCAGGATGTCACTCTTTTCACTTTTTACTCCTTGTATCTTTCTAGTTCTTTTAATTATCATGGCCTATTGAAGAAATGCCAAAAACTGGAAATACACCACACTTAGGAATAAATTGTATATTTATTTTTAGTACTAAAACAATTAGTATTTTTTTCTGAGAATTCTGGAAATGAAATATGTAAAACATGAAAAGAATAACAATGATGGGGTCAGAAAAAAGAGTTCTACATGACAAATATTAGATCCAATAAATTTGGTTTATGGTGAAGAGATGTTTTCCATCACTGGAGGCCAAAGTTTAAGAAATACAAGAATACTCTTTATATAGCTTTAAAGTATTTGTGTCTTATCTGTTTCAGGTCTCACATATTGTTAAAATTTTTGTAATGCTAGATTCTTTCAAGTTCAGCAGGTGGTAGGCACACTTTTAAAAATAAAATATTCCTGGCCGGGTTCTCAGTTGGGAGAGGGCCGTCCAGATAGAGCAAGGTTACAGGTTTAATCCCCAGTCAGGGCACATACAAGAATCAACCAATGAATGCATAAATAATTGGAACAACAAATTGATGCTTCGGACACTTATCTATCTATCTATCTATCTATCTATCTATCTATCTATCATCTATCTATCTATCTATCTATCTATCTATCTATCATCTCCCTCTCTACAAACAATCAATAAATAAAATTATAAAAATTAAAATAAATGCAGATAAATGCTGACACGTAAGTAAATATTTATTAAATTAACAATGTGCCAAAAGCCTGTTATAAACTTAAAATTTGTGCATAAATATTTTTTTTTTACTTTTTGTTTTAAATTATAAAAGTTACTGTATGTACATGGGAAAATATTTTGACAGTACAAAGGATCATGGAGAAAGTAAGAATTTTTCCTTTTCATTTCTTCCTCCCACTACTGCTCCCCAGAGAAATACCTATTAACAGTTTCTGGTGCGCTCTCTTTAGGTCTATCTTTCATGACATGTTGTTGCTGTCTCTGTGTATTATGGACAAAACAGATACCATTGCTGACATGGAGAACAAACATAAGAATCATATGTTTATTTTCACTTTTAGTAAAGGAAATTTAGGAAGAGATGACTGCAAAATATACAAGGAGGATTTAGGCTGCATATAAAGAAAATCTCACTACCTTGCCATTGCTTTAAAGTTGTCAAAGCCCCAGGATAAAACACTGAATGTGTTTTCAGATTCTCCTTTGACCTACATCTGCTTTTTAAATTTTAAGTCAATATCACATGGAGAATAGATCTAGAATGTTGAACTAATAAGACTCCAAAATAGCTTCTTCTGGGTTTAAAAATAACCATAATCATACTATTCCTAAAGTAGCTGGGAATTTGAGCACAGAATATTCTCTCTCAGCTTAAAACAAAAATGTTAATGAGATCCATTAAAAATTCTTCTTAAATCTATTGGATTCCCTAATTTTCTACTATTACCTGGTAGATTTTTCTCATTAAAAGACATTCAGAAGCCCTCTGAATAAGTAGTAATTTTAATAGCCTTCTAATGTTGCCACAAAGTAAATAAAAATGGTTAAACCGAAAAGAAATCCAACAGTACTTATTAGATTTATTTAATTACTTCAAAAACTGATTGATCACATTACCCCTACTCAAACCAATCTACTGTATATGAGGTAAGAGACCCATTTAGTTTCGTGCTAAATTTTGTAGCATTGCCGACAATTTAACAAACACATGAAAATGTGTGGGGAAACACTGAGAAACAGAAGTTTTATTGAGTTAAATATTAAGATAAGTGACAGTAAATTTTAAAATATTCAATTTACTTCCAGAAGAACATTTTTCCATATGTGGAATTTGGCTGCTGACTTCAACACTGGAAAGAGACCGAAATCAGGGAACTGAATTAAAGAGCTGAGAGAACATATGGAAATTTAGTAAATATTACTTAGATAGTAAAAATGCTTTGGACTTTTGATCACAGAAGATATTGCTCTCATAAGAGAATTTAACCTTCTTAACCTTCTTCCAACTTTTAACCAAATGATAAGACAACAGTAAAATTTAGGTATAGTTCCTTTTACATTTCTTACTTCTAAAACCCAGGATCCAAGTCTATATTCTATACATAATTTTTAAATGAATAGTTTAATTAAAAATAATATTAAAGAATCAACACTGATGTTAAATTTACACTAATTTTTATAACCATTTTGCATAGAAGAAGTTTGTAGGTTTTTATCCTGTCCTTACAGAAGATATAATATGTAATTCTATCACAAAATGTTACTTTTATTTAAGTACAGTCATGGTTTGCAACTATAACTTTTTTATATTGCCTGAGAAAATATTCTAAAACTTTTGAAATACATACTAGAGTTTCTGTAACAGAATTTTTTATGCTATATATTTCCTCTAAATAAAAACTATTATCTACTCATTACAGAAAAATTAAAAATACAAGAAAATAACTGTAAGATCTATTCTGGAGTATACACATAATAAGACCAAACTATGTAAAAATTTTTGATACTTCTTATTTCACTGAATATTATGATAGAAACTTTATATCATGGTATTAAAACTTCTCATTAAATACTATTGTTAAGGCCTGACCTGTGGTGGCTCAGTGGATAAAGCGTCGACCTGGGAACACTGAGGTCGCCAGTTCAAAACCCTGCACTGATCTGGTCAAGGCACATATGGGAGTTGATGCTTCCAGTTCCTCCCCCCTTTCTCTCTCTCTCTCTCTCTCTCTCTCTCTCTCTCTCACTCTGTGTCTCCTCTCTAAAATGAATAAAATAAAAAGAAAAATTAAAAAAAAAAAATTTAAATACTATTGTTAAATTTAATAAAATAACCTAGAATGCAGTCCTATAATAATTTAGTCATAATGAAACTGTAATACATTAATTGTCCCCATTTTATGTTTACAAAAAAATTATCCTTTATTATTATACCTATGCATGAGTATTGTAAGAAATTAGAAAAAGCAACAATCAGAAAATATAAAAATTTATTCCTAACACATAGAGATTGTCATGGTTAAGATCTCAATATATATTATTGGATCTTTTATGTATACAACGGTCCCTCCTTCTCTTGGTTTTGCTTTCTGCGCTTTCAGTTACCTGCAGTTAGATCCAAAAACATTAAATGAAAAAATCCATAAATTAGCAATTCATTAGTTTTAAATTCTGTGCTGTTCTGAGTAGCATAATGAAATCTCCTGCCATCCCGCTCCATCCTGCCTGGAATGTGAACCATCCCTCTCTCCAGTGTGTACACCTTCTACAAGTGCCCCTCAGTGTTAGTCACTGAGCAGCCATCTTGGTTATCAGACCTACTGGAGATGTGTTGCTGTGCTTGTGTTCAAGTAATCCTTATTTTACTTAATAATGGCCCCAGAGCATAAGATCAGTGATGCTGACAATTCAGATATGTCAAAGAGAAGCCATAAAGTATATGTTACATATCATCAGGTCAACAGTGGCCTAATGCTATGTCACAATGTCTGTGCCATTCACCTGACTTCATCCCATTATTTAGGCATTTTATTATTTCACATCATCTCAAGAAGAAGAAGGGTGAATACAGGAAGATATTTTGAGAGGGAGAAGGGAGAAGAAGAGAGAGACTGCATTCACATAACTTTTATTACAGCGTATTGTTATATGTTCTATTATTAGTTATTTTTGTTAATGTCTTACTGTGCCTACTTTATAAATTAACTTTATCACATGTATGTATGTATAAGAAAAAAAATTGTATATACAGGGTTTAGTACTCTCTTCAATTTCAGGAATCTCCTGGGTAAGGTAGGATGATTTTAGAACGCATCCTCCCCCAATGAGGGGAAACGACTCAATACATATCTGTTTGTATGTATTTGTGTGTGTATCTGTGTATTAAAATGAGATAATATACTCATATTATCTTGTATCTATGTTATTTTTCTGAGTTAACAATTTACACACTTCTGTATCAGAATAAACTCATTTCATCTAAAAGACACTGTATTCACACTAAATTCCCCCAAAATTGTCCATTAGAATTCGTATGTTGAATATTAGCAAAGTCCCATATTTATTACCCAGACCTGTGAAGACTTTCCAATATTTTGCTATTAGAAACAGTGCTGAAATGGAGACTTTTGAGCATAAGTCTTTTTCTATAATTAGAATTGTTTCCTTAGGAGAGGTTCCCAGAAATGGAATTAATGAATCAAATGCCATGAACTTGTAAATCTCTTGATACCTACTGCCAAATGACTTTCCAAAAGCATTATACCAAATTACATTTCCAACATCAGGGCATGAGAATCTTCTTAAAAAGAGCATAAACATTAAAGGAGACTTTTGATCACAATTTTGATTTGATGTCAAGCAACAATGAAACTATACAACTTTATGAATCCATCATTTATCTGCCAGGTTCAAATCAGCTTGTTAAACATGTACTACACAGGTAGAATTTAATGAATTAGAAAAGATGTATAGCATAGTTTCTGCCCACAATAATCAAACAATCTACCGAGCAAGTATAACTGATTCATAACAGACAATGTCAATAGAATGCTAGAAGATGATAGAGGTATGCCCTGGAATTTGGTAGAATAAAGACAAGAATAATCTGAGATTAAGTAAAGAGAAAATTAAAGATGGCTTCTTAGATACTTCTTGGATAATAACATAGCATTGACGATTAAGTAGGAGTTAGCCAGGAGAATAAAAAGTAGAGAGAATAAAAAAGAAGAAGATAGTCATAGCAGAAGGAGTAGCATGAGCTTCAAGAGAAATCTGTAATAGAACTTGATATAAATAAAGAAAACTGCCTCAGCCTTTTTTCCTATGTTTTCTCAATGTTTCTGGTATGAATCATTTCTTAACATAATTTCAACAAGAGAGTTCTATTATCACCTCCTATCCTTATAGACTACAGCCAGCCCTTCCTGCATTCTCAAGATGAAGGGCTGCTGCTAATAGCCTCTTGGAGGACACTTGATAAATATATGATTGTGGTTTTCATTGTCACAATAATTAATGGTACTAATGTTCAATGGTCAAGGGCCAGAGAAGTCTAACTTTCAGCAATGTGCTAAACATTTTCGGAAACAAAGAATCACCCTGTCTAGAATGCCAATAGGACCCCATCCCCCTTTCTTAAAAAATACTGAGCTGACCTGAAGTTCCTTGTGGAAAAGAATGTATTTGACACATCTGTTACCCTCGTCACATCCAGAACACATAGATGATAGATATGTAATAACCACACACTGAATTAAAATGAAAATTAGTAAAAGTTCAAAAATAAGTAAAATGTTCAAAGCACTTCACCAACTGTCTTATTTTTTACACTTTGTAACTCATTACTAATGAAAATAAGAATGAACACTTTCCCCACTCAAAAAATGCTCCTATAGAGCAAGAAATACAATCCCAATTTGAGCAAATGAGAATTATTCTGATCTCATGAAATGTGAGGAATATTCAAGAACACCCACAGTACTTAATAAAGTAATTAAAAAATTGCCAGTAATCAGAAACAAGAGAACCAACTGAAGTTGAAAAGTAAAACTGTAAAATAAAATTACCCACAACTTAAATATCTTAGAATTCCATTGTCATTGTTGTTAACATAACAAAACAGCTCTACTTACTTGCAAAGGCTTACACAAGTATCATTAAAGCTGCATCAGCAATTATTTTTATTATTTCAGTGCATTTATGTATAAACGGTACCACCTTTTTTGGCTAAAAAGAAAATTACTCTCCCCTTCTTTTTCTATTGAAACACCTTATATTGCTCAAAGCATTTGGTCCTATTCAATAGATTAAGAACTCTCTCTTTCCCCTCCCTTTCTCTAGCGTGGCATCAAATCAATGATGTTTTTCTCATCACTATGAAGGGCATTACCAGAACATGATGAGACTGCAACTTACAAGTCTGTGAAATAAAAGTCAATGGCAACCACCTACCTAAATGCATTGACAGAGAAAGCAAATCAGCATTAATTCCCTCTATTACTTACCATGGGCCACAAAATCCTAGGAACATTCAAGATTTGTGAAAACTGATTTTTAAATAACCAAGCCTCTAATCCCCTACCACTGGCTACCTGACATTGAACACATTATAGAAAGTGCTGAACACATTATAGAAAGTGCTGAATAAAATGATACGTTCAGACAAGTACACTTTGGTCTTAATTGGTTTATTGGCCTTTTTTTAAGTCTGCCATATGTAGTACCTTTAAAGGTTTCTTCTTAAAACAAAATAGCCATGATTTATTTTTACTGGCTCTTCACACACCATTAAAACACAGTCATTTAGCCTTTAGGACAACCATACTGATGTTAGGGGGAAAACACCCTAAAACAGAGGGTTCTTAAGATTTTAATTTTACAATAAAACAGGCCACAGGCAAGTAAACATAATTCTGAGTTAAAAGTGGCAGGAGCATTAGATTTGAGAATTATTATAAAACAGGACGGTTGTGAGGGTGTAACATAGGATGAAGGCAACCTCAGCCCTGTGGCCTTCCTGCTGATTTGTGCCACACCAAAATATACAACGGTGTACACACAACACAAATACATACAAAGGTGCACACACACAGTACTCACAGGGTAACTTCTTTGGGATAGCTCTTATCTATCCATAATCTCAGTTAAAGGAGATGATGATAAAATAAAATGGTTGAAGAATAATTCAACTATTTTAAAAATAATATGCTTCCAGGACATTTGCCTTAGAGATGGTTTTCAAACATGTGCCTGTGAGTGGTTTCTATCCAGGTAATGCCATCTGGGGGAAGGATCTCTCTGTAATGAGAATTCTTCAGACATATATATATATACTCTAAAATGCCTGGGTGGAAAAAAGGCTGTACTTCCAGTCGTAGAGTCAAATTTCTCTCTGAACAATTGCTATGAGACCACACCTCTGAGAGGAAGCGAAATATCTACATTGGTAAATATGGGTCAAAATATACATTGGAGCAAAGAAAATATACACGTGGCAAAGAGTGCTATACCTACAGTGAGAGCCACATTCCAATAAGAGGCGTGGGAGAATATGCCAAAAGGAGGTAGCAGTGAAATTGCTCACCAGAAAAATAAAGAGAGTCAGGTCATTATTTTTCCTTCCCTGAAATAAAGAAGCAGCTTCTGCTTAGTTTGGATCAGTCTCTGTGAAAAGGGAAGCTTGTGTTTATTCAGCTCTGTTCTCAGCAGTCCGCTTCATTAACTTTATAGTTTTTTATCTTGTTCAGTTTTAGTATTTTCTTTACTTTGTTATAGTAATTTGTGGGTCCTGTAAAGCCTACTCATAAAATGGCAACTAAGAAGAATACAATGCAGGTAATAAACAAAAGGCCACTTAAAGAATCACACCATATTTGCAAATTGATTTCAAAATATTCTAAGGCTGAAAATAATTTCTTAACTAAAAATCTAGCCTTTTGCCTAGACAGTAAGACTGCATTCCTAAATGTTTCTATTTTCTACCGATAATCCTTCATTTCCGTGGCATATGAATAATTAATATAGTTGAATAAAATCTTTGGAGAAATTCAATGAGAGTGTCAACTTTTTTATATTAATCACTGCTTGAAATTCTTAATCACAGTTATTTTAAGGATTATTTGTAATTCCAGGTCAAATGCTTAATCTGTTAACATGCACAGGCTGGAGAGAAATGCAGCACAAAAAGTGTTCTTTATAAAAGATGCTAATAATAGCAAACATGACCATAATACAGATAAGAAGCTTAGTTGCTTTTTTCCTTAAGTGATTACATATAAAATACGCTCAGTGCAGCCTCCTAGAGTAAGCATAGTGTGCACCTTACCCAGACGTCACACCATCATCCACTGTCAATCGTGAGTCAAATAAATACAAAAACACCATTGAAAAACCATGAATACCCAACTCAGTTCTTAAAGCAATTAAATTCAATGTTGATTTATCTGCTTGAAACTTGAGCAGCAAAAACCCAAGTATTTGGCATGATTAATTTTCATGCCCAAACAAAAAATAATCTTGTTTTCTAGTATAAAAAATAGGGGGAAAAAACAGGGGTGCAGTAAGATTGAGTCACATCACACTCACTTGCACTGATGGCAATGGACATATTTGGGCAATTGGGTCCCTTTTGATACACATTATTCACCTGGTTCCTGACTAGGACACTACACTCTTAGGGTTCTTTCTAAGCTCCCATTTATTGATTCCTTTTCTCTTCCCTGATCTCTTCATTCTGGAGTTTCCAGGAATTAGTCCTTGGTCTTTTCACTATCTATAGCAGTGGTTCTTAACCTGGGTTCTATCAAACCCTACGGGCTCGATGAGTTGGTCTCAGGGGTTCAGAGAAGCCTCTGACGTTGAGGCCAGAATAAAGTAATACCGCAATTTGTTGTGAGTTCATGCACTTTGTTGGTTTTGTTCTTTGAGCAAGGTGATGTTCATGCACGGCTCATTTTGTGCACCAGTAAAAAAACATATACCTATGTCTTGAATTTGGAAAGAATATCATATTTTATTTATCACTAAAGAAGGGTTCGGTGAATGTGCATATGAAACTGGTGGGTTCGGTACCTCAAAAAAGGTTAAGAACCACTGATCTATAGTGACTACCCTGGGGAACTTATCTAATCTCATCATAAATATCACTATGTGCTGGTCAATCTAAAATATTTGTCTCCATTTTGGACCCCGTCTCAGAACTCTAGATCCATATACCCACCTGCTGACGAGCAATGTCTACGTGTGTGTCTACATGATATCTCTCGGTTACCATGCTTAAAAATGAACTCCTGATTTCCCTCTCAAACCCACCCCATTTGTACTCCTACCCATATTCATTGTGGGCAACTGTCCCCTTCCAGCTGCTCAGACACAGACTTGGACCTCCTCCAGCCTCTCACATTCTCTATGTCATATTCACCAGAAAACCCTTTGGCTCTCCCTTTAGAACAATATATCTTGATTTTTGAAAAAAAAGAATTGTAACTAATATCTCTGCCTCTGTATCTCCACTGCTGACAGTATAGAATAAGCCAATGTCTTTCTCGAGAGATGACCACAGTCCTAAACTAATTCAGATCATGCGACCCTCTGGTGATTTCCTACAATAGCTGCCGTTTCATTCAGAGTAAAAGCCATGGCCTTCACAAACCCCATGTGATCAGACCTTCTTTTCCACTCTGACTCCACCTCCATCTAATCTCCTCTAACTGCCTGTTCTAGACATAGTGGCCCCTCCCCCGATGTTCTGTTTTTTTATATTCCATGCACCTCCCATCCTAGTTTCCAGAAAAGTCTATTTATGGCTAAATTTTTCTCCTCTGCACTGTTTCTCACAGCTTCCCTTGTTAGAAATTATGGTTTCCCTTTATCCCAACCCCATACCTTCCATAAGCTTAGCTTTTTCTTTTTCTCCATAGCACCTCCTAACTTATAATATTCATTTATGCATTGTCTTTTATTTGACTATCCTTTTTGGGCTATCAGCTTTAGGAAAGCCACAATGTTTGCCTGATTTGTTCACTGGTACATCCTAAGCCACCTACAATACCTGCCACATACCAGATACTCAATAAATATATATAGAATTAAATGAATGGAATAGAATAGGTTGGGAGATCACGGAATGGAATGGAATGGAATGGAATGGAATGGAATGGAACGGAACGGAACGGAACAGAACAGAACAGAACAGAACAGAACAGAACAGAATAGAATAGAATAGAATAGAATAGAATAAAACAGAATAGAACTGAAAAGCAACTCGCTATTCTGTTTTGCTACTAACTTAATATCACTGATTCTGTTTTGGTTTTTCTTTTTCCTAATAGGTTAAAAAAAAGAGTCTAAATACCAAAGAACAATGAAATAGCTATGTGATCATCTGTTTTTAATTTTATTTCCTAATGGCTAATGATTTTGAACATCTTTTCATATGTCTATCTGCTATTCATCTATCTTCCTCAATGAAATGTTTCATTTCTTTTGCCAATATTCTAATTGGAGTACTTGTTCTTTTTTTTCTCTTTACTGTTAAATTTAGAGAGTTACTATGCGCCCTTTGTCATATATGCAGTTGTAAAAGTGTTTCATCTTTATATAGTCAGAATTTCACTCATGGACTCATATTCTATACATTTATTAAAGCAATAAACCCAAGAGCTCATTATACAACAGATACAACTATATTAAAATGACTAATAAAAATTATTTTTTGTTGTTGTTTTCACCTTTAGTTTTTCAGTGTGATGTTATCTCTTTAAACATTTTTTGCTTTTTTGGAATAAATTTAAATAAAAAATAAAATTTGAAATAAAAAGTATATGTAAATGTGCATCCCATATTCATTCACACACACTTATTCTGCAGATGCATGTGATATAATATCATTACAAACCCATACTGGTCCCCAACACACACATCCCATACACTTTCCTCAGCATTTTATGTGTAGAGTTCAAAAGTCTCAGGGTCAAATACTGTCCTTTGGTCACTTGGAAAAATACAGATCTGTTAATATGTTTCTACTCAGTCATAAAAAATAATAACATCCTGCCCTTAGAAAAAACACGGATGGACCCTCAGGTATTATGCGAAGTGAAATAAGTCAGGCACTGAAAGACAAATTATCATATGATTTCACTTACATATGAAATATAAAAAACAAAATATAATAAATGAACAAACAAAAGAGAAACAGAAAACAAACGGGTGGTAACCACACAGGGAATGGGTCTGGGCAGTGCGATAATAAGTGAGCAGGACTAAGAGGTACACACTCCAGTTGTAAAAAAAAATAAGTCATGGGGACATTATGTACAGTTAATAATATTGTAACAACTCTGTACGGTGACAACTGGTAACTAGACTTATGTGAATCATTTCGTAATGCGTAGATATATTTAACCACTATGATATAACCTGAAACTAATAGGAAATTGTATATCAATTATATATAGATATATAGATATATAAGTTAAATAGGAGTTTCTATTTTACTGAAAATTAACTTTCATACTGCATGTGACAAATACCTCACATTCCTTTTAATAATTTAGGAGCATTCATTCACATAAATCGTTTGTCACAAAATTAAAATCTGTCTATATTACCAAGTTAAACCTGCATTTATGAGTGAGGTTCCAGACCCTTTGTTTTTCCTAAATTCTTTTAAATGGTAGGTTTTTTAATCTTTTAATTAAACTACTCATTATTAGCAGTTTCAGAAATACCACCATCATCACTGTATTAGCTAGTGTCCATTCAGGGAAAGAGAATTCATGCAAACTACTTCACAGCATAAAATGATTATGGCAGAATTAACTAGAGAAGTGTTGGAAAAGATGGAATGAGAAAACAGAGGAAGGGGAGGACCCAGATATTTAACACGAGCTACTGCTACAAGGATCAGAGGGATAAAGAAGAGACATGCAACTTCGTCCAGAAGGTGACTGAGCATGGCTGGACAGAGCCAGGAAGTCAGAAGGCTACCAATACACCGCCCTTACAGGCAACAGGGCCAAAACCATGAGATGCCATTTGGACCACAGATAGAATGCAGCCATTTGGACAGATGTGGAGCCATTATATACACTGTGACTTCGGGAGAGAAGTGGGCCCGGATTGGGGAAAAGAGGTGAGAGGTATGCCGTCCTTTCCACCCGCCCTTCAATCTGCACCCAGTGCTTCCCATTGGCTGAAGCTATCAAAGAGTTGGCAAAGGCACCTGGGAAATGGGGTTTGCTAGCATCAGCCGCACGCAAAGCAGAGCAGAGCGGAGCAGGGGAAGATATACGTCTATATAGTTGTAAGTTAAATAGGAGTTTCTATTTTACTGAAAATTAAACTTTCATAAAGTGACCAGTGGAATGTGATCAGGGCTAACATATGGTCAACTGAGCTGAGGAAGTCCAGTCACTCGGGCTACATTTTAGCAACCTTGTAGAAGCTGTAGTAGACGTTAGTACTACTATATAATATTAGCTTTAGTGATGACCTTGAAATGTGATTATCCATGAGGTCCATGATTTCACCTTCTTCCAGACTAGCTATAACAACTGAGCAAGACCAAGCAACGTACAACTGCACAGAAGTTTCACTGTGAACATTCTCAGGTGGGGAAACTGGAACTGGCTCCTGGGGACAGCGATTCTCCAGCTCGGCTCCCGCTGGGGGATTTTCTGATATGTTTTCATTCTATAACACATAGTGTTTCACACCATTAACCCTTTGAGTAGTATGAATGTTTATGTACGTCCTCGTGCCTCCTGACCATCCAGAGTACGATTGTACAAAAATATTTATTTCAAAAATGTGTAAGACAACATAAAAAAAAGGCAAATGTATGTTCTTCTTGTTTCCATAAATTAGTTATCAAACAAACATGATTTTAAGTTAATAAAACTGGAACTGGAACTAATTTCATTTTTTGAAAAAAATAAAAACTTACTCCCAGGGGTCAGCGAGCATGAAAAAAACTCACTACTCAAAGGGTTAAGGGGAAATACACCATCATACAACACATAATACCAACAAAATCAAAGTCTTGTCTACTTTTAAACGATAGTGAATTCTACCAGCTTCATCCTAGGTTGTTAAAGTCAAACAATAGAAGGAGGAACAAGGCAGGAGCAGGATGGATCAGCTTGAAAGAGAAGGGAAATATCTATTCATTTTTCCTCTGATGCAAGGCACAGTGCTGGGTACACACCATTGGCTAAACTCGTCTAAGTATTACAATAACTTTGAGAGGTAAGAATTTTTATTCCGAATTTACAGATGACAAAACTATATATGAATTTGCTCAATATGTCCCTCCAGGAGGGTGGGATACAGAGGGCTGTTTTTATTCCTTTCTAAAAGCCAACTTCTTCCCGCTACACCAAGAATGTTTCTGAGTGTATAATCTTAATTCATATTCTTATACCAAAATGATTCTTTGTTACTTGAAACAAAACGACTTCATCTAAAGAGAACATCTCTTTCTAGCAGCTATGTCATAACTGGGCAAGGGCACACAGTGCTTGGCAAAAGGGACAGGAAGAAAAGCAGCCAAAAATTTACGAGATATTCAAATTGTTCCCTCTTACATATTCCTACGGAAGAAGATCACAGTTGTGTCGATATGCATAATATAAGTGAGAACAGGAATTTGTATTGTTAAAAAAAATTGTAGTAGTAATTGCAGGAAGTAAACTTGCAAGTACTAAACTCAAGAAATTATAATTAGAGACACACAGGCCAAAGAGTAAGAAAGCCAAGCTTTCTTTATCCATATATAAATAAAGGGGTATTTTGGGATACAGTAGCATACAGTGAACCAGTATATAGAGTTTCACTACCATATCATTATCTTTTTTTTTTTAATATTTTTTTTATTTTTATTTTATTCATTTTAGAGAGGAGACACAGAGTAAGAGAGAGAGTGAGAGAGAGAGAGAGAGAAAGGGGGGAGGAGCTAGAAGCTCAACTCCCATATGTGCCTTGACCAGACCAGTGCAGGGTTTTGAACTGGCGACCTCAGTGTTCCCAGGTCGACGCTTTACCCACTGCGCCACCACATGTCAGGCCATATCATTATCTTGACATCACAGCGCACACGTGCGCATTCGATCATTTATACCATGTCCACCATTCTATAGTTACTCATTTCCTACACCCGCACATGCATCTCACACCCCACAGCTGGACTATGCCTAGGCTAGGTGCTGGGGGCACGAAGTACTAATACACAGTAGCTACTGCCAAGGAACTGAAAATCTAGCACAGAAGTCACCAACTTTCTCTTTCATGGTGCCTTTAGCATCTCAGGTATTATCTTACTACACCGCTAAGCCAACAGAAAAGCCTATTGATTGAATTCACTGAGCTGTCAGAGCCAAACAACCTAATCAACTACCTTACATCTAGGCACCGCACTTCTCAAACTTTGGAATCAGATCGGACACCACCATTTTCACTTCCTTTTCCAGATTGATTCTCCAAAAAGATTTCATTTTTATTACAGCAAGCTAAAAATTCCAGGTTTTGCAAAGATAAGATGTTATTAAAAGGAATGAAGAGATATAATAATTGAACTGTTAGCTTCCTTCAGCTAGTAGTTCCATGGTATTTGACAGATGTTTCTGCGCTTTCATCCAAAATCTGAAATGTTCTAAAATGCACTTGAGGATCCACCCTGGGGTCCCCATTTTTAGGAACCATAAGTTTAGTTTAGGATTTCTCAGCTTTGGTGCTGTTGATATTTGGGGCTAAATAATAACTTGTTCTTGGGGGCGGGGGCTAGGCTGTCCATTGTGGGCTGTTTATCAGCATTCCTGTCCTGGCCCCCACCCAATAATGGTGGTAGCATGCCCCCCTCACAGCTTTTACAACGAAAAAACTCTCTAGACAGAGCCCTGGCCAGGTAGCTCTGTTCATTAGATTATCACGCTGATACACCAAGGTTGTGGGTTTGATCTTCGGTCAGGGCACATATAGGAATCAACCAATGAATGCAGAGATACAACAAAAAAAATATTTCTCTCTCTCTCTCTCTCCCTTCCTCTCTCGCAGAAATCAATCAATAAATGTTTTTTAAAATGTCTCCAGACATTACCAAATATCCTGTGGAGTGCAAAATTGCTCCTGTTTGAGAGACACGGGTAGAATGGAAGGAACAGATAGATAAATCAACACTTGCCAAGAGACAGCATAACTGCTATGATAGAAACAGGCCATTTGGCAATGACCTCCATACTGCAAATCCAGTGGAAAATGTTCAATGCAGTTGACTCAGATGATCCCTCACCCTTAATTTGTTTTGTTTGTTTTTTTGTTTTACAGGGACACAGAGAGAGAGCCAGAGAGAGGGATAGATAGGGACAGACAGACAGGAACGTAGAGAGATGAGAAGCATCAATCATTAGTTTTCCATTGCTGTTGCAACACCTTAGTTGTTTATTGATTGCTTTCTCACATGTGCCTTGACCACGGGCCTTCAGAAGACTGAGTAACCCCTTGCTGGAGCCAGCAACCTTGGGCCCAAGCTGGCGAGCTCTTTGCTCAAGCCAGATAGGCCCGCGCTCAAGTTGGCGACCTCGGGGTCTTGAACCTGGGTCTTCCACATCTCAGTCCGACATTCTATCCACTGTGCCACCACCTGGTCAGGCTTTCCCCCACCCCCACCCCACCCCTTCTTAAAACACTGCCTTTCCTTGAGTTTCTACTATTCCAGGCTTTCCAATATTTCTTTAATCTTACTAACCATCCTTTCTCAACCTTTGTGCTAAATCCTCGTCCTGCTCTCCATGTGGTAGGGCAGCCCAGAGCTCAAGACTTGTTCCTCCATGGCCTATCTACACTCACAACTC
The DNA here is from genome assembly GCA_037038555.1 of Rhynchonycteris naso. NCBI lineage: Eukaryota > Metazoa > Chordata > Mammalia > Chiroptera > Emballonuridae > Rhynchonycteris > Rhynchonycteris naso. The sequence goes on along the minus strand of CM073002.1, from coordinate 131,959,245 downwards.
TGTCAGAGCACATAACAGCCCTGTCACTTTAATTGCAATCTATGTGCTGATGATGCAAGTTGATGTCTGGTTGGCATTGCACACCTAACCCATTTCACAGCCAAAATCCTATTGTAGGTTCTCAGTCACGAACATGCCCTTCATCTAGTGGTACCTCGATCAGTAAATACCACCCAAACCCATTCAATCCCTCAGGCCTCACATTGGAAGAGTCATGCTTGAGGCTTCTTTTTTCTCTATCAAATCTATTCAATCCTGTCAACTCTACCTTCAAAATATCTTTTAAATCTGATCACTTGGGTCCATCCACGAGCGCCACCTTTGTCCATACCACCATCATTCCTCTGCTCACCCACTAGACTGCCTCAATGGATGCTTCCTCCTTAAACGCTACAGTCCCCCCTCCACACAGCAGCAAGATTGGTTTCAAAACGTAAATAAGATCATGTTACTCCCAGCTTAAAACCTCACTTAGGATAAAAATACAAGGATCTGACATCCGAGTGACCCTCTGGTCTCATTTCTCACTGATCTTCTCTCAACCCCATTTTCATAAATCCTGACTTCTATTTCTGGAACCTACTAAGTAATAAGTAAGCCCAGGGCTTTACCTTGATTTTTCATATGCTTTTCTTTCTGATATTTCTATTGCTTGTGAAGGAGACCAGAATAAGTTATCCTCAAATATGCCTCTTTGATATAAAAGTTATTTTGAGGTGAAGGCACTTAAGAAGCAATGTATGCAGGAGAAGCTCTCTACACTCCCCCTTTTCCAAATAAAGGCAGAGTATAAATTCTCCTTTGATTGGAAATAGCCTCTTATGGCTATTTGAGCCCAAAGACTGTAAGCATCAGGGGAATCTGCAAACAAACCTTTCTCATTAATTTCTTCTCATATATGTATCTTTCTATAGTCTGCCAACCTTGGAAGCCTAAAATTACTTTCCTTATTCCTGTCATTGCTCTGCAAATGTATCACTCTTTTATGAAGATACTATATAAGCTGGAGTTCTCAGTCAAAGTTTTGAGCTGTCTGTGTGCTACATTTGTAAACACATATTTTTTCTTTGTAATTTGTCTTTGTTAAAGACTACCAAATGAAAACCTAATGTGGATAGAAGTAAGTTTTGCATCCCCTATACTAACTCATTAACTTCTTCCAGGTCCTACTCAAAATCACCTCTTAAGATAACATAAACTTATGTATTTTTTGTTTTATTTGTGTACTTTTTATTTTTTTTATTTTTCCGAAGTTAGAAGCAGGGAGGCAGTCAGACAGACCCCTGCATGTGCCCAACCGGAATCCACCCAGCACACCCACCGGGGGTGGGGGGCGATGCTCTGCCTATCGGGGTCATTGCTTCGTTGGGGTCAGAGCCATTCCAGCACCTGAGGTGGAGCCATGGAGCCATCCTCAGCGCCCAGGCCACTTTGCCCCAATGGAGCCTTGGCTGCAGGAGGGAAGGAGAGAGACAGAGAGAAAGGAGAAGGGGAAGGGTGGAGAAGCAGATGGACATTTCTCCTGTGTGCCCTAGCAGGGAATTGAACCCAGGACTTCCACACATCGGGCCGACACTCTAATGCTAAGCCAACGGGCCAGGGCCTATTTGTGTACGTTTCATCCTCTCCATTGGAGTGTCAACTTGAGAGCAGAAATTTTTTAGATATATTTTGTTTTTGTTTTTTCTCACCAGGACCATAGCCAGTACTTTATAGTAACTAGTAGTTAATAGTAGCTCAGTGCATATTGTGGAATACACGAATAGCAGAACAGATGAATGGATGACTAGGTCTGCATGCTGAGCCACACCAGCACAGAGGGACTAAACATATAAGTGTGAACGGGGTGGTGGTTAGGGAAAGACCTCTCCAGCAAGTGATATTTGAAGGTTGGTCTCGAGGGGAAAAAAAACAGAAAGGGAAGACGAGCACTCCAAGATAAGAAAATGGGTTTGATGGGTCAAAGCTTAGAAGGGTGAAATAGGAAGGTTCGCTCAGAAAATTCTATTGTGGTCAGCAGATTTGGGACACTGGGCAGTATTCTCCCACCATTTTTTGTCTCTATATCATGCAAATTCACATTTCACCTGTTTATCAGCAAAATCTTCTATGATATTTATTCTCAAATGCATGTCCTTCTGTCTATGCTGTATCGGAATCTCATAGGTGTGTGGGTTAGGAAATGGGAGGGAAACCTAAAGAGAATAAATGGTGAAATAAGTAGAAATGGTCTGCCAAAAAATAACTTTAAAAGGTGCTTGTGCCTGACCAGGCGGTGGCACAGTGGATAGAGCGTCGGACTGGGATGCGGAAGACCCAGGTTCGAGACCCCAAGCTCGCTAGCTTGAGTGCGGGGCCCATCTGGCTTGAGGAAAAAAGCTCGCCAGCTTGGACCCAAGGTCCCTGGCTCCAGCAAGGGGTTGCTCGGTCTGCTGAAGGCCCGTGGTCAAGGCACATGTGAGAAAGCAATCAATGAACAACTATGGTGTCGCAACGGCAACGAGAAACTAATGATTGATGCTTCTCATCTCTCTACGTTCCTGTCTGTCTGTCCCTATCTATCCCGCTCTCTGACTCTCTCTCTGTCCCTGTAAGAAAAAAAGAAAGGTGCTTGTATGTTTACGCTTCTGCCCACCTAAAGATTTTGATTTTATCTTGAAAGTGAGAGTGGAATTTTGAACCAAGAATTACCATGGTTACAACATTTTCCCTATTTTATAAATACTGTTGAAAATGTGATAGCTAAATATTACATGATGTAAGTACACCATAAGTTATTTCATCATTCTCCTATTAAGTTACTTCTAGTTTTCACCATCAGAAATAACAGAGTAATTGACATCATTCTTTATTCATTTTTGAACAAACTAAATCTCTTAGGATGAGGAAACATTTGGCCCTGTCCAAAACATGAACTGAGATATCTGGTCCATGAACAAAGATTCTTGAAATTTGGTCCTATCAGAAGTGTTATGAGCGTATTTGGTCCACACCAAATGGTTCTTTATATTTGGTCCTGTCAAAACATTCCCAATTAGAAATCATCTCTAGGTTCAAATGGCTCATGACGTTTATTTATACGTTTGGTGTATAGGATTAATACATAAAATATACTCTCATGTTTCATTTTGTCCAATAATAATGCTATGGCTGCACTGCCAGTAATAACCCTTCATACCTTGTTAGCCTAGCTGGCAATGGCACATGATTGAGGTCTCAGTGGACGTCTTGGACAGAATCAAATCTCTTGCAAGGCTCCCTTAGGATAAAATTCTATGACTGTATTTCATCTTAAAGGATGCAATGTTTGAAAGCTCTGATACACACTTTCAAGCAACCCTCAGAAAGTGTAGCTCTGCACACTCATTCTTCCAACACCACGCATGAGTGACTTTTTATCAGTTATCAATTTTGAGTATTTTAAAAATCATCCCTAACTGAATAGATTTAAATATACTGGTCACAAAATTTAGGGAATATTAAAAAATGAATATGAAGTGATAAAAAAAGCATTTGATTTTTTTTAAAAGAAGAACATCACAAAAGCAAAAGACAAGGAAAGAAAGTTGTTCGATTATGCAAATGAGATGCAAAACCAACTTTTATTTCATTGGTGAAAATGCATTATACGAAAGGCTGAAAGTACTGGAGTATCTGCACATTCCCTGATCCCCTAATTTTTGTGAGCAGTAGTTGATTATAATTCTGTTTTCTATTTTCTTGATTACTAATGATGTTAAACATTGTTTCATGTATTTATTGTCCTGCACATATCTCTCTTTTTAAAATTGTCTTCATTATTTCTCTGGAAAGAGTAATCTTGGGAGTTTCCTCTATTGTATGAACACTGCTAACACTTAACAGTATTCCTTTATTATTACACATATTTATTAACTTAAGTATTCTCTGTGTCAAGAAGTGTTCTAAGTGTTGTATTAGTTCATTCCATCCTCACAACAGTCAAATAAAGAAGGTTTTATTAGTATATTTATTTACAGGTGAAGGAAACTGAGGCAGAGAGAAGCTATAGTAACTTACGAAGTTGCACAGCTGTTAAAGCAGGGAGGTAGGGTTCCTTCAGACACGCTCTTAGCCTCTCTGCAGGAGAGCTGAAGGGATGAGTCTCATGTTTGTGCATGTTGTCCTTCATAAGCCTATAGACCCTTTAAGTCAAGTTCTCAACTAGGGATTATTGAATGATCTTGCAGGAGACATTAGGCAATTTCTGGAGTCATTTTTGATTGCCACAACTGAGGGGAAGGATGCTACTTGCATCTAGTGCACAGAAGCCAGGGATGCTGGTGAACACTACAGAGGATAGCCCCTGCAACAAACTGGCCAGCCCAGAACATTAAGTGCCGAAGCCGGGAAACCTAAATCGAATAGATATATTTCATATGGAGTTTGGAACTCAGAAAAGTGGTCAGAGAGAAAGATTTGGTATCAATAATAAAGATGGGCACACCATAAAAGGATGAACTTTTCATGGATCTCTGTGAGCATATGCTGTTATCTAGATACCCACTGACCGGCAGCTTGCATAGAATTTATTATTAAGCTTTCAGAATGAAATGACAATAAATAAATAACCAAATAAATAAATAAAGATTTAAAAAATATATGACTATAAACATTGAATATTTAGCCACATATAATTAACTTATAGAGCACCCCCTTTTTTTTTTTTAGTAATAGTACAGAGAATTAGAATTCCTATTCTTGTTCCAACAAAAATAATTCAAAACAAAATCCCCATGTAAGTAATTATTTTGTCACCAAAATGCTTACAAGCAAGTGGGGTCACTGCTGAGTTAATACCAAAAAATATATAATAATAATATTTCAGACAAATTAGGCAATCCAACAAAAGGAAAACACAAAATTAAGAAAATGATATATTAGAATTGCAAAATCATCACCGGCAAAGAGACAGTTAACCCTTTGAGTAGTACAAATGGTCATGTACTTCCCCACGCAAAGGGTTAACAGAAAACTCACTACTCAAAGGGGTAAGCCACACATAGAACTATCCACTAATAAGCCACCTGTAGAAGAACCAGTGCCATGTCTACAGACACAGCAAAGCATATTTGGTGGTTCAAAGAGTTTCTTCAGCAACTTACGGGCTACTTTTGCTATCTTGGAGTCCTGGCTGCCAAGGTCACAGACTGCCAGCAGGTGGCAAAATGAAAGCCACCCGTCCATGCACATAAGGAAGGGGCAGAGTGCCAACTGAAGGCACAGTAAAGGCTATTTGCTTCCAGGAAAAAAAAATTGTGTTTTATAACTAGGTGTATTTTAAATCAGTTATTTTGAGAAAATAAAAAGAGAGAGATGAAAGTGACTTGATATTTTAAACCTGACAGAATGATAACTGCAGATGTCCCGTGTTTCAGTGGGGTGGACTCGGACACCTGGATCCGAGCCCTGGCTCTGCTAACTGTAAGTGAGGGATCTTGGGCACTTTATTTAACTGCTGCATGCCAAGTTTCTTTCTGTTTAAATGGGGGGAAGTAACAGTATCTACTTCTTAGGGTCTTTGCAAGAATCTTGTTGATTAGTCTTTATAAGTGACTTACACATACACAATGCTCATTAGTACTGCACATAGTCATGTCATTTTTGTCTCAGTCTGTTTGGACTACTGTAACAAAATACCACAAGCCGGGTGATTTAAACAACAAACATCTAATTCTCAGAGTTCTGGAGGCAAGGAAGTCCATGACCAAGGTGACAGTGTCTAGCGAGAGCTCTCTTTCTGGTCTGAGGACAGCCATTTTCTTATTTTACCCTTACATGGTAAACAGAGAGTGAGAAATCTCTCCAGCCTCTTCCTATAAGGGCACTAATTCCACCATGAGGACCCCACTGTCATGACCTCATCTAAATCCAATTACCTTATTAAGGCTTCTACTCCTAAGAAAATCACCAGGGGTGGGGGTGAAGGGTTAGGCCTTCAACATGGATTTCGAAGGAACAGAAATACTTTATCTAATAACAGTTTTGAAACAAAAGAATATATTGTGTTGTTTAAATAACAAATTTGAAACAAAATATACATCATGATGTCAAAAAATTCCTTTTCTAAATATAGTAATATTAAATAACAAAGTAATCTCTTCTCAAGTTCTATGAACCTTGACCCTGTCTGGTAGGCTTGGTGGTAGACTGTTGGCCTGGTGTGTGGAAGTCCCTGGTTTGATTCCCAGTCAGGACACACAGGAGAAGCACCTATCTGCTTCTCTACCCTTCCCTCTTCTCTCTTCCTCTCCCACAGCCATGGCTTCATTGGAGCAAGTTGACCCCGGGCACTGAGGATGGCTTCATGGCATCACCTCAGGTGCTGAAATAGCTTGGTTGCCGAGCAACAGAGCAGCAGCCCCAGCTGGGCAGAGCATTGCCCTGTAGGGGGCTTGCTGAGTGGATCCAGGTCAGGGCACCTGCAGGAATCTGTCACTCTGACACCCTGCCTCTCACTTAATTAAAAAAAAAAAAAGTTATGTGAAACTCCTTCATAAAAATTCCCTATTCATCTAAGGATGTTTAGGTCTCCTCTGAATCTATGTCATAAGAATTCACTTTGTTTAAATTAATATAGTACTGATGTTCTGTTGACATATTATGTAAACATTTCATATCATTTAATTTTTCATATGCCTATGCCCTGATCCCGCACAAGAATTTTTTTATAGCATGTGTTGGACTGTCTTAGAATAAGGGCTTGCTTTCACATCTAGAACACATTAAGATCTGTGTACCTCAAAGCCTTAGTACAGCGTCTAACACGTTGGGATCCAATAAATATTTGTTAAATTAAAAACAAAGAATTTAATAAGGTTTTGTTGACTTGATGATGACAGCATTATATATAAGAAATAAAACTCTATATTTTTTCTTTTATCTTATCCTACTATGCCCATTCACTTTTCCTTTGTTTTATTTTTTTAATTGACATGAGAAAAATTGACTCTTTTGGTGTATATGTCTATGAATTTTAACACATGTAAAATTAATATAACTGTAATCAGATTCAGAATACAATACTGGCTTATGACACCCCCCCCCCTCCAATTCCCTTATGTTCCACTTACTCTCTGACCCCTGGCAACCACTGATCTGTTCTCTATCACTGTAAGTTTTACTTTTAAATATTATACAAAAAATTCTTTAAACTTCTCATTTTGCAATAATTTTAGATGTGCATAAAGGTTGTCAAGATAACAAATCAAGTTCCTGTATACACTTCACCTGGCTTTCCCCAATGTTAACATCTTATATAACTATGGGAGACATTTGTCAAAACTAAGAAATTAACAATGACATGCTATATGAACTAAACTACAGATTTTATTTGGGTTTCATCAATTTCCCATTAGCATCCTTCTTATTGTTCCAAGCTCTATTCAGCGGTCCCACGGGGCACTCAGTGACCCTGTCTCCTTAAACTCCTCAATCATGTGCCAGTTTCCCATCTCTCCTGATTTTTCATGGCCTTCCCACTATTCAAAGATTATAACTGCTCAAGTTTTTCTCAGAATGTTCCTCAATTTTGGTTTCTCTGATGAATCTGCATTACTAGACTGAGGATACGGGGCTCTGGGGAAGATCGCAAGAGGGGAAACGCCCTTCTCATCACACGCACAGACAGAGCCAGCCCCCATACTTACCACTGATGAAGCTGGTTAGGGAGCTTTCTGCAAGGGTTCTCTTCTGTAAAATGACTACTCGACACTTTCTATACTCCACTCATTGAGTCATTTATTGAGTCACTCACTTAGAATTAGTATCATGACTATACAGTAGCCAGCATAACTCATCCAGAATCCAACCATGTGAATGGTAGTACACAAAAGGTGCTTTCCATTTATTCCTCACCACATGCATGAGACAAGTGTTATCACCTTGACTGTATAAGAGAACTGAGGCACACGGGAATTGAACCGTGCTTAGTTATTAGGAGTAAAAGTAAAACCCAAGTCCACCAATATCTGATTCCCAAACACAATCTGTCATCCTACCAGACTGCCCATTCACCTCCCCAAAAATCAATGTTAAGAAAAGTGAAACAATAAATTCCTGCCACTGTACGCAGCTCATATATTCTACTTTCACACCTTAACACATCAACATACTTGAACTAGGGTGCTTATTTCATAAGGCTATGGCTGAGCCATGTAATAATTAGCAAACTGATAGACAGGACCTGCCATTCATGCAGATACCAGACAACACAGAGAGGCATTACCAAATCTGGAGAGAGGAGGACTAAATGGGACTAAATGGAAGGTGAGATCCCAGAGTGGGAATGATAAAGCAATAGACAAGAAATAATGAAAAAAAAAAGAAATAATGGGCCTGACCAGGCAGTGGTGCAGTGGATAGAGCATCGGACTGGGATGCGGAAGACCCAGGTTTGAGACCCTGAGGTTGCCAGCTTGAGCGTGGGCTCATCTGACTTGAGCAAAAGCTCACCAGCTTGGACCCAAGGTCACTGGCTCGAAAAAGGCGTGGCTCGTTCTGCTGAAGGCCCGCGGTCAAGGTACATGTGAGAAAGCAATCAATGAACAACTATGGTGTCGCAACAGCAACGAAAAACTAATGATTGATGCTTCTCACCTCTCTCCGTTCCTGTCTGTCTGTCCCTATCTATCCCTCTTGCTGACTCTCTCTCTGTCCCTGTAAAACAAAACAAAACAAAACAAACATACAAAAAAAAACAATAAAAAAAAAGAAATGATGGCAGAGAATTATCAAGGAAAAAAGCACCATAGCTCTTCTCTGACTGTACAATCAAGGCTGTAGGGGGATGAGTGGTCTATTGCAAGACAACTCCATGGTAACCTGCACACAGTACAGAGCAGAGATCACTGCAGGCGGCCTTAGGAAACACGCTGGTCCACCTCTTTACCGTGCGGTGACACCGAGATGCTTAGTTTCAGGATTTGGGCATTTTCAAGAGTTGTTATGAATGGTTAGAAACTTAGATAGTATCCTTATCTCCTTGGCCCTTACCTTTTTCTTTCCTCAGAACTTTTAGGTCAGATTGGGTTGGACCTGTATTCCCCTCTATATACATAGTCTAATGGATTTCCTTGTATTTACAGGAATTCCCAGGAACATACAATATTATGGCTACTTCTGGCTTTAACTCCCTGTCTCCACTAAATTACTTTTTTCTGCTCTGAATTTTTTCACTTTTATCCATGCCCTGGCACTGATCCTTTGTTAACATAAATTAAAAAAAAAAAAAAAACAACCAAAACCTCTACTTATCCTTTTGATCCCTATAAAAATAAATCCACTCATTTGTGGCCTTTTTGTGGGAATTTGGTTTTATTCTAGAGCTGGGGAGGAAGACTACAGCATAAACACTGTAAAATATGAATATGTGTCATGTCTGTTTTTAAGTTCATTGGCTTCTCCCTCTCATTACTTTTCCATATGTCCTCTCCTCCATTCCACCCCCTTTTTCTTCTAAATTCGCTTCTATTCCTTTAGGAACAACAACAACAACTAAATTTCTTCCGTTGTCTTGCCAGGGAGATTTGGCTCTCTCCTCTACCTGTCCCCAAATTCCGTGCCTTCTTCGCATCCCGCCTTTCCTGCTAAAAGATGAGGCAGCAGGAACTGGAAGTGCAGGGGCACACGTGCTCAGCTACACTTCAAGTGTGTGCTCTGCAATTATTCCTGTGGAAGAAACTTCTGTAGTGGAGGGAAAGTATGTTTTGTCCCACATTTCATATAACCCCGGGAGAGGAGGAGAGTGAGCAGAACGCAGAACTATGTTAGCAATAATGGTATCCTAGTAAGCAAATTTCTGGGAGAAGCTGAGGGAATACACACAAAGATATAAACACAGTATTTCATGTCAGCATTTATTTCAGTATGTGTGTGTGTAAATATATTTTTTTACTTTGGCAAGCTTCTATAGAGAGTAGGAACTATATGATTAACTTCACTAATACTTTCTCTGGTAAATTACCGTGAATTTATGGAGGTTTGTGTAGGATTTCTATTGCGCTCTAGTAAGTTAATGATCTTCTATTTTCTCAAAATACTTTAGCATTCACACATACGTTTTAATTAGCACAATCACATCTTGGATATCCAGAATTCTAATCAAATGAATCATTCAGGACGGTTTGAATTTCTTTAAAGGTAAAGGTCATTGTAATTGTAATATATTAGCTATTTTAAGTAGGAAATCTTTTTTAAATATACACATAATTCTCATGTTCTTAAACAGAATATAGTGAATATAACTTAGTATTTTCTCACTTTCTGGAGGTCATCCTGAAAATTAAATGTTTTATCTTGTGTACATATAACTCTGTCCTATTGAAGAATATATACTACTTACAAAGAATAGGGAACATTTTATTGCTTCATTTAAAAATATCGCTTAACTTTTGTGAGCAGTATACAGTTGTCCCCCTAGTCTAAACAGTCCTTTCTTAGTTTTTATTCTCGTAAACTAAGGCAAATTTTTGGTGCAAATGGTTCATCTGAGCGATGACTCTACAAAACACCAGTAGGACGGTAGAGAAATAAGACAGCCCGGAGAAAAGCAAGTTGCCACTGTGGACAACTGGAGCTTCATGCCCCTGGGGACCTCTGGTCGCCAGTACACAACACATTCTTTAGACTTAACTCAACCAAAGGGCAAGGAAGCTGAGATATTTACACATCAACTCCTGTCAGTCATTGGTTGCAGGCTACTTCCAGGGGGCATTAGTTCTCTGGCATTTCAGACCTGTCATGCGCCTGTAAGAGACATTTGGTGTAGGCTTGGGCTACTAGAGAAATCCCTCAGGCACAGAGAGATCCGTGCTGGCAACAGCCAGACCAGGGAACATAAAGGTGATCCAGCCCCGCGGTACCTACAGCTTTTCTTACCAGCTCCCCATGGGAATGCGGGTTCCTTTGTTTACCATTTCTAGTTCTCCTGCTTGCCTTCTCATGCCTAAGCATTTCATGGATTCTTTCTTGCCTCTGGTAGGCTTTCTTTTTATTTTCTTGTGTTTTCATTTCTAATCTCTGTGTATATGGAATGTACATTTCAAAAGATATTATAATTGCTTTTGAAACAGAACTAAACGCAGTTTCGCCGAAGGCCCTTGTCTGCTATCCCTAGAGAAACGTTTGCAGAGTCAAATGCAACCTTGCGCTGCTACAGAGATGTTTCTGATACTTTCTCTGTTTACCATGAGACCGCTGGAGAGCAGAGTTCAGGATAGATGAGCCAGGAGCAAAGAAATGAACGGTTTCAGATATGAAGAGATTGTTAACAGAGATCACACATGTGCATCACAAAGTTTAATCTTCTGACATCTCACTGAAATTATAGATACTGACCAAAACCATGGCCATAACGGGCTTCATCAGTAGTCTAGTTTGGGAAATTATCTGGGAAAGTACCAGTATTAAGATACCCTCGTGTTACAAATAATATTAAGAAAAACATCAAGAGTAATATTGATAATATTTATTTGGGGTGATTTAAAAACTGTATGACTTTTGAATAAAAGTGATGAACTAACTAAAAACATTTATTTCTGCTCTCCTCAGAAATGCCATAAAATGGCCATTAATATAATTTACAAAATAATTAACATTCTATCAGCCAATCATGAAAAAGAAAAAGGAAGAAATGACAAAAATGCATGGGAGTGCGATGAAATTTTGAGGAGAGCAAACTGAACAGTGCAAAGCAGCCCTGCTGAATGGAGAAGCACGGCCTGAAGTCACCGCATGAGGATTAAGCAGAAGTCTGATCCCCAGAATCCTCAAGATGCTGAGAACTTGCAGGCAGAGGCAGAAAGACGGTGCGTGGTCAAAAGCACGGGGGCTGATTTAGGACGTGACTGCAGAGCACTTACATCTCCATGTCCTCTCCCCCACAACCAAGAGACCTCGCCTCCTGTCCACACCCCTTCCCACTCACTCCCCATGTGTACTGTGGCTACTTTCACCGCTACAAGACTAGAGGGATATTCCCTGGAGGACCAGCCCTGAGCTGGGACTCCAGTCCTAACAGAATACATGGGACACATCTGAAAAGCAGCAAGTTTGCATAGCCTACTCGCCATTCTACTCCCTGAGCCCTGGCAGCCAAGTGGACTCCCCTCATGTGGAAGCCTGCAAAATTCTGCTCCAAAGACACTGACCATCTCATGAGAAGAAATCTAAAGACACTAGTGTGTAACAATTGCCCGCTAACCACATACACACAAACACACAGGCATCAACCAAAAGACTGCTAACTACTCAAATCTCCTTCATGGAAAGCCTTCTAGTCCACAACGTGGCACAAACAGTGAGTTTCCAATGAGGAACTGTGTTCACTCTTAAATATAAGAGGTCCCGGCATGCAGGAGAGATCAACACAAATGTGGGTGGGGTGGGGGGCAATAGGAAAAGCATAAAGTACAGGTTAAAAAAATAACACTGATTATTTACAACTAATATATATCTAACAAAGGAAGTTACCTAGTACATTAAAATAAGAACAGCATGCTTTGATACAGGAAGATTCTCAAACACCATAAAAAACTCTTTGAAGCACTGTAGTTCTGAAAGGTTAAAGGCATTAAATTTTGCTTACACAAGCTCACAAAGACAGACTACATTTGCATAGTTGATGAATCAGGAAGAAAAGAATAACAGGGACAAAGCATTTTCTTTTTTTTCTTCTCAATTTCCTGATTTATAAGAAATTCATCAATTTGTTTATTAAAACTGTTAAAATGTACTATATACATCATTCATTAACTTTAGAGTTGTGCGTTTTTTGTTGTTGTTTTTAAATCATAGAAAATGCTGACTTTTTTTAAGTTAAGCTTTCTTAATAGTCTATGTCTTACTTGGTTCTTAATTACATTCACATCAGAGGAAAGAATTCGAAGAAATTAAATTCAGATTATTTAACAATTTCCTCCAGGTTATGTCAAGTGGTTTAAATTTTTATTTTCTTCACTGAAATAGTAGTTTGAGTGTAACCACATTCCTTTATAAAGCACTTTTACATGGGGTTTACAGTTTGCTAGTCTGCTGCAATGTAGTCTTACATTGCCAGCCATTCCAATCTGCACGTACCTCAACAAACTGAAGACAAGAATCCCATTATTCCTGAGCACTAATAAAAAAATTTAGATAATGATAATAAGTGGAAAAAAAAGAATGTGATGTAACTATATTATGAAGAGGTGAGGGAAGAGTAAAATTAGTAAGTTATTCTCATCACCATGCAATAGACAACAGACAATGTTTAAAGTAAATAAATCAAGTATCTTATTTAAAGATATACAGGTTGTCACTATATACAAAAAATTCAGAAACTGTTAAAATTCACTAATTTGGGAAGTAGGACTGTCAATAATTTTAAATAGGAAAGAGAACAGTTTATTTTCATCATAAGCCTTTCTATACTGATTGATTTGATTTTTTAAGACTATATCTATATTTAAACTTTCAATAATTTTACAGGTGCTGTGCATTTTATTTTACACAAATACATATAAATGCATTTTTATAATTATACATTTACATGTAATAATATATTTGGATATATATATAATATATATCCAAATATATATTATTAAGTATATATAAAATTAGGCACCAAATACTTTTACAAACATAAAATACATCTTCAGAGGTTTGTGACATTAGGGAAAATCTCTCAGAGATCTGGGTGGACCCAGATGGTAAATTTTCAATGCATGACCAATCAACTATTTCCAATCTCTGAATAAAATAAAAAGTTAATGAATGTAACATGAGAAACTTTACACCCTTTCAGAGAATTCTCAACAAGCATTTCTTTTTTTGTACTTTTTCCTAGAAGATTTTGCATTATCTGAAAAAATCCCTGCCCTCTCACTAAATGTATAAAACATTTGTTGGAGCCATGCAGCACAAGTGGCTTTTAGCAAGGGTATCATTTTTTGTTCAACACTCGTGTGTAAAATACTGTTTATTTGTGAAGTGGTCATGGAGTTGGCTAACTTCACATGAACAAGTCTCTCCCTTAGTTCTGGAAGCAGCTTCCATAGCATGTTAGCAATGTTGTTTTTAGGTAGAATATACATTTTTCTACCATTCTTAAAGCACTAAATGTCTATTTTTTAAATAAGGAATAATTAGAATATAAATTAGATAAAAATTTTATAGGTAAGTAATGAGGAAAATAGAGTAAAATAATGAAACTTATATTTCATATTACAAGAATGGATGTCCAAGTAAATCATGTACCACATCAGGTCAGTAGAAGCCAGGTGAGAGTTTAAACAACAGTGATCCCAAATGGTTCAAATCTCATTTCTCAGCAATAAAAGAATGCACTTCTTTCTTACCTATAAAAACAACTGAAGAAATAACTGATAAAAATAAGCCTTTACATGGAATCAACTACATGTGGGTATATGTATAACCACAGAAAACACACACAATCATGAGTTCTTTTTCCTTTAAGTTAAAGGCATTATTGGAATTTCTCAAATTTCTCTAACAAACACTAGAGACTGGTCCACCGACTTTTTAATCTGCTTGGCATCCAGGTTGGAAATCTATGGGGGCATTCACCTGTTAACTACCAATTCATCCAAACTAAGTGTCTAGAGCAGGGGTCCCCAAACTTTTTATACAGGGGGCCAGTTCACTGTCCCTCAGACCGTTGGAGGGCCACCACATACAGTACTCCATACACTGACCACCAATGAAAGAGGTGCCCCTTCCGGAAGTGCGGTGGGGGCCGGATAAATGGCATCAGGTGGCCGCAATTTGGCCCGCGGGCCGTAGTTTGGGGACCTCTGGTCTAGAGGAACTTAACTCAGAATCAGCCAAAGTGATATATATATACATGGCCTCTGGCCTCAATCTGGTCTGAACCATCTTCCCTACTTTTTTAACGATAAATTTCCTATTACTTTCTGACTTGCTTTTATGTCCTCTAGGCCAACTGATGACTTTAGGATGATGAGCAAGGAAAAGAAAGGGGAAGGAGATGAGAGATATTTGAAGGGCTACCTCAAAGACATTTCACCCTTACTCAAACATTTTATTTTCTTGTCTTGGTTATTTCCTGTCTCCTATTATTAATTTTCTTCTTGGCTGCAGAACATTTTCACCCATGTTATCTTTTTTAGCTGTCTGAGTCATATAAGAACAAACACTTTACACCCAGACAAATGTTTGGAATTCAAGGGATTCACGGAATAGAAGTACAAAGATATCAAACAAAAATAGAAATGTAACACAAATACCTTAGTAAAACTCTAATAACTGAAATAGCAATTTTAACTCAGGTTGCTTATATGAGGTTCCTTTGGCAATATGTACCATTTCAAATATATATTATAGACCATTTCAAATATATGTTATAGATCATATCTCAGAATTTTAATTGAAGGACCAGAAAGTTCATTTGGTCTGAAGATGCAGAAGAGAATTTAATACCATTTCCTTTATCAGGCTTATGAATACACATTTGATCCCTGAACAACTTCAGTGTTTGGGGCGCTAACACCCTGCACAAAAATTCACAGAAAACTTTTGACTCCCTAAAAGCTTAGCTGTCCCTTGCTGGATTGGTTCCAGGCCCTTCCATGGATACCAAACTCCAGGGAAGATGAAGTCCCTATATAAAATGGCATAGATCAATGCATACAGTCAGCTCTTTGTATGTGCAACTCCCAGCTCTGGACCAAAAACAGTACAGGTGTTTATTAAAAAAAAAAAATTCACAATGTAAGTGAACTCACAGAGTTCAAAGAGTGTTGTTCCAGGGCCAACCGTACTGATCTACCTTCATTATTTATTTGTATTCGCTTATATATGATGCTACATGAATATGTTATATTACACTTCTATTACGTTACAGTAGTACTTATCATTGCTACTTAGCTCCAAAAACATACTTTCTAAAAAACAAATTAATTAATTTGACTTAAAATTATTTTAACGATCAACTCATGGAAGCTATATTTTGTATAGAAGACAGTGCTATAAAGTGCTTTCTAAATTTTTTTAGTCAATATTACATTTTATTATCTTCAACATAGAAACACATATAGGATTAACAAGCCAGTAGGTTCAAAACTAAATATTATACTAAAATTTATAATCATTTAAATTCCATATGAACACATCAGTTCAAGAAACTCATAGATTGGCTCACTACAGATACTTATTTTAATGTGATCAAAGTTTTTTCTGTGAAAATTATTTTCCAAAAATAACTACCAAATTTTGTGCAAAATATCAGACTTTTTATTGTAATTATAATTCTAAAAATGACTTTTGTATCGTGAACCCTAATTTAGAGGAAACTAAAATAGAGATTTTTCCCCAGTATTATCACAAACTTAACTAACTTCCTCATTGAGCCACAATATTTCTTTCAGTGACTTTCAAATCTAAATTTATGCCATCCCCCGGAGGACCCCAACAACATTATAAATGCTTCAAAAACTTTTCAACTTTGATTTAGTTCATTAGACATAGTCCATATAGTAGAAAGGAATGAGCAAAAGAGGAAAATCAAAGATAGCAAAATTGAGATCATCCAGTTTTAACTAAAATTATGCAAAAGACATGCAAGTTTCACTCTCTGACAAACTGTTTTTTCTTAAAAAATTAGTGTAAGGTATAGTTTCAAAGAATAAAAGAAAATACTAGAATTCCTAGTAGTCTCTACTCCTTTCTTTTTAATGTTCATCCATGTTTTTCTTAACTGTAGTCCTTGAGCAGGGTCAGACTGAGAATTATATAGAAATAATCTTTCACTATCAAATCCAAGTGAATTTTTAATTATAATCTCAAGAAGTCTTCTACTCACCATTCTTCTAAAAGATCATCTTCCTTTTCTCTATGAAATCATTTCATATTACTGACTTTTCTGGTTTATAATAACTACATATAATGTAGAATGTGGCTATACATTCGGCTTACCTTTCTTCCAGAGACATTTTTGCTGAATTTCTTATTGACTAGACAGAACATTTTTCAAAGCTCTGCCGAAGACCCTTAAGCCTTTGAGTTAGTTACTACCCTCCATGCTCCTGCCTGACCCTGTGTATCCTTTTCTCTCCCGCTGCACTTCAGGAGACTGTTAAGATCCAGTTGGGATCCCCCCCCCTTTTAAGTTATGTAGGCTATCCTAAGCCATAGATCCTTTGTACTACAAATAGAACTGATACAGTTAATTGAAGGCTTCCCGCTGCTGTTATGTAGTCGGCTACCGAGGGAGTTTGAAATTTCAGCCAGTTCTTATAAAACGGAGCCAAAGGCAACGTTAATTTCCTCTGACACCCTTATGAGATTAACTTTGATAATATGTTTGGTGGCACTGACAAGAATTGGCTTTTCCCACCTTTTCCACCTATTGTATTACAACTACTACAGTCTGAGTCTTCAAATATAGATACAGAGTAGTAATAAAGATAGTGTCAGTTGAAACACCTATGACAAAAATTTCTACTGTTCATAAAATACCATCCTTTTAATATTTGAGTACCTTTATGTGTGAGCCCCATTGAGTTCTAATGGGGCACTGTGCAGTGTTCAAAACCTGATCCTTTTGGGTGTTGGGAGCAGTCAGTGGAAGGATTTATACATCAGTCTATGAAAAAGATGATTCAAGACACAAGAATTCTCAAATATTAACTTAAAATATTACTATATGATGCCAAGAAGATATATCCAGAAGTTCATATATTAATCCATTATATACTTTGTGAAGCTTTCCCATGGAAATTCCAGGTCTCCTCAGGGAAGTAATTTTAATATGCCCCCCCAATAATATATAAAGAATGAGTTTGACCTGCTACAAAACACCTGTTAAGTGACATGCAAAGAGACAACATGAAGAAACAACATGACATTATGGTTTAGGTCAGTGGTTCTTAAACTGGGTTCTATCGAACCAGGGTTCGATGAGTCAGTCTCAGGGGTTCGGAGAAGCCTCTGCCGCGGAGGCCAGAATAAAGTAATACCGTAATTTGTTGTGAATTCGTGCACTTTGTTGGTTTTGTTCTTTGAGCAAGGTGATGTTCATGCATGGCTCATTTTGTGCACCAGTAAAAAAAAAACATAAACCTATGTCTTGAATTTGGAAAAAATAATCATATTTATTTATCACTAAAGAAGGGTTCGGTGAATGCACATATGAAACTGGTGGGTTCGGTACCTCAAAAAAGGTTAAGAACCACTGGTTTAGGTGCTAAGGGAGTATGAGCTGCTGGAGATGGAGTAATAGTAGTTAGGACTTAAAATCAGGTGAGTCAGGTGGACCAGAAATGATTTGCAGAAAGTAATGTATACCTGTAGAACAGCAATCCAAGGGCTATACATTCTCAAAGTGAGATGGATCCAAGGTCAAAGACTCCAAGCTCCAGAAAACAGGCTACCAGTATCCTACCCTGCTTTGCAAAGCTAGACTTCGTTTATAGGAAATAACAGCCCTACATACAAAGAGCAATCCTATCTTCATTAAGCCATTAATATATTCTGTTTCAGTTGCGTTTCTAATTTTAAATAACAGCATGCATTATCTATGTAAAAGTGGGAGGCAGGAGTATATAAAACCAGCAGTTTAAAAAAGGAAAACAATTCAGTGATTACAAAAAACATGAATTGGGCCAAATGGTTTAGAATGAACATTATTTAAAATCCATATAAATGATTTTACTAAAGCCTGAAGATGAATTAGAGAAATATAGTTTATCAGACATAATTAGATTCCTTCCATTCCAATAGAAGCATTACACTGAATGTAGAAAAGCAACTTTTCTTCTGTGTACACACTTTTTCTATCTTTATTTCATATGTACTTAAATCACTTAGTTTCATGACAATCTTCTTCTACCCAAAATCTTTAATACAACTCTCCATGTATACTTTGAGCCACGTGTCAGAATGGTAATATTTTACTAAGCAGTGTTGTAATTCATATCTACTCATTCTGATTCAATCACTATCTCTCTATCTGTAGACACACACACACACACACACACACACACACACACACACAATATGTTTGCCCTCTTAATCTTCTTTCTTCCTCAAGCTTGAAATTCATTTTCAATTGTAGTAATACATTTTAAAATTTTACGCTATTAACTTTACACTAAAGTATCTTGAGGTCACAGTCCATAACATGCTGCTATCCTGAATCCAACCTTTGTGCACTGCGGGTACCTCATGTAACTTGCTCAAACTACTAATAATAGCAGAGTGAACCCTCCCACGTGTAACTCTGATCGTGGGCCCCACCACAAAGTGGATGGCAGAAGCAGTTCTAGTTCCTTTAAAGGAGAAAAAGCAATTGTCTACATCTGAAATTTACAAATGACTAGGAATTCCCGGTTTAAGATCCCTGCACTCCTTAAGACTATAACTAAACTTTTCTTCTATTCATTGCGTTCAGTCCTCAGAGGAATACAGCAGTTAATTATATGTGTATTATCATTCTCGTAATGACTATTTGTATAAATATATGTATACATGTAGGGCATATATTTATGTGCATAGCAGTCTAATTTCCATATATCATTTATACTTGATTACTTTGGGCACAGCTAACCCAACCAGATGCTAAAATTTCCACAGTGTTTTTTTTCCCTATCTACGTGTTCACTGGTTAAGGTTGTTGTTGTTGTTGTTTTTAATTCTCATTCTTCTTCAGTTCTGCATCCAGTGAAACTGGTCAGCTTTCCCCACCAGCCTCCGCAAGGGGAAGTGAGGAGGGTTTTATGTCCTATTCCCCCTTCTATCTTAGGTGCTTAGACAATGTCTGGCACACAGAGGCACTGAAAAAACTCCTGTCAAGTGAATGCATATTGGCATCACATATACCCAGTCACGAAGGCTAGAAATCTGAGAGAGAGTCTAGATTTTTTTTATCCCTCTACCTTTTGCATTAATTTATGATTTCTCTATTTTTATAGCTCCCTCTCCTGATTCTCCCTCTGTTTTTGCCCAGGCACATGGAGTTAATAGTCAACAGGTTGAGCAATAGCCACACAACCCATTTTAAAGAGTGTGTCATCCTTTACGCCGTAGCCAACGTTCCTTTTCTAGGAAGTGTTCGTGAATATGCAGCTCTACTACTTCAAATCCTTCAGAGGTCCACCGTCCCCGTCTTTGCATGTAATTAAAGGTCCTACAGGCTGTCTCCTGCCTGTTTTATAGCTTCATCTCCTCCCACTACAACACTGGAGACCAAGCCCTCCAGCCCCCCCCCCCCCACCAAACACAGGGAACGTCCCTTCAATTACCTCCTTTGGAAGGCACCCAAGGCCCTCCCAATCTTCCGTATTCTAGTTTGGTCTATATTTTTCCATTCTGTTGTCTTTTCCTCTACTCCAGTGGTTTTTAACCTTTTTTGAGGTACCGAACCCACCAGTTTCATATGCGCATACACCAAACCCTTCTTTAGTGATAAATAAAATATGATTTTTTTTCCAAATTCAAGACATAGGCATATGTTTTTGTACTGGTGCACAAAATGAGCTGTGCATGAACATCACCTTGCTCAAAGAACAAAACCAACAAAGTGCATGAACTCACAACAAATTACGGTAGTACTTTATTCTGGCCTCCGCAGCAGAAGCTTCTCCAAACCCCTGAGACTGACTCATCGAACCCCTAAGGTTCGATAGAGCCCAGGTTAAGAACCACTGCTCTACTCTAAACAATGTGCATCATTGACTTTGGAATACATTCAGTGGGCACCCACAAATGCTCCTTTTCCCCCAGCTTTATTGAGAAATAACTGACATACATCACCGTATCAGTGTAAGGTGTACTTGTATTGTGAAGTGATTTACATATACTTGTGAAATGATCAGCACAATAGGTTTCGTTCATATCCGTCATATAGATACAATAAAAAGAAACTTTCTCCTTATGATGAGAACCCTCAGGAGCTCCTCCCTTCACAGCTTCACAACTTCCCTGGACAGAATCACACAGCAGCGTGAACTATGGTCATCAGGCTGAACATTAAATCCCTGCTGCTTATTTATTTTACAACTGAAAGTTCTTATTTTTCAACTATCTTCCTCCAGTTACCATTCCTTCCATCCTATAAATGGCTCTTATTTTAAGTGGTCGAGCCTCTTTGAACTCAGTTTCTTCGTTTTTTGTTTTTTGGTTTTTCTTTTAACACTTACAAACAAGGTCTCAGGGCAGAACAAATAAAATACCACGTACCGCAAGTTCACAGCACTAAATTGATCCTCATGGACAATTACTGCTTTTTAAGACACATCTTTGTCTCCTTTTCAACTGCCCCACCTAGAGAGCTTTATTAAAAATTAGATGGGATAAGAAGTAACAGATGCTTTATACGTTTCTTTGTTTGTTCATAACCTGCCTTTCTCCTTTCAGTATTAGCCAAAAAACTTTATCTGAGTGACAGCTAAGATACTAAGCTCCCGTCTAGTTGTATGCCTGGGGGAAATCTGATTAGGCATAGATAATCAATCCTTGGGATAAAGAGGAGAAATGAAAATGTGATCAGAGAGCTGAAGAGTGAGTTCTGTGCATATTGTTAGAAGGTTCGCATTGCTCAGAATTTCTCAGCCTGAATCTTTAATCCTGGAGTCCTCCACATCCTTATCATTTCTCTGTTAAAATGTCCATCCCTATAAACCAACAATGTACAGTGTGTCCGTAAAGTCCGGTCAAAAGTGCACCATGACTTTACGGACACACGACATTTACTAATTAGATACTTTATGGTTTAAAATCTTTCAGTGTGAGGCTGTTCGTTCTGAATGGTCCTAACTAATGTGTGTGCGTGAGCTCGGAGATGCCAACTTAGCCATTCACAGAGAGGCAATTTCTCTATAAATGAACAGATTTCCACACGTGGGTGGTAATATATGCATAACACATTTCTCTCGGTGTTAACTTTGCTCTAACATCCTCCTGATGCTCTTGATTACCTTGGAGACTTACATCCTGTCTTCTGTATATTTGTAGTTGTTAGTCACTTCTACTAAGTTGTCTCACCACTGTTTCTCAAGAATGGTAACAGAAGACACAATATTTCAATAACTCATTTTTTTCCTTTCAACAAATGTTTACTCAACCTCCTGTTTCAAGGCTCTTTGCTAAGGCTTAGTTGAATTTCAATCTCATGTAACATACAAAAGTCCGGCCAACTTTTTTTTTTTTTTTACAGGGACAGAGAGAGAGTTAGAGAGAGAGATAGATAGGGACAGACTGGAATAAAGAGAGATAAGAAGCATTAATCATCAGTTTTTTGTTGCGATACCTCAGTTGTTCATTGATTGCTTTCTCATGTGTGCCTTGACCAAAGGCCTTCAGCAGACTGAGTAACCCCTTGCTGGAGCCAGTGACCTTGGGTCCAAGCTGGTGAGCTTTGTTCAAACCAGATGAGCCCGCGCCCAAGCTGGCAACCTCGGGGTCTCGAACCTGGGTCCTCTGGATCCCAGTCCAACGTTCTATCCACTGCACCACTGCCTGGTCATCCTAGCCAACTTTGAGTAAAAATAACTATAACCACTTTACGGTATTAAGTGAAAGTTTTATTAATTGAATGTTTTCCTTTTATGAGTAAAAAGTAAATATCAATATAAGCTCCCTTTAACTTGTTTTATTATACTATTATTCCTTAAAATTGGATACCCTGGACTATTGTTTATGACCAAGTAGCACCACACAAATAAACAAGTTGAGACAGTGTAGCAAATGCTTTTCCCACTTGGGAAAGCATATTAAAGGCAAAAGTAACAGGACTATTTTTTGAATTTAAATTTATTAGAGGCTTTATCCACTTTGTTTATTTTACTTATGGTGTGCTAATCAAATAAAACAATGATGGGCACTGATGCCACATAAACAATCTACGCTGTGACAAATCTCAAGGCATCTAGTTAAGTCAGATATCTTCCTTTGGGAATTAAAATGAAACAAAAAGTCTTTTGCTCCTAAAATCTGTACCCTAGTAGATGGAATCCAATACAGAATCAAATATCTCATCTCACTTTTCCAATGCCATGTTCCCCCCCAAAAAATTACATTAAATTCGTCCATTCAAAATGCAAAAAGCAAGACATCCAAGAATGAGATTTCCACCAGAATGCAAGTTTAAAGACATGAGGCTCCCCACCCCCATTACTGGAGATATCAAACATTTGAAAAGCCTGTTCTTTCATAATTGGATTTCAGATCATTATTTTTTTGGCCAAAAAGAAAGGTTTTCTGAATTCTTAAAATAATTAGGCAAGATTTCAAATCAAATTAGCCAATTTCAAAGCTCTATTTTTCTCTAAAATGCCTCTTAGAGAAGGCCTGCCGATGACTAAGCTTTGTGTCATTCTCATGGCTTTATTAGGAGAATGTTCTAAGTCCTTCACTTTCTATGTAATCAGAACTATAATTTCTTCAAGTTATTTTAAGACCCAGCTATGGCTAAAGCAGGAAACTCAATTTTATTCTGAGCTCTAGACATGTCGACACAGCAGAGCAAGGCTCCAGCTCTCTGGGCTATCTTCTTTCACAAACCCTCTTGCTCTGCGTCCAAGGTTCTGGGCTAGTTGTACTCTACTCTCTGGGTATCGGGTAACTCTTTCTAAGACATTGAGGGTAGTAGGACTGTTATTTTAGAAAATGTGTGTTGACATATCATCACTCTACAAATGAAGAGCTTACTTGCCCAGAGATTACTACTTACTCCTCCTAACATGAATTTGGAAATCATATTCAACAGAAGGGCAGTTGAGAAACCCAGGTGCCAGAAACATTTGATAAAAAAGCAGAACAGAAAGCTCTATATACATATGTCTTCTTAGTTCATCATCTCCCTTAGAATTTTGTAACTTAATTAACCAACTCTAAGCAGGCTGGTTGCCTCTAATTATGCTCATTTTTTTTTATGTGCTGCAAAGTGATATTAATAGTGAGTGGCATTTCTGCAAGTAACAGGTAACCCACTTGTATAATTGTGAGTTCTTTCTACAGCATAGAAAGGAGATTAAGACCATAAAATAAACTAAGTAAAAATGATCTGCAAGAGGTCCTCAGAATGAAAATAAAAACACAGTATCATTACTTTAAAGTTTTTTTAATCTATATCAAAATACTTTCAATTTTAAGTTAACACAGTGACAAAAATACTTTCTTGCTTTAAATGTATATATCAAAGCCTTAACAACTTTCTCTTTAATTGATATGTTTCATTCTAGTGAGTTTTTGTAGATTAAATACTTTTATGCTGTTCCTACACTAAAATGACATAATGGATCTATTATTTGAGCTTAGCGTCCTATATGTATATAGTTACATGTTTTGAGTGTTTTCCACACTCAATGATATATTTAGCCCGTTCTTCCATGCTAATATATTCAGTCGATACTCATTAATTTTAATGACTATACTATAGCACTTCAGAGTATGGATTACAACGATTGATTTTTGTATTGTCCAATACTGAAATCACCTTCAATTTCTTATGACTATAAATAATTCCACAAATAAATGTCCTAGTACACAAATTCTTGCGCACTGATGCAAGTATTTCAGTATAGCACTTAAGTAGAATTATTGCATTGCAGATTATGTACCTTTTTAAGAATATATATTTTAAATTTAGATAGTACTGCAATTTATGCTTAACCAAAATTTCATCAATATGCTCTCCCACTAATATATAATGGATACCCTTTTCCTCCAAACCCTAATCAACATTGGACATTATGAGTCTTTTTACTTTTATTAATATAATGAATACAAAAATAGCACTTCATTAGTGTATTAATCATCACTGAGATTGATCATTTACTCATTTATTTATTGGCCATTTTCAGTTTTTCCTCTGTGAAGGTGTTCTTCATATCTTTGACCATCTTTTCACTGAGTTATTTTTCTTATTTAGACTTTGTATTTATACCTTACAGTTATTTACCTCTCAAATGTTTGATATATGGTAACTATTTTCCTTCTGTCACTTAGTGAAAAATAGTGGCATCATCTGTCATATAATTTGTTTCTGCTTTAGATTGCCAAGTCAAACATCACTCATTTTTAACTCTCTCTAGATAGAATTACACTGACAGACATCTTTCCTAGAATGAGTCCTGATGACCTCACCCATAAGCTCATCAATATAAATAGAAACAGTTTTTCCAAGGCATTATATCTAAAGTATAATTTCTGCACGCATCGTTTTCATTTCGGTCTGTGAAGTGGGGCCTCGAAACTAAGCTTTAGGTTCACTCTACACAAGTGTTTCTTAATCACTTAACAGAGCCAACAAATCTGTGCAAATCTAATCACCAGGCACCGGGCTTAGGGCCGCAAAGATTCATCTGCCATCAGAGTAGAGCTGTAAGGGCCAGGCGACACGTCCCACGATCTGACACACCTATTTCAATTCACATGTACATAAACATTTCAGATGGTTGAAGTTTCCTCTTACAGATCTTTTAAAATTCCATTTTACTGTGTTAAAGGACTCTTTTCAAAATACATTAGACATAGGCCTGCTTTTAAAGACGCCCACAATAGGAAGACACAGGGCCATCCGTGGGCCCATCACTTACTGCGCTCTGACAGGGTGGTTCCATTTAGGGCTTGCTGGCCCTTATGAGATTAGGCAGCTTGGTTTGTTTTAGTTCTGTCTCTAATTTTTCAACATTGTTTTGGGAGGGTACATCTTGCTTGCAGCTGTGTACTGTGGCTGCGGGTGAGCCTAGCTCTCATATCCTCCCTGGACTTAATCTGGGACTGCTAACCTCAGGTATGAGAATCCAAAGAGCCAAAGTTGTTAGTACCTCTTCTAAAAATGGTTTCTTATCTTTACTGGGCTCACAAATTTGACAATTAGACAGAGAATAGACAGTCTCCCAAGAAAAGTGTGACTGTGCATAAATATATTACTGGGAATATAATTTGATAGGATTCAGATGCTAGCTAAAGGTCATTCATGAATTCCTCCACGTCATATTTTCTTTTTTGGTTCACTTCAAACTCTTGATTTTGGTTCATATATAAGCAGTTCCCAAATAAGTTTATCATGAATAGAAGTCAGTATAGTTAGAGAGGTACCCCTAAAAATTACCATATTTTTCATTTCATAAGATGCACCTGACCATAAGACATACCTAGGGTTTAAAGGAGGGAAATAAGAAAAAAATATTCTGAACCAAATGGTGTGTTAAAATATTTAATAAAATACTGTATTTTTTGCTCCATAAGACGCACGGGCATTTTCCCCTCCACTTTTGTGGGGGAAAGTACGTCTCATAGAGCAAAAAATACGGTAACCACTAGGGAGATGGCAAACCAATAAGGAAAGAGTATGTGAAGTCATAATGAATAATGCCCTTTTAAACACTCAATTAAAACATGAAAAATATATGCTTATTTGTCTACAGTGACATTTTCTCATGTCATTTCAAAAGGGCAACAATGAAAACCGCCCTTGTGAATACTGAGAAAGTGAGTGTGCAAACGGGAGGCCTGAGAAAAGAAAGTGAAGGGAATCATTTATATTTTTTAAACAAAAGAAGCTGCACTTCCGCCAGCAGAGCTGCCGTGATTACAGTGACAATTTCAGAAGCATCGCCCGGAGTTCCTTACCATGAGAAAGAAGATTCTTGTCCTCATAGCCCTGTTTCTTGTCGAATCAGTATTGAAAGCCCACTTTCCACCCTGTTATCATAATCCTGGCAGAAAACTGATGGGTGAGAATGGGTGGGGAGAGGAATAGAAAGCCCTTCTTTAATGAAGGTGTCCTGGTTTCACTGGTACTCCTCTACCTGCAAGGTCTTGTCTCTAAAGGTTGACAAATGACCAATCAGCAGTGAGAAGGCCTGGGTGAAAACCAGAGAACACAGGCAGAATAAGACCTGTCAAAGACAACAGTGATTTCTTTAGAAAAGACGCAAGGAAGGACGCAGATAGCTGCTGTGCTTGACTCCGGGTGGGTGCAGCAGCCAGGAGGGCCACAGGGGCAGGAATGACTCACGGCGCTTGCTCGGAGTTCTTCGCTCACTCATTCCCAGACAGGGCTCTTGCTCACCCCTGTGCAAGCGATCATGCTTTACATGAACCCCCAAGCAGGGCAGGGTAAGAAAATTAAGTATTCTCAGAACTCATTTTCATAATGCGTTCTTTGAACTTTTCTCATTCATAGAAACAGAGGCAGGTGACTCATTTCCTAGTGTCTGAAATCAGGTATCTGTGGGGTCTCTAAGTGGACAGTGGGCACTGTTGACACAGGACTGACCACTCAGGAGTGAGGTGAGGGAACAAGGCTAGACACTGGTGAGTTATCAGCACAGAGCGGGTAACTGAAGCTGAGGAGGATGATGAGAATGTATCAAATATAATAACATCTTCTAAAAATCCCTAAGGAAAGCAGAATTGTAAAATGGTTCACATGAAGTTCCCTACTTGGTGTTACTTTCATGATTACAGAATCTGGTAATGGGATTTGCAGACATCATTAAGGTCTATTACTAATTAAGGTGATGTTTAAGAGATCAGTTGACTCTAAGATACTATCCAAGTGGGCCTAACCTAAGCGTATGGAACTTGAGAAGAAAGTTTTCTCTAACTGGTAGAAAAATCGGTAATTTTGAGGCTTAATCTGGATTCAATGAGAGGGTGTTCCTTAACTGCTGAGGTGGAGGGGAAATATGGAAACACCTGAGAATAGCCTCTAAAGGGTGAGAATGAACCGAGCTGACAGCCAAATAAAAAACTGGGGCCTCGTCTTCCAACGACAGGAAACTAAATGCTGCCAATGACCTCTGGGCCTGAAAGCAAGTCGGAGCTCAGTGTGAGAACGCGGCCTTTGGGAGAATTGAGGGCCCTCTAGTTTCAAATGGAAAGACATGAAATACATGCTCTTTAAAAAGAAAAAAACAAGCAAACAAACTCAGGTGAAAAGCAGTGAGTTTCAGATCGGAGGTCGTGAAGGTAAAGCCCATTAAAAGTCACCAATGCCTATAAACACTTTCCAGACATATTTAAGGATTAGTACATTTATCAATGCATGAGGTTACCAGTTTTGAGCCAAGAAATTAGGAATTAGACTAAATATTCATGTTCATTGAAAGAGAAATCAGGCCCTGGTCAGATAGCTCAGTTGGTTAGAGTGTCATCGTGATACGCCAAGGTTGTGGGTTCAATCCCCAGTCAGGTACACACAAGAATCAACCAATGAATATACAAATAAGTGGAACAACAAATCAATGTTTCTCTCTCTCTCTCCCTCCATTCCTCTCTCTGTAAAGCCAATAAATAAGAAGACAAATCGGAATTTTAGAGAATGCTGGTTAATTTTTTTTCAAAAAGAAAATGAAAGAAGAAGCCTAAAATCTGATGTTGGCCTTTTAAAATAATCATTTTATAATATTTTTTTGCTATTATTCCAGAAAATGTCTGCTTTTCTAAGCCAAATCACAGGTTCAATTTATTATTATCCTAGACTGTGAACTTGCCACACATAGGAAACCCCTCTCTGGAGCTCTTTTTTGAAGGGGGTGGAGGAAGGTTGATTTGGGCTTTTCTTGTAAGATTTTCAGGTAAATAGGATACTGAGTAGGATCATAAGGTAACATTCGCTTTTCTAAGTAACTAGTTTGTACTTAATAAATTAGGATAGCAGAATGTGGCCCACGAGAAGGAGGCCTGCAGGAGGATGAGGAGTTTACAGCGCAGCTGGAAATGACATTTTTGTCTGAAGGACACAGTCCCCAGATCCTTAAGTGACATTGAAAGGTCTCCATGTTTGAATTATGACAAAGCTAACATTCATAAAATAATGAACCCTTAAAAAAAGTATCATTAAAAATTAAGAGGAGCTCTTCTTTAATTCCTTTCAATTAAAGATTGTCTTTCAAAATATACATATATATTTTAAACTTTTATTAATTTATTTTAGAGTGAGAAGGGAGAAAGAGAGAGAGAGCCCTGACCAGGATCCAACCCACACCCTTTGCATAAAGGAATAATGCTCTAACCAACCAAGCTATCCAGCAAGGGCTAAAATATAGTCTTAATTTATGTTTTTGCTTGGATAACCCAGTACAATTACGGGTCTAGAAACATATTAAGTACAAACATATGTGTGCAATTTAAATATTAGCTTCTATAAGTAAGCAAACTTTTTTATTTTAGGTGAGAGGAGCGGAGATAGTGAGGCAGACTTCCATATACCCTGATCAGGATCACCCAGCAACCCTGTCTGGGCTGATGCTCAAGAACTGAGCTTTTTTTAGTGCCTGAGGCTGATGCACTCTAGCAAAACTATCCTCAGTGCCCTGGGCCGTGCTCCAAACAACTGAGCCACTGGCTGGCGGGGGGAAGGGGGTAAAGTGGGAGAGGATGGGGAAAAGCAGATGGTTGCTTCTCCTGTGTGGCCTGACCAGGAATCAAACCTGGAAGATCCAAACATTGGGCTGAGGCTCTATCCACTGAGTCACTGGCCAGGGCCAAATAAGCAATTTTCAACTCATTAATCCACTTACTCATTCCACAATCATTCATTGAGTAATTATTATATGTCAGGCATTCTTCTAGGTCTTAGCTTTGCTTACCTAAATTTCTATGTTTTAATTAATTCAGGAATTTTACTTTTATTTCATAGATATTTTCCTTAAATTTTAATAAATGTGTTCAGGGATGGAACCTGTTTTGTTTTTCAAAATTATACTACATTTTTATCTCATCCACAAAACATAAGGCTGATTAGCATCCGTCTATTAATCAGCTACAAACTTTGGTCTACAATACAAGTTAGGGTAAAAGTAGGTTTATAGATGTGAATACATGAAAAACTTAATAAAGCAATTGTAATTATCATTAAGCCTTCTGTCTTTTCCCATACAAACAACTGTAAACTTGCTTTTGCCCCACGCTGTATTGTAGCCTGCAGGATCCAGTGTTATCTAGAACTCTATCTCATGTGCTGGGCGATCAATTCTCCCTGGCTTCCACATAATATATGTAACACTGTGGAGTTAGAAATCTTTGCAAACTGGCTTTCACCAACTACCCAAGTTGCTAAAAAAAACATTTTCATTCTCAGAGTACTGAATATTTGTGAATGACTGATGTGTTTTTGGCAAAGAAATGTCTACTTCAATGAGGCACACTATATTCAGCAATGAGATACACTTAACATATGAAAGAAACATTTCCATGCATTACATTTCAAAAGATTGGAATGAGAAAGAAGGAAAAAATACTGTTGCTATCTTGATTGCAACATGTAGCTTTGGCATCATTTAAATATCACCCGGAGTAGGTGTCAAACTCAATAAAATATGACTTTAGAACCAATAACCAATATAATCTTTCTTTTTAAAAATTCTAACCATATTAACTATAAACTAGGATGTAGGAAAAAATTATGAATTAAAAAATTCTGAAGAGCTCGGCAGTACTTATTCCAAAATACTGTTTTTACGAAGAAAATTATTTTGATTTCAGTAAATTGTGGGGGGAAATTGCTGGAAATGATTCCTTATCTATTTAGCAGCTGACTTGCATTCATTATTTTAATTAGCAACATTTTTTGAAGTATTTGACTAAACTTTCTGGTTATTAATAAAAATTTCTGTTATAGTGTTATTTAAGTTAAAATTTCTGTTATATTTATTAGTCCAATACAAGACCTAATCTTTACAAGTGAAATGCAATTCTAAATGAGATCTAGAACAGTGAAATGCAGTCATTGGGCAGAGACAGAACAAAAATGAATAATAGTGATAAAACCTTATATTTCTGATTAACAGTACCGTGAAAAATCTTCATTTCTCACAATGTAAATACATAACTGGTTCTAAGCTATATCTGAATTTAGTTCATTGTCAGATTTTTACTTTTATTCTATTTCTATTAGAATACTGCCATGACTTGTCACAGAGAGATAAAAAAATTAATCCAGTTATAATTGTAATATGTGCATTATATATATATACGGCATACATTCATAAACACAAACACATATATGTACATGGACAGAGAAAGAGATTGATTTTGATGATTCTGGATCATCAAATTAAGCTAGATAACTCATAATAATTACTGAATGGTTCTTTGTAAACAGGTCTAATCGTTAACACTTGGGAAAAGCTTATGATACTCAAGACCAATCACAGCACAAGCTTCAGATTAAAGCTGTAATAAACTAGAGGAGACTGAGTTTCTTAGTTTAAAATATGTAGTATAATGACCCGACCGTATCAGATGAAGCCATTAGTGTGGCAGTTTTCCCACTGAGTCTAAATTACATTTGCTGTACAAGAAAGACAGACTGCTGTGACCTGCTCTGTTTTCAGTAAAAAGGTCAATCGCTGGCATTTGTAAAACTGGTAGGGACCCTAAGAGTCAACTAGACAACACCTCTCATGGTTTGTAGATGCCGAGAGAAGACAACCAAATGACCTACCTTTACACAAATGGCAGACCTTGCGCTAACACCCCCATAAGGTATAAGGTTCCTGAGCCCTGAGGCTGGGTTTCTTCATTAATTATGTTATACCTGCAATATTTTAGTACCATTCCTAGGTCCATAAAAATATGAACAGGTACCACCAATTTTCCTGATTTCTTATTTCGTATGCCATGCAATACTTAAATTGTTCTTGCATTCACTGGGATTAGACTTACAGACCATACATTTCTGGTATGTGTGCAAAAAATGAAAAAGTGATGCATGTTCTGTTCTTTAGCATACAAATCGTGCTTTGTAAAGAAAAATTGTATGCCCCTGAAGAGCCTGTGAAGTCCTGTGTTGGGAATATGAAAGCATAGCATTTTAAGTTTGGTGTAAAAGATCGATTAGATGCAATATTCGAGCAACCCTGGACTAACCACTGACCTCTCCTTACTGTTTTGTTGAAAATGCTGAGGTCATACTAGCCTTTATTCTGAAAACAGCCAGATATAGTTTTGACTCAGAGGCCTTCGCATTGGCTGTTCCTTCTGCCTGGAGTACCCTTTTTTGCACCTTTGCGTAGTCGGGCTCTTCTAGTCACTGAAGCCTCATTTTAAAACTCACATCCTCTTTGGTCTTTTTAGGCATTACTAGCAACTGCTACTTAGTGAGGCCTTAAGAAACTGTTACCTACCTTCTTTTTCTTACTGAATTATCACCCCCTATTTTATTCAATGGTTCCCCTCCCCCCCCCCCTTTTTTTTAGCAAGAGAGACAGACAGAAAGGGAGAGAGACGAGAAGCATCAATTCTTTGTTGTGGCATCTTAGTTATTCATTGATTGCTTTCTCATATGTGTCTTGACCAGGGGCTACAGCAGACCAAGTGACCCCTTGCTCATGCCGGCGACCTTGGGCTTCTAAGCCACCGACCATTGGGCTTAAACCAGTGACCATGGGGTCATGTCTATGATCCCATACTCAAGCTGGTGACCCCATGCTCAAGCTGGTGAACTTGCACTCAAGCCGGTGACCTCAGGGTTTTGAACCTTGGTTATCAGTGTCCCAGTCCAACTCTCTATCCACGGTGCCACTGCCTGGTCAGGCTCAATGGTTCTCTTAATTCTGAACCTTTTACTTAAATTAATATCAAATTATCCTTTTTTAATGATGTTATTTATTGATTTTAGAAGAAGGAAAGAGAAAGAGGCAGAGGTAGGAGTAAGAAGCATCAACTCATAGTCCTTCTCTTATGTGCATTGACCAGGCAAGTCTGAGGCTTTGTACCAGTGACCTCAGCGTTCTTGGTCAATGCTCCATCCATTGCACCACCACAAGTCAGGATCAAATTATATTCTGAAAATTGGTGGGCCATATAAATATTCAGTACTTCAGTAACCTAATTTAGCTAAACTTAAAAAAATTCTTCTGGTACCTTCATAAAATTCCTTCCCATCTCTCCATAAAATGGAAGCCAATAAATACACAAAACAATATGTTGGTTTTGCAGAAGTTTAATTTGTAAGCTGTACAATAGGTATTATAAAAATAGGTATTTGACTACAATATAATTTGACTATGAGTTTACAAATGGAATATTATAACTATTCCCAAACCATTTAATTAATAGTGTATCATTGACCATTGATTTATATTGCAAACTCTTGTCACATATGAAGTTATTAAAAATAGCTCTTTGTTCTGGTCCTCTGATCTATCTGACTGTGTCCCCATCCAAACCAAACAACCATCATTAGTACCACATTGTATCCCTTGCTAGCTATCCTTCTCCTCATTTGCTATATTATCAAACTATAATCTGTGCATACTTACTCTTCTATTTGAAGGTTAGAATCAGTATGCTATGTTCTCTGATAGATCCTAAATGAATTTGTACTATTATACAATACATCTCTAAGAAACAGAAGAAATTTCTATCAGGCTATCTGAAGCAGGGGACTGAATGGTAAATAAGTGAAATTTATATTTTATATAATACCATTAAGTATTTTGCATTATGAATGAATTATACAGTTTTTAAGAAAATTGTGTGTTTGAAAGACAGATTTCTAAGTTAATTTTGGAAAAAACCCTGACTTTTTAAAGATACAGTCTTTCTATTCAGGGTCAAAGCACATCTTAAATTTGTTCAAATTTTCTTACATGCCCTTAAATAACTTTATCGATTTCCCCATAAAAGTTTCAGTTGCTATTATAAATGGTTTAACTTTTTACTATGTTTTGTATTTGGTTATTTCTGGTATAAAGCAATCCTTTCCATTTTTTTTATGTTGTACTCACCTTATACTGAAAAACCTAAATGATCTCTAGTCGTTCAATTAGTTTCCTTTTCTTGTATCTCTTACTGAATGCTCTTATTTTGGAATACTGACTAGAATTTCCAAAGTTCCTGGCATTATTAAAGAGAATGAGTTTTATCTTTACTGTTAAATATAAAGTTTCAGATAGGATTGTGGTTGATAACACTTACATTTTTCTTCTATTCTTAGCTTAATATGAGTTTTTATCCTGGAAAGGCACTGTATTTTATTGACTTTTTCTAGACATATATAATGAGATGATCATTTTTAAAAATTTTAATTGGTTAACAGGGTGACATTCACTGATAGACTTTTTTTCCTTTAAGCATTTTGGCATTCCTGGAAGTATCTCCCCATAAAACAAAACCCAAAAGGCTAATAACATATGAAAATCATTCAAGTCATCCAGTAATCAGAAAACATTCACATAAAAAACGTATGCTGTGCCATTATTCATCTCTCAACTTGGCAAAATATCTCAAGTCTGACAACAGCCAATAATGGCAGAGGTGTGGGAAAAATGGCTTTCACATATATGACCCCTTAAGTACAAAGATAATCTATACTACACGTTGGTTCAAGTGCCCAAGGAGATAACTCAGTAGAAAGAAGTTCTTCCCCACATCTACAAAGCTATTTAATATACAGTGTGTCCGTAAAGTCATGGTGCACTTTTGACCGGACACACTGTATTTTCTAGTCATCTGAAAAACGAATTTATATACAGTTTCCTAGAGTTAGAGTTTCAGTCATATGGAGGTGTAGGACTATCTGCTAAAGAGAGAAGGCAGGGGAGGGGTCATTGATCTTTTCTGGTCAGTGAGGTAGGAGTATTTCCACATCATTATTGGGATAATGGATAGCGAGAGCTGACTCTTGGGTGAAACCTGAAGGAAGTGATTTTAGACGAGGAACATTATTTTCAATATGTTTAAGCCTCAGTTGCCTGGGGTTATTTCTATCACTTTCCCTTTCACAATAAACAAGTTAGGTTAACTTGATATCCAGATAATTTTCCTCTAACATTTTCATGTTCAACTTTCTGAAAAGCAAAACAAATGAGTGATTCCAATTAACTGAGTTTATAGCTTCCACCATTGCAATCCTCTGGAAATTGGCTTGAAATTGTTATGTCTTGGTAATGCTTAATATAAGAATGGGAAACTTCTGAATCCATAATCAACCAATCTTGATGTGTTCCGTTTCAATATGATTACTACAGCAGTTAGAAAACTTAGCTTGGACTCGCAGAGATGAGAAAACACGACCGGCAGCATTTGCAATGTCTCTGCAAGAACGCTGGCAGGCATGCATTCCCTGTGCTCTAATAAGCTAGTTCCACAGCTAGATTGCAAAATCTGGTTTTATGATCCAACTTCTTTCTTGGCTCATATTTAGATTATTAACTAGCTCAATTAATTTTCTGTGCCTTCATGCCCCTAATTTATCCTAACTTGTGCTGAGCTTTAAGTCTAAGTCAGAACAAATACAAACAATAAACAAAGCAAAAAAAAAAAAAACTTATCCTCAAAAAATGATGCATCTTTTCCCCTACTGAGAGCATACCTTGTTTTCTTCACCATTCCTCTCCCACTCACCCATGAAAATATTTATTTCATTCTTCTTGAATAGCTGTGTATAGAAATTGATTCATTCCTTCCATCTGTTTTTCCCTTAATATCTCACTCTGTGAATTCCCTGTTCTGACATTTATGTTAGATGTTTTTTAAAATTACTGATATACTTGGTGTTCAAAATTTGATTATTGACATGTTTACCAAAATATCATATGACCTCACTCATTTGAGGAATCCAAGGAACAATGAGAACTGAGGAACGGAACTGAGACAGAGGAGAGATCAAAGGGACCAGAGGGAAAGAGGACAGAGGGAAAGGGGATGATAGGATGGGATAAACCTGAAGGGAAGGGGGAGGGTGCTAAGAGAGGGGGGCAAGGGAGATGCTGAGGGGGACACAGGGAAGGGGGGATGCATTTGGGGCAACACTAGAATCTATGTTAACTTAATGAATTAAAATCAATAATAAAAAAATCTTCTCTTATTGCTTCCTTCCAAAAGAATATAGCCAATTCAATAGTGCCTGAATAAATGCGGGTGAGCTCTAAATAGAAAACTGGAGGTTCAGAACTGTTTCAAATTGATACTATTGTTAACCAAGAAAATCCATCCACTTCATCCTTTATGTAAGAAAATTCTCTCTACATAAAAATATCACAAAGAGGAGAACAGTATTAAATGTGCAGTGATGTTTGAATATTATACAATATACCTGTAATCATTTGAACAACCAAATTTATTCTTTTCCTTGGCTAAAAAGTACACATTTATATTCAGGCTCTCTTAAATTAGCTAATTCACACTTAACATTTGAATGCAGACACATATCTCATGAAATTTTTATTGGCATTATTCATTGAGAAATCAAGGAAAAGAAGAATATTTCAAAATTCCATTTGTTAATAATAATTAAAATATTTGAAGAGGCATAAACACATTGTCAAAGCACTGGAGGTCAGTCTTGACTCACATTCTATAATGGATGGTTTTAACTTTGAGTCAGGGCCTCACATCCCCCAAAGTCTGTATTTTTCAAATTTACAATGAAACTACGGGCTCATTTTCTACATAAAAGGGGTCATTTCTGAAAAATAAAAATTTTATAACAACAGACTGCGCAAATACCACTGTACTCTTTAATCACTCATTCATTTATTTAAAAATAGTGTCAGGGATAAATTATGTGCTAGGGACCTTAGAGAATAAAAATAGACGTAAAACATGATCCTTTTCCTCTTGGAGCTTATAACTAATTGGGGGGATGGGGGATACAAACATAAATAACCACAGTGTAAGGCAGAAAATGGGAATGTTCTAAGGGTAATAAAGGACTGTGGGGGCGGGGAGAAGGAGAGCGGGAAGAGGGAGGGAGATACAGAACCAGGGAAGTGGTGCAGAGTATTATGGGGAGGGGGAGAAATTTGGAGAGATTTGAACCGGTCTTTGTAAGAATTAGGATTTGTCCCAGTGAAGACTAGCTGGAATGGAGCAGAGCGTATTTCAGAAAAAGGAAATAGCTAATTATTAGTTCATATATATACACACAACCATAAAAAATAAACAAGAAATCTAGCTTAAAACTACCCTGTGGAAAAAAAGATTTTTTTCAAGCTATACTGTGATTCCAACAAAGCATGTTGACCAGGAGTCTGGCTCAGACCCAGTCTTCTTGAAGCTCCAGAAAAATCGGCATTGACAGTCTCCCCTGGCTCCTCATCTACCTGCTGATAAAGGTTTCCCCATCCCTTCCACAAGGCAGAAGTCAGTGGAGATTAAAATAGACCAGAACACTTCCTGCTCTGTTCTAACTGGCTTTCATTCCATTTGATTGAGACCATTTGGAATGTTGAGGGAAAACCCCATGAGGCATCAAGCATGTGAGATAATGTGTCAGTCCCTCAAAAAATGTTTGTTCATCTCACTATGTGTATCCATCGTTGTTCCCCATCCATGAGAAAGCAGACATGTGGGGAAATAGCTCTTAGCTGTCACACTGCTGTTTCTCCCTTTTTAAAAAAAGAAATCGAAAACAAAAAACAGACCTATCACTTCCATGAAATACCTTTTTATTCAAAGATTGTAACAATTTGTCACATATATCCACTCTCCCACACAATAAAGACTAGGTATTCTAAATATCTTGTTAGCAGAAAGTTACAGTTCTCCAGCCATCTAACAAGTTGCTATCTGATGCATGGTATCTCTGAATTCAAATACTTGCTACATTGTAAGTGCTCAATAAATGACAGTGCACTAAATACTGTATTTTACAGAAGTGAGTAATAGTGTGTTTATGAGAAAATGCTCTCAGGCTTCTAACTTCAGCAAATTAGGATATTATGTTCCCCTTCT
The DNA here is from genome assembly GCA_037038555.1 of Rhynchonycteris naso. Lineage (NCBI taxonomy): Eukaryota > Metazoa > Chordata > Mammalia > Chiroptera > Emballonuridae > Rhynchonycteris > Rhynchonycteris naso. The sequence continues at coordinate 131,921,577 of CM073002.1, read as the reverse complement.
TTTTTGTCCCCTATAGGAAGAGAAACTATTTATTTCAGTAAACTACAAGGATGGTTCATTCTACTGAGATAGTAAGTTTCAGCATAATGGGGTAAGAGGAAAAGATGAATCTTTAGTAAAGAACAATAGTAAGGGAGTCTAAAAGGTACTTAATTTCTAGTCAATCCATTAGTCCTAGGAAGAAGTGACCTGATTTCACAGTCTCTTTTTGGAAAACAGAAAATCATGGCTAACAGCCTTCCCTGGCTTCTTCACACACCCCTGATGAAAGCTCCCCCATCCTTTGCACGAGGCAGAGGAAGTAAGTGGAAACTAAGAGTTCCATAACATTTTCTGTGCTATTCTAACTGAGCTTTCATTCTATTTGGTTGAGCCCAAATGAAATGTTGACAGAAAACCTATTTTTATCGGGAAGATGTTCTTTATATCATAGCCTCCACAAAAGACTTGACATGACTACCCTAGCTAACACTGCCCTTGCTACCATCAGTCACTTTCTATCCCATTTGTAATTTCATTTTTCCTTAATACTTATTACCACCTAAAGTAGCCTTCTCTGTCCATCATTGCATTGGATAATCAGCCAACCTGGAGTCTTCCTCTCTTGTTTCACAGTTGTATCTCCCATTCGGAGACCAGTACCTGGCACATGGTTGGCTCGCAAATATTTTTGAGAGACTAAATGACTATTTGACCTCAGCTTCCAAAGCTTCAAATGATTACATCACCTCCCCAAACTTTCAACCTGCTAATTAAGAGTGGTCAGGATGCAACTCATTCCTACAATTGCCTCTACTCCCACCCTCTGAATTTATTTACATCTTGGCTTCTTTGAGACTACACTTGAATTGCTGTATGTTTCCTGTTCTTGTCTGTCATTTTGCAAATTCCTAATGGTCAGTGGATGCCTTATATTAGAGCACAGCACAAAAAATATTTAACTTTTTAGGTCCTGTCCTCATAGCTCAGCTGGTTAGAGCATCATCCCAATGCACCAAAGTTGCAGGTTCAATCCCCAGTCAGGGTACATAATGAAACAGATCAATGCTTCTCTCTGTCTCTCTTTCCATTCCTCTCTTGTTGAAATCAATAAATAAAAATTTTTTAAATACTAAAAAAAAAGAAAAATAGAATTGACCCATGAATGCATAAATAAGTGGAACAACAAATCGATGTTACTCTCTCTCTCCCACTTCCTATCACTCCAAAATCAATAAATAAAAAAGATTTAAAGATCACAAATATTTATCTCTTTAAAAGATTTTTTTGGTAAGCAATAAAATGAATATTTTTACAGAGCTTAAATTATCCATCCTAAAACATTTCAATCAATGTGTAATATGAAGTGTATTAATGCCATTTTAACAATTTCTTTTATATATATATATATTTGTTAATTTTAGAAAAAAGAAAAAGAGAGACAGAGACAGAAACATCAACCTGTTCCTCCATATGCCCTGACCAGGGATCGAACCCACAAACCCAGAGCATATCAGGATCATGCTCTAAACAACTGAGCCATCCAGCCAGGGCAACATTTCATCATCTAACAAGTCAATAATCAGAAAATTTAAAATTCAAATTAAGCATATTAAATCATAAATCTAATTTTATAGTGAAATAACAATTACTAAGGTCTGAATTAAGCACACAGTTTAATAAGTAAGCTAACAGAACAGTTCTCTAATGTGAAACTACATTTTATTGTATATGAACTCTGTTGGGTTCTGTTGGGTTCATCAAGAGTCAGTTATACCAGAATAACTAGCAGAGGCTAATCCTACATTTCCATATATTTAGAATTTTATCACTTCTATTTAAAGCAGCAATGTACATTAATGCATCATATCTTTTGTAGCTATATTTTATGTAATGTTACAATAAAGCTAGAAGCATATGTGATATAATTTTACAGGTATTGTAATTATTAAAAGTCAGTTATGAGGTACATTCTCCTATTTTTCCACATCTTATTGGCAGCGTTTATATTCATTGTACTTTTAATATTCGATTGTTTTTCATAAACCATCTCTTAAGCCCAATCTTAATGAAACTAAAAAAAATATTCTATTCAATGGAGGCATTTTATGGAATTTAGCTTATTTTTAGCTTAAAATCTTAAGAATAGATATTCTTGCAAACTGAAAAAAGAAAAATATTGTGTAAGCATGCATGTTTGTGTGGTATAAAATGACATTTTCACTGGAAAGGTCAACAGTGAAGAGCCCTATTTATGAGCCATATTAACACCAACCAGAGAGCCTGGCAGTGTCTGTTTCTAAAAATAGACTGTGTGTGTCTCTTGTTGTCATCATCAACCAGAGTATTCTGTGCTCTGTGACAGAAAGCATCAGCGTTGCTTCTTCGACTTTCCACCAGCACTATACATCACTACAAAATACTCCCCTTTCTGTCAAGGTGGCCGGGATAAAAGAATTCTGCAATCACCCTAAGCACACACACTTCAACATCATTGCCCCGTGAGCAGACAGTTATCTTGTTGTTTTGGCAGCAGGAAGGAATCTGTGGTTTCACTTGAATGTTATTCTTCTTTATTTAAACTACTAGAAATAACCCCAAAATGACAGAATGCTCTTTCTATAAATAATCATTCCAGTGTAGAGTTATATTAGGAGGTAACTCAGATGGTATGATAACGCCTAACAAGCTAATCTTAGACCTGCCATGCCATAAGATAGAAATACCGAGGCTAAGAATAACTGACCCAGCGGAGCCAGCCTTCTACAGACAGTCACAGACATGGACGTATCTGTAGACTTTAATGCATTTAATGATCTTATGAAAGCTTCTTTCCCCTAGGAAGGCAGTAAATCATGCCGGTCATTAAAATGACAATCAATAACACTTTTACAATGTATTGATTCATAAAAAATGACTCAAGATTCCCACAGCAAATAAGATTATGGATTTAAAAAGAAGTTGATGGAAACCAGAGCTGGCTCCTAAATAACTGGATTGGATTAGCATCTAATTACTGAATTCTATGCATCAGCCACCTGCAAAACATACAATATTCACCCAATGAAATAAAAAAGTATAATATAATATCTTGGTAGATGAAAACACTGATATATACATTTCACCTAAAATGTCCAAAATGGGCCCAAATTGGACCAATATATATTCAAAATAGGCAGAATCTTAATTATGTTAGTTAGATTGTTCTTCTGGCTCAAGAACTGGATTGTTGTATGTTGAGAGGATGCTGTATATGCTGTATGATGAATCAGGATTTTTATGTAGACACAGACTTTATTGACCACCTTTCACCAATTTTAACAAAAAATCAAGGTGGGTATAATTCAAACATTTTGGTCAAAAGAAATTGTCCCCCACAGTGCTAACATTTGGGAAAAAAATGCCTTTTTGCTAAAAGATCTTAATAATGATGTGCTATTTGCAAGTGGCACAAACTGTGCCTTTATGATTTATGAGATGTAAGTGGCAGTGGCAAACATATACCAAATGCACTGGGAGTATTAGTCTCCAGTGTCTGCTCATTGCCTTCAGTTTCTCTCAGCCCTAGACCATGTTCATTTCAACCCATTTAATTACCAAGCACATGGAAGGCAAAGGCTCCTCCAGCAATCCTCTCCGCATAGATAGATGCCTAGTTGTGCCATAAACCTCCAAGGCTAAGAAGTGTGCCTAGATATAGCCGATTCCATATTTTTTAGCGCCAAACAGATACAGAAAAAGACTATCCTGTGCTAAATAGTTTTCTCTTTAAGAAAAAGTGGTAGAAACATGGTAAACAAGAATAAGTTTAAACCCGATCCTGCTAGTTCCTGGCCATAGTGACCCTTAGCCAGTTTCTCTGAAACGTTTTCCTTACCTGCAAAATATAAATCCTGCTGCAACTGTAAATATTGCATATCTCTTCAAATTGTGGAGAAAATTAAATAAAAAAAAATAAAACCAACAACAATGCCTGGTATAGTAAAAGCTTCTGAAACATTAGCTTACTATATCAATAATAATAATGACAGTAATAGAAAATAATGATGAAAAAACATGGGTCCCATCATTGACCTTTTAAATTGAGACTTAACAACTAGATCAGAGTACAATGTGGTAGAAAAACCATAATAATAGTAAGCAATGGTTATACTTTCTCTTTATAACCTAAAAGGAGTAGTTATTGGTGTAATATCACATATTTAAATTATACACTTGACTTTCACTTGTAAGCAGATACAAAAAGCACCATGAAAAAAAAAATCTAAATTGCATTGACTTTCATAAAGAGCTTTCCTGGTTCATGGGGTTCTCTGAAAATACTTATGGGTAAACATGTTTGTACTAAATAAGAATTCTCTCTCTCTCTCTTTTTTTTCAGTTGGTAATATGGTGTCCTTGGGATATATTCCTATAAGTGGAATAGCTTGGTCAAAGGACAGTTCCATTTCTAATTTTTTGAGGAATCTCCATACTGTTTTCCACAGTGGCTGCACCAGTCTGCATTCCCACCAGCAGTGCAGGAGGGTTCCCTTTTCTCCACATCCTCATCAGCACCTATAATGTGTTGTTTTGTTAATGAGCGCCATTCTGACTGGTGTGAGGTGGTATCTCACTGTGGTTTTAATTTGCATTTCTCTAATGATTAGTGATGTTGAGCATTTTTTCATATGCCTATTGGCCATCTGTAGGTCCACTTTGGAGGAGTGTCTATTCATTTCTTGTGCCCATTTTTTTTGGATTGGATTGTTTGTCTTCCTTGTGTTGAGTTTTACAAGTTCATTATAAATTTTGGTTATTAACCCTTTATCAGATGTGGAATATATCCCAAGGACACCATATCACTGACTGAGAAAAAGAAATGCACCTCATATTTATGGAAGCATTGTTCACAATAAATAGCAAAGAGCTGGAAGCAGCCCAGGTGTCCATCAGTGGACGAGTGGATTAAAAAGCAGTGGTACATATATACTATGGAATAATATGGGGTCATGAAAAAGAAGGAAATATTACCTTTTGCAACAATATGGAGGGACCTGGAAACTATTATGTTGAGTGAAATAAGCCAGGCAGAAAAAGAAAAATATTATATGACCTCACTCATTTGAGGAATCCAAGGAACATTGAGGACTGAGGAAAGGAATTGAGACAGAGGAGGGATCAAAGGGACCAGAGGAAAAGAGGACAGAGGGAAAGGGGATGAAGGGAAGGGGGAAGGGCGCTGAAGGGAGGGGGGGCAAAGGATATGTGAAGGGAAATACGGGGGAGGGGGGATTCAGTCGGGGTCACCCTAGAATCTATGTAAACACAATCAATTAAATAAATTTAAAAAAAAAGAATTCTCAGGCCACAATGTAATATAATGGAAATTCAGTGAAATTTTCTTGCTTGTTCTTTATTTCAAATTTAGAAAAATACTTTATGACATTCTCATATTTTCACCCAGTTTGGAAATGTCATGCCATAAACACCCACCAAAATTTACTTCAAATAATTAAAAATCACACCCACATGGCTTGTGTCAATACTAAATATAAATTATGAATTAAACATTTCTATCATAAGAGGTAGACCATGAGGGGAAGAAGCAAGAAAATGAATTTCTGGGGTATTTCCAACCTTATCAACATGCAGAGAGTTTAATCATAAGTAAATGACTAGTTACACTTTGTGGTTTGGTAAATTTTCTTCTTCCTTAAATGTAGTTGTCATTGGATTTAATTATGGGGTATTTTAAAAGCACTATATATACAAGGCCCATCACTTATTTTATTATCAATAATTTCACATTAAAACAATGACTGGAACTGATAGTCTTACAAAAGTATATAAGGAATACTTAGTTCTCTGTTCACAAACCAGAACAGCATAGAGTAACCCTAAAATATAATATCCTCTGATAACATGTAAAAGTACAGGTCATTTAGCCTTGTAGAAACTTGTTTAAATTAAATTTGTTTTGTGTAACTGACTTAGTGGAAAAAGAATGGAACTAGTGGACACAAGGTATTATCTTGTCTTCCCATGTCCTGACTGTCACTCTCCCAAGATTAGAAAAGGGAGATCTGTCCACTGTGAGGACACCGTGTGTGCCAGGCTGACCACTGACAGCTCAAGTTCCTTTCAAGAATGAATCAGACCACAGCACTGCCACACTGATTCGAAGCATATGCCAAAACATCTTTGCATTTCATCTAGAGAAAGCTTGTTTCTCAAGTCATTTTCATAGGCTTTTATTCCAATTTAATTGTTTTCAAAGAATTCCAATTCAGAAAAGAATTGTTAAAATGCAGTTACCATTCCAGATTGTTAAAACTCTTCATTACTGTAACATGTAGTAATTACAAACAACATATTGACAAAGAAATTACGTTAAGATTATCTTTAAGATAATCCTCCTTTAATGTAGTAAAAACTTTATACATTAACATTATTAGATAAATTTCTCTTTATATTCTCTATATCTCTATTAAAGGAATATTTTACTCAACCTTCAATAAATGCTTATAATACACCAGTCCACAATGTTGACTTTCCTCCTTTCTAAAAAAAAAAAAATGACTTGCAACCTAGACATATCCAGATTTCTATCACGATTACTTCAGTCTCATTGTTAGGATTCCTTCTAACAACAGATAGTGCTAAGAAACTCTTCCCACTCACTACTAGTAAAAAAAACAACAACAGTGTTTAAATGGAGACATATCTTCATGAAAATGAAGACCTATAATTCAAATGAAAGAGAAATTATATAGACTACTTCCTTCAGTTAATTAATTATATTCTGTCAAAATCACAAGCTGAAGAAAATCACAGACTTGTGGGTACCTGAAATCTGGTGGGAGGGGCGTACTTTGTAAAGCATATGATTGTCTGAGTACTATGCTGTACACCTGAAACTAACACAAAGTAATACAGAAAGTCAATTGTACATAAAAAATAAAATTAAAAAAGAAAAGGTAGCCTGACCAGGTGGTGGTGCAGTGGATAGAGCGTCAGACTGGGATGCGGAAGACCCAGGTTCAAGACTCCGAGCTCGCCAGCTTGAGCGCAGGACCATCTGGCTTGGGCAAAAGCTCACCAGCTTGGACCCAAGGTCGCTGGCTCCAGCAAGGGGTTACTCGGTCTGCTGAAAGCCCGCGGTTAAGGCACATGTGAGAAAGCAATCAATGAACAACTAAGGTGTCGCAACGGCAACGAAAAACTAATGATTGATGCTTCTCACCTCTCTTCGTTTCTGTGTCTGTCCCTATCTATCCCTCTCTCTGACTCTCTCTCTATACCTGTAAAAAAAGAAAAAAAGATAAAATAAACCAATAGCAAAAGTGTGTGTGTGTGTGTGTGTGAGAGAGTGTGTGTGTGTGTTTTAAACAAGCAAAATAAAGACAGACTCATAGAAAGAGAACAGGCTGAGAGCTTTCAGGACGGGGCTGGGTGAGGGTATGTGGAGATGCAGCAAAAAAAGGCAAAAAGAAAAGAGAAAAACTCATGGACACAGACAATAGTACGGTGATTGCAGGAGGGAGGTGCAGGAGGGTATGGGGGATAAATGGTGAGAGACGAAGACTTGACTTGGGGTGGTGAACACAATACAGTGTACAGAGATGTGGTACAGAATTGTGCTGGATAATTTTCTTAACCAGTATCACCCCAATAATTCAATTTAAAAATATGAAAACAAAAAAAAAGTATGTTCTAAGAAAATAAATTAAATTAAAAAATTACAAAGAAGAGAATTCCAACCACCAACAAATAGCCTGGACAAATCCTGCTGGTGCTTAGCTAACATCTATTCTTCTTGCTTTTTCTTCTTCCTCATAGAAAGTACATTATTAGTTGCAGTATGAATTTCCCTGGCTAGCCATGGCTCTAAGGAGAGCTGTCATGCTAGTCATGCCATTTTCCTTTTCAATGACTGGCGAAAATAATGGCAGGCAATGTGACTCTGGCCAATGAGTTACGAAGGATGATTTTCTAGAGAAATTTTGAGTAAAACATTCTTCCTTAGAAAAACACCCAAGAAGACTAAGCTTCTCCTCTATGCCTCTGGTAGTTATTAGGCATGAATAGATGCAGTTCCTGGAATGAGTACAGTCAACCTGTGACTACTGGAGGAAACAGCCTTGTTATGATGGGAACACAAAGGCCAATATGAAGGATTTGAATACTATTGACATTATTGACCATCCGGCACTGCCTAACTACACGGCTGGTTCGTGAAAGGATCTACTTCTTGGTCACTGGTCACTCTGAGTAGAATATCCTGTTGCTTGCTGTGGAATACAACCTAACTCATATCCTACTACTTATAATTAATCACTGCCCATATATCCTGCCCAGTAGCTTTGTGTGTGGCTGTGTAAGAAACACATTTTTAGAAGATATGTGCATATTATAAAAATTCAAACAGGGCAAAAAAGTATGATGATGAAAGCAAAAGCCCCTCTATCATTCAGCACCATGGCCACACACAAAGGTTTTCCTAGATTTTTTTTGTCTAATAGATAAATTCTTCTGGGAAATAAATATAGAGAAAAAAATAAAGCTTTATTAAAATGAGATAATATTCCTTATTTTTTATTTAAATACATCATTAAATCTAAATTAATTTAACAATAAAAAACTGCAGTATACCAAATGCTTGCTTCCTATAGGAGGTACTATGTCCAAAAAGAACTAAGATTGGCCTGAACAGGTGGTGGCGCAGTGGATAGAGCGTTGACCTGTGATGCTGAGGACCCAGGTTCAAAACCCCAATGTTGCTGGCTTGAGTGAGGGTTAATGTGGCTTAAACGTAGGCTCACCAGCTTGAGTGCAGGCTCGCTGAGCGTGGGATCATAGACATGACCCCATGGTTGCTGGCTTGAGCCCAAAGGTCACAGGCTTGAGTCCAATGTCTCTGGTTTGAGCAAGGGGTCACTCACTCTGCTGTGCCCCCCCCCTCAAGGTACATATGGGAAAGAAATCAATGAACAACAGAGGTGCCACAATGAAGAACTGATGCTTCTCATCTCTCTTCCTAAGTGTTTGTCTGTCCCTTCCTGTCCCTCTCTTTGACTCTCTCTCTCTCTGTCAAAAATAAAACAAACAGTAAAACCTCTAAGATTGTATAAAGAAACTATTTCTAAAAATCAGTGTTTGGAGTCTTATTTATTTATTTTTGGTTGTCAAATTATCTTTAACTAAAATATATATATTTTAGAGAGAGAGATAGATGGACAGACAGGGACAGACAGGAAGGAAGAGAGATGAGGAGAATGAACTCATAGTTGCAGTACCTTAGTTGTTCATTGATTGCTTTCTCATATGTGCCTTGTGGGGGGAGAGTGTCCATCTGAGCCAATGACTGACCCCTTGCCCAAGCCAGGAATCTTGGACTCAAGCCAGCAACCCTTTGGGCTTGAGCCAGTGACCATGGGGTCATGTCTATGATCCCACACTCAAGCCAGCTACCCCATGCTCAAGCTGGTGAGCCTACACCCAAGCTTACAACCTTGGGGTTTTGAACTTGTTTCCTCAGTGCCCCAGCTGGACACTGTGTCCACAGCACCACTGCCCTGTCATGCCTGAAATATTTTCCTCTGTAGTGCTTCGCTAGATGGGCATTCCATTGTACCACTGTTAATGTCATCTATAATGTCGTCTATGATGCCATGACGGTGGTGGCCATCATTGCAACCCACAGACTGGGCAGTCCCAGGATCTCTGTAATAGTTCAAGAATGTTCTCTAGCTAAAGATCGGTGCTGCATCTGCTGGGCACTGTTTTGACATGCTGGGCACTGTTTTGACAATCTCATGAAAAGTGATATTTTCACCATACTTAATGTTTTCTTTGCTTTGTTCTGTTCCGTGGAGGCTCTTCAAGGGCTTTGCTGATCTGATTGGAGGGAGACAGGAGGCACTCCCACAGTCTGGGCCTGTCTGTTCTGAATGGTCAGTTTCACTGTAACCCTTGGACCCTTCCAATCACGTGGCTTTGGCAATGTCATCACCACTGGTGTTTGGAGGCAACCCCGGTGGGGCAGAGGCGGCACCGACTCCCACCAACGCACCTCGAGTATACATACGACTCTGACCTCTTTGGGGTTGAACTCTGGCGGCACAGTGGAGGCAGCTGGTGTCGCATGAACCCAGATTGGGGACAACTGGAGAAAGCTGCACCTAAGCTGCGCTGAGCTGAAAGCCCAAAAGCTGTAGTCTTTCTTTTTTTTTTTTTTTTTTTTTTTTTGACTATATGTTTCTATTTTAAGCAGCAGGGAGTCTGTCCCTGCTCAGGGAGAAGATATTAACACTTTCACACATCCCTCCATCTCTCCTACCCCAATGCCTCATATTGCTTAGCTTTATGAATATTTTTAATTGCCCTACTTTATAAAACTCGCTTTCTGTCCTACAAACACAATCTCATAGTTGTTTAAATGGATTCATGTTGCCCTCTTAATCTTACTATGTTTTGTCTACTTCTGAATTCCATTTTTTGTTTCTAAGTTGATCTCTTCACCGCGTTTCATTTTCAAGCAGTGTAGCTCACATCTGAGAATTTCAAACTTGCATACCTATTTTCCCTATATTTTATTAACAGCTTGTCTGGATAGGACATTGGACTGAACTTCTAGAACTTCACAGACCTTTCTTCATTATCTTCTGGTATTAGATATTGGATATTTTTGATGTTTCCTTGTCTCATACATTCCCTTCCTTCCTATGCTCGCCTCTCCACCATAGATCTCTGCTTTATCTGTGTGAACCCCTGAAGAATTACTTATCATTTGAAATTCAATAGCCCAGTCAGGATGGATATGCCTCTGTCTGAGCATTTTCAGTGAATTTTCCTAAAAGACGGGAGCTCTTTTCATCTGCAGCTTTATTTTCTTTTCTTTTTCAGGGAACTGATCTTTCTTTGTTTTCACAAAATCAATTTCTGTTTCAATGTTTTGGAATATCAACTTCAGGGACATAAACGATCTTTTTGTTACATCGTCTTTGTCTTTCTTATTATTGACTTCCGTCCAATTGCTGTAATCCATTTTATTCCCACTGATTGTCTCAAGCCTTTCCTCTTTGTTGGTAAAAATTTTCACCAGTGTCTATTCTGTTTCCTGCTATATCTAATGAATTATTTTTGTTCTATAATTATGATGCTTTTTTCATCCTCAATCTGTTTCCCTAGATCTAAAATATCCCTTTTCATCTCATTCTATTGTTTCATTGTCTCATCTTTGAATTATTGTTCTACAGAATTTGCGTTCTTATTAAGTTAGGTGATTTATTTGTAAGAAATAATTATTAGACAATTGCATGGATTTGGCCGTTGATGTTTTCATCTTGGTGGAAGCTCTAAGATTAGTTGGGGTAGAGTATTTCATTGCAAAGAACTACAGATCATTTTCCCAATTTAGAATTTTACTCTCAAGCCTTCATTTCTCGAGGTAGGCAATGTTTGTTCACCTTCAATTTCACTAGTTCTTCTTCCAAAATCCTTCTACTATTGCACGCAACAAAAGTGGAGTAAGTCCAGTCAGTTTGTCTCTCTCCAGAGTTGGAGAGAATTTTCAGCAAGTTGTCATCTTGTCAGTAAAATTCTAAGGAGATCCAAGATTCAGGCTCCATTAGGTCTTTCTGTTCTTATCAGGGATCCCTGCTTCCACTTTTTCCTTGACTTATTAGCTTCTGAGACCTACTGCAGCAGATCATGTGATTTTCTTTGCTCAGTTATTACTAACAATGGGTGTGGGGGAGAGAAAGGGGTGGCTTCTGGCTTATACTATTTTAGGAACCCCACATTTTCTATCAGTGGTAAGAAATTATGTGCTCCATTTTCAGATTTCTCATCTCCAAAATCAAAATAACCTTTTTAAATTCATAATTTGAATTTATTTTAAGCCTTCCTATTTAAAGGTTATAACAATAATTATGACACCTGTGTCCACAGAAATAAAAAATAGTCACTCCTGTCCCCATTCTCAATGGGACTATTTATAACTAGCTTTTTGATTGCTACCTATCAAATATTCAAATTGATAACAGCCTTGTAAGTGAAGATAACCTGAGTTAGAGAAAAGCAAAACAGTAATTATGGGGAATACCAGAAGTCATTCTCGACATGACAGGAGCATTTCACAGACTTACGTTTTCATAATTAGATTCTGCTTTCCAAGTAGACATAAATGATTGCTGAATCTGAAATCTCCCTTTCCCCTTCACAATACATGCCAAGGGGGTAAAAGAAGATTCTCAATGGGGGAAGGTACATTTCCCATACAAGAAATTCAGGATTTAGTTTTAAATGGTTTTCTTTTACAATCTAAAATTAGAATCCACAGTGAAAATAAATAAATAAAAAGCAGAAAGAAAGCAAGACTACATGGTGAAAATGGTTTCCTTATGGTCAATGTATTTTCCATTAATGCTATAAAAACTCTAGGAAATTCTCTCAATAATAATGGTTCCAATATTTTCCGGGCAGCTCTGCTGTCCAATGTGTTAAGCAACACACCTGGCAACCAAAGAACACTTCCAATCTGCCAGCCACTGTAAGGTGACCCGAGTCAATATTTGTACATGCTTTAGTTTCTGTCGTAGTTATCACTTATATTGGCCCACACAAGCCAAAAAAAAGTGGAGATTGACCTAGCAAAATATGTCACTCATCCTGAATTCTAAGATTCAAGATTATAAAGCTTTTTAAACTAGAAAGACATTAGCAGACTACACTGGGAAACCTAGTTCTACCTAAGATGTTGAGATTGGGTGAGTCAATATTAGGGCAAAAATGGAACTATATAAAACACTATTAAATAGCATGTAAAGACCTCTGGAGAAAAAATCTTCTATATTAATGCAAAGTATCCAGTAGAACTAGAATAACAAATGGAAATTTTAAAGCAATGGCTAACAACAACAAAACAAAGCTTTTAAAACAACTGATCTCAAGAAATCTCAATTAATTGCATATTCTATAAGTTGTCCACCTTTGATTATAATGTAATGAGGCATTTCACAGAATACACACCTACTAGCTACTCTGATTTACAGTCACAATTTGCACAAGGAAAGCAATTAATTCTTATCAGACTAAGAAAAAATAGCTGATTTATTAGGTAACTAAGAAAACTTACTATGAAAACAAAAAGTCATTCCCCAAGTGACATATAATCTAACTCATCTGTCTCTATCAGAGAGATAGAGCATGGTACTAAAGAGCCAGATGCCCAGCTTCCTTCACTAGAAACAATAATCCTAAGAGAAAGTACATACTTTTAATAACATGATATTACATTTGAATCTCACATGAATGCCAACTAGTTAAGCAGGAGGGCATCGTTATTCCTTAAGTTACAGATGACTAAACCAACCACAAAATGGGCTAGCTCAGAGTTCTTAGAACACAGAGCTTCCGACTCCTAGAACAGTGCTCTCGCCACCATTCTGCACTGTTACCATGTATCTTTTCTCTCTTTCAGATTCAAAGACTCCATCCATTTCTAAGCCCATCAATCACACCCATGCCACTGGTCCAAAAGGGAATTGAGCAACATGTGTAACTCAACTAAGATAAACACACCCCTAATTCAGAAATTAACTTAAAGGACAAACCTTACTGAAATGAGTAGCCAGCATCACCAAACCTCCTTTTCCCCACATCAGCAATACTCAAAAGTTTGCTGCCCACTAGGATTGCTTGGACGATATTAAATATCGCAATACTCAAGCTGTTTCCCATAACAATTAAATCAGAAACTCTGGGGGGTAGAACTTAGGTATCAGCGCTTTGCAAAATACTCCTGGTGACTCCAAGCTTGAGACCCAGTTCCTCAGGGGAAGTACCCAATCAAGACTGGGGTAATTAAATTATATGAAACAAAATTAAAAATTACACAACATGAGAGGAAAAATGCAAATGTTTTCACATTTAAAATTTTTTAAATAAATAGAAATTGGAGTTTCCTAATTTATACCAGACAGATTTGGGAGTTAATGTCCAATCTACATCACTTTTCATTTAATTGCTGGTACTTCAGTGTTGCTTCCTGCTGACTTGACAGTAGGACGGACAGTCTCGAGCACTGCCCTGCTTGAAAATTTTGTGGCTGTGTAGAAAAATCATTAACTGTTGGACAGATGTCAATCTCAACTGAAGTTGGAGGGAAGTTATGTGCCATTATCAAAGCCACAGAGAAAGAGAAGCCTGCGAACACCTGTAGCGAGAATCAATGTCTGGGGCCAGTCGCTGCCTGAAAGGCAAAGCTTTGCTTCTACCTTATGAGAAAAATCCTAAACACAGAGACAAGCCCCAGCAGGAGAAAGGGTAATAGTGAAACGTATCTGAAAGAGTTGTTTTTTTTAAAAGAGTTGGTCCCATTAAAATAAAAAATGCTGCTTTGGCTGGATAGCTCGGTTGGTTAGAGCATCGTCCCGGTACACTAAGGTTGTGGGTTCAATCCCCAGTCAGGGCACATACAGGAACAGGTTAATGTTTCTGTCTTTCTTTTTCCCTCTCCCAGCCTTTCTCTCTCTAAAAATCAATAAATAAAAATAAAAAATAAATAAAATGCTAAGTTAAGTGACCAGTTCCATCAAAGACATAACAGCTGACCCCTCCCAAAGCTCTTGTCAAATTTATAACCAAGAAGATAATAAACTTTACTGAAACTCTGGTGCATTTGCTTTAGGTAAAGCTGACATAATTAATATAATTCCTGTCACGTTAGTGTGAACATACCAAATTGTACAAAATTGACATTTTAGTCTAATTCCATGAAAAGATTGGGTCAATGAAAGAATCTTAAAGTCATCATAACTAACCGAGGTTTAAAGAAAACTTGCTTCAAACATTGTTCTGCAGAGAATAAGATGTTCAACACTAAAACAGACACCATGCCAACCTGTGGAATATTTCTTTCACATTTAGCTCTAGCAAGTAAACACTGCTTTGTGTTGCATTTTTATCATGAAGTCTAGGTAGTATCCATAATTATGACTGAGCCCATACAGGAACTTAGAAGATGTAAGGAAGAACTTCCAGTCAGTTTAGATGGAAGCATTCAGAAGAAGACCAAAACAAACCCCAATCTCGATGAACTGGCTAGAGGAAATCAATATGAAAAGCACCAGTGACAAATAAGTGATATTGCCTGGAAAACCACCTCTTTTTACAAGCTGAAATTGATAAAAGCAACAAGCGTCATCTTTCATCGGCACACCTCCTTGAAGGCACTGGTACATACACAGAGAAACTAGAAACTGGAATCTGTTAGCTGCTATTCTTTAAAGCATTGCACCTGCATGTAACACCTCTATACTGTGTTATGCCATCCCATCTGACTGACGGTGCTAGACTCCCCACATGGCTTTGAAGAACATTAAAAAAACCGTCTGTTGATAATAGTCCTGTTTCATCCTCAATAGTTTCATTTGGGGCTGATGAGCAAAAGCCACATTAAAACTACCTTTACAACTCCGTAGCAAAACACATTTCAGAAGGTAGGTCTATAAATAGACAGGCTTCTGTACGCAAACCGTAAATACAAAATCATCAAGCGAAGGCTGTTACTTACACTGAAGCCCTAATACGAACTTACCTGATTTTTAAAGTCTCATTAGAATACGCTCCCAATCAGTACTGATCTCTTTTTCTAGTTGCACAGGAAGGCAAAACACCCCCAACTACATTTGACTTCATCTCAGTCCCATCCTTCCTCAGACACTTTGCGACTTCATTCAGAAGCAGCCGACCCTCAACAGACTGAATATGCAAAAGAAACGGTAATGAAAGAGATCAAAGATAAACCCTCCAGATGCACCAAGAAAATAGCAACCTGAACACCAAACTGCAGCAGATCCTTGAGAGAGGTGTTTTTTTCTCAGTTGCACGCCCCAGGTCAGCCCCCTTTCAAGGCACGAAGTCTCCGTTAGGAAAGAGGCTCTCTTACCTGAGCTGATCATACTGTGCATTCTCTGCTGAGCCAAGAGCTGCTCCCGTCCTGCCACCCCATCTGAGGAAAAACACGAGTCACTCTCGTCAATTGTCTGCAGCATATTGCAATCACTCTTACTTCATTTCAGCTCGGTGAGAGATTCATCTCTGCTCAGTGCACGGGCCCCAGGAGCTACCCTCCTTGGTCCTCCCTCCTCCCGGAGGAGAAGCAGCAGAGGATCAACTTCTGCAATGCTTTCCTTTCTGTTCAGATAGGCACAACTTTTCCAAAGAACCCAGACACTGTCCCCCTGCTACCAACCTGTGTGCAAAGCAGAAGGGGTCTGGGGGGGGGATGCTATGCCTCTCTGGAGTTTAGGTTCTCCTGGAAACTAAAAGCAGGTGGGAAACTGGAATGTGCTTCAGGGTTATTGCTCTGTCAGAATAAGTAGAAAAATATTAACTCTACCCATGAGAAAAAGAAACCAATTAAACCTGGCTTAAAGTTCTTCAGGCTGCTAAGAGTTTCGTTGCAAAGAGCCTCAGTCCTGCAAGTGGCTTCAGCTAGTGCCCTTCTGCGCTGTGTGTGTGTGTGTGTGTGTGTGTGTGTGTGTGTGTCTTCCCTCCGTCTCTCTCCGCTCAAGTTGGCTAAACCTAGTGATAATCCATTTGCATATGAATCAACAACAGCATGGCCCACAGGCACAGAAATAGAACAATGGTCGGCCTGAGCCAAAAATAGGTCAAGCCTGGCCGAGTGATTGGAGCCTGCATTAATGCATTTAAAAATACCCCAGCAAACCCAGCTGTCCAGCCTCTATCTTTCAAACCATAATTCTCTATTGCAGGGCCTTAGAAGCAATTAACTCTTTCCTCCCTCCAAGCTTGTTTTATGTGCTGTGTTTCCACACTGGCGATTCCATCCAAAGAAAGACAAAAATAAATAAATAATTAAAATAAAATAAATTAAGAAACACAGTTCTAAGAGGGCAAATGCACATACATTTCATTTCCTTTTATTTTTGTAGTATGTGTTTTTGGAAGAGAGGAGAGAAGTGCAGAGCTCTGTATTCGTTCTAAAATAATACTGGAAGCTTTTGCTCATAATGTGGTTTCTGCCTCACCCACGCACAGCAATCCTGGTGTTCTATTTTTGTTGCCTGTTTCTTTGGCTACACTGCAGTTGGCTGAAGCACTAGGAGCTTTTCTGCCTTCTAGTCTCAAGACTGACAGGAGATTTAGTAGAGAGGTAGTTTCGGAAAACAAGCACACTCCAGAATAAAATGGTTATAAAGGACTGGCTTGATTTTTTCCCCCTTGTTATTTGTGTGAGGCAATTGTCCATTTCATAAATCTAAATACGATGGTGGTACCCACTATCAACTTTATTGCATCCAGTCTCTATGATATTTAAATTTTAAAAAGTATCTTAGACCTGAAAATGCTCCTTCTATTTCATCCTCTCAGGCTAAACTGAATTTACCTGTAAAGGGGAAAAAAAGTGTGTATGCTTTCTTCTGGATGGATGCAGAATTAGTGAATGTATGCACCTGTGGATCAATAAATAAATATGCTGAGTTCCCAACTATGAACCTGTGAATGTTCTGTATTCACGTCTACATTGGTTGCCTGAAATACAGAACTCACTTTTCTAAAAGAAATAGCATTTATAACAGTTGATAGATTCCCAGACCAACACCCATTGGGGAATTCTCCTATAAAGTACATGAACTATATAGTATATAGTGCTAAGAATTCTATAGCATCTGGCGTACAGTTATAACATCATTTCTGAATGAGAAATAATTCTTCATCACAAATTGGGTTGCTAACATCAATATACTCAAGGGCAAATGCAAAAGTGAAAATCCACTGGTCAAGGGAACCCTTCTTGCTTTACTAAAACTACATTAGCAGAAACCATGTAATTCCGAAGGCATTGGTAGCAACAGAGAAGGAAGAAGCAGCAGAAGGTTTCAAAGTTCCCAGAAGAGGCAGATGGAGGGGGATCCTGGTCAACAACAGAGTGTGTGGTTAAGAGAAAACTAGCATTTTGCTGGGAACTGTGGTCAGTCATTAGGCAGATAAACCACTGCTAAAGAAAACAGCATTGAATTTTTCTTCTTTCATAGATTAACTCCTACTTCTTGCAAAATTATATTTGGACAGATGAATTACAAGATTTAAAAAAAGAAAGGTATTCCAAACTGCATTTACTTAAGCTAATCAAGAAAATCTTATGTTCCTATCAGTGGGGGAAAAAAAACCTTTTAATTCCATCTGGTATTACAAGTGAACTTTCACTCAATTAAGATATCTGGTATATATAAACTCAATTAAAAGGAAAGAAATAAAACTAAACCTTAAATAAAAAAGATTCAAGAGATAGAAATACTGTGGATAATGCAATTTACCTTAGATATGATGTAACCGAATATAGTAGTAGACCTTTGAGGAAATTTAGAGCTTATCTACAATGGTATTCAAGCTCTCTGTCCCCCAAGAAGTTAAAGTTCCTGGGAGTTGACTGGTCTCCATCAAGAAAAGTTTCTTCTCCTGACAAGGGTACCCTCACTTTTTTCTGTCTACATTTGGGTAAAGATTTCTTTTGAACAACTTCTTATATTACAAATAAAAAGTTAAATGAAAACCATTCGTTTAACACAAACAAGCTTCCTATTTTACACAAGAAGAAAGAGAAAAGACTTGCTAAAGGATGCCAAAGCAATCATTGATAGGATTATGACTCAAGAGTCTACCTTAGCCTGACCTGTGGTGGCGCAGTGGATAAAGCGTTGACCTGGGAACACTGAGATCGCCAGTTAAAAACCCTGCACTGGTCTGGTCAAGGCACATATGGGAGTTGATGCTTCCAACTCCTCCCCTCTTTCTTTCTTTCTCTCTCTCTCTCTCTCACTCTGTCTCTCCTCTCTAAAATGAATAAAATAAAAATAAAATTTAAAAAAAAGAGTCTACCTTAGTCTCTAGAAGGTCATCTTCAACTACTGTATTTCCCCATGTATAAGACACCCCCACGTATAAGATGCACCTTAATTTGGGAGCCCAAAATTTGAAAAAAAAATGTATTACATAAAGTTATTGAACTCAAGTTTTATTCATCATAAAATTCATACAACTCTTCATCACTGTCAAAACTCCCATCCGGTAGCTTGCTCTCATCTGTGTCTGATGACAAATCACTGTCTTCAACAATGAGCACAAAAACAGTGCAAAAAACAGGAAATGCAAGTAAAAAAATCTACAAACACTGTTAAAGACATTCTCAGTTTTTAGACCCAAAATTTTTCACAAAAAGGTAATTAGGTCTAGCATTCATGGTCTCTAGTCCACCATCTTATCCTTAACTAACAGATTATAAAAATCCCAGTTTCGCTATGATATACTCATGTATATTTTGTCATTTTAAGTTTAAATTATATCCTCCAAGTACAAAAGTCTGAAAGATTTTATAATCATAAAAAATCAAGTTAAACTTTAAAAGAATGACTTAGAAATTATTTTTTTTGCACAGAGGTCCCAAGAAAGGGTATTCCACATAAAATAGTATGAATAATAGGCCCTCTTAATTTTGACCAAGTTATTCATATTTCATCCCTGCATTCTTTTAGCATTATTGTTCCTATTAGCAGTCTAATAGGAACTTTGCTGCCTGAGAGGCGGTAGCGCAGTGGATAGAGCGTCGGACTGGGATGCGGAAGACCCAGGTTCAAGACCCCGAGCTCGCCAGCTTGAGCGCGGGGCCCAGCTGGCTTGAGCAAAAAAGCTCATCAGCTTGGATCCAAGGTCGCTGGCTCCAGCAAGGGGTTACTCAGTCTGCTGCAGGCCCACAGTCAAGGCACATGTGAGAAAGCAATCAATGAACAACTAAGGTGTAGCAACAGCAACGAAAAACTAATGATTGATGCTTCTCACCTCTCTCCGTTCTTGTCTATCCCTATCTATCCCTCTCCCTGACTCTCTCTCTGTCCCTGTAAAAAAAAAAAAAAGGCTAATCACATAGTGGGAGAACAGAAAATAATAGGAACTTTGCTGATATAATAGCATTATTGTTCCTATGAGCAGTCTTGTCTTTCAACTCTTGATAATAAAAACTTAATTTATATTGAAAAGACTTTGAATAATTATTATAAAATAAGTACTACTTGTTTCTAAAAGGAAAAATAAGTATCATTAAAACCACCATCTAGTGGCCCAGGCCAGGTGGCTCAGAGGATAGAGTGTCATACCAGCGTGCCAACGTCATGGGTTCCATCACAGGTCAGAGTATATACAAGGAGCAATCAATGAGCGCACAACTAAATGGAACAACTAAGTGGAACAAGTTGATGCTTTTGACTCTCTTTCTCGCCCTCCCCTTCTCTTTCTTTCTCTCCCTCATCTATGGGAGAAAAAAACAAACAAACAAAAAACCACTGAGTATACTGATTACCATAGTTTCATTATATAAGAACTTAAATATTTAGAATTTTGAGTTAATTTTTCTCATCTCATCACAACAACGTTGGTAAAGAAATGTAGGTTTCTTTACAGGCACTTACAAATCTAATTTACTGGTTTGGGGAAAAATATATATTAAATTTTATATTATAATAACCATAAAAACTAATACAAATGTCAGTCTAGAATAGATAGGCAGCTTTTAATATCTCAATATAATAAATTTTAATTCAATTTAATCAACACTTTGAAAATTGATCTAAATATTGTATTTTACATTTCTTCAAATAAAAATGAAAAAGAATAGGGAAATAAAAACAGGGTCTGTTTAATAGAAAATAGGAATCAAGTCCTAATACCAATATCATTTAAAAATGAATATGATAATTCTAATTCTTCTTCTACAGATATATAGGCAAAACAAAAAAAAAGTGTGTAAAATATTTATATGGCATCAATGTATTTCCAGAAATAGCCTTAGACTCCTAACTTATTATAACCTTTTGTCAAATCAGTCTACGTGGATGGGAAGAAAGTTGTATAACTTCATTTATTTTACCACAACAATATATCCTCTGTTCATATCTAATCAAGCATAGACTTTTCATGCAGCACCAAATCTTATGATTATAGAGTCTAGACAAAGTAAGATTTAATACTCGTTTGCCTGAAATACTGAATTGTGCTTTACAGGAAAGCTAGAAATTAATCAATAAACACCAGAACTCCTCCACGTTCATTTTTCTTTTCTTTGTCTTTATCTTTTCTTTCTTTCTTTCTTTCTTTCTTTTTTTTTTTTTTTTGACAGAGACAGAGAGAGGGACAGACAGACAGGAAGGGAAAGAGAAGCATCAACTCTTCATTGTGGCACCTTAGTTGTCTATTGATTGCTTTCTCATACGTGCCTTGATGGAGGAGGGCACAGCAGACTGAGTGACCCCTTGCTCGAGCCAGCAACCTTTGGCTCAAGCTGGTGAGCCTTGCTCAAATCAGATGAGCCTGCACTCAAGCTGGCAACCTCAGGGTTTTGAATCTGGGTCCTCCGCATCCCAGTCCGGTGCGCTACCCACTGTGCAACCGCCTGGTCAGGCTAGAACTCCTCCACTTTCTAATTCATGCTGTTTCTTCTCCCATTTTTACATTTCTCAAACTCTTGTCACAGAAATAAAATTATGCACACTTGTCTGCAGGTAACAGACTTGATTTCCATAGACTCCAAAGGGTAAGAAAGGAGAGGGAAAGGAAAGGAAAGGAAAGGAAGGTGTACTGATTTATATTTTGAACTAAATAGCTTATTTATTTGCATTTTCTATCTCTTGGAGAAACATCACCAATTCTTATTAAATAGTGTAATTCTCAATATACAAGTGATTGATGACATTCCTCTGATAATTGGTTTTGAAATGCTCTTCAGATAAGGAAATGTTTTCTGGACCCAAGAACAGGTAAAGGGTTTGAGAAAACACATCAGCAAACTATTTTATGTGAAAACAAAAAACAACATCAACAAAAACTCTAGACTTGGCGGCCTTGCTTAGCTAGAAAATCATTTCTTCCCTATCTCCTCCCTTCGAATAAGATGTGTTGATCGATGATTTATTCTACTCTTCGGAGATTAAAAGTCATCAAGATCACCTAGAAACTTCTCAGAAATGCAATTCATTGGGTGCTGTCCCAGAACTACTAATTCAAAATTTCTGAGGGGAATTTGTATTTTATAAGCCCTCCAAGTAATTCTGATGCACAATAAGGTTTGAAAACCAGTAGATAAAATCATCCTTTTCAAAGCAATCATTTGATGGCTAAAAATATAAACAGATCAAGTATCTTTTTTTGGTCTAATTTCAAAGTAGCCAGTATAATTAGAGAACAATTTTTCAAAACAAAAACAATTGAATTAGGTAAGACTGGAGAAGACCCGTTAATATTCAAGGTACAAAAAGACCGTGGAGGATCATCCAGAAAACGATTCTCTCGTTTACAGATGAGACCAGCATTGTACACTTAAGGTGACACAGGCATGCGTGTACATTTCTCCACTAAACCACTTAGTTTAGGTTCTGTCTTTCACTTTCCCTGTTGTACATCACCCCTTTCCACAGGGCTCAGAGCAGCCAGCCCAGGATAAGAAAGCAACATGATCATGCAAAGTCCTATAAATAGAGGCACAGGTAAAACTTAATGGTCTTTTACACACAAACCCCCATATTCATTGCAGCCTTATTCATGGTGGCCAAGACATAGAAACAACCAAAGTGTCCTTTGATAGAAGATTGAATAAAGAAGATGTGATACCTAACAACAATGGAATACTACTCAGCCATAAGAAATGATGATATATTGACATTTATGACAAAATGCATGGACCTTGAGAACATTACACCAAGTGAAATAAGTAAATCAGAAAAAGCTAAGAACCACATGAGTTCACACATATGTGGGATATAAAAAACAGATTCATAGACATAGATAAAAATAAAGTGGTAACCAGGGGAAGAGGGGACAGAAGTAAAGAGGGACAAATATACTGCTTCCAAACATTAGGGATATTTCAAAACAAATATGAAGCAATAAAATATCCCCTAATCTTTGGGAGCTGTATATATGGTGACAGAAAAGATTTGAATTTGGGTGATGGGCACACAGCACAATCAACAGTTCAAATGCTATAGAGCTGTGTACCTGAAACCTATGTACTCTTATTGACCAATGTCACCCCGTTTCATTTAATGTATAAATAATAATTTAAAAAAACCTTAATACTCTTTTGATAGAATCACGGGAAATTTGTTTTTTCTCTGAAAGTCAATCATTCACACATTAAACAATTACAGTTTTGCGACTGATCTTGGCTATTTGGTATGACTCAAACGTTTAATTTTATATTATTCTACAAAGTATATATCTTTATGAAGCTGTACATTTAATATTTATTATCTCAAAGATCTTTAAAATAAGTGGAATTTAACTTGATAGTGCAAGTCATGAAGATACAAATTCAGAAAAGAATATTCCAGCCGCTACTTTCATGGAACTATTATACATAAATTCTAGAGAAGATTATGTAATTGATTAAACATTGAGGTCATAACCTTTAGTTATAGATGTTTCATTTAGAAACTGAAAGAATTTTATTTCCTATAATATTACCAGAGCTTAGTATAATGCCCTGCACATAGTATGTCACTAAATATTTGTGCAATAAATTAGTAATTCCTTCTCCAGAGGATACTATTAAGAGGCTACACATAACTGCTTATTTTGGTGATTAGAATTTCACTTATTCTCAAGATTTTTGAGATAATATTAAATGTACAGCTTCATAAAAATATTTACTTTGTAGAATAATATAAAATTAAACATTTGAGTCATATCAAATAGCCAAGATAAGAAGGCTAATTTTACTTAACTGGAATTCTCTTTGAATTTTTATTTTCATAGCCCTGTATCCAAAAATGGTATTTTGTCTTGAAACTATGATTTCAACATACAAAGTTTAGTAAACATAGGATGGTTAGTCAAGGTTCATTCTTCATATTTCAAAATTAATACTGTGTAAACAAGAAATAATGCTTCATTATCTGTGAGGCGCATTACAAAGATTTCAGGTTGATATGCAATGATTTCCACATTCAGTTATATGCAGCATCTGAACAAATTCTACATTCGAGAGGTGTGATATGAGTAATTTCCACTTGCTAATACAAATTAAGGCAGACATGAAAAAAATTAACCCAGTGTTTTTCACGTCATTTCTCACCATAAAGGTCAAGTTGATATTTACCATACCAAACCATTTCAGTCACCCAGTTAAATCAAGACAATGCCAGAATGCCTGTCTCTGAAAATAGCAACATTTTTTAAATGTTGCAATTAAATCCTGACTTCATAATTTCATCTAGTTAGGTGCCAACTACCAAGTTTAAGAAATAATAAAACCCAACACGTACTTCACCTATTTTTGACTTATCAAAATATTCATAGTAATGGTGTACAACTGAAGTACAAACATTTGCGATTGGCAATATCACTAAGTTTATCAGAGATCACACGTGTGTGGAATCTTCACTAGTTCAGTAACAAGAACAGAGAATCATTAACTCTCAGGCCATCCATGTTCTCACAGCAAACCTGACTTAGGAATGTAATCCTGTTACCTTCTTTTTCATTTTTTTTCTTTGTGTGTGTGTGTGTGACAGAGAGAGAGAGAGACAGAGAGAGGGACAGATAGGGACATATAGGGACAGACAAGGGAGAGATGAGAAGCATCAATTCTTTGTTGAAGCTCCTTAGTTGTTCATTGATTGATTTCTTATATGTGCCTTGATTGGGGGAGGGGGGGTACAGCCGAGCCACGCTCAAGCCAGTGACCCGGCACTCAAGCTGGTGAGCCCATGCTCAAGCCAGATGAGAGAACACTCAAGCCAAATGAGCCCACACTCAAGCCAGCGACCTTGGGGCTTTGAACTGGGGTCTTCCAAGTCCCAGTCGGATGCGTTAACTACTGCGTCACCGCCTGGTCAGGCCCTTTACCTTCTTTTTCAAACTTAATGCCACTGACAATTTTTGGTATTCCCCACAAAAGTCCTTCCTTCTTCCATACCTTTGCAAATGCTCTTCCTCGAATCTGGAATGCTCTTCCACTGTTTCTCTATCTGAAAAACTCTTTGTAATTTTACCAGATTATAATATCTTTCTTTGTCTCTTAAAATATTTTTAACCTCCGTAACTTTCTTTCAGTTCACACTTCCAGATAGATACTTTTCTAGCCTTTTATTTTAACCCTTTGATTCTCTTTAGTTAAGTTAAGTATGGCATTTATAAACAATATCATTCTTGGATTGCTTTTCCCTTTTGTCACACAGAAAAGTCTTGCATTTGCTAAGTTTACAGAAGGGAATCAACAATCCCAGCCAGTTCACTATCTTCTCAAGAGCAAAAAAAAAAAGTAGTAAATCCATTTCATACTTCAAAATTCTGGCCACATATTACTACATCCTTGGCAAAGTTCCTTGGACCTGAGCAGTCATGAATGTGAGGGCCTAACTCTATCCCTACTTCTATCAACACAGAAATAAATCATTGGCTGTTTTCATAATTTGTTTGCCTACCTGTTCCCCACATTAGAACTCAGCTAGGCAAGAACAGAAATGTCATTCATCTATTTGCCTGTTCCATGTTGCCAAGCAAACCATAGCATTCAAACAGGTTGGTCAAATGTATATATGTGAATTATGTAAATGCAAGTGGTGTGTTTGACATTGATATACTTCTATTTATACATATTTCCACAAATAAATGTCAAGTAAACAATTTCTACCATTTTCTGCATCATCCTTCCACTTTCCACCTGACACTCTTTCCCAAATCTAACCTCTGGATTCCATTTTTCTCTCTGAGAAGAGCTTACTTCACATACCCAAGACAATCAATCATTTCTCCTGTCCAAAAAGTGAGATAATTATATTACAAACAACCCTTTTCAGGAAAATATTGTAACCATATATGTTTCAGATCATCAATATAAAACACAGGGGTTATAAATTCTATCTTGCTTTATTTTCCTCATATTAAACATGAGAAATTGCAAGTTTAAGATTCTAGGGAGCTTACTTAACAGCATTTTCATTTCTACACTGGAACATACTTTTAACTAAAAAGGAATTGCAGAACTTTTAACTGTTCCTGTGCTCTTACAGCCCTCCTTTGCTCTAAAGCCCAGCCCAGTTCCCCTTAAAATTCCCCTACAGAACACAGTGCTACGACTCTTCTGAAAAACTCAAAGCTCTAATCAAAAGATATTCTACTTTACATTCTCACTGACTTGAAAGTCTCCTTTTCAATTTTAAAGTGATCCTACATGGTCTAGTCCTTTTGAAGAAGGAATGGTATGTCCATATATTTTCTAAGTCATCGAGGGATAGACCCTGGAAAATGTGGAAACTTTAACTTGGAATATTAATTTATATTTGCTTCATGAGCATCATGACATTTATTTCATAGGAAGGCAACTACATGACACTCTGTAAATTGTGTGGCTAATTGAATGGAGAAAAGGCTCTGAATTCAGACAGAATTTGACTTAAATTCTGTCTCTCACTTATCAGCCAGTTATGAACTGTATGGCTTAGATAAATTACTAAGCCTTTCTGTGTCACATTTTTCTCTTCTTAAAAAAGGGGATGTGGGCCTGGTTGGTTTTGCTCAGTGGTAGAGTATCAGCCTGGCATGTGAATACCCTCGGTTCGATTCCTGGTCAGGGCACACCGGAGAAGCGACCATCTGCTTCTTCACCATTCCCCCTCTTCTCTTTCTCTCTCTCTCTTCCTCTCCCACAGCTATGACTCTATTGGTTTGAACACATCAACCCTGGGTGCTGAGGATAGCTCTGTGGAGCTTCTGCCTCAGGCACTAAAAATAGCTCAGTTGTGAGCATGGCCCCAGATGGGCAGAACATCAGTCCCATACTGGGGTTGCTGGGTAGGTCCTTGTTGGAGTGCATGTGGGAGTCTGTCTTTCTATCTGTCCTCCTTTCACTTGAAAAATTGAATAAATAAATAAATAAGGGGATGTTAATATCCTCCTTGCTCTGCTGTTTTAATATTTAGAAATAGTGAATATAAAATTTCTACCATTATGATAAGAACATAACAGGTACTCAATACATTGTAGTTGTTATTATGGTACATCATTAATACACAAATCGAGAAGTAAACAATTGAAAGCCTACTTAAGCTTCAGTTTTCTGAACTAAGGTAATTCCTTTTTCTAACATCAGCTATAGCTTTGTAGAGCAGAATATAAAGATCATTAGTTTCCACTGGAAAAAAATGAGTATATAAAAGTTTGATAAGAAAAATTAGAATGAAATTCTCATCATATTAATCTCACCTTCCAGGCTGATAAACCATGTGTGTTCACAACTAACTGATTCCTACTGTGAAATAAGACACGGAAATAACAAGTAAGAGAGAGAATGGTATATGCCAGCCGAGATGCTGTGTTTACTTTGTAAGGTCAGATCGGTTATTTTAATACAAAAAACACAGATTAACAACAACAGTCCATGAAACACAGAACTTTTACTGGCACACAGAATTGTATCTGTGTTTGCCATTTAATTGCAACCCATAAATATCTTCATTTCACAATGAGTCCCCTCAGCTAATATTTTCATTCCAGATCCCAGGGACTATCTAGTTAAAAATCAGAAGCTAACATTAGTTGTTTCACCTGAAGCTATATATATATTAAAGAATTGGGGCTATTGTCTTCTTATTTGTCTATATCTGAAGGAAATTCTCAACTGTACTTCTCATAAGTGGAAGAGAGCCTTTGGAAGCCAAATTCACTAATTTAAATTCCAGACCTTAGTTGGATAAAAACATTACTTTTTGATTATTTGAGTTATGTATAATATAATTCCTTATCAACTTGATGGAACCCAATTCTAGTTAAAGGAAACTAAACTCTAGGAGTAATTAGTGCTCTGAGACCTAAAAGGCCTGTTTTTAATCTTATAATACTTTATGTCCATCTGTTACATTAATTTCTAATACTCAAATAGTAGAATAACAACTCATTTAGTACTGGAAGAGAGCTGAAATCAAGACAAAAAACAACCCCCCCCATTTCCACCTAAGGGGGAAACAGTTAAAAACATATTGCTGAAACGTGGCATCCAGGGAGACGGTTTAACAGAAGCACACACAGGGCATGCCAGCCATGTATTACAAAAGATTGGGTCCCTGGTTCTGCCCGTTTGGAATTTAGCCCCCTTTTCTTCTCGCAGGAAAGAGCAGGATCTGATCTCTACCACGGGCACGGGGAAGATTTATCTTTGCGAATAAAATGCAGAGGTTGGTCAGCGCTACTGAGGTTCCTGGCTGTGCAATCATGCCTCAGGATAAACTGAACCAGGCATTTTATGAACATATTGGAGAAAAACAAAACCCTTTTAGAAATGCTAGTGGTGAATATTTGGCACTGAAATGACTCACGGGCAAGTACAGACACACAGCCTAATCATTTTTCTGCATATACTAACCAGGGTCTTGATGTGGGGAAGTAAGAACCAGACTAAAATCATCATGCCGTAATGTGGCCTGTTCAGAGGAGAAATTTCAGCACTCACACTATGCAAAGTGAGAAACCGAGACAGCCTTGGCAGGGTAGTTCAGTTGGTGAGAATGCCGTCCTATGCACAGGTTGTGGGTTTGATCCCCGGTGAGGGCACATGCAGAAACCAGCCAATGCATACATAAATAAGTGGAACAACAAATCGATGTTTCTCTCTCTCCCTTGCTTTCTTTCCTCTCTCTCTAAAAATAAATTTATTTTTTAAAAAGAAAGGAAGCACTGCAGATGGTCAAGATGAGACAGGAACTGAAGATTCATAATAGGACTCAAGAGTTCTCATACACAATTTTCCTTTACTTCATGCAATAAAATAAATCAATATGCAGATGTATCATATTAAGTCATTTTAGATTCCTCCTAAAACCTATAGTTAAAGAGGAATTTTCTAGATTGTATATTAGGTGCTAGGGAAAACCTGGCTACTGGAGACAGAAACTGTGATACTCAAGGTAAACAGAACCAAATATTAGCCTCGAAGAACTGCCCAGGAGCGTTCAGTAGTTTAGAGTAGTGTTTGGTTAAGAATATATACTACTCACAATAATTAGGGGATATTTCAAAATGAATATGAAGTGATTAAAAAAAAGAAGCACTTGATTTATTTTTTATTAAATGAGAACATCAGAAAAGCAAATGACAAGTCAAAAAAAGTTGTTTGATTATGCAAATGAGATGCAAAATCAACTTTTATTTTAAAAGGCTGAAAGTACTGGAGTATCATGCATGTTCCCTGATCCCCTAGTTTTTGTGAGCAGTGTACATTTGAGTAACTCAAAAGTAATATTCAAGTAAGTGAAGTACTTTATATATAATTTTTGAACACCACAAGGAAACAGTAAGCTCATAACAATACATGCATGTCAGCTATAACTTATTGTGCAATTGCATTCCAGAGAAAATTGTTACTTTGTTGAATATGTACCCTAGATAACTGCTTTACAGGATGATAGGGTTATCAGCAAATTGCTCAAAACCTTTGTTATTTTGTAACTGTACCACTATCGCCATCATCTAACATTACTATTAATGCTATCATTGTTAATTAGGGAAACAAGTTGGCCTCTCTCCACCCCTTCCAAAAATAATTGAACAAAAATCACAGCTCAGCCTGGCCTGTGGTAGAGCAGTGGATGGGGCATCGGTCTAGAATGCTGAAGTTGCCAGTTCGAGGCTCCAGGCTTGCCTGATCAGGGTACATATAAGAGTCAACTGCAAGTTGATGCTTCCTGCTCCTTCCCTCCTGCTTTCTCTCTCTCCTCTCTCTGGGATCAATAAACAGAATCTTAAAAGAAAAAAGAACCACAGCTCAGCTTGGCCAAGGGCTGCCACATTGGATGGACAAATGCATAAGACAATATGTGGGCGGAGGAGTGCTGGTGCTGAGCCAATAAGAAATGAGAAATGGAGCGTGGAGGCGGGCCTGCTGTTCAGGTTGCCTGGGAACGTGCTGACCATCTTAACATTTCCTTTGTTTCTTCTCCCTCAACCCACTGCCCTGACATTTGGAGGGGTGCTTTTCTCAGCCCAGCACAACCACCTTGGAAGGACACCTCCAGATCTAGCCCCTGTGTGACTCTTTCTTCGCTACCTACCCATTTTCCCCGAAACAGGCAGACCAGGACCTTCATGGCCAGGAGAAGGTATTGATCTGACCTCAGCTGTGGCTTGCTTTAGAATATTTCAACACGATTTCTCTTACTAAACTTCAACATTAACATCTTGTTATGTATTACAGGCAAGATGGC
The DNA here is from genome assembly GCA_037038555.1 of Rhynchonycteris naso. Lineage (NCBI taxonomy): Eukaryota > Metazoa > Chordata > Mammalia > Chiroptera > Emballonuridae > Rhynchonycteris > Rhynchonycteris naso. The sequence continues at coordinate 131,891,338 of CM073002.1, read as the reverse complement.
ACAGGGAGAAAAGAAAAGATTCAGATTCAATCCCAACGTCATGACCCGGCAAAAGTTATCCCCCGTTTTACCCACAGACTGGCTATTATAAATATCCCTACAGGAGTGCTGCTGTGACGACATATAAAATGTCTACACAAACACTGGTACATAGTATGTGATCAACCAATAGCAGCTAATCAGTTACTATATCTTAAACCCTTACTCACAATCAATTTATTAATACTTTGATAGTAAACAAAATTCTACCAAGTTAATTAGCAAGAGGTTAGAAGAAAAAATAGACAGAATGAGTGCTGCTTAAACCAGGCAATCTTCTAATTAAAAATGAGTCAGAGATGAATTCATAAAGAATAAGGAATATCTTTATAAATATTATAAAGACTTATAATAATAAATTAGCAGCTTTAAAACTACTCTATGCATTGCAACCTAGTATTATTGAGTGCTATCACACTAGACCTATTTACACCTCAATATTATATTGAATAATAAACCACTGACATAGTACTACGTACTACTAGAAAGATGTAAATAATTATGTTCCTGATAGCCCTGAGTTCTGTTTAAAATAGATAGTGTCTTCCATTTAAGAAGTCATAGATAAAATACAGCAAAGGAAAAGTTAGTGTTGAGATAAATTGTGTCCAAGAATAGAAAAAAAATCTGTATTACTATTAATATAATATTCATATTTTTAGTTGACAAACTAATTCTAAAATATATATGGAATATCAGAGCTCTAAAAAAAATCATGACAATTTTGAAGGAGATCCAAATGAGCGTATGTGCCTTATCAGCCTTCAAGACCTATCTGTTAACTTATAAAGACAATGTATCACTGGTTCAAATATAAACAAGCAAGTTATATGACAGAAGAGACCAAAACCATTAGGCCCACATATATATGAAAACTTTACACATGTTAATACTAGTACCAGAGAGAAATGAAGATTTCCAATGAATGGTGCTAAGATTGGTTTTCTGTTATAATGTTAGATCCCTACAAATTACATTCCTGCATCAAACTGCACGCAGATACATGCGCACACAGTCACAAAATCAAGTTGAAGTAGATTAATAATCTATACACAAAGAACAAACCACAAATGTTTTAGAAGAATACAATATAAAAGAATATGTTTAAGTCTTCAGATTAGGGCTATATTGGTTAGCATATAAAAAAATACAAATCATAGAGGAAAAGATTGATAAAAATGACATAAGAATACAATTGTGCAAACGGCATTAAAAAAGAAAAATAATAGTGACACTGGGAGAAAACATTTACAGTGCATTTAATCAACCAACTATTAGCATTCAGAATATAACAATATTTACAAATCAGAAAAAAACACAATACAATAATAAAGTAGAAATAAGATAAAAATAGGCATTCACTGAAAAGAAAACTCTAACATCCAGTCTAAGTAGGAAAGGTTCAAATTTACTAGTAATCAGACAATTTAAAATTAGTCCATAATGAGATACATTTTAAATCCAACAGCTAGGTAAATATTTAGTCTAATAATAAATACTGAGTATTGGTAAAAATGTTGAATAACAACAAAACTTACATATCCATAGCATAAGTTATTTGTTACTAGCATTTCATTTAAGGGAGGTTAGGTATTTCTGAAAAAAAATATATCTGCAATGGCAACCCTTTTATTTTTAAAGCAACTAAATATTAAAGTAAAATCCTAAATTGAATCTTAGCTAAGCTTAGCTCTCTCTCTCCCTTCTTCCTTCCCTCTCTCTTTGCTTAATTTAAACTATATTCTTTTCAAGATTTTCTCATTGTAATTCTGCTGTCAACAACGAGAAATTTTTATGGCACCTGAAATAAAAGTTGATTTCCAAATTAAGTAATGTAACATAAAAGGAAAGACCCTACGTACAGCTCATCATCTCAAGAGTGCAGCACAGAATTAGTAAATGCATAAATTGCTCTTAAAAGAACAATTTCTCTTCTAAAGACAATTATTCCTTTAAGGAAGGCTTCATGTCTGTTGATAGCTTTCAGGCGATTCAAGTATTGACTGATTTTTGTCTGTAGTATCGAAAGGAAGCATTGTTAAATGCAGATACAGTTGTGATAGGTAAACACATTTTAACTTAACAAAATGAAAACTACTGGAACTCATTTAAAATATCTAAGTAATTAAACCAGTAGCAGATTGGGCAGAAAATAACTATATTCTGTGAAAGTTTATTAATAAATCAAAGAAAATGTATAAGTATTCTACAGTTCTCTTGATTTTTATGACTGTTTGAAATAAATATAAGAATAATGACAAATATCAAGAACTAACACGCTGTTAAATTCTGGAAATCTTTCTTACTTTTTTTTTTTATTCAGTAAGAGGAGAGGAGGCAGAGAGACTCCCACATGCACCCCCACCAGAATCCACCCAGCAAGCCCACTAGGGGGCGATGCTCTGCACATGAGCATTGCTCCATTGTTCACCTTAGAGCCTGAGGTGGAGGCTACTGAGCAGTCCTCAGCACCCAAGGTCAACTCACTCCAATCAAGCATGGCTGCAGGAGGGTAAGAGATAGACAGAAAGCGGGGGAGGAGGGTGAAGAAGCAGACCAGCATTTCTCCTGTGTGCCCTGACCGGGAATCTAACCCAGGACATTCACACACCGGGCCAACGCTCTGCCACTGAACCACGCAGCCAGGGCCTTGGAAATCTTAATTTTAAGCTTCAAAGATTCATGAATGCTAGGAAATGTGACCAGAAATTAATTTTGAGGCCATCTTAAAGCTCTTAAATGATAAAAAAATGTATTTTACCAATAAATATTGTCTCCTTATGGACACAATTTTATCTTTATAAATATACCACCTCAACGACTTGGCAACTATAGTCTTCCGGTTCCTCAAGTAAATATGGATGTGTGTTTATTTGTTTGCTTGATTATATATAAAACTAATGACCTCCTCTACCAGCTTTGGTTGACAAATTTTGACACATTGGCAATTGGGCATCCCTGGACAGCTTTTAGCCATCCATTGCCAATCGTTAAACTGTCAGTTTGTGAGGACCAAGTTAGCACTCAGAGGTTATTATTAATTCTATTACATTCAAGTTCTTGGGAAGCTAACTCGAATAAGATAATACATAATCTATTTCAAATTTGTCAGTAAACTGTGATACAGTTCATCTCTTTAATCTAAGAAATGAAAGGTCCATCAGAAAGGATATCTTGTTATCTTTGGGAAAGTGTGACACACAGAGGTAAATGCTGTCAGTGCTCACCTAAGCTCTGCACTGGGGAGAGGGTGTTCAGTCCCAGAGGTCGGTGAATTCCCATAATTAGGAATAGGAAGTCTTATTTTTCTTAGCGGCAGAATGTTTTCCTAGGAATTATTAGGTGAAAGCATGAAAGATGAGATCTCTAGGTGGCAAACTTAAATAGCAAAACTTTGAAAACAAGAAAAGGGTTTAGCTAACTGCAGGCTTTGCTTTTTTGGGGGGGTGAGAATAAAAAAATAATAGAACCAGGACTTTATTGCTCAGGACAATATAATATCTTCTAGGAGCCATGTGGCCAGAGAGTGGGAGAAAATCCCACAAGGAAACAGAGAATAGGTTATTGGCTCCTACAGAGAATTATCAAGGGAATTAACTAGATATTGAATGGGGATTTTTAAGTGAAGTTTTACTTTGTGATATTATTAGTCTGTCCTTCGTAGTAGTCTAAAATACTCACTAACCCTTAAAGTATATGGAGTTAAATTTGCCTTTCGGGGTAATGCGACAAAACCCAGAAATCGTCCTATTGAGTTTGGGGCCAGGTCTGCGGCTCTCCCTGGCAGTCTTGCCCCATCTGGTCAGAGAGGCAGACCCTCCAGTCATCCCAGCCTTGTGTGATTAAACATTCAAACCATATAACTAGCAAGCATGGTTTTCAGTCAAAATTCTGCCACCAACCTTCTAATTATAATCTGGTTTCCCAGAATTTGCTGGTCAGAGGTCATGAGAGTACTGTCCCCTGGAGTAATACTGCTCGCTGGGACTATTCATTTGATATTCTGGTTGAATCCACTTGTCTCTGTGGGCATATGCTGATGTGAATTTGCCAAGGTACCATGACCCTGTGGGGACACGCTAGCAAACTCTCGTAGTTGACAGGAGTACCTACTGCAAACAATCTTTAATCAGTGTTTTCTAAAAAATTTTTCCAGCGTGATTTAATATGCTTAATTTAAATATGATACCAGCATCCTAAATCAAAATTAAAAAGTTCCAATTTGGGACTGCAATAGAGAGAAATCTTGATTTCAAAGAAATAGCCTATCACTTATAATGGTGATAGAAAAATGCAGTGGGATGTTTGCCTTATAAATGCACAGTTGGGTTTCAAGACACAAGACCTAAACTGTGCTGTGAAAACCACGCATGTAAAGGGGACCTACTGCATATTATTGTACCGAAGACCATTCCTAAGCAGGACACTGTAAGATCACAGAGCTACATGTAGAATAAACAATGCTGAGATCACGGTGGGAGGCTATCAGTGATGTTAGTGGCTTTTCCTGATATTTTGCTATTTATGACTGACATTCACAGAACCTAGCGCCTAACACAGTCATCCCAGAAAGAAAATTTCCCTGCATGGAACAAAGCCCTTTTGTGCTTCTGGTAAAACATGACTCCGCTAAGGCAATTAGCTGGTTTAAAAATAAACTAATTCATTTTGGAGATCTGATGTATAATTATGCAGCTGCATGGACTGGGAAGGCATGGTGACTGGCTAGGGTGTTAGTAAAGTTAGAGAAAACGTGCATCTTCACGCTGACAGCTAAAGCATTAATTTAAAGTACAATTGCCACCTTTGCCTTGTGTGGAGCTAAAAAATGAAACTCTTTCTAAAATAATTCAAAATATCATAATTCTGATAATGGTAGTAGAATCTCTCTCCAGAGACAGAGGGCATGGTAACTAAAAATATTTGTCCAGAGCCTTGCTTCTAAGAAGTTTGGCATCCTTTGCAAATTTAACTCTTAGATCTCCATAAAAACATGACTCAGAAAATTTAACTCGCTCAATCCATAGACAAAACTGCTCTGTACTAGTTCCAGAAGCAGACCATTTAGTGATATGGCACTTTGTGTGCACTCGGGGCAGAGGCAGGAGAGCAAAGGGCTCTTGGTCCATTTTCAGGGCTTTGTTGCCAAAGCAAGCAGCTTCCGTGGGTAAAACGATGGCCTGGCCATTAACGCCACCGCATCCTTCCAGGCTTTGTTAGGCAAAGGGCTCTACCTGATTGTGACTCTGCACATGGCCTCGCTTGCAGCCTGGGCTTCTACAAAACACACAGGGCGAATTCTCTCATTATTTTAAAGTTTGATTCTTTCAGTTGCTTCAGTTGCTTCCCACTGAGTGAAGACAGCAATCTTTGCACAATGTCCTTCTAGATTTCTCTCTCTCTTTTTTTTTTTTTTTTTGATGATTCCTTCTTCATTTCTTTCCTTTCTACTCCCCCTTCCTCCCTGTCTCAAATCATTTTTAGTGGCCGATGCTACGGCTTGGCTGGCAACACTTTGCAGAAATGAAGTTGCTGGTCTGGGTGCACTTGCTCGTGTGCATTTGGGCTACGGGGAGAAAAATAACTGTCCCATAGAGATGTGTGAAGCTAACGTACACATAAGTATTGTCAACCGAGCAGAAATTAGGAATAATTTGGATGAAAGGATGAACCAAAAATAAATGCTCTGAGTTCATGTTAGAGGTATGCCCTGTGCTCAGTTTCCATCATACCCACTAGGTATTATTTCTTCCCAGCCTGGTAACAATCTCTGCTGAGCTCTGAAAACACAGAGTGGGCACAGATAATGAAAAGGGTGATCCGAGAACATAGGCATGCAAAGGTGCCTTAAGTCCCCAGCACCTTTCATGAAGGAATGCTGACTTCTGGAGCCAGAGATGCAGCCAGTCCGATGCTCAGTTTCCTACGATCCAGAAAAAGGTTGATGGCTTACCTTCACTCTCCCTGACTTTGCTGTGACACAGACGGGTGAGCCTGTCTGGACTGCTGTCCCTGTGGACTGCTGTGCGTCAAAGACGATTTGGAAATTGCAGATTGGCCTTCCTTCATTATTTTGTTCAAAGAACACCTAGCATACCAGGCACTGTTCTAAACTCCTGGGAAAGACCAGAAACAAAACCCATGTTCTCACAGGGCTTAGAGTCTAGTGCGGGTAAGAAAATGATAAGCAAGTAAGTACACAAAGACATGGGATTGCAGACAGTGATCACTGCAACAAGATAGAACTGTGTCATGGAATACAGAATGACTTAAGGGCCCCGAACCATTTAGAAAGGGTGGCAGAAAAGTCACCTTTCCCTGAGAAGGGAGCTGATTTCCAACCAGCTGAGGTTGGAAATACATGAAGGAGCCAGGCTTGTAAATATGCAGAGAAGGCACTGTCCAGGCAGAAGGACACACCCTCTGTGTATGCAACGAAACCGGGCCAGCAGAACTGCAGCAAAGAAAGGAGTGGGGAGAGGTAATAAAAGATACCCTTGGTGGGGAAACCGTTAGAAGGGTCCAGTTCTTGCCTATTACAGCGGCAGATTAAAGAGAGGTTGAGTGGTTGGGTACGGGGAGATGAGGTCAGAAAGTGGAAAATAACTTCATTCGCTCTAAGAGCCGTCACGCTACAGAGCAGGTCCGGGACCATGCTGGGACACTGTCTGGACAGCTAACCAGGAACACAATCGAGGTGAACAGACTAGAGAGATATCTTTGACTAGTAGTTTCTGTGCTATTTCTTACCTTGAAATTTACTTTGAAGCCTGCCAGTAACAAACTTTTCTTGGATATAGGCAGGGACAGATATTATAAATAAATGTAATCTGAAAGCAAAGACAGGACTGAAAATCAAATCAGCCAGCTAAAGCCGGGCACCAAATCAAATCTTCAGGTCCAGAGGAAGTCTGTAGCAACTGGAGAGCAACTCGGCCCGCCGCAGAGCAGCCGCGGAGGGAGACGCATTGCCACACACCCCTTAGGATCCTGCAGCCTGGTTTTTGTGAACAGCACAATTTAAAACATGAGAATGGGCTTTAGAAAACCAAAGTCCATAGTCATATCCATAGTTTTTTGTTAAAGGCACCAAAGTCAGCCTGTCTAAACTAGCTGAGTCTTCCTAATATCTCTAGCCCGTTCCCACATCCTTGTAGTAAGAATCCCTGATTTTCTCTTCTTTGGGCAAATCGCAACCTCTCTCCAGGAATTAAAAACCAGTGCAGAGCACAGCATGAAGAAAGGCCTAGCAGTGGGAGAGGTTGGGAGTGGAGTTATGCTGGTTGGTATTCTAGAGGAAAATCCAAGATCCCTGTGGCTGAGACCTCACCTACCTCAGTTTCCTAATAGAGACCCTTTTTAGGTTGGCCGTATAGATTTATATCAATTACAGCCAAAAGACCTTTGGTTAATACAACTATCCGTTCGTATTAATGGATCCTGCTTTGGGATTGCGTATGTTGGAACAACAATAGTATTGAGGCCAGGATTCATAAGCCCAATGTTACTCAAAAGAGATAGAACATTAGACACAAATGAAAAGACACAGTATGAAAAACATGAATGCTGTGGCTAGGACCTAACTGCCTGGACATCAAATGCTGGGACAGTCAGGCCAGCTGAAGGTAAGCATCCGTGCTGGCCAAAAGCGGAGTCATGAAAGCATGCCTTCGGTTTGTTCTACAGATATTAAAACACCTTCTCTATGCCTGGCACCCAACCTATTTTCAGATGCTAGAATGAGAGCAGTAAATGTTCCTTGCTCTTCAGAGTTTCCATTTTAAACTTGAACTCAACAGGAATTGTCCCTTGATATTTTCTCTGTCAATTACTTGACATAGAGGTTCCATCTGCTAAGTACATGCTCCACAGACTTCAATGTAGTTAAGCTAAATGGAAATCCCTCGGGATACCGACAAGACAAATTCATGCCTCAGGCGTCTTGGTAGGTAAAGAAAGTGAAAGTTCTTAAACTGAAGTGTAAAGAGTAAGCAATAATAATAATAATACCAATAAGTGGGTAAACATGCAGATTTCACGGGCTGATTGTTCTGCAATCAAGGAGGTAAAAGATCTACTGTCTTAGCATTTTTAATAAATGCCATGTCATAGGCCAGGTAAACTAGAGCAAACATAGCCCTGACCTGTTCTCACAGCATTACTGGAACATAGCCACACCTGTTTGTTTCCGTATTATTGCATATTATGCTTATGATTGTTTTCCTGCTAAAAAGCAGAGCTGCATAGTTGTTAGAGGCTGTCTGGACTGCCGAGCCGAAATATTTACTATCTGGTCTTTTTAGAAAAAGTTGCTAAACCCTGGGTTAAGAAATTCTCATGCAGCCTCATTAACCTCTACTGGGAAAGATTCTCTTACCTCTGCATTTTAATAGTTTTCAAAGCAATTTTAATTTAATAGTAAGAAACTGAAAATCTCATAGCTGGCTAAGCGCTATGGAACTAAATTTAAGGAAACAGGCATGGAAACTATAGTAGCGTAAAATAAGTGATTTTTGTATTGTTTCTAGTTTCCCACATTTAAAGAAATAAATACGTGTTTTATAAACCATGGAACATTTATAACATTGCTAAAAATGGGAATCACCTCTGTTAAAATTCTGATATATTTCCTTACAATCCTCTCCATAATTGGTTTATTAAATGACAGAAGACACATTTAGATGACATGATTTTCTTCTAAAAGTTGATCTTACCTACAATTAGATCTAAGATAAATACTATGAGTGTTCTACCTATAAAAGCTGGTCCCCCCCCCCATTAAACTGAGCTACATGCAAGAAGGGACTGTAACTCACTCTTTTATTTTCACAGCAACCAGGATGCTCCCTGGTACTTAGTAGGGACTCAGAAAATGCTGATGGAATGAATGATAAAGAAAGGTACTTGCCATTTATGTTCTTGCATGAGGTCCTAGTTGTGGGAACTCTGTGAATTGCTCTCATTCATGAAATTCCATGTGGTGCCATTAGGTTGTAACTATTGAACACCTACACACTTTCTCGTGCTCTTTTGAGCTCCTGGTTAGATGTGTCACCATTTAAAATGTGCTTTCTTTTCTTGTTAATGGGAGTTTTGCAAGGTCAACCCACAGTTTCCCAAAATAACACTATATCTGGTGTTTCCCAGAAATAGCAATATACAAATATGACATTTACAACTGCTCTTTGATTTATGAGATTTGTACTTGATGGTGAATAACAGTGAGAAGTCCCCAATTTTGAACCTAAAAATTTACTGCTCTTCTCTGAAGTTAAAGTCACAGAATATTATAAATAAGCTAACACTATTCCTGTCAACACACACACACACACACACACACACACACACACACACATCATACAGACATAAAGTATATAGTACACAAACAAAAATCTTCTCACCTTCTCATAGGTTTTGATTTAGTCACACTGGCCAATGAAGTAAAACTAGACATTACAAAAACCTGGTGGTTTTGTTTTCTATGGAAAAACACCAAGTCTGCCACAATTATGTTTGGGCCTGAATTAATATAGAGTAGGTGATTATAAAATTTGAAGGGATGGAAGATGACCATGAAGCACACACAGAAAAGTGTGGAATGAGACAGATACCCAAGGTGACAATGATCTCATCCTCCTAAATGTGTGTTGTCTGACAGCACAGAGATTTTCTGTTTTTCATGCTTATTTTTACATCAACTGCTTTTCCTCTATACAGTAGTCTGGAGGAACAGAAGAAATGAAAAGTTTAATGTTATTTTCTCATCTTTGCAGGTTTCATTCACTCACCATTCATCAATTGAGTTTTGTGAGAAATACATGTTGCCTTCTGTGAGGTGCCAGGCTCTTTGCTAAACTTTTGGGAGAAAATAGACAACTACTCATCCTCATGGAGTTTATATTCTATAAGAAAAGAGATGTTTAATAATTTACTCTTTCCAATGGCTAAAGCTATAGCAATTTAAACAACAAAATGAATAGTGTTGAATTGTTACCCAAAGAATAAAATAGGAATATAAAAGAAGACCTAGCTAAATAAATCAAACATATTATAAAAGGCTTGTCTATTAAAAAATAAAAATGAAAAATTTAAATAAAATTAAGATTCTTTAAAAAAAATAAGCCACACAAAATGAACATATAAATAAGAAAATCTAAATTGTCATAGAACCATTAAAAAATTAAACCCATAATCAAAAAATCTTTCCACAAAGAAAATTGGAAGCTTCAAGAGTAAACTCAACCACAAAATTAAGACATAAATAACACTAAATATTTCCAGAAATCAAAAAAATATTGGGAACACTGACCAACTTATTATGCAACTATATCCTGATACCAAATCTAACAAGATGATTACAAGACAGGAAAATTATAAAGTAGTCTCATTCATGAACATAAAAACAAAAACCCTACACAAATAATAGAAGTGAAATCCAGACATAAAATAATGGGTTCAATTTCTTTCATAAATAGTTATAGTGAACTTCAGCAAAATTCTAATTGTAAACACAACTATATAACCACTGGCAAGGCTAAAATTTCAAAGACCGATGACACTGAGTGTTGCAGAGCATTGACGAGGACATGTAGACACCAGTATTCTCAAACAGATGACCAGAATGGTAAATTGATATAACAACGTTGGAAAACTGACATTGAGTATTACATTTGAATATACTTATATGTGATACCATGGCCATTCATAGGCGTAAATGCACGCTCCAAAATACATGAACAAAAACGTTCTATTCATAATGGGTCAAAGCTGGAGACCACTTACATACCAGTAGAGTGGGTCAACAATTTCTGATGCAGTCATGGAATGAATAATATATAGCAATGAAAATAAACAGCAGTTTATTTTCACTGTGAATGAATCTCACAAATTTAACTTCGAGTGAAAAGTCCAGTCACAAAACAATGTACGCCATAAAATTGTATTTATGTGTAGTATATAAAGAGGCAAAATAAAATGACATTCATAGAAAGCGAAGTAGAGTTTACTTATGGGAAAGAGGATTCAAATAGGGTCTGGGAAGGAATACAATTGCTACTTTATAAAGTGCTTGTACTATTCTATTTCTTCATCTGAGGGATTGTAACTAGAATATTCATTTATAACTAGAATATTTATATAAAATCCATTGAGCATTTTTCTTTATGTGGGTTTTACCTTATTTTAAAAAGTAAGAATCAAATAAAGGTCCTTTAAACGGCATTTTTTTAAATGAGACTAATAATGTGAACCTGGTATCAGAGTAACATTACTATGCAGCTACATATAGAGTGGATTTGTAGAGGAAGCTAATATACAAAGAAGAAGACACTGGAACAATTAGTACACTTATCAAAGGTTAAATACTGAGGAATGGTTGTGGAAATGCTATTGATATGACATCATTACTTGAAAGATAAAGATACATCTTTATATGACAAATTTATCATTTCCAGCCCATTATTTTTTAAATGTTAAGTTAAGAAGTTTCAAACTCTGAGGTTTCTGATTCAATAACAGGAGTTAGACAGTCATAGTACATGATAATAAATACTGAGTCAAGCATAAACACTTACTAATAGAGTGACCATGAGCACATTACTCAGTTCTCTAGGTTTCGGTTTCCTCATCCTAATCTGACACTTGGGAGGAATGAATGTGATACCTATGTAAGGTGTTTATTTAGTACAGTGCCTGGCACATAGAGAGATTCCTTATTGGCCTGACCTGTGGTGGCTCAATGGATCAAGTGTTGGCCTGGAACCCTGAGGTCGCTGGTTCAAAACCCTGGGCTTTCCCTGTCAAGACACATATGGGAGTTGATGCTTCCTGCTCCCCCCCCCCTTATCTCTCTCTCTCTCTCTCTTTCTCTCTGTCTCTCTTCTCTAAAATGAATAAATAAATAAAAATTATTTTTAAAAAAGATTCCTTATTGTGAGCTATCATCATCATCTAAAACTGACTAAAGTCATATTAGTTTATACATCTTTCATATCATAATCTTTTTAATCAAATAATTCTATGTGTTAAAAATGTATTACTTTTTCTTAACCAAAATAAAAATGTCACACACATCCAAATTGCACACCTTTACCCAGCCCTCAACTTCATTTTATAAGCAATCCATGGGTAAGGGGAGTCATTTACCCTCCTAAAAGTGGCTTAATTTTCATTTAATCTTGTGTTTAATACTGATAAGCTTGCAAAATAAAACAAAACTAAACAGAAAAGATTTGGTTTAGGTGGTTGGGGATTAAAAGTCAAACAAGAGCATATATTTCTTCTAAACGTTTATGAAAAAAAACCCACTTAACAGTATTATAGTGAAATTGATCTTAAAATAATTGGGGGTACTCTTCGGATGCTGCCCTGGAGATACAAGTAGGCAATGTAGCTCTTAACAAAGTGACAATTTTAGCCTGACCAGGTGGTGGCGCAGTGGATAGAGCATTGAACTGGGACACAGAAGACCCAGTTTCGAAACCCCAAGGTCACCGGCTTGAGCGTGGCCTCACCAGCTTGAGCACAGGGTCCCTGGCTTGAAACTCTAGGTCACTGGCTTGAGCCCAAAGTTTCTGGCTTGAGCAAGGAGTCACTTGCTCTGCTGTAGCCCTCTGGTCAAGGCACATATGAGAAAGCAATCAATGAACAACTAAGGAGCTGCAACGAATAACTGATGCTTCTTATCTCCCTTCCTGTGGGTCTGTCCCATCTGTCCCTCTCTCTGACTCTCTCTCTCTGTCAAAAAAAAAAAAAAAAAAGTGACAATTTCAGTCAAAATTTGCCAGGATAAAATAAGACGATAGAAAAAAAAAAGCAGTTGCTTTGCCTAGTACCAATTAGTAACAATTTATGATCAAATAGCAGATAGCATAATACCACTGCTAACAAAATCATGTGCAAATGTTATATAACTAGGTTACAGTTTTATAGATATTTTAGTAAATACTGGATTTAACTAACTTTTTGAGCTTTTGGTATTTTTCTGAATCATAAGCAAATATTTTAAAATCCTTCAAATTTATAAGAAAGACTTTCTTTGAAAGTCCTTTTTTAAAATCACTTAACTTATCTAAAATTACCACTATTTCAGCATTGTGTAGCAGGCTTTCATTTTCAAATTTCATGAATTTTATAATTTTATAATGGAACCAATCTGTGTTAAAAGAGTTAATTTGCATTCTAGAAGTCCATTTTTTTTTTTTTTGCCAAATACTTAGGACTCCAATATTTTTCTGACCACAAAACTATGTGCATTTACACACATACACACAGATTCCGTACACATACACACGTGTACACACACATGAGACCTTTTGCTAGAATTAATCTGACTTTGTTATTCTTTTCCACAGTTAATAGGGTCCTCCAGAGGAAGAGTGTCACTAATTTAATTTTCTATTTGACTTTTTCCACCCTTCTCTAAAAACCATTGCTTATTTTCCAGAGTTTATTAAATGGGTTGAGTTGCAAGTGTTAGTCATATTAGAGTATTAAGTTATTCTTATAATTTTTTTGCTTAATGCATTTTACAGAAAAACTTAGTAGTTTTTCTCTCTAAATATTTTCTATTACAGTTCAGGAAAACCCACTCTTGATACCCTAGAATGATGTTGAAAACCACAAAATACAGGAACCTATAAACTTTGCCACCCCCCCCCCCAATGCAGGTGTTATAAACCATAATTTCACAAAATTTTATATTATTAAAAAAATAATTGTTTATTGTGCCTGGTGCCAAACCTGGCCACTGTCCAAAGTTTTATTTTCCCTTTATGATTCTATAAAAGTTAAACTACAAACACAAGGGCAAGTAATATTATGAAGTAACATCTCTATGGTCAAGGGCTAAAAGTACACATTGTGCTAATGAAGAACTGTGATTATCAGGAGTGAATATACAGTGTAACATTCTCAGTCCTTCTGAGTTAGTGTCATCCATAGGCAGTGTGCAAACTGATTTGAAATATTTTGATATAGGAAAATCCATGAGGCTTGAAGATTCCGTAGGTTAGATGAATGCCTTTCTTAAATATGAGGACTGGAAGACAGATACACTGTCAGAAAGTTAAAAGGCAATTTCAGTTTACGTTAATGAGGAAGTCATCTGAAGTAGCCCAAGGGGGCACACCATCCTTAGAGAACTTATTAAGCTTCAGCGCAATCCCCCAAAATCTACACTTGCAAATGTTAATTTGTAATTTGAACACCATGAAAATTAAATCAACACTCTAAGCAGGCTGACTCACTGGCGAGCACACAGCAATAGAGGCCAAGGGCCATTTTCTATGGTAAGCTTTAGTCAATTATAGTCAGTAAAATGAAGCTTATCTTGTTTATTAAGAAAAATAATGCCTCTTCAGAAAACAGCTCACAAAACAAAATAAAACAAAAAACTAGAAAAATAAACCATTTCTGCATGTAACCTAGCTAAAAGTAATTTTATTTGTTCATCCTTTTCTTAAAAAAATTTTTTTTAAATAGTATATCAAATAGTTTGATATACTATTGTGTTTTTACTCAATTCCTACCCCACTACAATATCTTTTAAAAATCATCTAAGAAGAGTTTGTTCTGAGCATTTTAATTTCTGTCTGACTTATGCGTCTTGGGGCTGAGCAGAAGAATCCTGGAGCCTGATGTCAGAGGTCGATAGATAAAAAAAGTAGGGAATGGTGAAGAGACCCCAAGATACATCTAATCACCTGAGAGCTTTGCCTCGCTGCTAACTCTGCTTCTCTAACTCCTGCCAACACCCAAAAGCTATCCCTTGGTCAGTTGCCCATGTCAGAACTGGGTAGGCATGTCTTGGCCAAATTTGGTGCTGAACACAGATTTGACTAATAGTTTGGGAAATCAAATCAGCCACTCATGCTCAGTCAAATTCTAAGAAACCAAAGAAACAGGATGAGGTCTGGATCTACCTGGGAAGTTAACCACGGCAGCCAGAGAGCAATACCCAAAGTAGGAGTTTTTTAAAAAAATTTAAGTTTACAGAGAACTCCACTTTAATGATTGGTCAAAAGTATTGTTAAACTGACTTCACTGTGTTTAAACTCACAGATATTCAGGTGATAACTATTCTAAGTTGATTTTCTTTTGCCTGTGGATTGGTCATATTCTACCAGGTAGGAGCTATATCTCAGTTTCCTAGAGTAACTGGATGTTATTTCTTCCTTAAATTCTTGGTACAGGATACTGGTGAAACCTGGAGTTTTCTTTGTAGGAAGACTTATAATTATGGGTTCAATATTATAAACGAGTGAGGTTTGGTAGGGTAGGAAAGTCATGTTTAATAAAGAAAGCCTTCCACTGGAATGGCAAACAAGAACCAACATCTTTACTTCTCTTTGTGACTGCTTTGGGTAGAGGCCAAGGGCCTAATGTGTTTGAAGTCTTGGCCAACTAAACAACAAAGACGTATTTTTATAACATGTTACTCTCTTACTACCTTTAACCACAAATCTCGTGAAGGAAAGTGGTGAATAGCTATAAGCTTAAAAACTATATGTAGACTAATAATGCAAATTAGTTATTTATGTTATAGGATGAAATTTCTTCACGCTACTTATTCCAGCACAACTATGCTTATTTCATCATTGATATCAACATGGAAATGAGATGTGGGAACTACATTTATGTAACATGTTATTACATTTCTATCCTAAGAAAATTTGGATTATAGAAACCCACAAACATTTTATATGAAGTTAAATCTCCATGGCAGGTAAAAAGGAAAAAAAAATCTTCTCTTAGGAATAACTTCCTTACTTCTTCATTTTATCCTTTGGTATCATTTTCTGGTTATAGCTGATTTTTTTCAAAGTTGACACTAATTGATGATAAAGGAAAATTTTAAAACAGCAAGGAAAACACTTTCTAAAGATGCTTTATAGCTTTCAGTAATCTAATTTGTGGGAAATGGAGAGTGGAGTCCCATAGAGTGCTTTTCAATAATTTATGGTGGAGACTCATCTCCTAAGTTTAGAAACATGATTTGTGACCCACTGTGCTGTGAACCTATTTGTGTAATTAGATGGCTGGCTACATTCCCCAACGTGGCCCATTCTTCTAACACTCTTCTGGGTGTGCAATACATTCTGTACTTGGACCTATCCTTTGGAAAATGAGTTAATAAAAACACTTATTTATAATGTATTTTTAAATTCCAATTATTACCAAAACACAGACCTGGCTGACCGATCCTCACTGTCAGAATTTTTCCTTCTGAGCTTAGAAAGGAAAATATAATCACCCACCCAAAATTTTTCAGTTTGTTTTAATTTCATTTACATGCTTTAATAGCACAGGATGTTTTTGATCATGTATGAAACCAATGCCCTGACTAAAATTTCATATTAAAAGGGAATAGGGACCAAGGACATCACAATTGTAAGCAGTTCTAGTTCAAGTTTTACAGGATTCATTAAGTTAAGACTTCATATGAAAAAAATACAAAAACTATCTTAAACATCATCATGAAAAAGCCATTTTATCTTTATTTTATTTTACTTATATGACTATTCGGGGAGCTACAGAATATTGTTTCTACAACAAGCAGAAAGAAATCTGGTGTTTTTCCTACACTCACTCCCATGTCCCTAACTGTTTCATTATCCAAATGTTGGGCTTTGAATGAAACAAAGAGACACTCAGTTTTAACAGAAGAAAAAGAAAAGAAAAAAATCCAGACAGCAGAGACAACAGATTGCCGTGAATTATGCATGACCTGTGTGCTCAGGGACAACTAATTAGAAACCGTTAAGAAGAAAGTAAATTCTGATGTCCTCTACCTCCATTTTGAGGTAAAGAAAAGATTTGTTTTGAATATTTGATGTCAGCAAGAACCAAGATCCACAGTGAAATTAGTTTATAATGCTCTACCTCTACAATTACCAAAAAATTTATACATTTAACCTGGTAATGAGATGAAAAGAATTGCTAAATTAAACTGTATAATTAGTTAATTATCAAATACCATATTTTAAGATAAATGCTGAAAATAGCAGCTGCATAATATGGTAGAAGAAAATTCTGTTTAATCAGAAAATTAATAAAGCAATTTCCTGCTCTCCACAGGTTCTCAAATGAGAAATAAATAAAATAAATGAATAAAATTTTATTTAGTCTCACAATGACTTATGCTTTTAGTTTTCATGAATATATTATGGCCTGACGAGGCGGTGGCGCAGCAGATAGAGCGTCCGACTGGGATTGCGGAAGACCCAGGTTCAAGATCCCGAGCTCGCCAGCTTGAGCGCAGGCCCGTCTGGCTTGAGCAAAAACTCGTCAGCTTGGACCCAAGGTCGCTGAGCAAGGGGTTGCTCAGTCTGCTGAAGGCCCGTGGTCCAAGGCACATGTGAGAAAGCAATCAATGAACAACTAAGGTGTTGCGACGGCACCCAAGAACTAATGATTGATGCTTCTCACCTCTCTCCGTTCCTGTCTGTCTGTCCCTATCTATCCATCTCTCTGACTCTCTGTCTCTATAAAAAAAAAAAGAAATATATTATGAACAACTAAAGTGCTGCAACTATGAGTTGATGCTTATAATCTCTTCCTCTGCTTCCTGTCTCTATCTTTCTAAAATAAAAAGAAAGAAATATACATATAAAATGTTCAATTTAATGTAACAAAAAGAATTTTGGACTAAAACCCCAAATATTTGCATTTGACTTCCAACTCAACTGGCTTTGTGAATTTCAGTAACTTATTTTTTTTTAATTGAATTTATTGGTGAGACATTGGTTAATAAAATTATATAGGTTTCAGGTGTACAATTCTATAATACATTATCTGCATTTTATATTTTTTGTTCACCACCCCAAGTCATGTCTTCTTCCATCACCACTGAGTAACTAATTTAAACTTACTGAGCCAAAGTTGCTTAAAATGGGAATTGGAAGCAGTGCTTGGTCTATTTATATTACCGAGTAAAGTATCTGAAAACCTAACAATTTGGAAGTTGTAAAGCATTATTCAAATATAAAATATGGCCATTATAAAATTTTCTAAAACTTTAATCTCAAAATTATAGTGACCCACCTAAAATTAGTAGGTTAATTACATTGACCAAGAATAACTGCAACTCATCAAACTATTAATTCAAATTTATTTTTGAGCTCAATAAAATAATCTCTGATACTGTACATCTTCCATACTTCCATAAGACTAATAAATATATCAATAAATATATCAGACAAGTTCTAGGACTCTTTTTTTGCTCTAAATGGGCTTTTCATAATTCTATAATTAACACTTTAGAATATTTTAATAATCAATAATTTTTTGTTGTTGTTGCAAAAGGTAATATTTCCTTTTTTTTTTTATTAACTTTAATGTGGTGACACCAATAAATCAGGGTACATATGTACAATGAAAATATCTCCAGATTATTTTATCATTCAATTGTGTTGCATACCCGTCACCCAAAGTCAAATTGTCCTCTGTCACCTTCTATCTGGTTTTCCCTGTGCCCCTACCCTTCTTCCTTTCCCACCCTCCCCTCCCTCCCCCCACCCCGTAACCACCACACTCTTGTCCATGTTTCATAGTCTCACTTTTATGTTCCACCTATGTATGAATTCATGCTGTTCTCAGGTTTTTTTTCTGATTTACTTATTTCACTCCATATAATGATCATTTACAACAAAATGGTTGTACCTTGTAATCAATAATTTTTAATTTAGGCAATTACCGTTTCTGAGTAATATGTCTGTTTTTATAGATTATAAGACTCTCAATACATAATCCAATTCTGAGAATATTCTGTCACTTGCAAAATAAATGTGTCTGCATTTGAACTGAAAAGGAACCATTTCCTTCTGTCTTCAAGGCTTATGAGTCCCTCCCTTTGTAGACAAGTCTAAATGGGACTCTAGTTTTCATCTATAGGCTGCTTGGGCATATATAGTGTTTGAACTTAGATATTGCCCATAAATGGTGATAATTTAGTTGATATGTATATACAATCACTGACATTTACTTAAAATATCTGTAGAAAAGATATGAAAAGTAAACACAAAAGTAAATCACTATTCTATCTAGTGACAGCAAACTAGGTTTTCAGATCAGGATTGGCATCTATCTGTCACTGATGGCTCCACACACACCCCGCCTCGGCCACTAGGGTAGCATTCCCTGATAACATTACCAATTCTTTTCCACCAAGCCTCTGCCTCTTTCTTAACACAGCACTCCAGGCAGCTGCACCCAGTTCTGTGGGTTTGACAAGGAGGAAAATATTCACATATTTACACCTCAGACCATGCAGCAGTCTATGAGGTCTGGTCTTGATCTGTTCAACCAAATGGATTTGACCTCTTGAAATAACACACATTCCTTTTGTATGGATGCTAATGCTGTCCTTAGGACAGTAATCGTTTTTATTTTTTTAAGAAACAATTTTATTTATTCATTTTAGAGAGGAGAGAGAGAGAGAGAGAAGGGGGGAGGAACAGGAAGTCAACTCCAGCAAGCCCGGGGTTTGAACCAGCAACCTCAGCATTCCAGGTTGACGTTTTATATACTGCACCACCACAGGTCAGGCAAGTAATCACTTTTAAACCTAGAAATAGGTCAATATTATTAGGAATAATCCAGTGTGAAAGATGCAGAAGAAATAAGCAGGTGTCTCTCTCGATTAAGTAAAAAGTAAATTGTAAGTGCCAGTCTTTTGAAAGAGCAGACATAGGAAAAAGTAACTTTTTCCCTGACCTTATGAGTAGAAACAACCCTAAGGAAAATTCTGATTGGAATATATGAATTTATTCAGGGAGTACTTTAATAACTTATTTTGTTAAAAGTATCACAGCAATGAGAAAAAAGGAAAAATCATGTTTAACCTGCACTGAGAAACAAAAATAACTCTTTATTGGCTTTCCCTGGTGGAAAGTCCAAGTTTATATTATGCATGTCCAAGTTTATATTCTATACTGATGCAGCTTATGAGTCAGCTGGCTGCTCACATGCTCCATACTGGTAACTAGGCAGGACTGTCCACCTGTGGTCTCACACAAACTTTCCCTGACAAATTAGGCCTAAACTGCAGCTGCTCAGCCCCCACTGGATCACGTCAGCCTCTGAGATGCAGCTCTTAGTATTTCTGGTTGCTTTCTATGAGTATTATCACATGTATTTTTACAGGTCTAATTCTGGCCAATGTTCCTTTTGCCACTTCTACTTTATACTTTGGCCATACTCTTTATGCTCTGGTGATGAGTTTGTGCTGTGGAGAGATTGCTACGCAATCCTCAATAATTCATTTGCTACTACAGCTCAGCTCAGGACTCACCAAGGCACCAGAGTGAATCCACACCACCCCTCACTCTGCTGCTGGTGTCCTGTCACGTGACGACCTGTTCCACAGCCATCCCCCCTCCCCACCTTAATCAGCAGCTCAAGGCTGCTGATTGATTGACAGAACAGATGCTGACTCCAGGCTTCAAATGGGTCCCATAGCAACGTTGCTTGAAACATAATAACATTTTCATAAAACACCTCCTTTAGGTTTCATACAGATCTTTACCCTCAGGATATGCGTCTACCATGGGACTGCTGAATCAGGGAAGAGTAGTGAAATCACCATGCTGCTCCCTAATCTGCTATTCCCCCGGTGTTCACCTCCCCCTGAGCCCAGCTCACTGAGCCGGACTTCTTCCTTTGGATGACTTCTTCCCTAAGGATCACAAAGTCCTTCCTAAAATTTACCCCCTACTCTCAGAGTCAGACTATATTAACACAGTTCCAATGCCAATGGGGCTGAATGGCAAACATGTCTTTTCCCAAGTTTACCATATCCAGATAAATCAGTGGCTGAAATTATACGGAAAGAGGGGATGTGTTGTTGTGTCTAGGAACTACACAAGCGGGCTGTATACAATCTGTACACTTGGACAGGTGGGGTTCTCTATTATTTGTGCATATCTGTCTATCTACCCACCCACCTGTTTGTATGCACGTATATATATACAAACATACATACACACACACACACACACACACACATATATATATACACATAACCCATATATTAACATATATCCACATGAAAACATGTATCACATTTAAGCTCCACTGCTTTCTTTCCACTTGTTGATACTTTCTCCTACATTTTCTATGTCTTGTTGCATTGGTCTCAAAGCCTAAATGTAGAAGATATATAATTGAAACACTCCTTTCCTTTGGATTAAGAAACTGACCGATTGAAATATAGGAGCTTTGCCTCTTCTAAAAAAAGAAAACATAAAGAAGCACAGTATAAGAATTTTTGTATTAAATAATAATATTAGTTAAGGTATACATATGAAGAAACAATGACAGTATAATTCAATGTCAGACCGCCGTGGTTAGTAAGACAGAAGAGAAGCACTCTTGAAATAAGAAAACACTTATTTCTTAATCTTATTTAAAAGTCATAATCAAATTTATTCACACATAGCTAAGTGAAGAATGATAATAATAATGGGCTCAAGGCTATATTCACGAAATACTTAGGTCATACAAGGGAGGTATTAAGTGTCTGCTCTTTAACTAACACGACGCAAGTTATGGAGAATAAAAATAAAGCCAACAAGCTCTGCTCAACAGTCTTCCACATGAAATAAAGCCATTTTTGGAGACATCCAGCAGTTCCCAAAGCAAAGGTCCCAGTAGTATCAGTGATGTTGATCTTTTGTCTCTAGAACAATTGCAAAGTTAATGAGTAAATATCAAAGCACTGGAGTTGAGTCAGGACTTCTAGATGTGGATGTGATAATTAGCATCAGACACTATCAATATACCAATTAGCCTCAGTTAGGGAACATTTCACAATATTCTTATTGACTTTGCTTGCTCACATATCCTAGGCAATCAGAGTTGGAAGGATTTCCAAAAATGTTAATTCACTCCACAGAAATTTTTAAAAAGCCTAATATTTGTCAGACACTAGAGGGCCAGTCGACTCCCCTCACTTCTTCAATAAGTAGCCACTAGCCCCGTGATGGCGAACCTATGACACACGTGTCAGCACTGACGACACATGTAGCCATTTTCTATAAGAATAGATCACAATTTATTCTAAGTCGGAGGAACATTGGTGTGTTTCCACTTTTTTGGCTATTATTAATAGAACTGCTATAAGCATTTCTGTACATGTAGTTTTCATAGACACATCTTGGTATATACATTTCTTTTGCATTTGTATCTAAAGGTATAAAGCTGGGTCATTCATTATGCATATGTTCAAATTTAGTATAAGCTGTTTTGAGTTTAATTGTATCAGCAATAAAGGTGAGTTCCATAACACAGTCCTCAGTTTACCAAAATATTCTAAGGCTTTATCATCCTCCCCCAAGAGTTTTCTTGCTTTTCTGACATACAAATTACTCTCCATTACCCCCACTTTTTCCCCAAAGCATTTACCATGCTACAAATATTGCAGGTTTCCTCTTATTGGAAACTCAACAGGTTAAATTCTATCAGCATTTCAGGACTTTTGCTCTTAAAAATGTTTTGAACATCACTCTCAGCGAGTTAATAAAATCCGAACTCTTTTCCAAAAAAACACATAATTTGACATTGCCCTGTATTTGCACTGTATTTTAAAAAGAAGACCTTTCCAAATTGTATCCAAAACCCAACAATGACTGAGAAGGAAGCTGAATGAATACGTGAGTTTAAAGAAAAGGGGGGGGGGGAGGTTAAGTAGAAATATTTGAGTAAAAGTAACTTTCTAAGTATTCAATTTGCCATAAAATACTATCTTCTTTTACTTTCCTCTGCAACTTCATAACTGCTAGAAGAAGGCTCATAATAAACATGCAAATAATTTGAATAAAACTGTACACATATAAAATTTTGAAAGAAAATATATCAATCTATTTCTTGGTAGTGTAATCAAAAGTGATCCTGGGCCCTGGCTGGGTAGCTCAGCAGGTAAGAGCATCATGCCAATATGCCAAGGTTGTGGGCTCAATCCCTGGCTTGGGTACATACAAGAATTAACCAATAAATGCATAAATAAGTGAAACAGCAAATCGATGTCTCTCTCTTCCACCTCACTCTCTCTCTCTAAAATCAATTAAAAAAGAAGTGCTCCTGTTTTATTTTAGCACTTTCATTTTGTACAATAAATATATATTATTTGTATAAGACGAAAATGTCCATAAGGATCAGACTAAAAGTAAAATTTGCTTCCCTTTCAACAACTACCCATTGGTCTTAGTTCTGCTCTGTGTAGCTACACAGAATAAATTTAGCTTATTTTCCACATGAGGGCTCTTGAAATAGCTTATAGCAGTTGTGGTTCTTTCTTCTTCACAGGATAAATACCTCCAGAGCCTTCTATGACATGGTTTCTTCCTAGGACTTGGTTTCAGGACTCTGCAATTTTAACTACTCCACTCTGGGCATCGCTCTAATTCATTCTTCCAAGCACACATTATAATAGAAATGTACACAACAGGTGCAAAGGGAGACTCTTAAGCAATCAGACTTTGAATTTCATAAAATATAGTCATCTTTTTAGATTCATATAGTGATAAATAATGAAGTTCTTGCCTGACCAGGAAGTGGCGCAGTGGGTAGAGTGTCGAACTGGGATGCAGAGGATGCAGGCTCGAAACTCTGAGGTTGCCGGCTTGAGTACGGGCTTTCCGGCTTGAGCGCAGGCTCACCAGCTTGAGCATGGGGTTGCCAGCTTCCAGCTTGAGCGTGAGATCATAGACATGACCCCATGGACACTGGTTTGAGCCCAAAAGCCGCTGGCTTTGAAGCCCAAGGTCGCTGGTTTGAGCCCAAGGTTGCTGGTTTGGGCAAGGGGTCACTCGCTCTGCTGTAGCCTCCACCCCCAAGTCAAGGCACGTATGAGAAAGCAAACAATTAAGGAGCTGCAATGAAGGATTGATGCTTCTGCTTCTCATCTCTCTCCTTTCCTGGCTGTCTGCCCCTATATGTCCCTTTCTCTGTCACACATAATAATAATAATAATAATAATAATAATAATAAAGTACTTGCTACAATATTCAGTTTGGATAATAAAATACAGTTTATAAGCACTACAAATACAGGCATTTCTGTGTTTTATAAAAATAATCTCGACTGTATAATTTGAATATGTATGATTAAGGTAATTGATTTGATGTTTAATGTACTTCAAATCCTAGGATACACATGAATCAAAGGAATGGTGGGCACAGCTGCATTTCTTTTTCCCCCAATGGACTAATAACACAAATGTTTCCACAATGATTAAATTCAATACATCTCAATCTTTTCTGTTTTAAAAACAGCTTAATATTATCAATATTTATTTTCACTACCAAAACCAATAATCCAGTGAAAAACTTGGGCAATATTATAGGTCACGATTTTGGTAAGGGGTATAGAAATGTTTTTGTGAGATACAGGAACAATATTAAACAGTATGTCGTGTTTCTTCAAAGAGGGGTTATTTTAGGTGTCAATGTACGTTAACATAAATCATTTTAAACTCTCTCCTGTTTTTATTTTCATACCACTGACTCATAACTAGATTTAGATTTTTTTAAAGGTCAATAATGCCTGAGATATACTAAAGTCAATAAACATTTTCATTATTTTGACTACATCAATAACCCTATATTATTTTTAGAGTTGCAGGAAAGAATCCATAGACATGGGAATTTAATATTTATCCAAATATTCAGAACTTTAAAAAAAATGGAAAGCTCATATGTTCACAAGGATGTACTGATTAATACAAACACAAATATTTATTGGGGCTTTTTTTTTTTTTTGGAATAGAGAAAAATTTGAAACAGACTAAATACCCAACATTGGCATTGGCGGTGGAGGGGGTAATAATGTGCAAATATTAAAATAAATTGAGAATATTTATAGCTTTCCACATAGAAGGCTACTTTAATACATATATTACTAAGTTTTCATAAAAAGGGCATCTTGCAGAAAAATAGCATTGAGAGAGAGTAGCACAGTTTTATATCTGTAAATGTATAGGAAAAAGTCTGAAAGAACCATATTATTAACAGTGCTCACCCCAAGGAAGAGGTAGAGGTGAAAATGAAGTTTAGTTTTTTAAGTTACTCCTTACGTGATAACTTTTTTTGCAATAAACATCTAGGATTTTTGGACCTTAAAAACCCCAAAGGCTAAAATAGTGTTTACATGGCGAGCCTGATTCAAGGAGAAGATTTGACTCCAAAATCTTTTACTTCTATCCAGGCTTGTAAAATTTATGATAAACCGGTTCTTTTTCATTTCTTCATTAAACTCGCCCCCTCCTTGGCATGTGAATGAATAGTGACCAAGGTTGATGAATGGACACCAACCGAGAAAATCATGAATAAAATCAGAATATGACAATAAACTATTTTGGGCCATCTTCTGAATTCCAAATTAGATACAGTTCCCTAACTTTAGTGGGAGCTCTGTGCATGCGTCTGAGAGTGTGGGAGCCAACAAAGAGTGGTGTTTGTCCCGCTGAATTTAAATGTCTCTGCATATTATCCTCTTGTCTGGCCTGATGACAGAGGCCCATTCCAGTCCCTATTATCTTTAAATAGAGACCTACACTTTTTAAATAGAGCTTACTTGTTCTAGAGAAAGGTTTGCTTTTCTTGGGCTCTAATTTTGTTCTTTAAGGAGCAAGTGAGCCTCTAAGCCATCAGCAACTCATGCACAAACACGCATACCCACGATGTACCTGACATATAAGCAGGTTTTTGTTCAAAAGGTTAAATGAGAGCCTTCTGTTTATTCTCTGCTTTTATTTCCAGCACCTAATGAAAAGGTCAAATCATTTTCAGGATATTTCCAAATATTGCTGTCAACTCTCTTTTTACTCATTTAACTATCCGTGCATAAAAGACGTATTTGATTCCAGCAAGCTGACTTTTCAAAACAATGCCTTCATTTCTGACTATATGTAAACAGCTCTGCCTCCAGGCATTTGGGAACAGATAGGCTTGGTTATAACACACAATCAAACAATTGCTGGCACTGATGAACTGTATTGGGTTTAAATTTTCATTAAAAAAGGCTCACAACGCGTGAACATCAACTCCCGTTATCACAGTATTTCCTTTTTCAGTAATGTCATGTGCAATTTGAAATACCATTATAGGGGCCACCAAGTCCTAGCTATTTTAGTGTTACTTACTCCCAGAATATCCTAGTCAAGAAAATTATTGAGTGAGCAGAAAATTTGCAACCCGTCAATATATAAAGTCAATTAACATCATTATGTAGAATATATAATGTAAATATATAAACAAATTATACCCCTTATTCAAAATAGCTTCCAGTGGAAAACTGTGAAGTAGTCACCTAAAAGTGAAAGTAACTCAGTGTAATTGGATTTATATTACTACTTTTAAAAAGTTGTGCCTTGAGCTAATAGAACAAATTTTACCTTCCATGAAAGCTGATTACAGTTGATTAAGTAGGTAAACTGTTGCCATGATGTGACTATTGTATTAAGAAAAAGCATAATTCATTTTCTGTAGCTATGAATTCTTGTACCTTTGATATAGTAAATATAACCTCCTGCCTTTCTAGAATACATATACTGTATTGGTAACTGGGCATGATCTTCTTAGGTCAAAGAATGATTAAGCTCTCAAATTATTTAAGAAACCTCACATGATGCTAACATTCCCATCTCTGAATCTTACATTGGCTGTATATCTGCATATTCTAGGGAAATTTAGTCATTAAATAAAACAGATGAGAAAGATAATATTTTCTTTTCTCAGTATATATGAATTAAATAGGTGAAAGTCATACTAAGACAAGGATTAGAAATAATACTTGATGCTAATGAGCAAGAAGAATTAGTAAAGTCACACTTTTAGAAAAATGATGATAGAATAGCGTTATCACTCACAACTTATATTTTGGTACCAGACACCTAACATCATAGCGGCAGTATTTTATTCACTCACTAGTGGCTTCTTTGGATATGGCATAGTATGAAGAACTATGAACCTGCAAGGAAGAGTTTTGGCGGGTCAAATTAACCAGAATCTATTGTATCTAGGATACATACCATCATTTCATCCTCTATGTTTAAAAAATGAATAGGGTTCTTTTTGGGTTTTTTTGTACAGGGACAGAGAGTGAGTCAGAGAGAGGGATAGATAGGGACAGACAGACAGGAACGGAGAGAGGTGAGAAGCATCAATCATTAGTTTTTCGGTGCCGTCGCAACACCTTAGTTGTTCATTGATTGCTTTCTCACACGTGCCTTGACTGCGGGCCTTCAGCAGACCGAGCCACCCCTTGCTGGAGCCAGCGACCTTGGGTCCAAGCTGATGAGCTTTTGCTCAAGCCGGATGAGCCCGCGCTCAAGCTGGCAAGCTCGGGGTCTGGAACCTGGGTCTTCCTCAATCCCAGTCCGACGCTCTATCCAGTGCACCACTGCCTGGTCAAGCTAAAAAATGAATAGGTTTAAAAGCAGCAATATAAATACTAAAATAAGTATGGGATATACAATATCTGGAGGATAAAATATAGTCCTCTGGTTTACCCTTTATTTATAAGACATGACACTAAGTTATATAGAAGATATGCACTCAAATGTCGATTCAGAGACATTTTATTACTGTATTGCTGTTGATAGTAAATCACCATTATCACCAGTAGCTACCAGAGTCATTGAAGCTTCTCTCCTTCTAGACAGATACATCGTACACTTGCATGTGTGTGTATATGTGTTTGCATACAGATCATAACTTTTGTATGTGTGTTTGTATGAATGTACAACTTCCAAAAGCATTTTTAACTTTCTAAATTCTATTTTACAAATGAAGTGTGATGTTCTGCTAGTTAACACAGGAGTTACACATCTGGTTTTAAACACACACACACACATACACATATATATGCTATTTTGAGACCTTTGCTAGTATTTACCGCCATGGTTATTATTATTAAACAATAACATGTTTTTTAGAATGGACCGTAACTAACACCTGGAGAGCCAAGACTTTAAAAAATATATGTCAACAGTATTACTAGTGCTTATTTCCTGTTTATTTAACTCTACTTCCTTCTCTGAGGTGCATGCGCATGCTCCAGGCAACAGAAGCAATTCCCAGCCTGGTTATATGGTACACAAACTACTAAAATATAACATCCCTGTGGAAATTGATAATCAAGCAGGGAAAAGAGTTTCCTTCAGAAAAGTGTGAAGTCAATAAACCAGGTTAGAGAAAGTAGGCCCTCCCCTCCCTAGCTAGTCAATGATTCCTAAAATTTTATCTCAATTCAATGGAAATAAAGTTGTATTCAGGCAGGGACGGGTGTGAATTCTGTTTCTATCTGCATTACCCTAGCAAATCAGTGACACTGTTGAGTTGTGTTGGTTCAGGAGAATAATTCAGATATTAAGAGTCAGTCATCCATCAGTCCCGTGCCTGAAGCGGACATTGTTGCTGAATCCCCAAAGCCGCCCCCTTGTGAATTGTATGAGCCACACATCAAAGGCGCCTTCGCTGGTCTGAAGCTGTGTGTTTGTGGCTGGGCAGGGAATGAAGGAGCCTCTGGGGATGTAGACAAACCAGCTGCTAATTAACAAGGAAGTGGTATGACTATCTGACCACGGAAAACCCCAGAAAGAAGAGAAAACACAGATTTCCCATGGCACTGCAGCAGAAAGAATTATAAATAGGCATGGCAATGTAGTAGTATGGTGCAGACATAGTTTAGTTTAATTACTCTGAGAACTAGTATATTTCAGAAGATACAGGCTCTTATGGATCTATTGGTAATCGAAGGTATCCATTATAGGCCCCCCAGTGGAGATAAAGATGAACACAGGGATATACCAGGCAGAGCAGGGGTCGGGAGGGCCAAGGAGAGCATGTATCATGGTCTCGTGTAGTACAAGTCTCAGCTTTGCGGCTCAGTGAGTCTAGCAAATGGGGGAGGAAGGAATGTGGACTTGGCCTTTTCCATTGTCTCAAATTTCTTATTTCCAAGCATTAACGTGAATTTAAGGCTGCATGAAGCAATGTATCTTGTAAGAAGAATTAGTGTGACAGAGAAAAATAATTACAGTTCTTCCCATCAAATCCCCACAACTAATAGAGGGGTGGAAAACGCTAAATTTAGATGGGAAATAAATCCTGTGTATAACAGCAACGTGCATAAGCACAGTCATTGGTGGTCCTATCATCTTTAGTTTACTCTCACTTTGAAGAGTCCCTGCATTGGGAATTGAAAATTCGTGTGAAAATCAATTTTCTCTCTGTCTCGCTCTAGCGCTTCGGATCATGTAAGTCCCTCCATGTGTGGAAGATGGATGACAGAGTGGGGTGGTTATATAATTCCCTTCTTCTGTTTTAGATTTCTAAAATGTTAAGTCTCGTGAGAGTCTCTTCTCAAAACAGGTGAATACTGGCAAATGTCTTTGGAATGTAACTGGCAACCTGCACTATGTGTGTGTGAAAACAAAAGCTGAGATAAATCACAACTTACTACTTCCAAGCAAGTATCATACCACTATGTAGAAAAACTACAGATTTTACATGTGCATATATTTGTATACTTTTAAATCCTTCTAAATATATTTATTTAAAAGTTCAACATTGTGCTTTGCCATACACATATTAAAATGTTAACAACTCGTAAAAGACAAAGGTAATTCCAAAATGGGGAGAAAGATAAATGACAACTCTCCAAGTAAAATATTACACTGAGAGCTGACAGATGATATGGGTGAAGTAATGTAATACTTTTTAAAATAATTGGCCAGATGTTTACAGAGCACTAGATACAAAAGAGCTTCTGCTGTTGCCATGAGCAACAGAATGACATGGTCTTAGGTCTTAGATACACAAACATTAGCTCTATGAAAGGGCTTTGAGTCACAATCTGGGTGGGTTAGCCCTTTGGCTTTTATGAACATTTGATATCATTATATCCATTATATAGATAAAGGAACAAGGTCCAGGGAAGTGGTTTGAGCTGCCAAAAATCTCTATGAGCAGCGTGGTAAAGTTGGAACAAGGAGCAAGATCTTTCCCCTAATGCACTGCCTATCCCATTAACTCTCACTATGGAACTGGCTTAGAAAACATTAATAAGGAAGCTGAAAGTGCAGGCAGCTTTCAGAAAAAACAGTATTTAACTGGAAGATTATCAGAGATCATAAAAGACATATAAGGCTGCAGTAAGAAAAAGCTTCGAGTAGATTCCAGAGCTTTACATGCTTTGCAATGTTTGTTTATTATCACAAACATAGCTGTCAGCATGTAAGAGAGAGAGAGAGAGAGAAATAGAGAGAGAGAAGTTTTTTAGAAATGATACTTCTCTTACTATGCATTACGTACTCTCTGATATACTCTAAGCTTGTATTTATAATTCTAGTCCCAACCCACCAACTTGATTTCTCAAATTACCAATAGGTCTCCTTGTCAGTAAGAAGATAGGAGCAATGAGGGCTTGGACCTCTCAAGGTTTTGGACCAAGGAATGCCCAGGGTTTCTTAGAGGATTGAAGAGAAAAGGTGTTTGTGAGCAGAGGCTGCAGGGACCTTATGAAACAGAAATGAGACAAGTATGGAATTTTTATATAAGGGAGAGACTATAATAAGATTGACAGACTTTGAGTTCGGGTATAATGTGTTCCCTTGATTTAAGCTATTTGAAACACTTCAAAATATAACATTACTATGAGGAAGTCAGACTACAATTTGTTTCTAGTATTTATATAAAAGTATTTTGTTAAGAATTTATGAGAATGAGAGAAAATATAAAGCAAGACAGAATAAATGAAATAGAGTCACAGAGAAAGCGAGGCAGAGAGAGAATGAAAGAGATGGAGAGATTGATTGAAAACTCCTTTGTGTGGGGATCTTCCCATTTTAATTCTCTGAGATTTACAGAAGAGAAATATTTAGCCTTGTTCAAAACCAACAGCTCCAACAAGTAATGAGCTATGGAGAATAAATTAACTGCTTATCGAGTGGGATCTAGTCAAACTCACCCAAAATTACATGTGATGCACATTCTACATAAACCCAGATGCTGAGGATCAAGTCACCGTGACGTGTACACACTTTATGTCTAGTTGGTACTTGCCGTGTTCAGAAACAATGTTTATGTTCACTGGTTCCCTTAGAGATTAATGTGACTATGATATAAGAAGGAATAATTTAGAACTTATATTGGTTTTTAAAATATTATTTAGTTTATACCCATAAAGTCAAAGTAATTTAGAAGTTTAGGGAAGAAAAAGAGAAAGTATACCTCTCCCAGGAACAACTGTCAACAGATTGTTGTGTATCCTTCCAGACCCTCTTTGGTGAGTAAAAATGGGCATACAGCTACATATACATAACATATAATGTATGTAGTATATAAATTCTTTCCACTTCTGCCAT
Organism: Rhynchonycteris naso; assembly: GCA_037038555.1. Classification (NCBI taxonomy): domain Eukaryota; kingdom Metazoa; phylum Chordata; class Mammalia; order Chiroptera; family Emballonuridae; genus Rhynchonycteris; species Rhynchonycteris naso. The sequence goes on along the minus strand of CM073002.1, from coordinate 131,859,936 downwards.
ATGTCTTGGACCTTTCCATGTCTAGATTATGTCTTGAACCCATTCTAATGTATGGATATATCAAAATTTAGCCCATCTTCGGTTGTTTTGTGATTGTCAAAAAATAGTCTATATGTATGAGTTTGTACAAAACATATAAATATTTCCCACATCGCAAGTTGATTCCACAAAGTTGATTGCTTGCAATGTGTATTATATGTAAAATTTTTAATGACAAATTGGTCTCCAAATTGTTTCTATTAATATATCAAGTAACCCATTTCCCAGCCCATTACCAATACTAGGTAATGCCAATTTTTAAAAAAATTTTGCCAATGCTCAGGGTGAATAAGGGTGGCTCATGGTAATTTTTTTTATTAAGCATAAGTCATATGTTTATTGGGCATTTGCGTTTTTTCTATGCATACGGTTTGCATATCTTTTGTGCATACTTACTTTGAGTTTGATATATAGGAACACTTCATACATATTTATATATTTATGGAATATATTTGCATATTTACCCAGCATCTAATATATATGCTACATATATTATCTGTCAATCTACAACATGTCAAATTTGCAGTCTTTTTTATGACTTCTGAAGTATGTACTTTGATGGTAGAACTTTTTAAAAAACATATTATAGATGAGCTCATAGAAACTCAGATAGGTTTAAATGGCTTGTCCATGGTCACATAGGTATACAGTTGTGATTCCAAGGGTCTGACTTAGTTGGAAAAGTTCCTCTGGCTAGCACTCAAACAAACTATAGTAACAAAAAAGGCATATGATATTTTTGGCAGACTTTATCTTAGTGTTCTTGAATATATTATACATATATAAACACACACATCCCACACACACACATATCTATACACTCTTTTATATTCTCCTTTTACGCTCATACATAAAAGACTACTTTGCACAGACCATTTTAGCTTCAGATGAAGTGAAATTGAGCCTAAAATCAACTTTAATTAAAATCAGCTCAGAAAACCCGATACTGGATTGCCAGGGCTAGAAGGAGATTTACAGAGTTTGAACTAGTAAGTAAAACCCCCGGTCCCATCGGAAGAGAGCCTTAAATATCTCTGTTGCTTCACATTAGCCTCATCCTAAAGAGATTCGTTAGTTAATTTGCATTTGAAAGTGGTATTAATATAGTTAGTTAGAATTATTTATTTTTTATTATTTTTTTGACAGAGACAGAGAGAGAGTCAGAGAGAGGGATAGATAGGGACAGACAGGAAGGGAGAGAGATGAGAAGCATCAATTATTTGTTGCAGCTCCTTAGTTGTTCACTGATTACTTTCTCACATGTGCCTTGACTGGGTGTGTGTGGGGGGGTGCTACAGCAGACCAAGTGAGCCCTTGCTCAAGCCAGTAACCTTGGGCTCAAACTGGTAAACCGTGCTCAAACCAGATGAGCCCATTACTCAAGCTGGCGACCTCAGAGTTTCAAACCTGGGTCCTCTGCGTCCCAGTCTGATGCTCTATCCACCGCACCATCGCCTGGTCAGGTTAGTTAGATTTATTTATCAGTAGATGATATGTACCAGGGTTTTCCTTTCAGGACTAGCAATTCTATTATTTCCAAATTTGAAAATGAATATTCAAATTTCCAACATAATCCTCAGTGTTCAGTAGGTGGAAAGTAGCATTATTCCTGATCCCAGTTGAAGATGCAAAGGGAAGAACATTAGTGTTTCAACAAAGGCCCAGGATCTGATGGACTAGAGTTAGCTTGCATCACCAGGACTGTGATGAGAAGTCCGTGTCCATTTTTATATGTGTTTCTTCATTCATTATTTCAGCATGTATTGAGTGTCTACCATGTGCATGGCTTCATACTAGGCTCTAGAAATGCAAAGAGAAATCAGTTAAAACATATGCTCTCAAGAGTTCCAAATCTACCAGAAGAAACAAAACAACAGAGTTCTACTCAACAGAGAAATGAATGAGGGAGCTTTGCAGAGAGCAAGAAGGAGGTGCTCCCAAGGGCAGAGGATCTGACATATTCACTGCTTTCACATCACTACCCAGACCAGAGCTGGAGCCTAGTGGGTCCTCAAGAAGCTTCTGTTAAGAAGATAGATGAATAGAAGATAGATGAATAGAAGGTTGACTCTCCCTTAGAGAAAGAAAGCAACAATTGAAAGACATGATTAGATCTGTCAGACAAACAGGGCTAAGACAGCTGGGCTAAGACACAAAGGCATGGATTCATGTTTTATTCGGGACCCTGCAAATAGCACTTGTGCAGGGGGAATGTGAGGAGGCAATCCCAGGAGACGGGGTTAGGGAGGTAGAAACGGCACCCTAAGGAATTCTGACTAATGATGTAAGACAGGCAGTGGAGATGGTACTCGGCGCAGTGTTTCTTCTCTGCATACAAAGTTCTCGATAAATGCTCGTTAAATAAACGAACTGAATAACTGCCTCAAAAAGATAAAGAAATTAATGCTGAAATATGGAGAAATTGATATGTAATTCCCAGTCATCCTCACTAACGCAAACATTGTAGTGTTAAAACCAGTATATAATTTGCTTGGTCACCAAAACCGCAACAGCCATGTTTAGTTTTTAAGGCATCAAGGGGGTCTAAGAGAATGGTAACAATGCTAGCAGTGATGCCATGTACATCTGGAAGGATGCATTGCATGAACGTAGCCTTTCGTTTTCTAAGACCATTCACAGCTACCATCTTCTTTGGTCTTTCCTGGGTTTGGAGGTCACAGGTTTATTGGGCATATGATGCATATGTATTAAAAAATACCCACAAAATTGAGGCATAACGCCTTTGGATCAGGTATCAAAGTTAGCGACATAGACGAAGGAGAAACACATGGCAAAGTTGCACAGGCATGGTGTGACCATACTGTGGGACAGAATGAGATAGGATAGAGTGAGAGGAGAGAGGAAAGGAGAGGAGTGGAAGGGAGGAAAGGGGAGGGAGAAAAGGAAGGGAGAAAAGGAAGGGAGGAAAGGGGAGGGAGAAAAGGAAGGGAGGAAAGGGAAGGGAAGAAAGGGAAGGACAAGAGAGGGGAGGGGAGAGGAGGAGAAAGGGATAAAGAGAGGATAGACATGGCAAGGCAAATCAAGGCTAGAATAGAAAATATCAGAACCTATGACATATATTGAGGGTATTATGTAATAAATTTTCATTTCAAATATATATGTGTGTGTGTGTGTGTGTGTGTGTGTGTGTGTGTGTGTGTGTGTGTATAATACTCATAACTCAAAATTCTCTCATTACGGTAGGCTGTGATCCACAAGTTTGAGAAACACTAAATTAGGAGAATAATTAGATGCCAGCAATGATGCCTAGCTTTGGCATTGCTGGCTCCATGGACTTCAACAAACTTTTCAGAAGCCTCAGTTTCCTAGGGTGAATTAAGGATGATATTCTCTATGTTATAGAATGGTTATAAATTTTAAAATTTAAATGAACAGTATATAATATGGCTATAACAGTTCCTAACACCTGAAAAGCATTAATAATTTTTTAATGACAGAGACAGAGAGAGTCAGAGAGAGGGACAAATAGGGACAGACAGACAAGGGAGGAAGAGAGTTAAGAAACATCAATTCTTTGTTGCAGCACCTTAGTTGTTCATTGATTGCTTTCATATGTGCCTTTACCAGGGGGCTACAGCAGAGTGAGGGACCCGTTGCTCAAGCCAGCAACCTTGGGCTTCAAGCCAGTGACCTTTGGCTTCAAGCCAGCGACCATGGGGTCATGTCTATGATCCCATGCTCAGGCCAATGACCCCATGCTCAAGGTGGTGAGTCCACACTCAAGCTGGCCACCTTGGGGTTTTGAACCTGTGTCCTCTGTGTCCCAGTCCAATGCTGTATCCACTGTACCACTGCCCGATCAGGCACATTAATAAATTATCTATATTATTTTATATTGCAATCTTGTAGAAAATTTTACTAAAATGTAACTGAAATGACTTGTTTTAATATTTTCATTAAATAATGAAAAAAATAATTTAAATAATCCAGTTTATTGATATAACTATTTGGTGTCAGCTCTCAGACTCAATTGGAAATGTATCTAAATAGCATAAGAATTCCATAATTGAGTTCAAAGAAATTTTGCATTTCTGCCTCTCTAAGGTTAAGCTGCACGCTTTGCATTCATTCTTATCTGCAAGAACATGGGAAAGTTACATCAAAAACATGCGTCCTCCATTCCTTTTTGTTTTTATTGCAAACATTACAGTGTACAGACAACGTTCAAACCCACACAAGGACAGTCACACTCCTTTGCGGCCATTTGCCATTGAGAACATGAAAAGAACACAGTGAAAAGAAACATTTTTACAAAAATGGAAGAACAGACAGCACATTTGTGGCGAAACAAAATATCACATTCTTGAGACAGGCACTGGGCTGAATTAGGAAGGTGGTGGTGAGAGGCATAAAACAAGGAAACAGTAAAAAGGAGGAAGTAGGCAATTGATTATTAATTTGTTATTATTTTTTATTCAACAAATATATTTATTGACTTTATCCTTCATGGAAGGCATTATTCTAGGCACTGAGGACACGCCGGTTCCAAAACAACACCTCTGTCTCCATGCAGTTTATGTTCTAAAGGGGGAAATGGGCTACAACAACTGAATAAAGATAGCCCTTACTGGCTGGTGGTCAGTGCAGGGGAGGGGGAGGGACGCGGGGGAAGGATGGTGGGGAGTGAGCAGAGTGCGGCGTCGGGGCGGGGGGGGGGGGGCGGGGGGGCTATGTTATGCTTGGAAGTCAGAAAAACACCTCTCTGAGAAGGTGACAATTGAGCATCCATCTGAAGACTGATTCAGAGAACAAGACAGACACCGGGAAGATGGGATCTCTCTCTCTAACCAGCAGGAGCAACAAGAACAAACGCACTGAGTAGGGGTTTGCTTGGCACAGCGAGCCTGCAGCAGGGAGGCCAATACGGTAGGAAACAGTGGCAAGAGGTGAATTAGAAAGGGGAGGCTCACAAGCACTCTGGGAAACACTTTTGTTTTTACTCTGAGGGAGATGAGGAGCTGCTGGACGGTTCTGAGAGGAAGCAAGACACGGTCTGTCTTCCGAAAGCTCCCTCAGCTGCTGGGCTTAGAATCAACGAGGGAGGGCTGCCTGGAGGAGAGGGGACAGGACGCTTAGAGCAGAAGCAAGGAGATCAGTGAGAAGATGGTTGTGATAAGCCCAGAGCCCGGGGGAGGGCAGGATCAGCAGGGTCAGTGCGGAGGCGGAGCTGCAGGATTCAGTGATGGACCAGGTGTGGAATGGGAGAGAACAGTGGGCGGCCCGAGCTCATCCGTGTGCCGCTGAAACACGCACAGGACTGCCCGCGTTAGGGCAGACATGGGAAAGTGGAATTCTAGAGTGAATGAATGAATGAATGAAAAGATATGGAAGGAAAAGAAGAGGAACGGAGGAAGGAAAGACAGAAGGTAGAAAGAAAGGGAGGAAGGAGGCAAAGGAGGAAAATTGATCTTGCAAATATTTATCTGGAGAACTCAGAATAAATCTGATCCCCATCATGGGCAGTTGTGGGTGGCTGTCTAGGCAAGGTGCTGCCGTGGAAAGCTGGGGCTCTGGGCATGAACAGACACCCACACTCATTTAGGGTCCTAACTTAGCACTACAGGAACTTGGGAGTAAAACAAAGCCCAGGTGGAAAGAATCCGTCAGTCATTAGAGGCACAAAGTAGGTTAGGATAGTGTTGTGCCTGCAACAATCGGTTGTTACTCTCCAGCCAGTTAGTGCCAGCCAGGCAAGGAAGGTAATTGTACTTAAGGATCAAAGAGTTGAGCTCCTACAGCGAAGCAAGTGCATACGTTGCCAATATTTCATCATTCGGAGTTATTTTCCTTCTTTTCCTAATATGAAAGCTATAAAAGGAGAAAAAAAATATACCCCCAGCTCCTGAAAGTGCTATTGTTAAGACCAAAAACTAATTAGTCATTGCTTCCCAAAGTGTTATGTGAAATGTCTCCAGAAATAATGGTCTGCTTTCTCAGATTTTATAGGTTTGCTGAGTCTAGTGTTCTCTGGAATTTCCTGTTTCCCTTGCGAGGGAAGATTGAGTAAACTTTACAAGTCATCTTGAATAACACAAACCTTTCAATAAAGGCAATCATTTGTGGATTCATAAAGTATACATCTAGACTTGAAATAAGGATGACAGAGGTAAATATAAGCAGTTCCAAGATTGCGTATATGAGTGTGACTAAACTTTTTTGGTTATTATGTGCCTGAGGTGGTCATTTTATACTCTTTGAAGATGCTGAATGAAAAATACCCATTTCCTTTCAGGGTGTTCAAATGTCAAATAAATTACAGCCTAACTGCGGGAACCTAATGCCCCTAATGTTTGTAAATAATTTGTGCCAATCCAATTGTAAATTATATAGATAGCCCTGGATAAAAGTTGCTGTTTGATACTAAGTCCAATCGTCACTGTGATTTAGTAAAATATTCACATTGTATGCTCCACGCTAAGATTAAAAAACTCTGTTAGCATCTGTGGAAATGCTGTCACTAATATGGAAACTCACTTGGCAAACTGGCAGCTAGAGAGAAAGACAAATGACTTCTGCTGAGCGGCTGCCTTCAGCGGTTCCCATGAACAAAAGATAATAAATATAAACCAGGACATTTCTCTTCTAAAGCTCTTGATGTGTGCCAATCAATTCCCTGGAATGACTCAAACTGGGTTAGTCACACGTGGCTCATAATTATGTCCGACTTATTCAGAAGAAATATTATACATGGTTTAATACCAAATATCGAACGCAAATAACGAGTCTGCGTGACTGCGGTTGTGTAGCCGTGTGTCACTGGCCCGTGTGTCTAGTCCCCAGCACAATAACGTCTGAAGGGGGAAAGTCTCCCTCTTCTGTTCTTTCTTCCCAAAGGTGAAAAATGTAGGCTGGTTTGGTAGAAGGCAAGCTGACACGAATTCATTACAAGGGATATGGCCACTACCACATACAATGGACCTGTTCTAGGACATCTGATGATTCCAGCTATACGCATTGATTAAACGGACAGCATTAAAGAGACTTGAAGTTTATCTTAGAAAGAGCCCAAACCTTGGATGGAGCTTGCCAAGGAGCAACTTCCTCTCAATATTTTCTATATGTGCAATGTGTAATGAGCATTTTAATGTTAAATTTCTAGAATCACTCCCCACATGGCACTTTCTGCTTATTGCCAAAACACTGATAACTTAGCATTAACTGGAAAACTAAGGTCATTCTCTAGAGCCATGTGTAAGAGTCCATCACACCCTAGAAGTCATCTATTCTATCTTTTGAAAACATAAAAGTTGATGTAGTTGATAAGCCTTACCACAGGACAATCAGAAAGCAGCTCTCTTTCTAACACATGTCACCTGCCCACTCAGCTGTGACTGAGAAAATGTCACACCACCTTCAGCTCTGCATTTTTCTCTTAAGGTGAGACAAGTGCTTGCTGAACAATCAGCTCTTATCCAGCTTTCAAAATAGAGTTCCTGTGATACATCACAGATACAAACTGTCGTTTTACAATTATTTCTATATTTGGTAGAACAAAATTTTCGGCAATAGTAATTTTGTTCATTTTGCATTTTTCTAAAAAATTTTAATCTACTTGGACAAAATCCAACAAGTTGTCTACAAATTCCTGCCCAATTAATTTTTACAAAGCAAAGGTTCAACTTACTGAAGACTCTCTTGTGACAAGAAAAGAATATGTCTGTGACACATAGAAATTAAAATTCATAATAAAATATTTTCACAAGTCTTTACCAGGAAATCTATAGACATCATTGTTATATGACATGAGTACCGTGTAATTTAAATACACAATAAAACATCTTAATCATAGAATCATAAAATATTATCAGTGCTTGGACTTCATTTGACTATTAAAGATTAATGATGAATAACATCCTATTTTTTTTCTGCAAGAGAAAGAGAGAGACAGGCAGGGACAGACAGACAGGAAGAGAGAGATGAGAAGCATCAACTCTTTGTTGTGTCACTTTAGTTGTTCATTGATTGCTTTCTCATATGTGCCCTGACCAGGGTGCTCCAGCCGAGCCAGTGACCCCTTGCTCAAGTCAGTGCCTTGGGATCAAGCCAGCAACCTTGGACTTCAAGTCAGTGACCTTTGGGCTCAAGTCAATGACCATAAGTTCATGTCTATGTACCCATGGTCAAGCCAGCGACCCCAAGCTCAACTGCTGAGCCCACACTAAAGCTGGTGACTTCGGGTTTCAAACCTGGGTCCTCAGCATTCCAGGTCAACACTCTATCTACTGCACCCCCACCAGCCTGGTCAGGCTAAAGTTTTTGATGACCTTGTTTTAAAAGTCATATGATCATTTAATATCTATCAAGGCAACATTTTCTTAAAATGCTAAATACTTTGCCTTTTTGAGAAATTCTGTCATTATAAAAGAATAAGAAATAAAACTGAAAAGAAATGAAACCTTCATATAAACAAAACGTCAGTAAGCATAAGATATTAAGCCTCTAGAACTTATATCAAACTTTAAGTTTTTCTACTTATTTTGTCCTTCAAATATTTAAGGGAAGAATAATATTTTAAGATGTGTCTAAAATAATTAAATCCAAAACTGAGGAAGTCCTTATTTCCCCCCAAATTTTCAGAAACAATTTTTTAAAAGGAAATTTAATTACTACACTGAAGGAGCATAGGGAAGAGAAAAACCTACTATTTTCCAGTATAGTGTCCCAGTGCATATATTATGTGATTTATATAATTACTTTATTAAATTTCATGCCGACCTGAGACAGTATGTATAATTTTTCTCATAATACAAAGAAGAAAACGAGTCCCAAATAATTTAAATAACTTGCCCAATACACACAGTCAATAAGAGGCAGGAATTTATTTGAACTCAAATCCATCTGGAGCCAGATTCCTTCCACTATACCAGAGTAAAAGGGATGTCTTAAAAAAAGAACTCAGTTGATTAACAAGATGATAACAGTGAAGATTTGGAAATGATCTGACTTGGTTGAGAAGTACAGCTCTTTATTGTTAGACTGAAGATCAATAATGTGAATGCCATGACCTCAACCCCAGGAAATACAAGGTCAAACTCCAAGATGAAGTGTGAAAAAATTACAGCATGATATTTACAGGTAATATGTATCAAAAGATCTTCATAATTCAGATACGGAGTTTTCTCATTCTCTTCAAGGATGTTTTTATTCCATGGTTGTGTTAGAGAGTCTCCAAATGTAGTGGCCAACATTTCTTTCCTCTTTGTAAGTGTTTACAATTCCTCCCAACAAGACATGGAGTCCATTTCCCCTTTCCTTAAACCTGGGTTGGCCTTGTGACTTGCTTTGAGCCATATGATGTGGTGTAAATGGTATTATGCCAGCTCTGAGCCAAGCCTTTAAACACAATTAGTCTTTATGACATCTACAACCTTCTGCTTTCACTCTCTTGAGATCCAGCCCCCATGTAAAAAGCTTGAGACAATGAATGGCAGGAGGCCAAGTGGAGAAAGGTGCTCCCAGCCCCAGCTGAATGTCATGAGGGCAGAGAAGGGCCATCCTGCCACGTCCTGTCCAAAATGCAGAACCATGAACAAATAATTGGTTGTATTGTAAGTTAGTACATTTTAAGGGTGATCTGTTATATATCAATAGAGAATTAAAATAGTGGTTAAAAATTTGCCACTGCTTTAATCATTTTGTACTGTTTTATGAATAAAGCTATCTCCTGGTGTGACATCTAGTACACAGAAACTAAGCTTTTACAGTATTCGCCGACAAGATATAAATTAGGATTAATGATTTTTAAAACCCTATTTATCTATATAAAATTTCTCTGGTGTAAATGAAGCACAACAAATACACATCAAAAATGGAAAAAAATACTAAGAATTATTTGTTGAAATTTTCACTCTGCAAAAGCTGTTAAGGTTTAAACATTCATAAAAGTAATCAATGTATTTTTGAAACAAAAACAAAAGACACCTTTTCTGAATAAACTTGTAGTGTTCCAGGTAATTGGATTGTAAAAACAAAAACAAGTATTAATAAAACCCACCAGTTTAAACTGGTTATAATTTTAGTGAAGTCTATCTCAATTACCCAATAGCAATCTGCCATAAAGCAACTTTTGATAGAAAACTGATGTATTTGTAGCTATTAGCTCAGTCGAAACCTTTTCACATTACACTTTGGGGGCATACACTCTTAGATTGGAAGTTTTAAGACCTAGCCTTTTTCTCCTCAAACTTAGACCTGTGAAGAGGCAGGAAAATTATTAACATAAACTCCAGATAGGAAATGAGTCCAGAGAGGGGAAAAAACAACCTTCAACCCAATCCATTCTGAGGTTAGTGGCAGTTTTTTGTTTTTTCTAAAAAAGCTAATGACAGGTTGGGCTGTGGCCTGCTGCTACTTCTTTCTCTCTCCAAGTCCAACCCCCAGGGTGATGCCTTCCTTTCCCAGGACCTCTTGCCAGACTTCTGCTTTCTTTCCCCACAGGCTTGGTTTCCCCCTCTTTGAAGATTCTTTTTTATAAAATCAAGGCCCCATTCTTGCCTATTAAGAGCGTTCTTTGGAGACCACCAATAGCAGTCAATGGACGGAAACTGGGGAGAGCAGAGCTGATTCAGATTCTTCTTCGTGTGTACAAATATTTGTTTATCATCCATTTCTAACTTGCATATGAGTTCTCCAATCAGGCCACCTCAACTGCCAATATTAAATCTTTGGTTGTTGTTGCTGACTATTCATTGTCAAAGCTTTCTACTCTCCAAAATTTCTTCCCAGTGATCACAGTTCCATGTTTCTTTTACTAAAATGGTATAGGATTGAAAAAAGCAACCAGATGGGGGGAAACTGAGGAGAACGGGAAGAGTTTCCAGACTCTTTTCTCACCATTTTATCATCCACTAGACGGCCAACCCAAGGAAAGAAAAAATCTTTAGTGTATGTGGAGGAAGAATAAACTGGAACTAAACCATGCAATTCCAGATGTGACAATGAGTTCGTGACGAGTCTTTTTCTATTGTCTGGGAAAAAAATATGGCGTAAGAGCAGAATGATAAGATCTACATTTGGACACAGTGAGAAAAAATATAGATTACAACACGTAATGACATTAGGCCAACCACAGCAAAACAGGGTCAAGACTATAAAGATAGATCCAGACCAGGAGCCACCACCACTGTGATCCCTTCTGGGGTTGGTCCAGGGCTCAGCCTCCACAAGCAATAACAACCAGACTCTCAAGATTTAGTGCTGTCCTTACAAGAGACTGTTTTCACTCGAGGTCCTCATTAATCTTGTGCATTCACCCTGAGTCTAATCGCGTGGTGAGCAGAGGTTAAGAGTCTGTTCTTGGGGAGTGAACTGCTCACTTGTGAGGTAAATTCACTCATCCATGGCACCGGGCTACCAAGAGGGTAGTGAAAGAAATAATTTAGGAAATTATCCCCTGGAAGTTTCACATTCTGGACGTGTGAACCTGTCTCCCAGCTTTAAAGTTACCTCATTTGGAGAAAAGTTTCCTGTATCCTTATAAACATAAAAAAAATTCTTTCTTTCTTTCTTTTCTTTCTTTTCTTTCTTTCTTTCTTTCTTTCTTTCTTTCTTTCTTTCTTTCTTTCTTTCTTTCTCTCTTTCTTTCTCTCTTTCCTTCTTTCCTTTCTTTCTTTCTTTCTTTCCCTTTTCCTTCCTTCTTTCTTCCTTCCTTCCTTTCTTCCTTCTTTCCTTTCTCCTTCCTTCCTTCCTTCCTTCCTTCCTTCCTTCCTTCCTTCCTTCCTTCCTTCCTTCCTTCCCTCCCTCCCTCCCTGTCTTTCTGTTTTTAAGAGAACTTAAATTTGCTAATTTTAACCAGAGTTTTTATATTCACTTGTTTTTTAAGTAACTACTTCTTAACTAAATTGTTTGGTAAAATTATTCTAAGTGTGGAATAATTTACCAAAAATACTGCATAATCAATTAGCTGTCTCTGGTCTGCAAAGAATATAGTGTTCCTTAAGAATACACTAATTGGAAGGGTAAGAGGTGATGGGACAGAGCTCAGAAGGAACATTTGGAATAAAAGTACAATGGAATCAGAGTAATAAGTCAAGGTGACATGACGAGGGTCTAGCCCACATTACAGCTCTGTCTTTGCCTGGAATACGCCTCCATCAGCTCTTCGGCATAGCAGCCTGTTTCTCATTCAGGTATCAGCTTAAATGCCACCTCCTTGGAGGAGCCATCCTTGACTACCTGATCTAAAGCCAGCTTCTGGGCACACTCAGAATACCTCACTTTGTTCATCTTTCCTGAGCAACACTACTATCTGTGGTATTTCCTTTAATTCACCTCTCCTGTACTTCCTAAGTGAACATGAACTCTATAAGACCAGAAATGTTATCTTTCCCTTTTATAAAAATTTATGGAATGATTTGAGAGAGAGAGAGAGAGAGAGAGAAAAATATCGATTTGCTGTTCCTTTAATTTTATACATTTATTGGTTGTTTCCTGTATATGCCATGACCAGGAATTGAACCCACACCTTGGCATATCAGGACGATGCTCCAACCAACTGGGCTACCTGGCTGGGGCCTTATCTTTTTTCTTCACTGCTGAATCCTCATGAGCCACAAGAATTTCTCATAGAAATTAGATATTTTATAAAAACGTGAAGCCAGTGAATAAAGAAATAAAAGAAAGCTTTTCACAAGACTTTGCTTATCCTGCAGCATCAATTTTATGAGTTATTAGTATGAAAAACCTACAGGGAGAAGAAACTGAAGTATTGTTGATACAAGCTGTAGATGACACCATAAAAAAGCAGGCACTCCGTTTATTCTGGATTCCTATGCCAGTACCTAAACTTCAAATCCAGCGTGATTTACTAGGATCTTACTCTTCCAGATGACGTGAGGTCAGCTCCAGCAGTCACAAAAAGCAACACGAGAGAAGTCAGTGATTTCTTTAAACAAAATAACCACAGGAAGTACACCTATTCCTGTGCCTGAATTCAGACGTCATGTCAACAGTCTAGAAAGGCAAATAAATCATCCCGGGTAATCAGAGCGTGTGCTTGTCTCAAGTGCGGGGAAAGCGGCATTTAGGAAGAGAATGTTTGTTCCTGCCTGGCCTTCCACACAACTCTAGTAATTTATCTAATCTCGGTGGTTCACGGGCTTTGTTTATCTCACAGAGGTCCGTTTCTCTGTCCCAAACATTTCTTTAGAACAGCAGAGCTGTTGCTTTTCCCAAAGTAGGGGCTGTTCTCCCATGCCTGTGCCTGAGGCTGGGACCCGCAGGTGCAGCGTGCGGGGTCCCTGCGCAGCCGCCGTGGCGGGAGAGCCCCGTCTTCCCCACGTGCAGAACATTCAGAGTCATGGTGAATGCTTGTAATTTTTAACGAACCTACCCAGTGACCTGTCCTTGCAGCTATTTTCACAAAGAAACCAGACGCTTTTATAAAAATGGAAATATTTTTAGGAGATCTTAGCAAAAGAAAGAATGTATTAAAATTAAAAATAAAAGAAGAAAAGAAAATGGTCGTGCTTCCTGTGGAATGTCTCATGTCTGTTTCCTTTGGTTTCCAAACCTCCTCAACGGTCTAACGGGCTTATTTCAGTAACAGAGTATAGTTTATCATTAGCGACATTCTCCTCTTTAAAAAAAAAGCACTGGCTTATGAAAGGAGCAATAAACTGTGCACAAAATAGAGTCGTTCGCTGCTCTTTGGAGATTCTGAGTAGTGTCTAGAGAGGAACACATTGCCACAATTCAGAAAAATAAAATCTCTTCTTACTCGCAGGCCGAGGAGCGCAGTCTTTGCCTAAAATCTCGTCTACAGCTTTACCTTAGCTGTAACTTCTTGATTTGTTACTGAAATTCCTTAAGACTTAATTTGTAAAATAAGAATAATGACATCCACCTCACAAGATTATTGTAAGTTTTGAATGATTTATGTATTTCTTAGTACATCAATAACTGACACTGGTATTTATTATTGTCATCATTGAACATTATCATTATTCATGCCGCCATTGAAAGGCATTTAACTTTATTTGTCAACTTGGCTGAGGGATGTCCAGACAGCTGCTGGTAAAGCAGTATTTCTGGGTTTGTCTACCAGAGTGCTTCTGGAAAAGATGAGCATTAGAATCAGTAGACTGAATGTAGTATTGGTAAGGACCAATATTAGACGAAGTCATCCTGCTCTAAGAGTTTGAGCAGAACAGAACGGAAGAGGAAAGGTGAATTTGGATGTTTCCACTTCTGCTAGGGTATCATCTTCTCTAGTGCTCAGACATCCTGTTCTCAGGCCTTCAGACTCAGACCACGACTTTTCCTACCAGCCCCCATCAGCATCCTTATTCTCAGGATTTAGGATTCAGACTGAATTTTACCACCAGCTTTCCTGGTTCTCTAGCTTGCAGATGGCAGATCATGGAACTTTTGGAGAATTCACCATAGTCATGTAAGCCAATTCCTATAATAAATCAATCCCATTCTCTGTCTCCTGTGTAATATACAAACAGAACAAACAGAACTCAAAACAGAAACAATCGGTTCCAAGATTCTGAATTCAAGGCAATGAGGACAGTAATCCTGAGAGATGGAAAAGAAATGAGGTGAGCCCTACAGTTGGTCAAGATTGTTGCCTTGAGAGAGTTGTCTAGGTAACAGCGCAAGGACAGAAAGTCCAGGAGGAGTCTGATGGACAACCAGACTTGAGGAGGCAGATCTGAGATGCCAAAGTGAAGAAGGCAGCTGAATTTTTCAGTCTTGAGTACCCGGGGAAGGTGGGCTGCATATAGAGAACTATTAAAGCATATAAAGGGTTTCTACTAAGAATTTAGTAGAATACAAGTCACTACATATATGTGAAAAGACAGCTTGAGGCAGAAGAAAAAAACCCTGAAATACCAGAGGTAACAGTGAGCAGCATACACACAGGGATAGTTCTAGAGCAGAGGTCCCCAAACGTTTTACACAGGGGGCCAGTTCACTGTCCCTCAGACCGTTGGGGGGCCGGACTAGAAAAAAAAACTATGAACAAATCCCTATGCACACTGCACATACCTTATTTTAAAGTAAAAAAACAAAACGGGAACAAATACAATATTTAAAATAAAGAACAAGTAAATTTAAGTCAACAAACTGACCAGTATTTCAATGGGAACTATGGGTGCAGATGCATCCTGTGCTCCTCTCACTGACCACCAATGAAAGAGGTGCCCCTTCCAGAAGTGTGGTGGGGGCCAGATAAATGGCCTCAGGGGGTCGCATGCGGCCCGCGGGCTGTAGTTTGGGGACCCCTGTTCTAGAGCCTATCCTCATTATTCAGGATAGCAAACCTCATACTATAAAGAACATGGGGAAGGGTGCCCAGAATGGTTGTGTCCAAAATTAAACACTGATTTAGTCCTATCAAACAGATATTGAAAGCAATACCTGGAAAAAAAAAACTGTTTACATGTAATTTTACTTTATGCCAGAATAAAGTGAAGTTTGTAGGATATAAAAATATCCAGCACCCAACAAGTTAAACTTCACAATAACTAGCTTCCAGTAAAAAATTAGCAGGTATTCAAAAAAAAAAAAAATTAGAATCTATAACCCATAAGAAAACAAAACTATCAATTGAAACTGACACAGCACTGAAACATGTTAAAATTAGCAGACAAGAGATTAAGACAGCCATTAAAACTATAATTGATATGTTAAAAAACTTAAATGGAGATATGAAAGATATAAAAAAGAGAGAAATTAATCTTATAGAGGTGAAAATTACAATGTGTGAGATGAAAAATACAGTAGATTGTATAAATGGCAAAGTAAATTTGTAGAAGAAAAGTTTAGTAAATAACACAAAACAATATATATTATCCAAAAGAAGACAAAGAGAGAAAAAGAATAAAATACTAATAATAAAACATCAAGAAACTATGGAGTAACTTTAAGCAGTCTAATTTTGTATATTGGTGTCCCTAAAGCAGGTGGGAGGAGTACAGAAAAACATGGAAAGGAAATTATTGAAATTTGACAAAATCTATACACTCCAAGTACAAGAAAAATGGAGAAAACTACACTAAAATACATCATAATCAAATTATTCAAAACAAATGATAAAAAGAAAATACTTCATAAATCCAGAATAAAAAGACACATAATGTAGAGAGTAACTGAGATAAGACAGTAAGGTAAGAATTAAAGTAGATATTTCATTGAAATCAATATGAACAAGAAAATAGTGGAACTTTTTTAAATTTGGGAAGAAAAGAAGACACAAAGGTGACATCAGTACAGATTCTATAGATATTACAAAGATAATAAAGCAATATTATGAATAATCCTTTTCAAATAAATTGTATATCCTAAAGAAAATGAACAAATTCTTTGAAACAGTAACAACCAAGTTCTCTCAAGAAGAAATAAGTAACCTAAATATCTTATATCTATTACAGAAATGCAATATTTAGTTTAAAATATTACCATAATGAATACTACAGGTATGGATGGCTTCATTTGGAATACTATAAAACATTTAGAGAAAACATATCAGCCCTGGCCAGTTGGCTCAGTGGTAGAGCATCAGCCCAGTGTGTGGAAGTCCTGGGCTCGATTCCTGGCCAGGGCACACAGAAGAAATGCCCATATGCTTCTTCACCATTCCCTCCACTTCTCTCTCTCTATCTCTCTCTTCCCCTCCTGCAGCCAAGGCTCTATTGGAGCAAAAGTTAGCCTTGGCGCTGAGGGCGGCTCCATGGACTTGTCTCAGGTGCTAGAATGGCTCCGGTTGCAATGGTGCAACACCCAGATGGGCAGAGCATTGTACCCTGGTGGGCATGCCAGATGGATCCTGGTTGGGCACATGTGGGAGTCTGTCTCTCTATCTCCCTGCTTCCCACTTCAGAAAACTAAAAAAAAAAAAAAAAAAAAAAAAAAAAAAAAAAAAAAACTTCTCCAGAAAATTGAGGAGTTAATACTATTCAATTCTTTCTATGAGACCAGGATTATCTTGATACTATAGTCTGAAAAAAGAAGTTACATGAAAACTAAAGATTAATATTCCTTATTAACATAAATGCAAAATTTCTAAATACTATTTTAGCAGATTGAACAATATTTAAAAATAATATTTACCAAAAATGCTCAGATATTTTAGTTTTTGAAAGTCAATGTATTTATAAAATTAACTAAAAATAAAAGACCAATAACACTTTAAGATATAACAATAGTACTTTTATACAGAGAATTCACGAGACATATAGAAATACTCTGAATTACTTCAGAATCAAAACTTTTAAATGATCTTTGAAGGGAATACATTTGCAAAACTTTACATAGATATAGGTGCTAGAAAAAACTGATATTGCGGCCTGACCTGTGGTGGCGCAGTGGATAAAGTGTCGACCTGGAATGCTGAGGTCACTGGTTCGAAACCCTGCGCTTGTCTGGTCAAGGCACATATGGGAGTTGATGCTTCCTGCTCCTCCCCCCTTACTCTCTCTCTCTTTCTCTCTCTCTCTCTCTCTTCTCTAAAATGAATAAATTAAAATATATATTAAAAAAAAAACTGATATTGCATAAGTTTCTTGAGTACTGCTTTCAGATATATCCCACCACAAGAAAAAATAAAGCAAAACCTGGAATCAGCATTCTTTTAAGAGATTTAATTTCCCCTTTCATAATTATTAGGATAAAACAAACCGAAATAGTAAATATGTTAAAGAGTGTGGTTCTGCATAACCTCCCCAAAGCCACCATCCTTCAAAGTCCTTAAGCAGTTCACTGGTCAGCAGCTCAATGTCTGGCTTTGCCTGCTACTGAGCCAAGTTGTGAGGTCAGTGCAGTGCAGATTAGGAAGTGGGTCCTGAAGGATGCATAGCTAATTATTAGTCAGAATGTCTATATTTCAATATTTTTACAACGGGTACGACAGTAGTAGTGTGAACTGGCCAAATATCAGTCTATGGACATTATAATTTAGACAGGGAAACACATACACATTAAGCAATTGAGAACTACGCCTCAGTCTATCCGCATCACCTTCTGATCTAAGAAATAACTCCATTATAGAGTAAGGCAGAGTGGTGCACGAGGAGACAGGAGATCAGAATTCTTGCCCAAGCCTGGGCCAATGAGCAACTGTGTAAATCAGTGATGGGCAATCTTTTGTGCCTGGTGTGTCAAAATTTGCCAAAATATGGAGCATAACCCGGGTGGTATGTCACTCCGAGAAAAACGGTCTAACCGGAAGTCCCAGAACTAGACGCTCTGTGCCGGAGTTCTGTTGTTTTGGCCTCCAGCCCTCCGGCACAGAGTGTCTACACTACAGCAAATGTTTTATCCTCCGCTACTGCACCTGGCCGTGCAGGGGCCCAGGATGAAACGTCCTTCTCGGCATGCGGCCCCATACTTCTCTGGTATGCGGCCGCATGCAGCCGCGTGTCATGGAAAATGGCTATGTGTGGCAGTGCTGACACGCATGTCATAGGTTCGCCATCACGGGTGTAAATGTTGTCAAGCCAATCAATGCCTCTGAGCTTCAATGCTCTCATCCATAAAATCAGGAGAAAAAGGCAGGAAAACAAAGGGAAGAAGCATGGGGGCTACAAAATAGGAAGGAAAGGAAGAGGTGAATAGTTCATGAATAAAGAGGCAAGGTACAAAGGGATGGAAAACAGGGAATTAGGACTAACCGTGAAGGGATTCAAATAAGATTATTCTCTAAAATGATGGTGGAGAGAGCAAGAAGTTGAGAAAAAAGTCATCTACGTCCTCATTATATATAAATTCAAACAGAGTAGTCTCCAAAAATAACAATGGCCTTTCTTCTTCCTTTTTTAAAATCTTTCTTAAATCGAGTTTCTTCACATAATCATTATGTTTTCAAAGTTCACACATGTTTTAGAAGGAATAAAACTTCATGTTTCTTTCATGGCTGAATAATATTCTATATGTGCAGCACATTTTGTTTACCCAGTCATTTCTCTTTTTTAAAAATGTTTTTGAGATATAACTGACATACATCATATTAGTTTTAGGTGTACAACAAATATGATTCAATATTTGCATATATTGCAAAATAATCACCATTATAAGTCTAGTCATCCATCACCACACAGTTACAATTTTTTTCTTGTGATGTAGCATTTCTTCTTCATTTAAGTTATATTTTTTTTCAATTTCTTCTAAGAAATGTTTGTATCCACCATTACAATTCTTTTTTTGCATATGAGAATAAATGTTAATATTCTTAATATACTCTCTACATACATTTTTTACTCTTTAAAGACTAGATAGACATCCCTACTTAGAATATCAAGATTTGAAAGTTTGTGGTATCTTAGAGGCAATTTTGTTACTTATCATTTATTTCTTATAAGACATTTAGGTAGCTTATACAATCAATTTTAACTCGCTAATATAAGCCAGTTTTGGACAAGGCAAAAAAAAAAAAAAAATAAGTGAAGGGTGGGGATAAAGAAGCTATATCTCCACTATTTTATAAAAATAAATACAAAAGTTACTCTTTGTATTCCTTTAATGAATTTTTCCTCAATCCTAAATTTAAGATTTATCCTATGAAACTTACTAAAGTGACACTATGTCATATAATCATTACTATTTTTGCTACATCTTTATAAAAGTACAATGAAAATAAATTTTTTAATTGAGAGTCAGGGAGGCAGAGACAGTCTCCTGAATGCACCCTGACTGAGATCTACCAGGTAAGCCCCTACAAGGCAGTGCTCTCCCTGCCTGGGCTGCAGCTCTGTTGCTCAGCAATCAAGCTATTTTAGTGCCTGAGGCAGGCCATGGAGCCATCATTAGCACCAGGGGTCAACTTCGTTCAAACCATTTGAGCCATGGCTGTGGGAGGCGAAGAGCGAGTAGAAGAGAGAGAGAGAGAGAAAGTGAGAGAGAGAGAGAGAAAGAGAGAAAGAAAAATGAAGGATATGTGGAGAAACAGACTGTTGCTTCTCCTATGTGCCCTGACTGGGAATCAAACCCGAAAGTTCCACATGACAGGCTGACACTCTATTGCTAAGCCAACTGGCCAGGGTAAGTAAATTTTTTTAACAACTGAAAGAAATAAGGAAGTTCTACTTAGCACAAATATTTTTCAAGTTTTTACTTCAATATATTTTTTAAATGTCAAGCAACCGTGTTTTTATATGCCTGTGTTTTAATACTATTAATATCATTCTAGTTATGTACCTTAATTTTTAAACATCATTTACTTCTATTTTATTCAAGGAAAAACACAGCATATGAAACTATGCTTAGCTGAACACTAAGACATAGATAGCATCTACCACACTTAATCGTTAGTATCTCATGACCCAAATGCTAAATATCTTGAGTTTTATGCAGCCTAAACATCAGCCTTATTTCTACAATGAGTTAGAGATGTTATTTTACTCATTCGAATGTTGAAACACCCAGCACAGTGACTCCCAGCCTTTCCATTATGTCTTTACTATGGTCTATTCCTCTAAGTACCCATTCATTTCAAAAGTTTGTCCCTAGCAAGCACACTTTGTAAAGAACTGATAGGATTTCATATGTTTTATGAACAAAGACACACACAGCAGCCAATCAGAGCTTCGACCACGTAGGAGAGAGGTTATTATACTCTGTTAACTAAGCAATAAAAAGTGAAAAAGCTCAATATGAGTCCTTTGTAGTCTTAACTGGAGTAGACGTATTCATGTTGGGACTTTTAAATATAAAAAGAATACAAAATTTTAAGTTGATGAACCCTTAGCAATTCAGAGATGGACTCCAGGTGGCAATCATTATTCAAAGAATTTGGCTATTTTTTTCTTATAGATTTTAAATTGAACCTAGAAAACTAATGCCACAGACCGTGGTGGGCAAAGAGAGGTTTACAGTTGTGAGTAAACAAATCTGAGTTTATTCTTCTATTTTTTTTATTAATTATTGTATTATTTATCTGTATGACAACTGTAAGCCTACTTTGCTCACCCCTGTAGTATAGTTAACTTTTTCTTAAGTTTGCTATGTTTTCCCTCGCTCTATTTCCCTGTGTGATATTACTGCATAAAATACCAGTTTTGAGTGAAAATATTTATAGAAAAGTACTAGTCTGCATGTCTTTTAGATTATGGTGATACCTCCTCTATTTAGTCAATAGTTAAAACTAATGAATGCTTTCAAACAAAGCTCAGAGTAGATACATGTTACTGACTCAGAAGTTTTATAATTTGCTTCTCAAGGTAAGTGACATTTTTAATTAATTAATCTGAAGATAGCCATATTTTAAAACCTTGAAGTGACATTTGTTATTATGTGCTTTAAATTGTTTCATATTACGCTAGTTTCTAATGTTTTCCAAATCAATACTCTTTTAAATATACATAAACAAAAGAAATTATCCATTTCTTTATATGATGGTTTTACCTTTTTCAAGTTTTCATTAGATGAAGAGTTTTCATTTGCTAGACTGTCATCTGTGATTTGTCAATAAATTTTATCTCACAGTCAAACTATTAAAGCACAGTGACAGGTGTCCCTATCGTATGGGGTGTATACTTTTTATTTTTATTATCATTCACTTTACTTTCTTCATGTAGTAAAGAGCTCAGGCTTTGGAGTACGTCAGACAAGGGAACGAGTCTCTGAGTGACACAATGCACAGCAAGTTGCTCCACCTCTTTGAACTTCAGGGTCCTCATCCAACAGAGGATAATCATTTCTCTATCACAGGGTTTCTGTATGGCCAGTAGTTGCAGCCACCCTGGCCATTCACATGCAGGTTCAGGTTCCCATTGTATTCGGACAGACGGTAAGGAAACAGTGGAGCCAAGGAATGGAGGACCATCCCTTATTAAATCTCACACTGGCCGACGAGCAAACACAGAGGGAAAACACTTCCCTTTTACTCAGGGCTCCCAAAGCCACTGACACTTTCTCTAGTTCCTCCTGGAATGAAAGGTCCCACCAGTCGCAGCGAAGCTCACAAAAGCCCCTCACCTCTGGTTTCCCATCTGCACTACTTCTCTCTGCCAACATGGCTTCTCTCTTAACACTCTGCATTCTCTCTGTTCTCACTCTGCAAACATGGCTTCTTCTCTTTCCTGCCAACATGGCCTCTTTCTCAGCACCCTGCATTCTCTCTGCTCTCACTCTGAAAACATGACTTCTCTCTGCCTCTTCTCCTGCTCTTCTTTTTTTTTTATTTCTTTTTTTTGTATTTTCCAAAGTGAGAAGTGGGGAGGCAGACAGACAGACTCCCGCATGCGCCCAATTGGGATCCATCTGGCATGCCCACCAGGGGTGATGCTCTGCTCATCTGGGGTATTGCTCCATTGCAGCCGGAGTCATTCTAGCACCTGAGGTGGAGGCCATGGAGCCGACTTCAGCGCCTGGGCCAACTTTGCTTCAAGGGAGCCTTGGCTGCAGGAGGGGAAGAGAGATAGAGAGGACGAGGATGGGGAGGGGTGGAGAAGCAGATGGGTGCTTCTCCTGTGTGTGCCCTGACCGGGAATTGAACCCAGGACTTCCACACAGTGGGCCTACGCTTTACCACTGAGTCAACCAGCCAGGGACTCCTGCTTTCTTCTTTTCAAAACTTTCTGGCATGAAAACCTCTGCTCCAGCAAACATTAGCAAAACAATGGCCCTTCCCAAGCAGGAAGGTAATTTGCAATTTCACAGACAAACATATCCCTGGCACTGCTCAGCCCCCAATGCAAACTCTAAGTGAGCAAACATAAAAAATCACATTTTACAAACTTATTTGACCAGCAGTTTCTCTAAGACTAAGTGATGAAAACAAACCATTATAGGGCACACAGCAGAAAAGCCTGCCAGGGAATCTGTGAGCACTTGCCACCACTATCCATTTCAGTCCTAGGAAAGCCTTCCTTTGCTGAAACCCTTGTCTCAGCCTCCCCCCTCACTGGCACACTCCATCTGTACTTCCTTTGTGGTTATTACAGTTTTCCTATGGAGCTCTTTCTTGTTAGTTTTTCTGGCAAGGAAATAAAATATAAGATGAGACATATCACTATTACTTACTTTTAATTAGAATTTTCTTCTAGACAGGCACCTCACGAAAGACTTAAATATTGCAAGGTAGGTCCCAACCACTATTGTGGCATGGTTGGGGTCTCCCCCAAGGTGCACAACCCAGCAGCACTCTGCGGATACTCTAGACACCCTAAGCTCAAACTCTCGGTTTATTAACACCATCAGCCGAGGCTGCAAACTGCCTCTCGCTGAGCAGCTTAGCACCTTTTCACTCTGCAAGAGATGGATTTTCAAAACTCAGCTTTGATTCTCAAATACTTCCTTGACTAAACTGTACTCCATTAGAGCTACCTTTTTGTTTATTTAAATCTTTCTGACTAAACAAAGTTTTTGTATGCTTCCCATACACCTCACCAAAACAATGCGCTTTTGGCAAAGCTTATTTTTTACCACATTTTTAAAAGACTATTTGTTTGATAAAAATACCACTGGGAAAGCTTTTTAAAAATATTTTAGGATAATTTCAGATGGAAGTCTTCACATGCATTCTTATTCCCATACTCTTGCTTTTTATCAGGTCAAAGAACTGCAAATTCTTTCTTCCCGGAACAAAATATTCTTAACAAAAAGATAAAAGTATGTAAGGATGAAATAAAAAAATATTTAAAATAATTATTTGCCTTTCAACTTTATTGTATGTTCTTTTTTTTTCTTAGTGAGAGAGAGAAAGACAGTGAGACAGACAGAGAGAGGGATAGATAGGGACAGAAAGAAATTGGGAGAGATGAGAAGCATCAGTTCTTTATTGCATAACCTTAGTTCTACATTGATTGCTTTCTCATATGTGCCTTGACCAATGGGCTATAGCCTGAGCCAGTGACCCCTTGCTCAAGCCAGCGACCTGGGGCTCAAGCCAGCGACCATGGGGTCATGTCTATGACCCTATATTCAAGCCAGCAACCAGCTCAAGCTGGTGAGCCTGCGCTCAAACTGGATGAGCCTGCCCTCAAGCCAGCAACCTCAGGGTTTCGAACCTGGGTCCTCTGCATCCCAGGCCAATGCTCTATCTACACTGCAACCACCTGGTCAGGCTTTATTATTGTATGTTCTATTGCTCTTTTATCACACGTTTGAAAATGAGGTTTTAAAAACTACATTAATTTAATGAACATATTATTGATTCTTGAGTAATTAAAATAAAGCATCTCGAACAGAGTTAAAATACATGCATGTGTGTGTTGTGTATATAACTGTCATGCTCAGAAAATATTCTTTGTCAAAACAAAGTACTACAGGTTCTTGGCACACAGAATTTTGGAAACCAGGATCTCGTGACTGATGTGAGAACTAAAAGTCCCAACAGGATGGCCCATGTAGTACAATTTCCTTTCTCTATAGTTAACATTGGCCAAAGCCCTATTATTGTTTCAAAGAATAAACTTGAAGATTCTGTTTTTCTTTCTCAACAACAAACGGATGCGGTATCTTCAACCTAAAACATACGTACGCTATTCACCAACAAAATGAAGCAACTATAATCCACTGTTCCAAAATGTCTATTCTCAGATTAGGATTTAACACTGAGAGAAACAAACAGAAATCCCCCCCAAACTGAGTATAGAAAACTGTTGCATTAAAAATTAAAATGAAAAAGAAAATACTTTTTATTGTTCATTTTTCTACTCTTTTCTTAATTAAAACTAATTCACTTCACCGTATACCTATCTTAAAGCAAACTATAATCTTAATTACAAAGAGCTACTTCTAAGATATGAGGGGAAATGATTAATTGAGCCAATATGTGGATTTTTTTTCTTAAAACCACATATAAAACATAGGAACATCTAGCCTCCAAAAAACTATAACCATATTACTGTTTCCAAAATTTAGTTCATTGTACAGAATCGTGTTGCTCACCACATTATACTGTTATGTTTCCTAATGAAACAGTGAACGCAGAAAAGAAAACAAGCTAACCTTTAAATAGAAAGCCAGTGTAATTAAGCACACACTGTCTTCTGAAGGGAAAAATTAAAACATCAGATTTATAGCATCTCATGTGGTAGAAGTCACCTTTGAAACAAGGGGAGTTTCCGAAGGTTGGGAGGTACGTGTGGAGGGTGTCAGTAAGCTTTTAGTTAGTCTCAAAGAGGTACCACTGTGGCTAATTATTTTCCTCTCTGCTTCTGTCTCTACGCGTTACACTTTTCACTCTTCTATGAAAAAGAGAGCCATAGTTAATGAGAACCATAAAGATTCCTTAATCAGCTTATATTGTGACAGAGTATTAAAGTCTCCACTTTCACAACAGGCACATGAAATACACACTTTTATGATATATTACTAGCACAGGAACTTCCATCTCTCTCCCCTTGAACCACCTGCAAATTTTAATAGTCATGTATCGCCAGGGTACCAGAAACTCATAAAAGTTTACGCTGCTAATTAACAAGCAGGTAAAGTTCCAGCCCTGCACTATAATATGTTTGCTTCCAAGGCACAGTCAGCGAAACCGAGAAAATATTCCCTTGATTTTTACCCCCAAGACAACTATATTCAAGGCCTGATTTCTTACCAAAGTCACCAAGGAGAAAAAGCACACAAATACACATGAAAAGTCCTGTCCACACAAGGGCGCATACTTAGTAAAAATGTGGAAAGTCAAAAAGTTGATAATCTGTACAAAGCTGAAGGATTTTATTTGGACCAGGTCGCTCGTTTCAGATTCAATCTGTACCTTTCTTAGTGTTGTTGCCACTGTAGGACTCTGCCAGATGCTGCCGTAGAATTATTAAATATTTACTAGACTGTTTGTTCTTATGTAAATATCCAAACCATGATCCAAAGTGTGGGCTTCACAAAATACAGACATCTAAAGAAAGCCTCCCAATTCCTTCCTGTAACAATGCTGATGGCTACTAACCACATTCCGATGAGATGACTTCAGGCTATGAAACGACCCATTAGTGTCAAGGCCCTGGTCTCACTCCCAGCCCAGCTAGTCACACTAGGAATTACTACCATATTAAGAAATTGGTTATTTTTCTGAACTTATAACACCAAGCCAGAGCTCTTTTCTTTTCCTAGGGTTTTATTTATGTGAACTAGCCTCCTAAGAGGGTGATTAAAAGATTTAAGCCAGAAAGCTAGTAGAGGTATGATATGATATCTGATTTTTTGGAGGCTGAGAAAATATCTGCATATATAAAGGCCAACAGACAAGACACAAGTTAGGAAGTGGCTTATTCATTCACTCTTATTTCATTGAGTGTCTTCTATAACTCAAGAACTTAGTCACTGTAGGTTAGTGATAAAAAAGACAACACATGCCTGCCCTCATGTAGCTGAGGACAAAGCATTAGACTGGTTCTTCTTCAATATTTGCTGATGTTAACAGAATTCATTCCTTTCTAGCATTAAATCGGCAAACATAATAATAATAATAATAATAATAATAATTAGTATGTACTAAGTGCCAACTTTGTGCCAAGTATAATGCTAAGCATTCTCTATACCGCATCTCATTTAATCCTCCCAATAATTCCATGATGCAAATCTTACACAAGTAAGAAGTTAAGTAACTTCACCATGGACATACAAATTGAATACGTTCAGAATTCAAACCCACATCTGATACATTCCAAAAGCATTTGTTCTCAAGACTTCATTATTGCTATCTGAAAAGTAATTAAGAATCCAATCTTAGAAATCTTACTCCCTGAAATGACCAATCATGAAAAGCTGAGCATCAACTTTGAGTCTCCCCTACCCGTTGGCCATTCACACATAGACTCTTTGTGCACTTAAATATATGTCACTCTACTTTTACATTTTCTATAGTAGATTGAGACCTAAGAATGGAATCAACAAAAAAGGAATATTTTAATGTGTAATATTATTTGTCCTGGTAAATAAAGGATACCTACTGCAAGGGATGTTGAAAGAACACTTTCCTTTGGCAAAGAAGAAAGACCTTTTTTTGGTCATAAAATAAACAATCAAAAAGAACTTGGAGGTTATTCTAGGAATACAGAAAAGAAATCAATATATAGGTCAATAAAACCTGAAGATTAAGAAAGTTGAGTCTTCTCCAACACAGAGTGGGAAGTGAAGTTGGAAAGATTTCAAAAGAAATATATACAGTACAGTGACCAGCTGGGTTCTACATTTATTGAGGTACCTTTAATTCCTTAAAGACATATAGTTTCTATAATTATATGACTGTTTTCGTGGCATGTAAACAAGTTGTTTTGTTTGTTTTGATTCACCAAAGATTCATTTATTATTTCTGGAAATCTATCTTGGGTGAATTTTAAACAATGCATATTTATGTTTATGAAGATAGTCATTCTTTGCCATATTTTTAATAGCCAGAGAAAGCGATCAAAATCAAGATGATGAAGGGAGGAAGAGAGGGAGTACATACCAGAAAACTGGAACTTTATTTATATGTGTTTAGGTAAGAATGAGTATATAAAAGTAGCCTGCATTAGCTGTTTTAAGGAAGAGCTAGATCTTTCTGTTCCCCCAACTTACCACATTCTTACTGTCTGCATGACCTTTAAAGAAAGTGTCCCTTTATCTGGAACGTCTCTCCCTCTTTATTTAACCATTAAGTCAATCTTCAAGTTTCAACTGGAAGGTTACTTCTTCACAGAAGCTCATCCTGACCTCCTTAGGATGGATCAAGTTAAGTACTCTCCTAGCAAGCTCTCCTTTGCCTTCACAATGCTTATGGCATACTTTAATTAATATTTTCTTCTCTAATTATTTGATTAACATATGTCTTGCTTTTGAAAACAAGAGCTCTCAACCTAAGGAACAGTTTCTGTCTTGCTTACTATTTATGCACCAGCTCAGAGCCTGGAATCATAGTAGGTTCTTAGTAGATGTTTATGAGTGAGGCCAAAACACCCTCAGTCATTGACTTATTCAATTATCTATTTCCTCTTCATTTTCCATTCAGTTCTGACTAGCATGTACAGAACAGTTATTGTGACCAGGCACTGTGCTAGACTCTGAAATAGCAGCAGGCCCTGCTTTCAGAGGACGCACAATCCAGAAGCGTGCAAGAAAACAATGAGTGTAATATGATACTTCATTTTCATAATAAAAAAAATACGGAAGCACATGGAAAGAACCAGTTAAAAAAACATTTGTCTGTTCTTCCTCCAAAAAATAAACTATTATTGATCAACTTTAAAACCTAATATGCCATTCTATAGCAATGGTGATTTAAACATAGGAGTGACTGACTTTTGTTACTGTATATGTTCCTGGTTGAAATAAAATGGCAAATTAGCAATATCTTACTCTGTAAGGATATACCTCACTATATTTATACACTTAACTGGGAAACGTAAGTCTGTATGTACACACAGTCGATATAATTCTCTGCTCCAAATCTGTAAATAAAGAAATTTAGTATTCGACTTTCAAATCATGCAATCAGATGTACAATAAGAAATGAAATATAAACACATTTCCCTAAGCCACTAATTTGCTATCAAGCAAGGGACTTCGAGGACCATGCAGACTCTGACTCACAGCTTTGCAATTCTATGATTGTGTTTGCTTAAGCCACATGCTAGCATTTTATATAATCACTCTGTTTAGAACATCAGATTTCCCGAGAATTTTTTTTCTTTTAGTCTTGCTGTGCCGCCCCAATTTTCTCTCTGAAGGTTAATATAATGTACTGTACATAGCACTTTTATTGAGTTTATTCTTCAAAGAGGTACCTAGCCAACGAAGGCGCATGAAAGCAACCTTTCATTCAACTGTTTTACGTGCTGTTATACATACAAAATTCATTCCAACCATCAGCAATCTCAAATATTAACCAGTCCCTCGCTTTCAGATTCATTATGCACATCGCCACTGAAAGGTATTTTCCCCGCCGAGGAAGAAAGAAGGGCATAGCCACCAAGTGTGGAAGAGCAAAAGCTTTATTTAGTAGAGCGCTTCCCAGACGAGGTTCTCTGATCCGCCAGAGGGGAGCCAGAGAAGTCGTGCCACCCTCCCCCCCCCAGTTTGGGGGTAATTTGTAGCGTCGACAGGGTGGTCAGGTTAATATGACATGGCAAAATTTCACTGGCCTACAGACAGTCGTTCTTTTCCAGAGTATTCCTGGGAAATTTCTTTTGTCGGGGTGGGTGAGGGTGGTTCCAGCCAAAGTTCCCGGGCCTGGTTCCTCACGTGACCTTCGCCCATTGCCTACCAACCTCACAGCCACAAAGGTCAGTTTTCTAAGTCAGAGTCATACCATGCCTCGCACATGCCCGATAACTGAAGGTGGAAGCGTGCCAATGCATTCAGGATACATTCACATTCCTGGGCTCCGCAAACGGCAGCCTCTCTGCCCTGACCCCATCTTCCGCTTAAGTTCAGCCCCAACCTTGCCCAGTCTTGCGTTGCAGGCTCTGCTGATACTGAGAAGTACACAGTTCCTCTCGCTCAACGTATTATCTCATGCTCATTCCTCGGCCCAAAATTTGCTTGCTCCTGGCTGGTATTGCTAATCAATTTTTAAGATTTACTGCAAGGGTTCTTTCCTCCAGAAGGCTTTCTCTGAGCTCAGGACCCCAGGCTAGGTGACTTAATCTGTTTCTTAGAACAATCTGAGATGCCTGTACCATTTTACTTATTACATTATATTGATATGATCTGCTTACCTGTCACACTTCTGGCGAGACTAAGAGATCCTGGAGAACTGAAGAGCAGGCAAGCATGCCTTTATTTATTTCTTTTCTTGTGTCCTCCAACCCCAGCCAGCCATTGTGTTTAACACAAAGTTGGTGCTTAATAAATATTACTCATTTCCTTTTCCAAGAAGATACTTAAGGAATTTACTAAACAGGTTGGCGGGAGAGGGATGATAAAAGTACACAGACAATCATAAATTGGGAAATAAATGTAAGAAGTGCCGCAAAGGAGAATATGGCTACAAACTGGTGGGGGTTGAGAGAGAAAGCGATCGATTGTGAAAATCAGGGAAGCCTTCCGAAGTGAAAGTTCTTTCCACTTGGGTCTTTCAAAATGGGCAGAAATCTTGATAGGAGAAACTGCAAAGAAGGTCAGAGGAAACACCTGTATAAATAAATCCCAGAAGCAGGTAACGACAGACTGTGACCTATGAGCAATAATGTTCTCCAAGAGAAGTACAGGGCACTGAACAGCGTGGAAGAAAAAATACAAAGGGGTTTCGGATAGGGCTTAGAGCGCGAGGGTCTCTGAAGGCTCACATATGTAATGAGTTTAGTGCTTACGATGCCGGTCCGGCAAAAACCACCGCAGACTGTGAGCGTGGTTTTGGTCAGAGGGAAGAACGTTGTTCATTGTCTATTGCTGAGGCATTAGAGTTATCTCGGGTCACCATCACCACTCCAGCTCTGTCACTTTGTGTGGCTCAGTGGGACACACTAGGCATTACTGTGCAAGGCACAAAGGTCCCAGGTCAGAAAGGTCCATAAAAGCTGGGTTTCTGTAGGAGAACACGGCCTCCCCCACCTTCAGTGTTTCTGCTCCCACATTTCTGTCCAACTCCTTCTACAGACAAGGGTAACAGCTACAGAATCCTGCAGAGCAACTACACAAGAGGGAAGAGATACTCAGCAGACATACACTGCTCCCAAAAATTAGGGGATCAGGGAACGTGCAGATGCTCCAGTACTTTCAGCCTTTCGTATAGTGCATTTTCACCAATGTAATAAGAGTTGGTTTTGTATCTCATTTGCATAATAAAACAACTTTCTTTGACTTGCCGTTTGCTTTTCTGGTGTTTTTGTTTAATAAAAATAAAATCAAATGCTTCTTTTCTTTATCGATTCATATTCATTTTGAAATATTCCCTAATTTTTGTGAGCCATATACAGAGATGAGGGAGGAGCTGTCCTTTCTTTGAGTACAAATCCTCTTCATAGGCCACTGGCGGAGACCATCGGGTCATTTGGTTTCCTATTAGCTTGCAAAGTGATAACTGTCACGCTGTATTTGTTGGGTTTTTTCTGTTGTTGTTGTTGTTTTTTTGAGAGAGAGAGAGAGAGAGAGGAAGAAAAGAAGGGAAAGAGAGAGACAGAAACATCAACCTCTTCCTGTATGTGCCCTGACTGGGGATTAAACCGGCAACCTCTCTGCATTGGGACGATCCTCCAACCAAAACCAAGCTATCTGGCCAGGGCTTACAACTATTATACTTTAAATAAATGTACAATACTTCATAAAATTCCAATTCCCTGTTGTTTTCAAAAAAGCAAATATTTGATATGCCACCACCAAATGCATTAAACATAATGAAAGCTGGGAAAATATAGGAAAACTTATTTCCTCTAGAACAGCCACAAACAGCCTAAATATGATTAAGTTTAGATTTAAGAGTTTCCCATCATTTTCATACCACAACTAAAGTTTCTCAGCCTAGCTTACGCAAATTGGACTGCTGTGTTTATTTAACATCTGATAGTTTAACCTAAACACTCATGCCCCACTCCATTAGGGAAAGAAAAACTAAGAGGAAAGTTACTTTTACAAAATACAGATTTGATTTACGTGATAGGACCTCTAGTTCCTGACAAAGATGATCACTGAAGGTCACTCCTCCTTTTCCAGGCCTCAGGACTAATTGCCCTCATCACAACTCTAACTCCTTTGTCACCTATCCCAAAAGAGTCCTAATTCATCTTCACTCTCCTCTACTCAACTCATGTAAATGCCCTTAGAATTGGAAGCAGGGCTTTCTATTTTTCTGTGTGTCACTATTAGCATCCTGCCTCATTCCAGAAACTCTCCACTGGTCTCTTACCCACTCTCTCCAGGTTCCCACCCACACCCTTGCAACACCCTTATGGGGAACATCCCCGTGTCCACCTTCATTGTGAATAAGAAGTCATTTGACAGGAAGGAACAGTGCCAGCCCCGGGCTCCCACACAACACATGTGTCTGACACCCTTTCTTTAATACTTGTCTCTCCCATCTCAGTAGTAGGATGTGTCCTTCTCCTTCTCAATCACTAGCCCAACCAGTTCTGTTGCCCAGCAGTAATCGGCCACCTTATATGTTTCTAACCAGATCATTCAAAACATCTCCCCAGGCAAACACCACATGCCTTCACTTTTTGTTGTTAAGTTGACTATACAAAGGAGAAATACGTTCTTTGGCTATGTCTTCCAAAGGCCATATAATTGTTTTAATCTTTTCACCTTCGTCTAAGCCATGGCTCCAAAGCAGCATTTTACTTCTCCTAATCAATGTTGCCATCTCAGCATCTCCACACTAGCCATCGAAATAAAAATAACACCGGGAAACAATTTTCTTTTCATTTTCTGTTGCATGAGGTTTTGGAACAACTGTTTCTATATATTTCTGCATCACTGATTCCAAATATGAAATTTGTTTTTGGGTGCATGCTCTTGTTTTTATGCAATTTAAATTTCTTTTTGTTACAGTTAACCATGCGTTAGTCTTTAAATTGGAGTTAAAGGGCAACGACTCTTGGATTGAACATAACCACAAGGCAATTAATGTTTCACAAACATCACTTTTACATCATTGTAGTTGTTTTTAAATGTAAAAAATTATTATCTGATAAAAACACCCTCTTATTTTGTTTTAAGATTGAATAATGGCTTCTTCGAGTAGGCATAAATGTAAGAATAGTCTTGACATCTTCTCTTCTATATGTGGCTGTTACACACTTCAACATCAAAGGCGCAATATTTCATCATTTGTGACACATGCACATATTGTCTATTTTTAGGTTCCCTTTGGTGATCAAGACAAGAATTGGGCTCCTCATATTGTGTGTCATAATTGTGAGGAAATGCTGTGTGACTGGACAAAAAAAAAAAAAACACAAAGAAATACCTTTTGGAATTCCCATACTTTTCTGTAAACCTAAGGACCACAGAAGTGACTATTATTTCTGTCTGATCCATACAAAGGGCATCAGCAAGAAAAAACGGCACATGATCGCATATTCTAATATTCCTTTAAAAATACGACCTATCCCACACTCTGAGACAGTCCCGGTTCCAGTCTTTAATGGTTTTATTTTTTCTAATGCAGTGGTTCTTAACCTGGGTTCTATTGAACCCTAGGGGTTTGATGAGTCTGTCTCAGGGGTTCGGAGAAGCCTCTGCTGCGGAGGCCAGAATAAAGTAATACCGTAATTTGTTGTGAGTTCATGCACTTTGTTGGTTTTGTTCTTTGAGCAAGGTGATGTTCATGCACGGCTCATTTTGTGCACCAGTAAAAAAACATATACCTATGTCTTGAATTTGGAAAAAAAATCATATTTTATTTATCACTAAAGAAGGGTTCGGTGAATGCGCATATGAAACTGGTGGGTTCAGTACCTCAGAAAAGGTTAAGAACCACTGTTCTAAGGACAAAGAAAGTGAACATGGTGATCAAGTGTATTTTGATAAGATGCATGAGGAAATGGTTGTAGAATCTGAAGTGTCTTCTTCTGATGTCAAGCAGTCATTAACCTCTCAGCAGTTTAGCCAACCCAAATTGAATGACTTAGTAAGAGATTCAGGCCTATCAAAGAAAGCAGATGAGTTATAAGTCTCCGAGCTTCAAGGAAAGAATGTACTTCACCGGTCAGCTAAAGTATCCCATTTCAGGAAGCATTAACAAATGTTTGTGGACTTTTTTTCTGAAGACAAACACTTTGTTTACTGTCATGATATCAGTAGTCTTCTCAGCCAGCTAGGTGTTACCAATTACAGTCCAATAGCATGGCAGCTATTTCTTGACAGCTCTAAACAGAGTCTGAAATGTGTTCTCCTACACAACGATAATGTTTATGCAGCGGTTCCAATTGGTTATTCAACTCATCTGTGAGAAGATTATAATGACATAAAAATTGTCCTCGACTTTCTGAACTATGAGGAGCATAAGTGGATCATTTGTGTGGATCTTAAAAAGGTAAATTTTCTGCTAGGACAACAGAGAGGTTTCACAAAGTATCCTTGCTTTCTGTGTTTGTGGGACAGCCGAGCTCGGGAGAAACACTGGACACAGAAGCAGTGGCCGAAACATGAAGCTCTGGAAGTAGGTATGCAAAATATTGTGAATGAACCTGTAGTTAATCGAGACAGGATCCTTTTTCCCCCGTTTCACATCAAACTGGGCTTAATGAAGCAATTTGTTCAGGCTTTGAATAGAGAAAGTGAATGCTTTCAACATATTATTCTGCTTTTCCTGCCTTGTCTTTCAAGAAGATAAAAGCAGGTGTTTTCGATAGACCTCAAATTCGAACCCTCATATGTGATGAAGAATTTGCCAGGAAGATGATTAAGGAAGAGAGAGCAGCATGGCACTCTTTTGTGGCAGTTACAAAGAACTTCCTTGGCAACAAAAAAGCAGAAAACTATGAACTCTGGTTCAAAGGATGCTGTTGGCTTTCCAAAACATTGGATTTAACATGAGCATTAAGATTCACTTCCTGAACAGTCACTTTGATAAGTTTCCCGAAAATTTTGGAGCTGTTAGTGATGAGCAGACTACTGCTGGAGCATCAAACGAGATTGTCCTCAACAAGTACACAAACACAAGAGCTACAAACACAAATTTCTGCCTGAAAAGAATTTATATAAGTTTCGTGCAAAATTTTTGATTAAAATAAGTGTTTTAATATGTTCTATTTTGAAATTGTAGACAAATTCTGATACAATCATATCTTTTAGTGCATTAGTGTATATACTGCATTATATAAATTATTATATTTTTACAAAGACGATGCCTACGAAGACATTCTACTTCATTATGTTAAACTAAACGTTGAAAATTTTACAATAAGATAAAAACCTAAAATCTTGAATTGCAAAAAAACTGTAGCTTACAGAGAAGAACTAATGTCAGATTTGAGATCAGCACACTGGAATTAGGTAATAACAAATGTGTTTGTGGACGCAACAAATATTTTGTTCCCCAGTGTAATCAGACTCCCCTCATCTCTCTGAATCTCTGCAGTTTCGGATCCTTTCTTTGGGTTCTGAGGGGCACAGACCAGGGTGAACATGCCCTCATTGCCTATATCAACGGAGGGCAAAAGGGGGTTCGTGACCCCCTAAAGCAACTTTGCTGCGGTGCATCTTTGCAATTCCGCAGCCTGTAGAAGTAGAGGAAGAATGTGACTCCAGGCTTCCTGGGATCAGAGCTGCCCACTGCACAGGTACCTGGGGCAACACAGCCTTGCTCCTGGCTTCTCTCCTGAAAGGGGGCCATGGAAGTCCCGAAGAGACAGAAGGGCTGTAATGTCAGACCCTGCAAGCCACACTGCAAACAGTCTGCTGAACCACTGGGCAGAATGTCTCCTGTTCCTCAGAGAACACCATGCTTGGGTCGAGGAGCATTTTGGGACAGGCCGGCACAATCTGAATGGCAACCACTTTCTGGGATGCTATGACATTCCTTGCCTCACTCACATTTACTACTATGAGGTCACCTTATTCACAAAATGACAAGTCAAAGTGAGTTTTATGGTGGTTTAAACAATGAGTACCATTTGCATCAGATTTTCAAATCTGGATGTAGCTGAAATTTTCCATATACTTTGGTCTTTTCCTTCTGCACCTTCTATACCTCAGAATTTTTGTTGTGGTAGTAGAAATCTAGAAGGAAAAAATAAAGTGTCATATTTTTTTCCTTTTTGTGACACTGGGGGTAACTCTCACCCCTGTAAATGTGGTGCAGAGGGTGGGTTCTGCAGTTCCTCTGTATTGTTTTACTCAGTACCACCTGATAAAAAGCTTATAGAAATTAGCTTTGCCATACGCTGCTGACCTGTGGAGTCATTTTTCAGCTTCGTGAACAAGTCCAAAGGAGAGGAAATTATTTTTTATTAACCAGGTACTAAAAACTAAAGCTTTTTATAAGGGTTGCTTGCTTCTTTCCATAGTAGGCAAAGGAAAAGAAATCCAACAGCAATAACTCTCCCATAGGCGGCTTTATTAAAATCTATAAGGTGAAATTTTAAAATAGAATCAAATCATCATAAAATATGTTTGGTATTTATCGTAAACAGAAATGTTATTGTACACCTTCCTCCTGCGACACCACCCTTGGGAGAAAAGAATTTGTGTGTTTCAAAAAATGTGCTATTGTAAGGTGCATTTGGGCTCCCTGGTTGAGGTCAAGTTGCATTTTCCATTATAAACCTGTTTCTAGGGGTTCATTACTTTGTCATAAAAATCTGCTTGGGGCTGAAATATGGCATAGAGAGTCTTAGCTCAGCAGCTCATTCTATTAAAAACTGTATCAGAATTGGCTAACCTCAGTTTAGTCACACTTAAATGATAAAATTATGACTGAAATACATCTTAAAAAACCCAGTGGGCTAACGCAGCTCGACCATTGAAATAAGCAAAGGATCACACCCAGCCTTCTGTCTTTCTACTTGTCAATTCTAAGCATCTATAAAGTCTACCACCATGCTTCTAAGCAAGGGAGCTAGCAAATATTTTAAATGGTTAACAGACAGAAGAAAGAAAAGAGAAAAACAAACCCAACTTGAAGACAGTGTTTTACTTTTTGAGGTTTAAATGAATAGTTCTCCAAGAGCAAAATCTTACGCTATTTCCTTAAGGTCCCCAATGAAAATACCTTCTTCTCTGCAGGGAAAATATGAAAACATTAGTAAATATATGAGAAAATACTGATAAATTTCCTTATTAAATAATTTTCATCTTTTTTTAATAGTGTTCTGAGTTTTTGCCTGTTTTAAAATACCGCTCATTGAAGGCCAGTATTTTGAAGCCCTTTTGGTCACTAGTCATAAGTTAAAGGCACAAGGGTTACCTTCTAGGATTAGGGTTTAAAAATAAATAATTATGCCACCTGTAATACAAATTTACTTTGGAAGAAACATGGAATTTAAGATTGTGTGGTGTAGACTTGAGTAATCATTTAAGCTCAGGAGGTTTCAGATTCCTCACCAATAAGTGACAAGTTCGATTCATAATTACTGGAAACCCTTCTAGACACTCACCCTAGGATGAAATATACACGCAATACTTGGTTTGCAGGTCTTCTATTTTTTGACATTGTTAAAAATTACCCCATAGGAAGCTTCCTCTCTGGCCCTCCTGATTGATCTAGTACAATAAATTGTGTCAATAATAATTAGGAATATGATATTTTCTGTGTATTGATCTCGGATAAAAATCTCACTAGCACTAACCTTTAGTTATCAAGCATGGAGTAAAATGTCACAAGGCAATGTATTTCTATATAGCAGAATATTTAAAGATCACTTATATTTCAATTGTTCCATATATTACATTCATTTTTTAGAAGCATGCTGCATTTCTGAATGATGTCTGGCTTCAGGTTAACATTAAAAAAATTCTGTCTTCTCAAAGACATTCATGAACACAGGGATGAGGGGAACCTAGATGTTTTCTTAGAAGGTGGTGGTGCTTAACTTTTCCTAAAACAGTAAATAAGGGGAATGATCCACTTAGCAAAACCTGACCTAGGGCATAATCTCTATGCTGATCGTACTTGATGAAGTGCTTTATGGATTTCAGGCTGCCACTTCCAGATCCCATGGCATGTTTTTCTTTCTGTAATAAACAAGCATTTGCTTGCAACTCGGTGCAAGTAAAGCATTTTTTAGTCCAAAATACACTAGCGTTTTTATCAAGAAAATTCTTAACTGACTTAGTGCTAATATGTCTAAATCATTTTCTTTTCTTGAGAAACAAAACGATATGAACACTAACACACAGTGGCCACGCCTTCCTTCCTGTCCTCTTTCACACAATTTATACCTGCATGCTTCTAATCTTCTATTTCTATCCATTATCTCCTTGAATTACCTATTTTCACGCATCCCAAATCTATTTCCTCTTTGTCTTTCTTGTTCTATTCAAAGATAGGAAAGAGAAATTATTATTTTTTCCAACATAGCATTGACTTCTCTCTTTAGAAAGTAGGTGGGGGTGGGCTTGGAGGGTGGGAAGGCATTGTAGGACAGGAGAACCATCACCCCAAACCGGTTAATTCTACCATCAAAGCAAGCAAACTGAATCAGGACACCTGCTATTTCCAAGGAGGACATGTTCATTGAAATGTTTTTCCCAAGCAAAACGCCAGTATTTCACTGTCTTTGATGCCGTGGCTGGCATAGTCATCACTGCTACTAAGACCCCTCGAATTTTTGAGCCTAGTCTCCATTAAGAAGTGTGAAATTTAGGGTCGTCATCTCTTAATCGTGCCAAATGGATAAAAATGAACACCTTGACGTCTATCCTTTAAAACTATTTACAGAGACAGAACTGGGTTCAAATTAAAAGGTAAGAAAAGCCTAAAAGGGTAAATAAAGTTATTGAGCAGAACGTACGAAAGTGGGAAATACCAACTCCTCCAGTTTCTGAGCTGCTGGGGTATTAACCATGTTTTTGACCATCGCTTGCCTCATGCAAGAAGATTAGCATCAAGTCTATTCTTTGTTCTCTCTACAACATCAACCTGCTAATGTCTGCACAGTCTTTCCCATTTCTGAAATCATGTTACATATTGTAACTTATTTATTATTTGTCTCCCTCACTAGAATGCAAGTTCATTATGAACAGGTGTTTTATTAATCATATCTACTCTAGTGCCTAGTACAGGGCCCGGCATACTGTGTCCCCCAATAAACATTAGGGAAGGAAAGACTTAAAGGAGGTAGGGAGGAGAATGATGATTATAAGTCTACGTTTTCCCAACAATGTTCCTAATAGGATACAAATTATGCAGTAATCCAAATACTGGAATTCTTCATGTGAGAAGGCATAACCTAAAGTAGAATCAACTCCTAGACCAGTGGTTCTTAACCTGGGTTCTATCAAACCCTAGGGGTTCAATGAGTCGGTCTCAGGGGTTCGGAGAAGCCTCTGCTGCTGAGGCCAGAATAAAGTAATACCGTCATTTGTTGTGAGTTCATGCACTTTGTTGGTTTTGTTCTTTGAGCAAGGTGATGTTCATGCACGGCTCACTTTGTGCACCAGTAAAAACACATATACCTATGTCTTGAATTTGGAAAAAAATCATATTTTATTTATCACCAAAGAAGGGTGCGGTGAATGCGCATGTGAAACTGGTGGGTTTGGTACCTCAAAAAAGGTTAAGAACCACTGTCCTAGACCAATACATAGACTTTTAGAAAATGGTACCTCCCAAGTTTTTCTCAGCTGAAAAAGTTTTCTCGAATGTTATGGTGTCAGCATGAAATTCTACAGCTCTAGAATTGTTGAGGGATAATTAAAAGCTTCAGGCCCCTTCTCTGAAATAATGTAACGGCCTTGGGGGAGTAGTGATTGAAAGTCTCATGTTTAAAGAGTCATATGTGCTGGCGATGTCAAGTTTCCATCACACAGAATATATCTCCTATGTAATCATAAGTAACACTAAAGAAATGCAATTCCTTGGGAGAACAGTCCCACCTGAGAACACTAACAAAGAATGTTCTGCTTCGCAAAAGTGTGGAGAGATATTTACAACATTTCCCTTTTGGAAGGCTTACGTTACTAAAAATATCAGAGTGAAAATGTCTTGCATAATTTATTTCTTCTGCAATTCTACAATACACACACACAAAACTACCACAGGTATACTCATGTACCTGAGCATATCATTTTCCAATAGGGAAAGCATGCAAAGGTATCCTCACCCCAAGTATTTAAGGATGCTTTATATGTATGTAGAATTTCCTATGGTATTTCATTTAACTCTCAAAATAGCATTGTAGTAAAGTTGATAAGATTAGCCCTATTTTGTGAGTACAGGGGTATCCTGGCCACAAGGGTGGGACTGGAACTTACTTCAACTCTGTCTAGTTCAGTGGTTCTTAACCTTTTTTGAGGTACCAAATCCACCAGTTTCATATGCGCATTCACCAAATTCATAAATAAAATATGATTTTTTTTCCAAATTCAAGACATAGGTATATGTTTTTTTTACTGGTGCACAAAATGAGCCGTGCATGAACATCACCTTGCTCAAAGAACAAAACCAACAAAGTGCATGAACTCACAACAAATTACGGTATTTCTTTATTCTGGCCTCCGGGGCAGAGGCTTCTCTGAACCCCTGAGACTGACTCATCGGACCCCTAGGGTTCGATAGAACCCAGGTTAAGAACCACTGGTTTAGAGAGAAAGGGAGGGGCCGAGACAGAGAGGGGTGGGAGACAAAGAAAAACTCCGATTGGATTTGTTGTTCCATTTATTCTTTGGTTGAGTCTTGTATGTACCTTGACCAGGGATCAAACATGCAACCTTGGTTTCAGGATGATGCTCTAACCAACTGACCTACCCGGCCAGGGTCAATTAACTATCATTTTGATGAAACTTTTCTGTAAATCATGTCAACTATCATGTTAATCAGAGTATTGTTAAATTTCCTAATAATTTTGTCTGAACACAGTGAAGGTTTTATTTTTTTTAATATGATATAAAAATTTAAAAACTAAAATGCGTAACTGTTTAAGTACATAGACAAATGTGTTATCAATTGATTTGTAAAGGGCCCTTTGATAAAAGAAATGACACACTTATACAATCAACAGTTCTACTAACCCTTTACCTTGCAATTTCTTTTTTTTAATGTTTATTAATTTTAATTTATTGTGTTAACATGGATTCAAGCGCCTTAAGTAGTTGCCCTGGTACAAGCTCGCACGCACAAAATCCGCAGGTGCAGCTGTTAAACAATGAATTTCCACTGAGACGGAATTTTGTGTACTGTAACAGCTCTCAGCCCTTGGTCTGCTTCATAAAAACTTTCAACACAAAGACACACAGCACACATATACACACAACCCATTCACTTGAACTACTACTGAATCAGAATTTCCAAAACCAGGCCCCTATTCCATATTTGAAAGAACTCCACAGAGGACTCTATCAAGAAACAGATTCAGAACCATCGCTATAGAGTATAACATTCATTTCTTCTCACAATTTTTGGAAATAACATTTTATGGCATTACAGAGAAGCAATGCCGAACGCCATCTCTAAGGCTCTCCGTCTCTGCTGCCGCTCAGCACGTCAGCCTTGCACCATTCCCAAGATGCACGATTTTATCAGCCTTCGTTTTAATTTGTTGAAATCAATGGGACACCTACAGAATTCTAGTAATAAAATTAAGAAGGCGCCCATGTCTTCATGTCCCTTTTTTACTCACAAGGCCTGACTGTAAAAGATAGCCTCTTCCTAAATATTCAAGGCTCCTTGTAGAAATGCTAAGTGAAGATTATTTAAAGAAGTTAAGTACACAGAAACCCGACACACTCATTTTTAATGGGGAGGTAGACCGTTGTTTATTTAGCTTTAGAAATCTATCCTAAATTTGGCTTTATGGAACCAAAAAAAGTCTAGCTTTAAATGAACAGAGTGCCTTCCACTGTCCAAGGGATAATTTGAACTTCACTGAGACATGTCTATGAATGGGAGTAAAAATAACTCACATGAAACTCTAAGTACTTCCCCACATGCATTTCACTTGCCACATGGCCCATTGTTCCTTGCCGTGCTTTTAAAGCAGCCTGTAGGAAATTTTCACTGAAACCATTTCCCATAACCAAGAAAAGGAAAGCCGGAATGAGTTCACTTAAAGAATATATACACTTCCCAAGCTCTCAGCATCTAGGGAATTAAAAGCTGCTCTGTGGGAGCAGCAGGAGGGGGAAACACGGGGCTCATCTAGTAAATAGAGTAAATAAAACTCGGCCGCTTTCCTTTCTGCTCCCTCTCCTCCTGCACCTCTGAATGAGAGTCTGCTCCCGTGTAGTGCGCTTCTCCCCGTTACCACTGCACCTCATTCATTCTCATATACTCCTCATTTTAAACTTAGAAAGATCTCCAATGTCCAGAGAGGAAGCAAAAATAATACGAGACGCATGACCAATTTTCAAGGGGTTGGTCTTTTGCCACATTTGCTTCAAATCTCTTTTATCCTTCCTTCTCCAATACCATCCTGGCCTAATTCACCTTATGGAAATGTCCCTGATCAGATCAAGCCAAAATGATCCCTCCTCCAAAACTCCTTTCCAATTAGTTTTAATTTTGACAATTTTTATGTTTTCTCTCTTATCCATGATGGACCTTACAAATTTTACTATGTAGTTAAAGTCATTCTGCACATTGAGCTGAGTTAATTTAGTTACTGCTCACGCATCAAGTTTTCTGTTCTAGCTTAAGTCAATTGATGATGTTATTTTTTTTTAATCCGTTGTTTCTAAGTTTTAAAAATTATTGATTGGCTCAGTTTTTCATATTTCCTTATGACTTTAATGTCCTTATCAAAACATTATATGCCCGCTCCCATTTCTAACCACATTTGTATGTATTTCCACACTTATTTTTTAAAGTAAATCTTGGAAGGACTTGGCTATTTTATTCATCTTTCCCATTGTTTCTGTCAATTACACCCAGAGCGACATTCAGGACCTCCATCCTTCGACTGTTTACTCTGATTGTCACAGGCCAGCAGATAAACAGGATCAGCAGGAAAGGATACTCATTAAAACCCTCAGCTCTCCTTTGGCTCTTTTCTTAGCCTAAATTGCATCCAATGAGTCTCTTCTGTGTGAACAGGCAAAAGGCCATGTCCTCTGAACAAAGAGAAAAGTATCACATGTAGACCATAACTTCAAAACATTTGCTGATAATAAGGCAGAATATATATATATATATATATATATATATATATATATATATATATATATATATATATAAAGTCAATAATGAAATAATGAAGACATATGAATATATAAGTCGAGCTCTTAGAGTTCTTGGGGAAATGGCATGACTTGGACTGCAGTGGTCAGGAAAAAATGACAACGTGAGAATAGGATTTAAGCTAATAATATCTAATCTATTATAATATACTAAGATAATAATAGCAACGGTCTTTTACCAAATACTTATATGTGTAACTGAGATGAGCATCACCCACACAGAACACATACTGTGTGTATGTGTCTGTGCATGCGTGTGCGTGCACATGTGTGTATAACAGGAGCACCCACAGCAAACGTGTGGGTCACCATAATCATCCCAGTTCACCAGGGAGCCTGCAGTCCAGGCAGACAGAGTAATCCGTTCAGGGAACGCCGCTTATAAGTTGTGGTAGGGACTGCCAACACAAATCTAAAAACTGTTCTCTTTCCACTAGATCTTGCTTATCGCATTCAAGGTGTTAGCTAAAATATAAGCACGAGCGTCATTTCACTTAAGGGAAAGGATACATATAAACATAAAAGTATGGGAAAGTAAAAGGTACACAGAGGAGATAGTGATCAATAAGAGAGGTCACACTTACTTCACGCCAGGTTCGGCTCGAAGTATTAAACTTGTGTGAGCTCACCTAATCCTGAAAACAATCTCATTAGGTAAAAGCTATTATTGCCCCCATTTGACAAATAAAAAACCAA
This sequence comes from Rhynchonycteris naso, assembly GCA_037038555.1. Taxonomy (NCBI): domain Eukaryota; kingdom Metazoa; phylum Chordata; class Mammalia; order Chiroptera; family Emballonuridae; genus Rhynchonycteris; species Rhynchonycteris naso. The sequence goes on along the minus strand of CM073002.1, from coordinate 131,816,532 downwards.
GGAACAAAAACATTAAATAACTCACCCAAGGTTGCCCACATAGTAAGTGAGGAAACTTGGATTTATCATATCCAGATGTTTCCCTCTGGAGCTGCCATTCTCAATAGTCGAAAGAAAAGAAAAAGTGGAAAAATTTTTCAAAGGTCCTTAGTGCCTTCAAACCTAATTCACTATTTCCAGGTGTGTCTTCTGGGGAACACGGTCAGCTTGCAGTTATCGACAGTAATGTGTGAAGAAAAGGACTTGATGGTCAATAAGTGAGGGGTATGCAGGGTTAAACCCAGGAAACAGGTCACTTTGTGGCCTGACCACTTCTCCAAACTTTTAAAATGCTCCACTATGCTGTTTGGATTACTAAGAAAAGGATACAGTGCACAATCTTTTCTAATCTTCTGTGACCAAGAAATAGTTATTGTTTTGCAGAGCAGCAGGTGACAGTGTCTCTCTCCTAAGTGACTTCCCCATGGTCATGCTGCAGGGGGTGGTATACCGGAAGCCAGAATTGTAGATCTCTGTCTACTGGGACAGACCTTGTCTAGGCACAGAGATGACCGTTCTTGAAATAGATCCTATGGAAAGTGTACACCATTTAAAGACTGTATGAGCAGCAAAACTCAGGGTACAGAATATACCGACATGGAGAGACATTAGCAGCTATTACAAAACTGCTGAAGGAATCTAGGAACGACATGCAAAGTAGGCTCCTCTAAGAGGTGGCAGAAAGAAAAGGCAGGAAGCAAGAAATCAAATATTCAAGAATAGTGGTAAACCTTGGGATTGCTCAGTCCCAGTGCTTCCTGTGGGAGACAGAACTTGCTGACCTACTGGGTTCTTAGCTGTAATTTGAAGACGGCTAAGGGCTGGCACTGAAACCTCCTCTCCCATGCCAGGGAGGTGTCAGCTGCCAAGAGTCAGGCAAACATCACCTCGTCATTATCTAACAATTACTTTTAAATGCAGCTTTCCCAGCAAAAGCCAAGAAAATCATGGTCTAACCTTTAAACAGATTTTTGGTTCTCAGGCTTGTCTCATCCTCCACTGCCTCCTTTTCTCAATCATTCGTGTGTGTGTGTGTGGGGGGGGTCTTTCTTCCTTCAGGGCCAAGTACAATTAACATTTAAATATATCTTATTGTTTTCAAAACAACAACACTAATTGATAAGTGGAGAGAGGATGTTAGTTGTGTTCACAATATGCCAAAATAAATTTTAAAAACTATATCCTCAGCCAGTCACACACTCTTGAAAGCATGCGGACATAAGGAACAACATTTATTAACCTACTTTTTTCCGTTGCGACAATCACAATGATCAGAATAGTTCCACCTTTCAGAATATCACCGGTGCCCGAGCATCATGGGAAGCTATGTGTAGAAAATTTCAAAACTACCATCCATATGCATCCATGAAAGACATGAGAGAGGAAAACCATTGTGCTGATTTATTCCTATAACCCAAGGACTCTTATGTAAATGAGATACAAAAGTTTATTGTGATTACCCACGGACATTGTGTGGTCTTTGTTACCACACTTACCCTAACTTGGTAACCTGTCTCTTACCCAGAGAGAGGAACTGACACCTTGAAACAGAACGGAACCATAACACAGGCCCCAGACTTTAATGTCAGCTTAGTGGTAGGAATCAGGTAGCAAGAAAACAGATATAACAACTGAAAAGCAGGCAGTTCGTGCCACTGAAAAACATTTGGTAAAATGGAAGCCTAGAATTACTCAAAAGGCAATCCAATCCAAGTGTCCCATGAACTTGCAGCTCTGGGTAAAGAAGCTGCAAAAGGCCCCTCCGTCAGGGCATATTACTTATTCCTTGTCCATTGTGGCACAAAAGACGACCTCAGGCGAAAATTAACCAGTCTGGAGACAGAAATGGAAAAGAGAACAGTCTAGAAATTTTGCACTTCACAAAACTGTAATATCTGACTGCTTCTGTTCCCCAATAGTTTATCATATAACACCATTGGAATTAGTATCAAAAATATCAAGAGAGGAAGGCTCCCACCCCCCAACAGATTATCCCCAAATGAACTTCCAACATTAGTTCTAATGTACTTTGGCCACATAGAGGGGATATTTGTTTAAATTCACACTGCATTATCTATATAGTAAAAGTATATCTAATTGTTTTTACATTGGCCTTGAACAACAAAAGCCATTAAAAATTTCCAATGGAACAAGATTTCACTCTGTGACAAAAATAAGATTGTCGCTAGTGCACCACCCCATTTATTCCCTAGCTGTTGTTTCAGAGGGATTCAAGATGGCCACCACGGACTTGAGAAGAAGCAGAGAAGACAGATGAAAGAAAAAGAACAGAGTTAAGAACAGTGTTTAGAAAAACGTGGAGTGTGGCCATGGAACTCATTGAAAGCGACATATTAGAAGCCTACTAAATTTATGAATGAACTGCTAAAGATTCTAAGAGCCTTTGGTAGAGAAGCTAAGTTATCTCAGAATTTTAAGCCATTCTTATGCTCGTCATCAAAAATTTGTCCTCCTTCTTTCCCCTTCTGGAAGCTGACAAAATAATACCAGAGCTCCAAACTGATGCCAGTGAGCTGTGCGCTGTGAACGCTATTAACTCCCCCAGTGGGCACCTTACCTTCCTCACCACCCACTTCAGATGTGTTCAGGGGTGTTCAGGGGGAGCCATGAACAAGAGAGGACAGCCCAGAGGATTGTGGCCGAAGCCAGTGAAAATAGAATATTCTGGGAATAATTTGGGGAGTGGTATCATTTGATTATTTTAGCCACACATTTAAACACAGCCAAGTGTTTTTGGTCAGAATATTTATATTATTTTTAGAAAGTAACAACCCCCATGGTTAAGTGATATAGCTGTCTCTGTCCTGGGGAAAATGACTCCAAACATCTCCTATGTATAACTTAAAACATCATTACTAGAATTTAAAACTAACATTTCAGGAACCATTTAAAAGCACAGGAAATCACTGAGCTGCTGTAATCTTATGTGAATAGAAAGCTTTTTTTCTTTTTGCGCCCATAGATTACCCCCCCACCAAACTAATTTAAAACATACAAAAAAGTGTTCAGGGGTTTTTCAAATAGCGACTTGATATAATTTGTTGTTTTACTTGAATGTACACAGTTCCTAAAAAGTATATTATCATATAACACTATTGGAATTAGTATCAAAAATATCAAGAGAGGAGGGCTTCCCCCCACCCCCAATAGATTATCCCCAAATGAACTTCCAACATTAGTTTTAATGCACTTTGGCCACATAGAGGGGATATTTGTTAAAATTCACACTGCATTACCTATTTCTAAAGATAAGCAATGTTCCTACCCCACTGGCTTGGCTAGGAATACTATTTCAGTTGGAATTTCTCTCTGTTCAGCCCACCTCCTTCCTCATTTTCTATGAGTAGTCAAAATAGCAGAGTATCACTTTTGGAGTGACATGGCATTTCAGGAAAAGCCCACACGACAACTGTTTAAAATATTCTTTGCAAGCTTCTGACTGAGAAACACAACACAGGCAATTTGGCAAAGGCGTAAATTGTACTCAGATTCTGCAATAGCAAAAGAGACTAAGATGCGGGAAGTCAAAAATAAAAAAAAAAGGACAGGATTATGAATCCAGCATTTAAATGAGCACCTTCTACATGCACGTCTTCTCTCTCGGGTACCGGTTGGCAATACAAACACGAGAGGGGCAAGAATAGCTATGAACAGAAAAGATGGGCACAGCAGGTTTTCCGCTGACCCATCCAATGCTATAACATACAAAAGGTTAAAGTTATTAAAAAAAAAGGAACTTTTAAAGCTAAAATAGAGACAGACACTCTTTCATCAACAGATATACTTTCCTCTTTAGGTCTCCTGTCCTCAGAAGCTAAAGGTCACCACTTCTTATCTAGCAGCAGACAGAGATCTGAAACTAACAGTCTCCATAAAAGGACAGGCACAAGAGGGGTCCAAGGACATAAAAAGACCCGATGACTGCTGGACTGGGGGAAGGGAAGAAAATGGCACGGAGCGCTAAATAGAGAGGACTCATGAGGGTTGTCTCTGCCAAGAGTAGAGAAGGGATTGGCCACATGGAGCATCCCTAAAGGCTAGGACTAAATCCCATGGGTAAAAAATCAGTAAACTAAAAAGACTAAAGCTAAAAAAGACTAAAGAAGGCAGTCTAGAATGGTCTTCACCCTGGAGACTCAATCGAATTGGGAACACATTGCTTGAAACTGAAGAGACTAAACATTCTTCTTTCCAGCTGTGACTTCATTAACATAGGTCACTTTGTCACCTTAATTAGGCTACACAAAAAAGGACTAGGGAACCAACTTCATCAACTGCAATATTAAGTGCAATATTCTTGTAGGTGTATAATTCCCTTCCTCTGATAGGTGGGGCCCAAGTAAGGGCAGGTTTAAGGGGACAGTGATCTGGGTTTCAAGTTACGGCTTGGTCTCCAGGTCCTTCTGGCCTCAAAAAGTGTATGCAACATGCTCAGGGGCAAAGAGTTGTCCTCCAGGGGTTATTTTAAAATAAAATTTACAAAGTGAGATTGCCAATGCAAGGGGTTGAATGAAAATAAGACCCCACCTCAAGATGTAAAACTGGAGTCAGTGAAGGGAAGCATGAGAAATTATCTGAGAGAATGAAAAAGATACACAACACAGGTGCTCTTCAGGTGCACGTTACAGGGCTGCCACCGGCTGAGCTGGGCTGGCAAGAGGACTTACAAAGAGTCTATACAAGGTAGATGGTATGAGAGGTCCAAACAAAGGATTTGTGGGAGGTCAGACTTTGAGATGGGGGAAAACTCCATTGATGAGTTAAGGCAGGTAGAATCTCACCAGATAGAAGAAAACGGCTATCACCGAGTAGTTCTACAGGAATAATGTCCCAAGTCTAACTATGGTCCTCAGTTTGGTCAATTTGAAATTTGTTACATCTAATTTGATTGTTTAAATAATGATCCCTTGTGAACAGAAGAAATAAAGAAATTGCCCCAAACTCGGGCTAGAGAATAATAGCAATCATGATAGATACAAAATATATTTCCAAAACTCAGGCAAATTTATTTTAGCAGACTAACATACCCCAGACCCAAACGTAAGCTGGCTATATTCACTAGCATGCTAACATAAATGTAATCATTTCTTACAGTGCTATCATCCGAAAGGAAATGTATGGGGTTTGAAAGTCCTGTATGCTGAAAATACAGATATCTAAACTTAATTAACAGTCTCAAAATGCTTGTGCACTGAAGAGTACTTCTTTCTTACCTGGAGTTATGATGCATCTATTTGATTCCATCATTTGGCAGCAAAGTGCCTATGATACATAGAATTAAAGACTCCAGAATGTTTGTAATAAAGCACTGAACCTTTTCTTTTTCTTTAACACTTTTGGCAACCACAAGATCTACAATACAAGATTTACAAAGTAGTGGGCCAGAAAGAGAAGGATCGAAGGGTTATCTTCAAGTGTAGACTCAGATTTGCAAACAGTAAATTAGAACGGAAAGCGCTCACTTTTTACCCTTCTGACATTTCGTCTCTAAGAGCCTAACATTTAGGGACTGCTGTTTTGCCTTCCTCCCCCTTGAAGGACTGAATGGGAAGAATGGGGACAGGCAGCAAGTAGGATAAAATAAACTCCCTTTTGCCGTTGCAAGTTCAGGCCTGAATATATACATCACCTTTTTCCCCCTCTTCTTTCTCTGGTATCAAGCAAATGGGGGTCTGAAACTGATGCTGGCTAATGGCCTGTGGGATCACACAAACCTCCACTTCAGTTCACAACTCCACCACTGCCGACCCGAGTTATCCTGGGGCATCTATGGAATCTCACTGAACCTCAAGTTTCTCGTGTTTAAAATGAAATATTATTATATCCCTCCAGAGTTTGTCAAGAGAATTCAGCAATAATGTCTATAAATATATTGAATATTAGATTTTAAAAAATATTAGTTTTCTATGTTTCCCTTCATAAATCTGATGCATACTTATTTTTGGAATAGCATATTTATTGTACACAATTAAAAAAATTATCCATAATCTTCCCACCTTAAGAGTGGCTAAAATATTTTTGTATGTTTCAATCAAATCTCTTTTGTATGTACATGTGTGTATAGATATATATTTCTTCAAATAATATTTTATAAAATATTGTAAAACATGCCCAGTATGTTTTATAAATTATACTTTGAAGCCTTTACAGAAAATAAACATTTTGGTATAACTTATCTATCTAGCCTTTGTCTTACTGATTTCTTCCTTTGCTTTCCTGCTTGAAAAAAACACTTTACTTTGATGTTAGGTAAGTCTGTTATTTTCTAGCTCTTTCCTTCTCTCTTTTTTCACTTCAATCCTTTGATACATCTGGAATTTATTTTCGTATATAATGTAAAGTAAAGGATAACTCTACTATTTTCCAAAGACTTAGCCAGGTTTTCCAGAATCATTTCTGAAAGAATCCTTCCTGTCTTTCCTAACTTAAATCCACTTTTATCACATACCTGAATGGAATTCCTAAATGTTTTAATCCATGTGCCAAATTTGATGGCCTAATAGCGCCCGCCTGGAGTATTCTCAGATCACATCCAGGCCCAAGAATGGGTACTCAGGTCACTTAGTACTGAATGTCTGTCATGGCGAGGAAAATGGGAAAAGATGGCAGCTGGTACGAGTGAGCCATCCCTACACTAGTTAATTGATTTCTGCATTTCCAGCTCAATCCCATTCATTGCAGCTTTATGATACATTTTAATATCTTGTGACCCTTCCATTTCCCTTCTTAACCAAATTATTTATGGCTGCTCTTTAATGTTTATTATTCCAGGTGAATATCATATTCTCTTAATAAGTATCCCAAAGAATTTTATCAGAATTATAGTAGCAGTAAATTTATTAAAAATATGACGATAAATGACAACTTTGAGTCTTTCTAGCCAGAAACATAGGTTGCTCCATTTATACAGCCATTTATTCTTTTAATTAATATATATGTATATATCCATATGTGATAAACATATATATATATATTCACATTTAGGTTTTTAAAATATGTCTGGTACTTTCTTGTTAAGTTTGTTCCCAAGTATTTCATCCAGATATTTCATCTTATTTGTTACTATTATGAACAGAGACATGTGTCCATTGCATTTTATACATGATTATTTTAAAACTACTAATTTTATATGTATTTTACATCCTCCTAACTTACCATTTGCTTGTTATTTATCATTTTTCTGCTGACACATTTTGTCTTTTTAGGTAGCCAAGGGCGTCAAACCTGAAGTCATTGGAATTCTATCTTAAACCTTGTTCACTTATTTCCTTCCTCATTGCCTTCTCCCAGTGGCCTCCCATAAATGACCCCATGCACGGGATCACGGGCTTTTTCTGCCCTAAGCATAGCTGTTCTCCAGTGTCTAGAACAGTGCCAGCCACACAGCAGATGTTCAATAAGTATTGGTAAATGACTCTGTAGTTTCAAATAAAGTAATCTTCTAAAACTAATAGCAATGTCCTCTTCATATTTTTAAGAGTTATATCTCAAAATTTTGGTTCCTAGCTTAGAACTTCAAGAATATTTTGGTGGAGGTAAGTATTTTTCTTGTTCTTTACTGAGAATGTCAATGTTATTTCTCTATAACATATGATAAATACTTAAATATTGGGTTAGGAATAATTTGTTACTGCTAAGAAATCATCTTTCTATAACTGATATGTTTCTTTTGTTGATTAAAAAATTAAATACATAATGCACATGGACTCCATATTAGAGATTTCCTAAAAAGATTGCCATATAGTGTTCCTCCTTTATTCTACCAAAGAGATTTACTGTTTCAGTAAAAATAATACTTTTGAAGGGTGGGGGTTTCCAGACCTTTTTGAGATACTAATATTGACACTATCTAGAAAAACCTCACTCGCATAAGAGTATGCATTTAACCTCTGAAATCTAATATAAAATTTGTGTAAAAGAAAGTGTGTATCTAATTTTAATAATAAAGCATTAAATTTTTTCATGAACTATCCAAGAACCCATACACCTAAGACAAAAAAAAACAAACAAATAGGCCCTTGCCAGTTGGCTCAGTGGTAGAGCATCGGTCCAGCGTGCGGAAGTTGCGGTTTTGATTCCTGACCAGGGCACACAGGAGAAGCACCCATCAGCTTCTCCATCCTTTCCCCCTCTCTTTTCTCTCTGTTTTTGTCTTCTCCTCCCACAGCCAAGGCTCCATTGGAGCAAAGTTGGCCCCGGCGCTGAGGATGGCTCCATGGCCTCCACCTCAGGTGCTAGAATGGCTCTGACTGCAGTGGAGCAACGCCCCAGAGGGGCCGAGCATTGCCCCCTGGTGGGCATGCCTGGTGGATTCTGGTCTGGCGTATGTGGAAGTCTGTCTGTCTCCCTCCCCCTTGTTTCTCACTTCGGGAAAATACAAAAAAAAAGCAAAAAACAAGAAACAAAAACCATGAAAAAACCAAAAAACATATAAAATAAAAAATATTTTCTATTATTAAACATACTGCCAAATTCTGAAATGACTCCATATTTTCAAAATGTATTTTTCCTATAATGTATCCTTCAACTTATTTGACTTCTCTATTAAATTTGCCTCTAATCAATATTTTATTTTGAAAATTATTTTTTCATATGCTTTCCATAGCCATTACATGTCTAAACTTTAATATTGAGTGGATAGTTTACTTTTACTACATACTTAATAACAAAACATAGATCTGAAGTGTGCTATTAACTGCGGTCCTGTTCTGCCTTATACATTTTGACACATGATCTCATCATTGCCACTTTCTTCCTGTTGGTAATTAGTTTTAATTTCCTTTACGATCCAAAAATTTAGAAAAGTGATTTTTGTTTTATGTCTCTAGTATCTTTTATTTAAAGCTTCATTATTAATTTCTGCCTTATTATTGCCTTGTGTTGAGATAATGTAAACTGTACTCTTTCTTGTTTGAAATATTTATTCATTCACATTAATTATATCCTCCAAACTTCTCCCCAGACCATTTGTCAGAGACCCAGAAGAAATGTGTTTTCAACATAATTAATCTTCTTTTTCAAAAGTTTTGCTCTATAAATATGAAGCGACAGTTTTCTAGAACTCCAGAGAGCTGAAAGTGAAAGTGAAGATGCAGCTTTGCAAATAATGAACTTGTCTAAAGAACCAAAAAAAGACCCTATAAGAGAAGTCTACAGATAAGGAGCATATGTCCTTCTAGAATGATGATAGAAGCCCATGTGTAAATGGATTCCAACACAGCAAGAATTCAGCCTTCCTTTCTACTTTGTGAGGACCATATCTACGGAAGAAGAGTCAAGGTCATCAGCATAAGGGGCAGAGGAAAATCCTCACAGTAATTTGCTGAATCCTTCCTCTGTTCAGCCAACTCTCTTCTCCTTAGTCAGGAACCCTTGGCAAATTTTATGACAAACTGATGACAATGTTTGCTCTCTTCCTTGCTAATCTGAACTGCCAAACTGACAATGCAATTTAACCAATACAATTAAATTTCTCGTTCTTTTCTCTGTGTTTGTAATATATAAGGTGTCATAATTATTGTTACTGTGGATGTTTCTTTATAGTATATAAAATAAGTCCACTTTTTATCATTTAATGCTTTTTAAAATGATATTCTATGAGTTGTTATATGCTTCCCTATTTGCACTTAGCAAATCTATTTTAACCCATTATTTGATTTTAAAATTACTGTAGGAAACAGAATTTTTTTTTTTTTTTTTTACAGGGACAGAGAGAGACAGATAGGGACAGACAGAGAGGAACAGAGAGAGATGAGAAGCATCAATCATCAGTTTTTCATTGTGACACCTTAGTTGTTCATTGATTGCTTTCTCATATGTGCCTTGACCGCGGGCCTTCAGCAGACCAAGCAACCCCTTGCTTGAGCCAGCGACCTTGGACTCAAGCTGGTGAGCCTTACTCAAACCAGATGAGCCCACGCTCAAGACGGCGACCTCAGGGTCTCGAACCTGGGTCCTCCACATCCCAGTCTGACGCTCTATCCACTGTGCCACCGCCTAGTCAGGTGGAAATAGGGTATTTTTAAGCTTAATCTGAAAGCACCTCTTTGTCTGTTAAAGTAGAAATTTGATGCATTTGTGTTAATTGGCATAATTAAATGTCTCCTTTTACCTAAGGCTCAAAGGCTTTATTTTAGGAACTGAACTGGTTTTAGAGCAAGACTAAAGTGAGTTACTTCGCTCCCTCCATCCTGGTGGGGAAAAGTCTGCAGGTATCATTCTCAAGGTGACTTTCTTGAATCAGTTAAGTCACAAGATGCAAATTCAAGGGTACTGCAAGTAGTTCAAAGAATTCATTAGGAATGTTGTAGAGTCTATATAAAATCAAGATCGCTTAGATCTGTTCAAAAACCACAGGTAAGAATCAAGAAAGAGAGACACCATAATCAGTTACCAAGAATGTGCTGTGAGCACCAGCTAAACAACTCCACAATGAAAGAAGACAATGATCCTCCCAGTAAAGTCGGAAAACCAATATTAAACAAAGAACTTCAGTTAGTTAACTTGTGATAGATTCTGAAACTAAGAGAGAAAGGGGTTGCATACTTACTATTAACCTTAAAGTTTAAAAACGAATTGTGAAGTTAGATTTCTGTGTGTATGTGAGTTCAAGAACACATAATTGATGGGCTACCCAATTCCTTATCAAACTCAGTTCAATTTCTCACACAGAGCTGAAGGCCACTTAGAAACAGAATAGCTCAATATTTTCAAGGAGCCATGGAAAAATAATATTGATTTCCCTAACAAGATGTTCACAAAATAATCAGGTTTATTGTTGCAAAACAAAAGAGCTGTTTCTGCAGTATATATGATTTGCGGCCTATTTGCTACACTGGCAAATTTAATTCTTTGTTCCACTAAAAGGAATACTAGAAGCTAAACAGCAAACACTAACGTAGGATAATATAGCTACAACTTCAATCTATCCCTATCTAAGAACCTATAAATCCTGGTCTACAACATACTAAAAACAATTTAGCTCTTATACCCATCCTCTTAAGTGCATCTTCTATTGTTCAGAGAACCAAATTTTTAAGTGGTGACTTTCAAAAGTATTACTAGAGACAGAAGTCAGTTTTGAATAATGAAGTTATAAATTTCAATAACTGCACCCCAAGTAAAAACATAGATCCCTATGTATAGTGAGAATAATAAATTTTAGATATAAATCTTTCAAAAAAACAAGCTTTGGTTTAATTTCAGTGGCTGAATAAAACTGATATGCAAAGATGAAATAACCAATTACAGCTTTAGATACAATTGAATTAGGAGACGCCTTTCATATTTAGTTCTAGTAAAAACAATACAGATGTCCTGTAACAAAAACCAAGCTCCCTTTGCTCTCTGTTGTGGTGCTTGAATTGCTCAGACGTATTGAAGAGAAGGCATTTTGTTTTGTTTTGATATGGGCTCTGCTTTTATAAAATGCATATGTTTACTTCAAAATACAGACTCTGCATAAACATAAACATATTTATATGCTCATAAATACATGTGAATAAATAACTATATATCTATGTTATATATGGATATATATAAAATTCACTATATTATGGTCAACATCCAGGGGAAAAAAATTAGATTACTAAAATTTGATTATCTGTGGCTAGGCTCCTTTACCCCCTAATTATTCTTAATGCATATTTAATCCATTCATAGTTATGTTTTATTTGGCATTACTATGAAAGCACTGTTCCATAATATGATCAATGATGAAGTAAAATAAATATATCTTTCAAATATATATAAATCCATAGTTTTGTAAACATAAAATATATATACAAATATAAAAATATATATAATATATACTGAATATATGTGTGTATATATGTATGTATATATTGTGTGTATACAGGGTGGGGCAAAAATAGATTTATAGTTGCGAATATACAAAACAGAATTTATTCTTGTATTATTATCTATTATTTATTATATTATATTTCATATGTAGAGCTGTAAACCTACCTATATGTGTAAACCTACATATTCAAAAAGTTTAGGTGTCGCATTTGTTTATGCTTAAAGGTACATTTTTATTTATTTTAATAATCTTTTTTATAATTTCCTAAATCTGAGCAAAATCGGTCATATTTGCTAGTCTCTGGCTGCAATCAGTATGGGTTCACCAGACAAAGAATGGCTCCTAATTTCGCTATTAGGTCCCTATCATTTCAGGTCTCTAGGTTCACCAGTTGTGTCCCACCTGTTGAGGAGTTTGACACCATCGTTAGGTTTTCTGAAGTGAAAACATTTCTCAGTATGTAGAACCAAAGCACCTGCATGTTCCCCTATCTATTTAAACAACCACGTTTCTACTTTAAATCTGGAGAGACAAAAAGGGAAACAGTTTTTGTTTGTTTGTTTTTTTTTGGGGGGGGGAAACAGTTTTTCAAAATCCTCATCTTTTCTTGAATAACTGTCCTTTTTAAATGCTGAAATGTAAGAGCATCCTTAATAATGAATTACTATTACATTATTATCCTTTAAGGACAAAGCACAAAAGATGGATCAGAGTAGCACTCAATGTCCATGCTTAGCCTGCCATGTTTCCTGGAAGAGTGAAATATGCCCGGACTCTGCTGGCTGATATTTACATTTCCAATCATACTAACCACCTTCACTTCATTCACTCTGATAAGGGAATTTAAGACTTACTTAAAATTATTATCTTACCATACCTAAGCTTCAACTAAAACTCATGTCATGAATATATGTGGACACTGGGTATATTTGCCATTCTTAAAGGAAAAAAAATTAAGAAGAAATTTTCCTAAGTAAATAAGGATTGATATACAGCAATTAATAAGTATTACCAACTAGTAAAACACATATAGCATTTCGTAGGTAAAACTAATGCTCAGTTTTAAAGGAAACCTCCAGAAATCCAAGGTACTAATTTTTAAAGAGAAAATGCATTATTTATGTTTTAAAGTGACTATTAAGAAAGCGTTCCAGGCTAGAAATGAGCAAAGCATTGGCCCATAATGAGCTTCCAGGCTATTAACTGGATCGTAGCCTCGGCGTCTCTGATAGCTCTTTTTTAATTTCAGCAAAGGTAAGGGAACATTGCATTAGCATTACAGTTAATAGTCAGAAGCTAGTGTTAATATGGTGCCAGGATTGTTTCATCATTTCCAGGATCTCACAACAATAGAAACATGTACTAATTCACTCAATAATTGAACAGTAAAAATGGAAAGATGTATCATTTTAGGCTGCCAGAGTGTGCAATATGTCAAAGATAATGAATCAAAGCCTTCTGGATGTGAAGCGTGAGGAAAGTATGTCTTCATTCTATGCATCAAAATCATGGCATGAGAGCAAGTTTAGTATTGTTTTTAAAATATTTATGTCTCAGATACAGAACTATTACAAATGTACACATTTCAAGTTGTATTTAGAGAGAAACTGTAATCCTACTTCTAGAGTGAATTTATTTTGAAAAATTTGTAACTGAGTAGAGTAGCTCTTCCTTCACAGTGACTTTCGGCCCAAGCAAGATCATTGTCATGCTCTAATCATTGCCTTTCATGGTGAACTCTCATGCCTCTCAGTCCCTCCAGGATCTTACTTCTTAGACCACCTTATCCTTAGACTTGATCCCAGTACTTTCTAATTCTTCACACACAGCAGCTCTGACTCAGAAGAGTCACAAAGATTTTTTTGCCTCTTATTTTAAAATCCATCCACCTAACAAAACAATAATTCTCAATGCCAATAATCAGAACATTTTAATAATCTTGTCTATTCTGCATTAAAAATAATCTGTTACACAGAAATGTACATAATACATTACTTTCCTAATAATTATTTTTTTAAGAGACATTATTTATTTCATCTTTAAAAATGACATTGCCATTAGATACTGATGCCTTTTCTTTATATAGAAGAATAGATGAAAAGTTGTTCAATGTAGGGTCATATCACAGATTAGGGCCAGGCAGAATTTAGTCTGAGGCTTCTGATTCTTACTGCAAGGCTCTACACTAGCCCAGCTAATGCAAACATAGTTTCACACCAGGGTTGGCTACTGACTAAAAAGGAGGGCAGGTTAGATATTAACATCCACGTACCCCTCAGCCAGTGCCAAAGTGCAGAGTCTCGCCTGTCCCACCTATATGATAGCCTGGCTAAGGAGAAAGGGAAACAACAACTTATTGATAGCTAGCTATTCACAAAGTCCATTCATATATAAATTGTCTACTTTATTCGTGGAAACAACCTTACAAAGTAGTCATTTTATAGGAGAAAAAACTAAACCTTTATGAGGCCTGACTGTCTAACTTGTGATGTCCACACATTTTTCTTAGAACATTGTTGCCTTCTCCTATACATTCTACAAGGTCAAGAAATACACATAGAGAGATTTAGGGGTAATACACGTGGTGTGTGTGTGGGTGTGTGTGTGTGCGCGCGCGAGAGAGAGCGCATAGAGAGAAAGCAAGAGAATAGTTTGGTGCATAAATATTCATCCAAATTAAAAGAAACACATCTAACAGAGAACTAGTCACATTTTAATTCTACTTTATGGTTTTAATAATTTTTATATTCTAAAACTTTTTATAGCACCAATAAATTATAATAAATTAATATCTACCATTATTTTTAGAAGTACTCGGGTTAAATATATAGAGAGTGTTTTTGTATTTCTAAAAATATCAAGTATCAACCAAAAAAATAAATTCAAAGGGTCACAAGTGTAAGTCTACTATTTCTTTTAAAAGGTTAACATGTGTTTAATGCCAGAAATAATACATTATATATTTTTTAACCAAAACAAATGTAATTTCAAGGCAAAGCTGAAAAATGTCAATGATTAGTAAGGAAGGGTTACCTCAAGAGTTCAGCTTTTGGTATGTTCTCTTCAAAGCTTCTTCAGTTTCACCTGGATTTCAAGGGAAGTAGCATTGCAAATGTGGCACTTAAACACCTCATTGCTTGGCATGAAATCTCTAACTTACTATGAAATCCCATTAAAGTAGAAAAAAGTCTTTAATATTCAAACAAAAGAAAGTTCATAAGGATTTCTGAATTTCTTGGGCACAAACTCAACAGATTAGTTGTTAATATCATTAAGATCCTCCAAATAAGCATATTTATCTATAATAATAATCCCATAAGGTAAACACTGTTATTATTCCCATTTTAGAGATGAATAAACTGAGAGGAGGCATATATAAATAATCTTTTTTTGATTTTTTTTGTTATACAAAATATACTGTAGAGCCTCATTATTTCTTTTCCTGAAACACACTGGACTCTGCATAAATAACAACTTTAAACAAACAAACATACACACCTTTTCTTACTATACTATAAGTGAAACATGCTCGTTAGAACTCAGCCAGAAAGTACTACAACTGCAGATTAAAAACTCAAGTCTTTTGGCTCCAATTCATTTATGTTTTGAATAAAAGTTAAATAAATGATTATGCACATATGAAATTTCTAGTTTATTAAAATCAACTGCTTTGGATAACCATGCTGCCTGTACAAAATGCCTTATCTTTCTGATAATCTTAATACCTATAATCATAGCATTGGCAGTATGATTACCTAAACCAAGTTGGACAAGCTTGTCAAGAAGCTTTTTCTACTAGCCCTGGTAGATCATGGATTAGACTAGGTCTGGTCCGAGCCCCCACTGGTCTGAAGTTTAAAATTATTCCAGAAAATAATTACTGCTCTGTCCTTCATACTCTTCTATAAAAATGTTTTCAACCATTCAAGAATGACCCTGATAATAGGAAAGGATGTCTCTACTAACCAAATCAAAACCAATAAAAATATTAAAAATGTTACTTAACTCCTGAAGTGATACTGAGCTAGGAGGAATCCAACTCTGGTAAACAGATTCCTCTTGCCTCTCTGCTGAAGGTTCAGCCATTGCTCTGTCATGCCTGCTCTTGTCCTCAGGATAAGAAAAGCCCTCTGAAGACTAGTAGGGCAGGCTACCACAAAATATGGCTCACTGGATTCCATATAATTCATTCTACTTGAACAGTCTGAAAGTCTCATAGGTGCAATCTCTCTAGCTCAGTGGTTCTCAAATCTGCCTGCATATTGGAATCACCAAGAGACCTTCCAGAAATACTCATGCCTGGGCCTCTCTGAAGACCAAATCATAACTTTTTCAGTGTGAGTACTCTCATTGATCAGACTCCGCTCATTCAGATTCCATAAATCTCTAATTTTTCTTAGTGAGAAAATAACTGATTCAAGATTCTAAGTGTTATTGGGGGTAATCAGTCAAATGCAACTCAAAGGGGTCCTAAGATTGGAATAAATCTGCCCCATCTAGAGAACCTGATAACAGCAATAGAGTACCCAATACTTCAGTGTCCAGATTCAGTCCAGATATATGACCAAGTCAAAAGGTCTCTGAGTTGTGTTTGTTCATCGTAAGGTAAATTAATCTGAGAAATGGAACCACTATATATGTTCTTGCCCATAGCATCCCATCCATGGAAACAGATTTAGAGTTCTTAAACCCCTTGGGAAACTCTACAAAGAAAATGTAATCAAACCTTTATTTCACAATCATTAAAATGATATGAGAAATAAAAGAAAGAATATTGGTGATAGGATGCAGCAATTAATAACACACCTGTATTTCTTTTGCTTTTTTATTTTTACAGTACTTTCCACGTAATCAGTTCCTAATTTTTACAGTACTTTCCTAATCAGTTCCTTGGCTTTGTTATAGGGTTCCTCATATGTTCTAATATATATAATAGGTTATATATATTAGATACTAAAATAGACCCGCTGTCTTATAGAACCAATGAGATAAAATATACGCACAAAGGCTGATTCCCCTCTAGCAGTCATCATTCCTTTAATCAGAATTTTAGGAGAAAGATTTCATTAAAAATACGAATTTATCTTCCTTCTTAACATTCATTTTAACTGTTAACAATAAAGGTGTGAAAAGGAGTCTATGGCATAAATAAATAAAATAAAATCTCCTGCACCTACACATCTACATTAATGTTGTTTCAGAGGGGAAAACGCATATCTACATTTTGTTAAACTGAAATCCATACATTGATTATTGCTGTAGAGCGACGGGCAAGGTTTATTTAGCAAATTTCATGCCAAGCTTCTGAAGTATGCACCCTACCCTTTTCCACACATAATTCAACATAAACACTTTCCTTCTGACAGACATTTTGAAAGATCAAAGTGCAGAACAAAGGCAAAGAGTGACACGAAGCGCAAGTTCTGGACTGTCGAGATGAATGGATGGATTAGCCAGAAAATTCACGATGACACCTTGGACCTGCAGAAGTGGTTCTGTTTATGTGATTACTGTTTCAATGCTTAGGAGATCCAAAGCTCCAAACAGCAATTTTCCTCTATGCCCGTACAGGAAACCCTGCAATATTTCAAAAAGCTCATCCATCACTGCCAATCAGTGCAATTCACCTGACATCTCATTATAGGTTTTAAGCAACTGGATGTCATCTGGAAGAGGACAAATAGTTCATTACACAAACCATTATGCACCAAATAGAACCCTTATGCAAAATGCATCAAGCAAAATCCAGTATATTGCCAGCAAGGGCTAGATAAAAGTCATATAAAATAAACTGACTATGTGGAATATGCTTCTTAGAGAGCACAGTGATCCAATTGCCTCACACTTATGATTTACAGACATATTATAAGAAGCAGTGTTGAGCTTGCTAAACAAAAAAATATGGTTTTATACATATATACTTGAAATACAGAATTAGATTAGGAGTGAAGTTTTAACTACATGGACTCTCTGATGTAGGAGTAGAAAAAAAAGAAGAATGTTTGGGTTCACTAGCTGGAGTTCAATATTTTCAGCAATTTCCAGCCACCCTCTAAATTAATGTTTTCAGCAGTGTCGTATACCATCATGTTGATTTCAGAATATGGCAAAACATCAAAATCCTGGCCAGTGTTACTCCTTTCACTGCTAGCTTGAAAGGATATGCAATTAATTATATTGCAGATTTATGGGATTCTAACTAGAACCACACTGGCTGGCTTGCTAGTGAGTACAGGAAGAAGGTAACCCGCTAGGGGTTTGAAGAACCTACAGGAAGGACTACATGCACAATGCTTAGCTGGAATAAATAACTTTCTTAATAGCTGTGCTCCAGTCTATTAAAATCCATACCTTTTTTTCCTTTTTAGGATCGTTATCTATATGAACAAGTTATATTGTTACAAAAAAAAAACTCTTAAAAGGTCATTACAAAAAATAAAAACTCTTTTTGAAGAGACTTTGAACCTACAAAAAGAAAGTTACTACATTGGCAGGTGGTGGGAAAATTGACCTTATAATTCCCTCCTACCCTAGAATGATTTAAAGGTTCTCTGTAAGACTCTCTTCCTCCTCAGAGCAGCAGTCATACTGAGGCTAACAATCCCATTTGGGGGTGATGGAAGGGACAGACTCAAGTTGAGTGGCCCACTCAATCAAGCAGGGGTCCCCAAACTTTTTACACCCGGGGGCCAGCTCACTGTCCCTCAGACCGTTGGAGGGCCACCACATACAGTACTCCATACACTGACCACCAATGAAAGAGGTGCCCCTTCCGGAAGGGTGGCGGGGGCCAGATACATGGCCTCAGGGGGCTGCAATTTGGCCCGCGGGCTGTTGTTTGGGGACCTCTGCTCTCAATCGTCCTTCTGAGTCTCTCTTTGATAGACCATGACACACATTTCATGACTTGCTCTGCAAAATCCTAAAGAGATTTTTATAATAACAATGCCAGCTCTCCTGATTTAATCGTCCTTGTATACAGTCTCCTTTAGTGCCAAACCCACAGCATTTGGGAGAAATATATTTCACATATAATTAGAAATGCCACTGAAAGAGTCATTAAATTCATAAAGACTAGAAATGAAGCTCAACATTAAGTATTCTCAAGATTTCAATGTAAGGACAGTAACTTATAGATATTTAGCAAAGAAAGCAAAAAGGAATGAGAAAAGGAAAGGAAAAAAGAAAAATAATGAGATCTTCTGCAATCTTACCCTCTTGTTTCATTTTTGGACAACATGATAAGCATATTATTATAATATTCTAAATACTGTTATAGAAAATAATGACATAAGTTGTTAATTACCTTTCTCTTGAATTTGAGTTAACAAAAAGAACATTTTTTAAGTGTAATAAATGGTTTATTTAAGCATCTGAATATTCTGTTGTTTCATGAGACAGAATGAACTCAAAATACTTCATTACAGGCAACTGAGGATTTCATCTCATTTCTAATTTTAAAAAACATAGAAACACATAGCATGATCTAGTCAATATTTTTATAGTCTGAGATATGAAAAATGTGGGAATGCTTTTCTTTTTAATACATAAAGGATAATAAAGAACAAAGGTAAAAATTTAAAAAACCTTAAATGTACCATATTAAACAATCTGAAAGCATTTAGCCAGGTGGTAGATTTTCAGGGGCTGAAAAGAGGTTTTAGTGGACTTGTAACCTAGTAACAGAGAGAGAAAAAAAGGATGATTTATTATCTCTGTGTGTCTAGATAGCTATAAGAATTTTTGTCAACAGTATATCCAAGCATAAGGCTGTACCCACATAGTGACTTTAATAATTCTAACCTCTATTCTTGATCAGAGGCACCACAAAGAGGCATGTCTCTCTTTGACTTGGCCACTGGTCATGTGAGGGCTAACGTGTTCATTTTTCTCTCCCTGATTGTATGTCTGAAACCTGTTTATGTTCTTTCTTTCTCAATATAACTCAACTGGACCATCATGAAGATCAGATAATGGAAAGAGTAAATCCTTACAACCAACACAAGGGTATAACTAAGTGAACTAAGGGTAATTTTTTCCATAAAATTAATTTAAACCTTTTTCTTTTCAGAAAGTAAAGAACATTTAACAAACAATACATTTCGCTTTATAAACAAAAAATTTATGTTTATAGGGAAAGTTATCATTAATGGAATCAATGGAGCCCAAAAACAGAACAGTGTGTTTTTTTAACATATATATGACGAATTTAATATATGGTAACGGTAGCATTACAGATCAATAATTAGGCTGAGACACTTGGTTAACACATGGAAAACAAAAGTGAATCTGGATCCTTACCTTATACTGCACATGAAAAAATCCTAAGTGGACTTAAAGATAAAATATGATAGGTAACTTTAATTTTAGAATAATTACAAGGAGATAGCTTATGACCACTTTCATGAGAAAGAAATTTCAAACAAGACATAAAAGAGTATGCATTGTTAAAGAAAAAATAATAAATTTGAACCTATTAAAATTAAAATCTTCTGTTTATCAAGCAATACGATAAAGTGAAAAGACAACCTACAACCTGGGATGAGATATTAACCACATGAAATTGACACAGAATGAGTACTAAATTATTCCAACAACCTGTAAAATTCAGTTAAAACTTGTAGAAACAACCCAAAAGGAAGAGAGACAAAGGGGCCTTTCTCATGACGACAGTAAAGAACCCACGGTGTTGAATAAACACATCCAAAGATGTTCGACCTCACGCTAATCAGAAAAGTGCAAATTAAGATTACATTAATATTGTCCAGATGACATAAAACAAAGAACTCTGACTATAAAAGTGGTAGAGAAAATGCAGAGCAAAGGAAACTCTGATACTGATGATGAGTGTATAAATTGATGCCAACCATTTCTGAAAATTATTTGGAATTGTAAAATTCCATGCATTCATATTATGACGCAGCAAGTCTACTTTCAGATATACCCTAAGAAAAGCCACACGTGTACCAACAAACACGCATAAGCAGCCTGTTTAGAAGAGTAGTACTGACTACAAAAGGAAAAACCCAAAATAACATAAATGTCTATTAAGAGGAAACTAGAAAAGCAAATGTGACTTATTCAAGTAATAAAATATTAAAATACAGTGAAAATAGGTAAATCCCAGCTATACATAATAACCTTAGAATGAATTTTAAAACAAAATATTCAGTGAAAACAGCCCATTGTAGTAGACTGCATATATTATCATGCTATGTTTACAAATCTCCAAAACAAACTAAATGAAGATTGTTTTAAGAATACACAGATATAGTATATTTTTACAAAAACAAACAAGTAGGAATGAGAAATACAAACTTGGTGGATAGCAATTATCATTGGATTGAATGGTGTAAAATAAAGGATGTTGCACACACAGGTAATGTTCTTAAGTGAGGTGCTGGGTTGACAAGCATTCAGTTTATTATAAATTACATGCTGTGTGCATTCCTCTGTATGCCTAAAACCTTACACTAAAAAATCATAACAAGTACAATTAAAATGTCTAATGTTAGATTATATAAAAGAAATAATGAAAAATGTTGACATACCTGTTCTGTTTGGTTTATGTGTGGTCTTTTTTTTATGTCAGTCAAATTTAAAAATGAGATATATTATATAAAAACCTAGTACTCTTTTCTCGAACTGTAGGAAGAACTGGTGACTTATATAGGCCCACATTCTTGAATGGTACAAAAATCAGTGAAGCTAAGTAGAGTGCTCCCTCTAGTTCTGGTTCCCTATCCAGACTGATTCATTTGTTGTCATCCTGGTCCCTCTAGGTTATCTGACTTTGCAATGCCTTAGAATGAACTGGATTTAACAACAGATTTCTCCGTATAGTGAAATTAAATATGGTTGTATTTCTTCTCTTTGCTTATCTGTGCTTCTTATACTTTTGTAGTGAATATTACTATTGAAAAGGAAACACTACCGTTATTTTGACGGGTATCACAAGAGAGAAGTAAAGAAATCTCATATACATAAGAGGAGAATGAGAAACTAGTTATCTAGAAAGGTAGTGAATGCTATATGTTAAGAAGTCCATTTTAATAAAACTAGCCTAACATTTTAATAAATATGTTTAATCTAAAGCATTTTATATAGCTATTTTCTTATTAGATTAAGTGGAGTAAGCAATATATAAAAGATATAAATAGTGAATTAAAAGCACTGCTTTTACATAAAAATAGGAGAGTAAACTCATTGGAATTTCAAACTGAAAGTGAAATATGAACTAGGTGAATAGCTATGAGGATTTCTTTTAGAAACCAAGTTATAACTTTGCAATTGCAAAGATGGAAAGCTGCCTTGTAGCAAAGGCCTAACCTCCCTGCCAAAAAATATTATCATCTGTCAGCGTCATATGTTCTTACATTTTCTTGAAGAATAAAAAGGAAAAGGTGGTTGCGAAATTTATGCATCCCACCCTTTGGCTCTCAGCCCTGTTCCTTTGGAGTGCATTCATTCATGTGAAAGTTCATCAGCCAAAGAGGCTCTTGGCCAAGCGTGACTCAAGGACCAGAGCCCGTGGAAGAAGAAGTAAATCTTCACTGGCATGGTAGCATGTTATTTTGAGCAGAGATCTTCCATTGGAGCACACTTTAGGTTCTACATCTAAGCTAGTTGCCATGATCTAGAAACCTTTATTCCAAAAGTTCTAGGCTATGTCAGCCATTATTTTTTTTCTCAACACTTACAGGGTGCTGCCAGCTAATAACTGACTATCTGTTCTGTGATGGATCCTCTACTTCCAAGAATCACTCAGTAAAAAAAAACCAAAACAAAAACCTGTCATTCAAGATATTTATATATTGATTGAATTTTTAGAGAGACAGGGAGAAGAAGGAAGAGAGAGAAGCATTCACTTGTTATTTCACTTCCTATAGTTGTGCACTCATTGTTTGCTTTCCATATGCGCCTTGACCAGGATCAAACCTGCAATCTCCTTATTTCAGGACAAAGCTTTAACTGACTGATCTAACTGGCCAGGACTGAATTTTTCATTTTCTTAAGAAGCCTTGATCACAACTACTCTGCAGAGCAACACCACTCATGATTGATTTTCCTCTAGTTTATCTCCACATAGCACATAAAGCAATGCAAGTTAAGGAGGCAAATAATTAAAGTAATGGAAATAAGCATGGGAATATCAGTCTGCCATTTTATTATTCAACCCTAATTCGTAATTCTTGGTTGCTTTGGGAGCTCACAGAAAATTAAAATAACTAGAAGATAAACTGACAGAATAAAAAGCACAGAAGGGGAAAAGAACTATTGTGAGATAAATGCATCAAGCATTATGTTACAATGACTTAACTTCTCTTGAACTTTACTTAGAAATTACTCTTATTATTCCTCTGTTAAAGATGACAAAACTGAGTTCTTGATTCTAGGAACAGGTTAACTATAATGTATCCAATGACACAGCTAATAAGTAGTAGATAGGATATTCAAATTCCATAACATGCATTTTCCCTTTAGATCACACTTTCTAGACTATGAAATTGTACAAATTCAGACTTTATTTGCCTATGCATGAATATGGATCCTATAGTCAGGCATTTCAAAAATAAACTCATCAGTGCTTTATTCCTTTGATGGTATTTCTTATCCCTAGGCTAAGTAGTATGAAAAAAAATCAAATAATATTGCAAAATGATTTACCATAAATTCATATTAACATTATTCTTTTCTACTCAATACTTTTCATACGATGCCAGAAGATCCTCTATACCAGGGTTGGCATGTGAGGTGCATACAGCACTACCTCTCCCCGATTCCCAAGGCCAGGGCCTGCTCATCACACATAGCTCTCTGTTCGTTACTCACACTGTGCTGGCCTGAGAATCCTCAACACAGTATTCTGTGCCCCCATGAACAGTCGATCACAGCACTGAACCCAAAAGTTCTATACCACTCTCGTCCCATCTCACTGACCACAGTGGTTCCAAACCTCTCGAAACCAATCACCAATCATATTCCTGCCCTACTTACTTCCAGCAAAGAGTCTTTCTACAGCCTAGATGACATCTAGGGTTTACATAGGTATCCTCCCTCTTCTTCGCCCCAAATTCCTGCTTTCTTTGTGCTTGTCTTAAAGGAAAGAGGTGTTTGGCTCAAACTGACCAGTCATGGGACCTCTCTGTCCCATCTCTGGGTCCGCCACAGCTGCATTTACCCACTCTGTAATCTCTCCGCCCACCGCATGATACGACGCCACGCTGCCGCCACACGGAAACCCACGCTCACCATTTTCTTGCTTGTAAAAATAAACAACTTTCCCCTCAAATCTGCATTTTAAAGTATCATCTACCTTTTTTCCAATCCTGCTTAATGTTTAGGCTCCTTTAAAAGAGTTACCAGTAATTCTTCCTCCCTTTATTACCCACCTTATCATTCCTTCTTCTCCACTAAAGATCTAGCAGTCAAGGTCAAGGGTTGTGGTTTAGTCTCTTTTATTTAACGTCTTTCAATGATTTAAAATTTTTTTTAATTTTCACTTACAGCCCACAATCAATATTATTTTGTCTTCATTTCAAGTATACAGCATAGTGGTTAGACAATCTTATACGTTGCAAAGTGTTTCCTCTACCCTGATATGTCTTGTGCCCACCTGGCACCGTACATAGTTATCACAATATTATTGACTATATTCCCTAGGCTGCACTTCATAGCCATTTGATTATTTTGTAACTACCAATTTGTACTTCTTAATCCCTCCACCTTTTTCACTCAACCCCCCACCCTTGCCCTCTCCCCGGCATCTAGTAGTCTGTTCTCTGTATTTATGAGTCTGTGCCTTTAGTCTTAATCCTACATACTCACTCTACTGGTCTCCAGCGCATTCTCTGCTGCCCTTGTCAACATGCAGATTCAGCGTCCTTGGGCCTTGCTGAGGCCTGAGATTCTGAATTTCTAGCAAGCTTCCAGGCAAAGCCCATGTTACTCGTCCAGGGACCACACTTTGAGTGACAAGCCTATATAAAACCCTCTTATTTTTGAATCCATCTTCCTTTTTACTTCCCAGACATACCCCATGCTAGTTATCTCCATTTTCTGATTGCCTTTTTCCTGCCTCCTTAAGACTTTCTTCTCCTTCTTGGGCTGAAACATTTTTTTAAGATTTCTAATATTAATAAAAATAATATTATCTTGAGCATTTATTCTGTGCCAGTCACTATGCTACAAACCTTAGTTAATTACCATGATCATGAGAAGCATATTCATTTTGCAGAAGGTAAATTGAGGCATCCTCACCGACACAGACCAGCCAGCTTGGAGCAGAGATTCAGCACCCAGCCACTGAATTTGAAAGTCTGGGGCTTTCTTTCTCCTTGGCAATCCCCCTCACATCAGTGTCGTTCAAGAAGGCTTGAGTTAGCCAGGATGCCAACCTTGCATCTTGCATCTTGAAAGTAAGTGGCCGAAAGGTGTGATGAATAAGGGGAAACAGCTGCCAGGAGAGGGATTATGAACGATCGCAGGAAATCTGATAGAACACGGGGTGGGGGTGGTGGTGGTGAATGGATTGCCATTGCAGCCTAGTTGACTATAGCCATCCACCCAAAAGTTACATTTCTGAACCTGAAGAATCTTTATATTTTTTAATGTTCCATTAATTTGAGAGAGTGAGAGAGAGAAGCATCTATTTGTTTCACTTAGTTGTTCCATTTAGTTTCACTGACTGCTTCTTGCAAATGCCCTGACCGGGGCTCAAACCCATGACCTCTGGCACATCTGGTCAATGCTTTCTCCACTGAGCCACCTGGCTAGGGTCAACCTGAAGAATCCTTTAGAGATGTTAGACTCAAAAAATACTCCTGGTAGGGCATTTCACCAGGGAAAAATATCAAAGTCTGGGTCAGTTCATCTTCTTTCCATGCAAGGCATTGATCTGACACAATGTGACGTCCTTTACATAGAAATGCAAAAGCGAGGCTCTCAGAAGGAACATCAACCACATACACAAAGAGGGGACACCTGGCTATGTGGCTTTTTGTCGATATTTATGCCTTCCTCGATGCTCAGGCTATTGGTGTTCCCTAATTAATCCTTATAACACTGCACTTCTGAGGGGCAAATTAGAAGCAGAAAACATCTCCATTTTGCAAATAGGAAGCAGATGCAGTGACTTAGTGCTTCTTAGTGAATCAGTAACAGAACTTCAGAGTGCAGCCTGACTCAGAGGCCACTGATTTATCTACGCAGTGCCGTAGCAAAAGTAAACCTTAAAAACCGAAAACAAAACAGGGTGCTTTCTTTGTTAAGAAACTGAACAATCAGAAGTCTCCAAAAATTTCTTTTTTTCTTTTCCTAATTTAGGCCAAATTCTGTTAAACACACAAAACGTGCCGGTTCTTTCTCTAGGATTAATATATTTCTTCTAAAACACAAAATTACTAGTAGAAGGTTGGCCCATTAATCCTCACAATTAGCTTTAGAAGTATCTAAGATCAGACACCAGGAAGTTAACAAAAGATATATACTCATTTGACATTAAGAAAAAGTAAAGAAGGAAATTGTATGAAAATCTTCTGTGGCTAAAATAAAAGTCATGAATTAAAGGCTCTAGGAAAAACCACCTTATTAAATCCTACCCTTCCTTAAAAGAGATAAATAGAATTAGTATAATTAATGGTTGTAATTACTTTTATGATACGCTTTTCTTGACATAAACATTCTTTAATCAATCTGAAATGCAAAAATGCTTATTAGCGCATTTACTATTTTAATAAGCTTTATTGACACAGGTCTCAAATGAGCACCTTCAGATACATGAATCAAGCTAGAATAAATTTTTCCCCCATTCACTGAATTTTTTGGTAATTTTCAGGCATAGAATTTTAACTAGAAGAAAAATATAAACTAAACAACAATGTATATTTTGACCTTTAAAAACAAGCCATCCCTGCCTGGATAGCTCAGTTAGTTAGAGCGGCGTCCTGACGCACCAAAGTTGCAGGTTCAATCCCCAGGCAGGGCACATATCAGATTTAACCAATGAATGCATAAATAAATGGAACAACAAATTGATGTGTTTTTTCTCTCTCCCTCCTTCCTCTCTCTCTCTCAAGTCAATAAATAAAAACAAAAAAACACAAAAACAAGAAAAAAACCCACATAAGCCAGAAGTATCATTATTCCAGATTGCTCTTCTTTCAAAATATGAGACTCGTGAAAACTTCCCGCTAAGAGAAACATGCAGTGTGAGAGCTGGTTATGAATTTAAAATCACCAGCATGATAAGCTGGTGTAGGATGTGAGTGAGGGTTGTGAACCTAAAAACTTCACAATTCCTAGGTCATTTTTTGCTCATTTTCTGAAGAAAATCACTGGTTTTAAACCTTAACACTTCCACTCATGATAATTCCAAGGTATTTATATGTAGATATAAATATAGATGGCTTTTTCCTACCTTTAAGAGTCATAAATTTCTAAGTTCCTTCATGTTTAGAGTCTATATCATGATTTTGAAGACTAGGCCATATTGTGTTTCCAACTTATGAAGATTCATATTTTTATT
Source organism: Rhynchonycteris naso (assembly GCA_037038555.1). Classification (NCBI taxonomy): domain Eukaryota; kingdom Metazoa; phylum Chordata; class Mammalia; order Chiroptera; family Emballonuridae; genus Rhynchonycteris; species Rhynchonycteris naso. The sequence goes on along the minus strand of CM073002.1, from coordinate 131,789,143 downwards.
AAAAACCAAGGTCCTTCTGCATACGTAAAGACACACACGTCACTTTCCTCTAACACAGACAGACAGGGAAACCAGCCCCACAACACGTGAGCTCCACAGAGGTCTGTTCTGTGCCAATAGAATCCTTTCATTTTTGCAATTCTATAGTAAAATTTGGAAATAAAAGCTGGAAGATCATGAATGCTGAAAGTCCACACAGCCAAGTAGGAGTGTTTAGATCATTTGCAGCCTAACAGCTCGTTCTGTTCTCCCAGACACAATCCATAATCAGCGAGGAGTGCTAGGACTCCTAAGAGAAGCGGGAGTTTCGCTGGTGCTCCCTCTGCGCCCCCCAAAGCGACTCCCAGGAGCAGCCAAAGCACTAAGTTAGCTCAAGACAGTGGCCAGTCCTGAGTCAGCACTTGTCCTGGAACCAAGAAATTCCAGTAGGATGGGGAGCTGGCCAGGAGAGAAGGCGAGAAAAAATGGAGGGCTTGGAGGAAAAAAGCATATCATTTACTGACAGTGGGTCTCCCGAGTGTATCGGTAATGTGGCTTTCTGCCAGATGTTTCTCTCTCTCTCTCTCTGCAATAGAGGAAATAGTACATTAAAGTGTTTTGTGGACTACGGACAATTTGGAAAATTACACATTTGCAACTACAGCATTGTGCTATGAAATGAAAGTTAAGGTTTTTTTCCTTAAACAGAGGTAATATTAACTATATATTCAACAGAAATCTAACCTTCAGTAAAATTTTATGCCTATTGAGTCAGTTAAATTGTTTCCAAAATAAGAGAAATGAAAGTTTCTTTTGGTTTCCCTGGTGTAAAATAACTGAAGATCATTATTTACTACATATATAGAATGAGAATGTTAAATTAAAATTTAATGTGAAAGTTGACATTCTTCCTGGGGGTTGGGGGAGGGGAGACATATCCAAACAAGAAATCAACACCCAACAGACTGGATGTTTTTAAAAAAAAAAATTTTTTTTTATTTATTGATTTGAGAGAGAAAGGAAGCGGTGGGGGTGGGGAAGACATCGAGTTGTTGTTCCACTTATTTATGCATTCATTGGTTGATTCTTATATGTGCCCTGCCTGGGAATTGAACCCACAACCTTGGAGTATCAGGAAAATCCTATAGCTAACTGAGCTACCAGGGCCCAGGCTAGATGATTTAAAGAGATAGAAAACACTGGTCTGCATAACTTCAAGGGATGGGTGGGTGAAAAGAGATCAGTCACCATCTACTTTCACTTACCTGTGGAAGGTTTGAGATGCAGTGAGTATCTATAATTATAGTAATTTAATATTTTAAAAGAAAGCCTAGTTTTTCTCCTTGCTGTTCTTTACCAGAGAAGAGGATAAATCCTTTCAGCTTTTAGAGACTTCTGTATAGTCTTTAAAATACATTACTGTTAGTAGTTACCAGGTACAGAGAGGAAGAAAGAGCTAGGGAAGAAAACTTCGCTAACATATCTTTATAATTCAATCCTCAGAAGAGAAGAAACACTATTCTGCTCCTAGGACCAGGCTACTTTGGAATGAGCCTAATGAGCTGAAAACCTGCTTGTAACTGTGGCATGTTACAAATTCTTTTGCCATATTTTAGATATGAGTCAATCGGTGAATCAACAATTATGTACCAAATAAAAAAGATGCTCCGGACAGTGTGGGAACAAATAAGTGGGGGAAAAAATACCATCCCAGCCCTTGGAAAGGACATGCTTTCACTGGTAAAGCAAGAGAGACAAGTAAGAATTGTCAGTAAACTATTGTGTAATAACTCTGAAAGGTGTGAGACCAGGAGTGCCAAGCTAACTAAAGACAAGGAATTATTCTTTGAAGCAAGAACATGAAGATCTTCAAAAAGGAGATGAATCCCTCTTGAAAGTGGTTCTTGGGAGAAGTGCAGAATTTATGGGATTGTAGTGACAGTGAGAGGAAGGGCACTGGAGACTGGCATGGAGGGAGAAATGGCGATTCTGACATTTTCCTCTTTTGACAGCAAATGGGGAACTGCTGGCAGCTTTTAGTGGAAGAGAAGTTTTGGAAAGCATAGGGGTGGGGAGAAAGCATAGGGAGAAAGATTCACGTGGGGATTGTCTGGTCAGGAGCTTCACATATGTTTCTAGGGCAGGGAAATAAAGAGAGAATGCTAAAAATTATTATCATACCAATAAAGACTGGGACAGAATGACTGACAGAATATAAAAATAGAACTTCAAATTTTTACTTGTGTAAAATGAGGAAGATGATGATACAAAGGAAGTCCACTCAGTGAGAGATGCAATGGATTTGTTCAGAAATGTTTAAAAGTAATTGAAAATGTATATATGTAAAGCAGGAGGTCAGGACTGAATGTTAGAGTAGTCTCCATCTAAATTGAAATTATGGTTGAATCCAAGAAAGTAGAAAAAAAAAATTTTCAAACAAAGAGAAGAGAGAGGGCCAAGAAGTAAGGAGTTGATGGAAGAAGATCTGGAGACAGGAGACAATGACATCGCAGGGCAGGAAGCCTCTGCGGGAAAAGGAGGGGCCAGGCAGCCCCAGCCTCTATTGGAGACAAAGAGGAGGGTGAGAAAACGCCCTTAGATTTGGTTAGTGAAAGGGCAGTTACTTTGGTAGATTACTGAAGACAGAAAGCAGGTACTGTGTGACCAGGTGGTGGCGCAGTGGATAGAGCATCAGACTGGGATGCAGAAGAGCCAGGTTTGAGACCCCGAGGTCGCCAGCTTGAGTGCGGGCTCATCTGGTTTGAGCAAAGCTCACCAGCTTGGACCCAAGGTCGCTGGCTCCAGCAAGGGGTGGCTTGGTCTGCTGAAGGTCTGCAGTCAAGGAACATATGAGAAAGCAATCAATGAACAACTAAGGTGTCGCAACGAAAAACTGATGATTGATGCTTCTCATCTCTCTCTGTTCCTATCTGTCTGTCCCTATCTATCTCTCTCTCTGACTTTCTCTCAGTCTCTGTAAAAAAAAAAAAAAAAAAATGAAAGCAAGCAAGCAAGCAAGCAGGTACAGGAGGCTGCAGCTGCATGGAAGGTCATTTTACTAGTTGCACTACTGTGTGACATGGAAATTTTTTCTTCTTAAGTTTTAGCAAATGGAGGTGGGGACGCGGTATGGTGTGTAGAGGGTGTTATATTGAGTGGGACACCTGAAACCATGTCAACACAATAAGTTAAGAAAAAAATTTAAGAGAAAAGCTTAGCAAATGGGAATGAAAATAGAGGAAATGAAAGGGGAAGAAAGAAGAGAAGTAAAATGGTACTTTAGGGACAAAAAAATCTCTCTTCTTCCCTCTCTCTCCACCCCAAGTTAAGGAAGAAGTACAGCACTGTCATTAAAACTTAGAGGCTTGTGGGTTTAGATATTGTGTTGCTATTTTTGGCTTGTGCCCTGGGGCAAATCACTTGATCTTTGATACTTATGAGGTAAATACTTTGTTTCTCGAATACTGACCATGTGACCAGTCATTCACATAAATTATTTCATTTAATCTTCACATCTTATAACATGGTTCTCACAGCTCAGGAGGATCAGTGAGAATACATGTGTCTACAGTTATAACTAGTAAGAGGTCAAGTCAGGAATCAAACCTAGCTCTGCTCATTCTAGAGCCTTTGTTCTTAACAACTGTCTGATACAGAGCAGGAAAACCTTAAGGTAGCATCTACTCCATGGTACACTCTGAGCATACTAAGTGCCACACCTCAGACATGAGTGTCTTCTAGATCTTGGCATCTACCACTTTATTTACCATACACTTAACCAATAGCTATCTCACAGTCAAAGCCAATGCCTGCAAGAGCCAGTTAGGTAACAACACATGATTGTAGGGGGCTGGAAAGCTCACACCACCAAGGAAATGATGTTCAAGAAGTGGTCATCTCTCAACAGCAATCAATGGCTGCCATGTTTCCACTTGGCAGTGGGGCCACGTTTACAGGTCTTTAATTTTTCAAAAGAGTATAAACACTTTTATACTGACGACTACTTCAAAGTATTCTAAAACACTGATGCAGGGCAAACAATATGCAGTATGAGGGGGCTTCGGGCTGGGCTGCAACATCAGCATGAGCAGACAGAGGTGCAATTTTATTCTAGTAGACTCCCACAGAGCAATGCTATTCACGTCTCTTAAAGTATCTGACAAAAGAATACAGCGGCCCAGAAAATGGCACTTCGGGGGACAGTACCTAAAACAGCATATCCTGTGTTCCCTTAAGAAATACCCTGTAGCACCTGAGGACACATTTTATATTGTGTTCAGCTTAACAAATAGCCTTGAGTGACTAACTTATGTTACCTGGAATGCAGTATGTCACTGTGTTCTGAGTTCTTTACTATAACAAGTGTTTTGCTCATTTCAAGAACTATATGAGCTAGGGAGGTGAATGTATTACTCCCATTACTTAAAGAAGCAAAGTGAGACACAGACAGGTTAAACGACATACTCAAGGCCACAAATGAGTAGGTTTCAAAGGCAAAATTTGAACCTGAGTAGTCTACTTCCAGAATCTGAGACCTTCCCCATCATCTGGCTCCTTAAAGGTGCAGTGGAGATATGTGATAATTTTAGTTTAAGCCTTACATGTCACATTAACTACCTCAGCAGAATGGAATTTTATTTGGCAGGTATAAAATATTTCAAATGTTGTTTTCCATACCATTCTGCTCATACCAGACCTCCAATAATATATACTTAATACAACAGCTAAGCAGTGTTCACAGATTTATATAAGTTCATATATTTTAATGTTACTGAAAAATGTTTTAGGCATTCATGCATGTAAGTTTATATTTATTGGTAAATACACATGTATAAAGTCTTTCTGGAGGTTTTAATATTATTTCAAAGGGCCTTTCTTTATTTTTTTTTGACATTTTAAGTTTCAGTTTATTGCTGTATTTGATTAAAAGAGAAGTTGCTAACAAAATAATATTAAGGAATATGTAAACATACTTATCAAGTTCTTAGTGTTCCCATCTACTCCCATATTTCATCAGCAATTTTTAAAATTCCAGCCTTCAGAAAGAGAAACACTTGCCTGAAGATGTTTGGATTGCCTCAGCTTTTTAAAATCTACGTCAGTTTGCATAAAACTAGAAGTATAACCTATTAAAGTTTCCAAAAGTACTTTTCGATATCCCACTAATCATTTGCTACTCTCAATGTAGCCACATTTAACAAACTGAAAACTATACTTTCAAAGAAACAAACAAAAAAAACAAGCCTTTTCCTCCACTCCCCACATTCAGGGGGCAGTCAATTCCAAACAAATTTTTGTCTATATTACTGCAGCTACCCACTGACTTCTCCTGCACTCATCTGAGCACCTCTCCAGTCCTTTCTCCACAGAGCAGCTGGAATGATCCTGTCAACAGCTAAATTAGATGATGATGCCACTGTTTTTCTTTTGCACTTTAAAGCCATCCCTGTACTTGAATCCAAATCCAAGGTCTTCACAAAGACCTTTCTGACCTGGCTCATCTCCCCTCCGGCAGTATCTTAGCCCATGTCCTCATGCACAGTGAATACTTTACATCAGTGGTTCTTAACCTGGGTTCTATGGAACCCTAGGGGTTCGATGAGTCGGTCTCAGGGGTTCGGAGAAGTCTCTGCCGTGGAGGCCAGAATAAAGTAATACCGTCATTTGTTGTGAGTTCATGCACTTTGTTGGTTTTGTTCTTTGAGCAAGGTGATGTTCATGCACGGCTCACTTTGTGCACCAGTAAAAAAACATATACCTATGTCTTGAATTTGGAAAAAAAATCATATTTTATTTATCACTAAAGAAGGGTTCGGTGAATGCGCATATGAAACTGGTGGGTTCGGTACCTCAAAAAAGGTTAAGAACCACAGCTTTACATACTTGTTCAGTTCCTAGAATAAGCCAAGCTCCTTTCTGACTCAGGGCCTCTCAAATGTTATCCTCAGCCTACAAAGCCTTTCCCCCAAAGCTTTACATGTCTGGGGCCACCACCTAAAGTCACCTCCTCAAAAACATCTTTTCTGACTACCTTGCCTAAAGTTGATTCCAAGAATTACTCTCCCTGTTCATTTTCCTTTGCAGAAATGACTTCGACCTTTAAGGATGCATTTACTTTTTGCTTAGATGTCTTTTCTACTGGCTCTGTTCCACGAAGAAAGAAACTATGATTGTGTTCTCACCAGTTTATAGGTGGAAGCCAACAGAATGCCCAGCACACACTTAGCATGCATTGAAGTTTATTCAGAAAAATGAAGAAAACAGGAGGGAGAGGAGAGAAGGAAAAAGAAAAGAAGCAATGGGAAAAGAAAGCTTAAAATCTAGGTTCACTCAAGTTTAATTTTTTCTTATAATTGGACTGTGAGGTCTGCTCAGACAATGACAATGTATGCTCAGACAATTCTCAAGTTATTTCTGACCTTTTTTGTCTACACATTTTCTCATATAAACTGGGTTAGGCATATAGGAAGAATTTCAAAACCAAAGTAAATTTAAGACACAGTGAGGCAGACCTTAACATTTGTTTCAGATTGCTACACCAAAATCAATGCTTATAAATCCTGTGTTGATAAGATCCTAGAATGGTATGTATAAATATATTTTTTGAATTAAATTGCTATAGGGAAAAATGCCATCAATTATGGGCTAAGCAGAAGCTAGATATTTCTTAAAATGACCTGAAGGCCTACAACTTAATGATAATTAACTTACCCTTTCAACCATTATTTGGTGGTTTCTACTATATATAAGACTAATAATAGTTACATGAAAACAACTAGGAAAAAAGCCCACAACTCAAAATATTCTTAGAGACTGTTTCAAGTCCTACATTCCTCATTATTCGTACACTGAAGAGAACACTGACATCGCATGTGTGCTTGTAATACCCTGATTTTTCTAATGTAACCTTATAAATTTATGAGTTCGGAGATCCGTGTCACAATTTCCTGTATCTTTCTCCCATCCCCCATGTGTGAATACTGATTGTATTCTTTGACTGTCATCTTTACCTATAAATCAAGCTTTCTAAAGGAAAAACGTTGTGAAGTTTCAAGTGAAATTACTCCTACATCCCCCTGTAGATTGAGCCAAAAGATTGAGCGTAAATATCCGGAGGTGGAAAGGACACTGACAGGGAGGGTGGGATGATTCATTCCAATGAGTCGCTGACAGCGGTCCTCAACTACGAGCATCTTCAGGATGAGTCCTTAAAATCAGAAGGCTTATCTAAAGCAATCTGGCCTTCCTGATGCTTGGAAGTTACTGCAGTTGGAGGAAGTGGAGGCTTCTGAGAAGACATTGGTATTGCAAATAAAAAACACATGTGCTGCCCTCTAGAGGCTACAAGGAAAAATGAATGAACCTGGAAATACTGGACGGGGGAAAGGAAAGAGGGCAGGATGCTTGCCTACATTTATCTACACTGTTTTTCCGACCAAATGCATTACAATTAGTGTCAGACGTTAAATGGAGGAGTAAGTTAAAATCACAGGAAAGAAATTCTGAATCTGGTGCAAGTAACAGGTCTCTCTAAAACACAATTCTGGATCTTCTATTTTCTTCTTTCCTTTTTTCGTTGTTTACATGCACTTTAAAAACAATTTTATTGAATGTTATATAACATAACTTTTTAAACAACTTTATTGCATGTTATATAGCATAGATTTACCCATTTTTTAGAGTACAATTAAATGATTCTTTTTTCGGATCGTAAAACAGGGTTGTGCAACCATCACCATGATCGAGTTTCGGAACGTTTCCATCACACCCACTAAGATCCCTGCTTGCCAATTCACAGCTAATCCCTGTTCCCTCCCAAACCCCTGGAAACCACTAATCTACTTAGTATCTCTATAGATTTGCCTCTTATTTCATTTTTGAAATATGAAAGTCCGCAACAAAACACTCCATAACCTAACTGTTAAGACAAGTCTTCCTTCCGTAGCATTTTTCCTTCCAAATGTCCTGCTTTGATCGGTGTCATGAAATTAATTCAAACTTTGGGGAAAACTCCCTGCAAAGACCCACTTCCCAACGTCTCACGCAGGGTAGGTTGAAGCTTCTGTCTCTGATGTCTAGGTAAAGGTTGAGCATAGGTACACTTAGCACATAGGTCAGCCTCTTTCAATAGAAGGTTTAGCATCACAAGGTTTTATAAAGGATTAATGGATTTTATATTGGCCTCCACTAGGCATGAGTAATCCATTTTTAATTAACTATCCAAAAAATCCTAAATTGTTCTCTTTACTAACAAGATTTTTTTAAAAAAAAATCTCCATTTTGAACCTGTCGAGAGCATTTTAATCCGAGAGGTTTGACGACACAAAACCCACTGCTGAAAGCGAAGAATCCCTCATGAATCCAGATTCATGAAAGGTTAAGATCTAGAACTCTACCCAGACTTTCTTTGGGGGCAGAAATCCTGCTCTGGAATTCACCCTGTTACTCAGCGCAGGGAGGGCACTTCATTCTTTGTACCTCGGTTTCCTCATCCATACAATGGAGATAATAAGAGTTTATTTGGGGTTCAAAAGTGATGAGATGTGGAACATCAATATTTACTTGACTGGTGTTTCACCAAAGACAAGTATCATTATGGCCATTTGGGTTAAGAACAGATTTGTGATTGGTAGTAGAAAAACGACTGACAATAGGCAAGTGGAGGAGTTTTAATTATCAACTTATAATTACTTATATCACACGCACGGTGGATCTCGGGGGCCAGACTGTGATTGCAGATCATTTCCAAGGCTAAGGTAACAAACCAGGAGGAAATCAAAGACTGGTCTCCAAGGAGGTAATAGCAATCAACTTCAGGGCACGTGTGCCAAGAATGTGCTGACCCCCTCTCACACTTACTGTATTTCCTGTTTTTTATTGCCTTCTTAATGGCGTTTTCCTCACCTATCCAAATAGTACAGTGCCTGCTTCGCAAAGGCCAGCAGGGTGGACGTGGAAGAAATTTGGGTCTGGATAAGTCAAATACAACCAAACCAAACACAAAATCAAAGGTGAGTATTAATGGTTGGATTTTTAGGTCCCTCTGTCTCCTAAGCAATTTATGTGTTAAAGCATTATTGTTTAAGGAATGGTCCGTAATTTTGTGACTCAAATCCAGTGGAGAATCAACCCACTATAATTAATGTAACAAGGCTCTGCTGATTCACTTCCACTAAACACAAGTCTTTAAAAGCCCAAATCCGCACAATAATTGCGATTAATGCGTCTCTCCTCTTTCGAGCACCACGGAGGAGAGTTTTATAAACAGCAAAGAGTGTTAATTTAAACAGAATATAAAAAAGCCAATTCTTTCTCGGTGGTAGAGCTGGGTCTGCATATTTTCATTATTACATAATGGTTACCTTTAGCCCATAAACTACAAGGTCATGGTAAGGTCACAATGAAATGGCAAATGTAATAACTGAGAAGAAAAGTAACTAGAGACCATATTTAAGATGATTTTTCCCCAGCTTGGTAAATGAATGTTCTTTTAGTGTAGCTCACCCACTAGTGCTGATTTAGAATAGATTTTCTATATAAATCATTAATCCATACCCTGGGAAGTTAGATAAACGCTTGTAATAAAATTTCTTTTTAACTCCCCACCTAAAAATCACACAACTCAGAATTTGCTATGGCCCAAATATTGAGAGTTAAATTGAAGGTTAAAGCCATCCTTGGCCTAAGAGTGTACACATGCTAACATTCAGAGAAGAGAATGTGAAACAGGTCACTGTCAGACTCTTTTGTGTTTCTAAAATAACTAATCCCTACACCAGGTGACGGTAATCTAATACCAAGAATTAACCATTTTTAAAAGTTGCGCACTTAAAACAGAAGTGCAAAACCTGTTTGGGCAGAGAATAGCTTGAGATCTTTCTATCCAAATGTGTTGGTCAGTGTGATAACTGTATTTTTCATTTATATGCTGTTGATACCCAAGATACAGTAAATAATGTCATCAATTTCCTTCAATTACCTCATAAAGGATTCATTTGCACTCGGGGAATAAAAAGGTTGCGACAGTAGCTTCAGGATCACTCAGCAGCAAGAACTGACATTAATAACTATCCTCAGAGGCACAGAGGGAGGAAACAAAGTCATTTACTTAACATTCTTAAATTCTTTGTGGTACAACAAGGCTATGTCATGATTTAGGGTTAAAAAGTACAGTTGTTTTGCTCATGAGAAAAGTCTTTCATAATCTACACATCTCTGTGACACCTGGAGTTATGAGAGCTTAGGCAGCCTCTAAATGTGGTATCTCCCTTGCTAAAAGACCTCAAACAGCCTACAGAGGAAAGAGAAAATCCGGATATTACTTTACTCCTGAGACTTCAAATAGCCCAGGCCTTACTGTTTAAAGACGTTTCTTTATACAATAGTTAGATAGCGCTGAAGAAAAACAACAACTTTTATATGCCTGTATTGTACCTAGGGTCATGTAGAGCTAATTAAGCATTCTTCCTTTGGTTTGATTACATAAAGAGTTGGTTTTGTAATGTAATAGCACGTGAAGGTCAGTATGATTATGAGGGAAACCTTAGCTGCTGTGACAAATCCAATAACTATCAGGGTATTTGGTTCATAGAAGCAAAGCATTTCTCAAAATACTGGGCTGATTTGTTAGGGTACTGGGAGATATTTGGCCGGCTGCGGGGCTGACCTGCTCCACAACATTTACAGTGTCAAAAGATTTGATGACTCTACAGTGTCGACTGTCCAGGCTGTCGACAGATTTTCTTAGGAGATACAGATTTGTATTTTGGTGTAAGGTGGGGACAGAAACAAGGATAATTAAGTGAAGGCACACAGGAATCTGAACCCGGGGGTGGGTGGGGGAGATAAATATCTGCTCTTTATTTATACACCCTGCTTCACGTAGTCAGTGTAAGCAAAGCAGGCACATTTCATGGGGAATCTGAAAGTCTGTTTTTTGGTCGTTTGCCTCCCTTCCCCACTCTAACAGGCTAACCATCTTAGCAGGAAAGACTTGACTTTCAGGTTTATGTCTCCTTGGAGTATTTAAAATATAGGGTGATTCGCGTCTTACAAGGCCATGAATCTTTGAAATGAACTCGAGGAGAAATTTCAAGCTACCCGAGCTCCTGCAAGAAATGTAAGACTGTACTGCCCTCCAGGGGTGACTTCTTGGCAAACAATTTTCATCAATGAGTGGGGGGGCCAAGGAACTGTGTGTACTCTGGCAATTCTCATGATAATTTCATTCCTGCCATCTCAAATATTTTTTCAAATGTTTTAAAAACTGTACATCTAAAAATCAGTAGCACACTACTGTTCTTCCCTAAACAGATGATCATGTTTTCTTAGTGCTTTCATCCTGACTCATTTCTTCTTTTCCTGTTCAAAAGTAATATTTGCTAATAGTTCTCGTAAAACATTAAATATTAATTTTATATTTGTTTAGGAGGCCCCATTTGTCACGCATACTTGTCAAAGAAATAAGACTAAATACGTAGCCTAAGAAAACCAGAACAAAGCTGAGAAGGCTCAGAGGGGACTTCAGGACATATAAAGGAGCACATAAGAAAATGAATATTTTACAGTCTACTGGTATTATAAATATCAAAGTCAATATCAAAAATATATACCTGGTAAATATCACGCCAACGGTTTACTTCTTGCAAAGAAATAATTGTGATTATTCTTACGCAATAACTATTAAACTCATTTTTTAAGGAGAGAGTTAATATGAGATTTGAGGTTCAATCATAGAGGTACCATCACAAACCGACACTCATTTAACTCAGACAGGGATTATAAAACGTACTTCAGGTCGCACTTAAAAACAACATGCTTGTACCACGCACGGGCTGGCCAGCTACCTAGCGGCTGGGTTCAGAAACTTCCAGACCCCTGGGGAAGGCTGCTCCATAACAACAAAGCAAACACAGTCAATGCCCAGTGTCGTTCTGGGGATTAGACCGGGGTCAGGGCTTCGCCGCTGCACCTGCACAGCTATGACATAAGCTTAGATCCTACATAAATCATACTCCCTCTGTTTTGAAAGCAAATAATAAAAAAGTTGTTCCACGTCTTTGACCTTTATTTCTGGGAAACTCGGATTTTTCCCTTATAGCTCTGGAATGCACTAACCATCCCCAGTGGGCCATGCTCAGAAAACCCCGTCACAGAACACATGTATAAATATCCACCTTCTCACTTCCAAAGTGATTTGCATCTGAAACATCACTAAATTATTATGTTTTTAAAGTAGCTTACAGTGAGGAGGAAAGGGAGGGTGAGAAGGAAAGAAAAACACAGAGATACCTGAAAGAGGAAATTAAAATTCTAGCATTGACAAGAGATACATAACGAACAGCCGTGGTGAAGGGCTATCAGACGCACACTGCCGCCGACAGTTGCTAACTCCGCTTTGCATACATGCCCAGGAACCTGGTGCACATTGTCACAGTGTTCCCAATGTCTTTTCTTTCCATGGAATCCAGATACTCAAAGCTACTGCCTCCTCCAAATAAGCAAGCTGCTTTTTAAAATCTAGCATTAACATTACTTGAGATGTCAATGAATTGATGTTTCTAGAACTCACTGGAGGAAAGACAGGAAAAGAGGAAATCCAACAACCTCTTTTTAAGTCAGACTCTCGGTAATAAAAAGTACAGCTAATACAAACAATATTAGAATAATTAACCAAGACATAATCTATAAGGCTTTAATTACTCTGGAAATTACAGTATTACTACGACAAAGAATATCAAATAAGTCCCCCAATTCAATGCTCAATATTCAAATTTTAATTGAGTCCCTGTTATATGTGAGGCATTGGGGATATGGCAACAGTGTAAATAAAGCCGTTGTTCCTCAGGACTGACATTTCCTGGGGAGAAATAAAAAATAATTTTTTTGTTTTGTTTTGTGATAGAGACAGAGAGACAGAGAGAGGGACAGACAGGCAGAAAGGGAGAGAGATGAGAAGCATCAATTCTTCATTGCAGCTCCTTAGTTGTTCATTGATTGCTTTCTCATATGTGCCTTGACCTGGGGGCTGCAGCAGTGACCCCTTCCTCAAGCAAGCAACCTTCGGCTCAAGTCGGGGACCTTGGGGTTTCGACCTTGGGTTCCCGGTGTCCCGGTCTGACGCTCTATCCACTGTACCACCACCTGGTCAGGTGGAAATAAATTTTAAAACACACGGTAGACATTAACTATGGATCCCTGCTACGGAGAAAATACTAGCCAGAAAAGAGGAGGGACAATTTTTCTCTTTCTCTCTCTCCTTCTCTGTGTGTGAGCGCGCATGAGCACGCACAGATGCTCTTATATAAGGTAATTGGGTAGGATGTCCCTGGTGAGGCGGGGAGAGCTGTGTGCTGTATGTAGGGCCAATAGAGGAAGAATAAGAACGTTTCAGACACCAGGCACAGGAAGTGCAAAGGTTGCTCTGTGGGCCTTGGTAAGGACTGAATTTTACTGTGAGAGCAGAGAAAGTCATTGAGAAACCAAAGTGAGAACTGTGTTTTTCGACTGGGGAGAAATGACTGTTCTCAATTTATAGGGACAGTGTATGAGAGTGGCCTAAACTTGGCCTTGAAGACCGGCCTGTCTGGAATAAAATAATTTCTATTCCTCAACTTCATTGCTATAAGCGTGGCTTAATTTCTGAATTTCCCAGTCTCTGCTTAAATGGTCGTAAAACCTACATTGCAGTACTATAGTGAAGATTAAATAATACAGCAGCACCTAACAGAGTTCCTGGATTATCGTGAGTGCTTAATAAATAATAGCTGTCATTTTAATAGTGTTGTAAGCAGCTGAAAAATGTGTTTGATGTGAACTTAGACAGGAAACACAAATTTTAAAAGGGCTAAAGAGAAGCGGAGCGAGGAAGTGGGTATTAGGACAGGCTTTGAATCCTGAAGATGTTAAGGGTTCTTGATGTCTAAATAAATCTCTAAAAGTCACCAGTTGAGAACAACAGATGTGTAATTTCATCAGGAGAAATGAGTGGACAGTAAAAATACCTGTTTGTGATAATTAAATTATTACCCCTATAGTGTAATTGATGAAAAAAAAAATGGTATTGCTCAGTAAAAAATAACGATCTTTTAGGGTATATGTAATTGAATGCTCCCCATAACCTATGGGTAAGATATTAAACTTATTTTCAAAATGAGAAACTGAAATTTAAAGACAGATTTTGAAAAAGTCCAAAATCACACATCTAATAAGTATGCTGAAACCCAACCCATGGCAAGTGTTCAACAAATGTTTCTCAAGTGAATATATAAATTTTTACTCCAAATTTCATGTCCAAATTGCTGCTATTGCCTCTAAATGCATTAAACCAGACAAATGTTTCCCAAATTCTTCTGATTACGAGGCATCTGGGATGCTTGTGTTTTTTCCTGTGTCCCACGGCAGAACCCAGACTCTTCAGCGGAGCAGCCTAGAAATGAATACTTTTAATAAGTAATCTGGGAGATTTCTGTGATTAGGGAATTTTGAGTAACACTGGATTGTTACTGTACAATGCCCTTTTCAACTCTACACCCGCTACCTTGCTCCTCTCTCTTTTATAAGGAGAAGAATAGATGGTCTTTTCAACACTCAACTTATTTTAAAACCCAATACTTTGCAAAGACACAGGGTCCTCAAATCCATATTTTTAGAATACTGCAGTATATCAACTTCGTTAAAGATCCCTTTGTTGATTTTAACTGAATGGGAGCAAGCACAATGAACATGGGAGTTGTTTTTAGTGTTGTTTTCCCATTACTGGCTGGCTACAAATCCCAGAAAATCTCTAAGAAACGATTTTCTAATATTGGAAGTTTTATTACATAGTCTTCATTATAAAAAGCATCTCCTCCTAACCCCCTGAAGGGGTTTGTGATCAAGGTCTCACAGTATCTAGAAACTTTCCTTCGTGTTTTATTTCTTGGCGACATAATTAAGAGTGTTGCTGATGAAGTGTTCATTTTCCTTAACTTTCCGGGAAGAGTGGGAAAACAGATTTCATCTGGAAAGTTTTAATATGTTTTAAAAATACACACTGCTGTATATTCTGGCAACTGCTGAGTGGTACGTACATTGCAGGGCTGGTAACTAGGGCTGGGTGGTGTTAAAATGGGGAATAATTATATATTTTGCAAAGTTTTGTGTTCTGAAAAGAAATGCTCTAAAACATTTGTTTGGCGTGCTGCACTGAACAAGCAAGAGCGATTTTTTAAACTCCCATCCCAGGGTATGATGTAAAGAAATTGAGAAATAGGTATCATCTTCCTATCGCCGGACTGTCCTATGAGTGCCATGCCCATGAATTAGGAAAAACCAGGCAGAAGGTTTTAGACCTAGAAACAAAGCAAAGAGGCAAACTCATTAGTCTTACTGTCCTTGGACCAAGAACAATGATCTTAATTCTCATCCTCTGGCTCCCAACAAACACTTTCCAGCTTCTCTTGTTTTGAGATGTTAGTGAATATTAATGATGAGCACTACTAATCACACACGCTGGTGTCTGTTCTAAGTGTACAAGATATATTTCAATCCTACTGACTACTAGCTATTCTACAGATGTCAAGTTGGGAAGAAGATTCTGAGAGTATGTTTACTAAAAAAAGTATGATTTCCTGCTTAGATGAATTGTTTTCTTTTAATGACAATAAAAGAACAATGGGAAAACTGCAACACTTTTCTTCAACCTAAAAAAAAAGAGCTGTTGGGAAATATTCACGTTCACCTTTTTTTTCCCCCCCCCACAGGGACAGAGAGAGAGTAAGAGAGAGGGATAGATAGGGACAGACAGACAAGAACAGAGAGAGATGAAAAGCATCAATAATCAGTTTTTCGTTGTGACACCTTAGTTGTTCATTAATTGCTTTCTCATATGTGCCTTGACCGCTGGTCTTCAGCAAACCTAGTAACCCCTTGCTTGAGGCAGTGACCTTGGTCGCAAGCTGGTGAGCTTTTGCTCAAGCCAGATGGGCCCGTGCTCAAGCTGGCGACCTCAGGGTCTCGAACCTGGGTCCTAAGCATCCCAGTCCGACGCTCTATCCACTGCGCCACTGCCTGGTCAGGCTCATGTTCACCTTTTTAGTCCAACAAAAACAAAAGGGAAATCATGTAATAAAGGTTGGTCATCCAACGAAGGCTAAACTACTAGAGCTAAAAAGCATGTGGCAATTATTTGAGATTTAAATCAATCAAATTCTCTCATAAAGAAATAGTCATAAATATTTGACAACCTTGGGTGATATTCTTTCCAAGTATTGTCAAAATAAATATACTTTAAAATTATCTGATTCCATTTATTTGCAACATTAAGCTTTCCATTGTAAAAGTTTTGTGAAATTTAATAAAGAAACAGTTTTCTCTTTCCTAGGACAATTACTGGATATTAAGAGAAAGAAAGAAACTTTTGTCATCCGGAATAAGAACATATTTTTCTTCAGCAAATGATTTTTAATTAAACCGATTACATTTAGTATTTAAATACTATTAAGAATGTGTTTTCTAGACTTTTCCTTTTTTAGTTAAATTTATTGGGATGACATCGGCTAACAAAATTATATTGGTCTCTGGTGTATAATTCCACAATATTCCATCTGTATATTGTATTGTGTGGTCACCACTCCAAGTCAAGTCTCCTTCCATCACCATTTATCCTGTTTTTCTATAGTTTTAAAATTAGCATCTGTCTACTCTAATCTTTCTGGGAAAATTTCGAGAAAATAGTGCCTAAAAACTTAAAATGTTATGGGATTGTGGCTGCATTTGGAACATAAATATTACTGTACATGAGGCTTGAAGAGAAACAGACAGGAATAATTAAATATAGAGTTAGACTACAGAGTCCTTGGAAAAGATTCAACTCTAATGCATGCCAGGGGCCAGCAGGGGGAGTAAAATCCCCAAAATACAGATAAAATAAAAGAAAATGCTGAATGAAGGAACAGCCGAACCAACCGGAAAAGAATCAGTCATCCAATCAAACAAAAAATGATAAAGAGATCCTTTAGACCATCAGCCTAAGATAAAATAAATTTCAATTATTCCTCATTCATCTTATGGTAAAATCCAACTCTTTTTTTACACACATTCTGGGAAGCAATGTAAGTTATCAAGATCTTTGTTCATCAGTCCACTAGCACCTTGAAAAATATTTTTCTTTTTGCTTTTTGATCTTCTGTTGACGAATAAAGAGAACTGCCCCTACTAGAAAACAATCACATACCTTTTTAAAAATTAAGACTACTTTTTAGAGTAGCTTTTCAAGTTCATGGATCATGCATTTTTTATTGAACAAGAGTTTATTAAATTAATAAATTCTTGAATTCTACATGTGATCAGTCCGGAGGATCGTAAGTCCAAGTGTCATGGACTCTTAATCAGGCATTTGCACGTGTGTGAGGATGACGTCACCTGTGTGAATTAACAACTCTGGAAGCACAGAATGGGGACATTTCTGAAAGCCACGAAGAAGTAAGACAGGAAAAAACTTTCAGCAATTGGTTAAAATGTATTCCATTTGACAACTTTTAATTTGGAGACATTTTATACATAGTGACACAAATGATCTAGAGCAGGGGTCCCCAAACATTTTACACAGGGGGCCAGTTCACTGTCCCTCAGACCGTTGGAGGGCCAGACTATAAAAAAAAAACTATGAACAAATCTCTATGCACACTGCACATATCTAATCTTAAAGTAAAAAAAACAAAACGGGAACCAATACAATATTTAAAATAAAGAACAAGTAAATTTAAATCAACAAACTGACCAGTATTTCAATAGGAACTATGGGCGCGGATGCATCCTGTGCTCCTCTCACTGACCACCAATGAAAGAGGCGCCCCTTCTGGAAGTGCAGCGGGAGCTGGATAAATGGCCTCAGGGGCCACATGTGGCCCAGGTCATAGTTTGGGGACCCCTGATCTAGAAGAAAGGAAATTCTGGCCTTTGGAAACATAATAACTCTTTTAGGTCTCAGAATGACCAGTGTACCTGATTAAAATATTACCTGTCAAACCTCTCCGGGAGCACCTACTCCCATCTGACAGGTGTTTGCTGCTTGGCTATTTCACTAATGAATGAAGGCAAAGAAGCGTTAGAAATTCCATCCTCTCCCATTTCCTTTAAGATGTGAGGCCATGAGTTTTTCGCAGAGATGCCGAATTATCCAGATTCCGATTATACGACCTCTCTGTAAAACGAGCTCACTGATTACTCTTTCATAGAAGACTTCGCTCATCAGAGACCATAGCTCCTCATGTGTTATATTTATCAAGGCTCAGAAGTTGGCGAAAGACTTTTTTTTAAGTTTAAAAGAGTTTTGCTAGAAAATCTTCAACTGTGCAGTTAACGCTGCATTTGATAAACAGGACATTCCTAGTAACAGCCACCAAAATTCCAAGTGAAATCTGTGCCCTTGGAACAGTGCCAGAATGCCATAGCATATTTGCACTTTGAACACATTGCACATTTTTAACTCCCCCCCTTTTTTTTCTGCCAAAACAAAGGCTCAAGATATGCAGATTCTGTCTTCCTTGAAAACGTTACAATGGTAATTTGGATGTTAAAAAAAATGCTTTTGAGGCCGGCAGAATGATTAGATTAGCTTGACTTGCTATTTTAGTATTAACACTACCTCAACCATTTCTCGAGGTTGTACACAGACATAGATATCCTGAAACATTCACTATGATCACCTGGCTTGAAAGCAGTCAATACTATCTCCTTAGACTTGCTTGGAGGAGTCAATGAGACAAGAAATACAAAGTGCCTAACCTGGTTCCTACCACCCAGTAGTTAATCTATAAACGATGCGCCCCTACTATAATATCCTAATAGACATTTGGATCTACCGGATACAAAATACTAATCACAATTTGCCAAAGGAAAATAATAGTTTTTGACAGACATTTCTAGCTTTTACTTATAATCTGAAATGTCCTGATTTTGGACATTAATGACAAAACTCTGTAAGAAACTGAATATTTTCTGTCAAATATACCATTCTCCCCCTCCCAAGTAATTATTCATTAAGAATCTTCCTACTGACTTGCCCCTATAGAAGAAAATTCTTGTAGAAGCAGATAGAATTTTGTCAGTACTCAAAAGAGTAGTTGAGTTACTGGGAAAAAAAAAAAAACCAAAAACACTTTCCCAGAACTATTTCTAGATTATATGAAACTATTACTTTAGTGATAAATATCAACTGATCTTACTTTTTCATAAAAGAACACTATGATTCTTTTTGGTGGAAATGAATACATATATAAAGATAAATTTACTAAAATGGAAATAATTTTTCCTGAGGAAATGCAGATTAGTATAGATAAAATCTGTTACAACGGTTGTGTGGTTTTTTTGTTGTTGTGTTTTTTGTTTTTTTTTTACTGAATCCAAATAAAGTAGAGAAGACAAAAGAGTCTTCTAATCAGGGCCAAGGTAGAGAGTCATTTCTTATGCTTTATTCTGCTGTCTTTTGAAAAGCACATATTTTAACCATATTTGATTTAAAA
Source organism: Rhynchonycteris naso (assembly GCA_037038555.1). Lineage (NCBI taxonomy): Eukaryota > Metazoa > Chordata > Mammalia > Chiroptera > Emballonuridae > Rhynchonycteris > Rhynchonycteris naso. The sequence goes on along the minus strand of CM073002.1, from coordinate 131,769,659 downwards.
ATAAAAATATAAATTTGGGTTTCAGTTTTAATTTTGATGTGGGAAGTAGCTCCTCCTCCTCATTGTCCGTATCTGCCAATAGACATAGCGGAGCTGCACACACCATATACAAAGACAAGTTTTCCTGCAGGTAATCTGAATGCCACGATGATTTGAAATGTGCCTAATATTGTTTCCATTAAATTATGTTTAATGTATTATAATTGTGCATTAAAAATTTATATCAATAAATTCCCTTGGAGGTTTTAAATAGCAAGTTACTAATTATTTCCCTTGCCAAAAGTTCATAAGATATGAAGTATTTACTATTTAGATAGCTTCTATATTTCACCTTAGGGAATGCCAAGATGTTTCCCAATGGGTAACTCTAGTGAATGAAGCATTGAAAATCTGATGACTAAGATATCATAGAGATATGTTAAAATCCCATGCTGCTGAGTTTGTTATGTTTAAACAGCCCTGTTTTTATTGAGAAAGGTTAGATTAAGCATGTATTATCTGTTATAGAAGGTGTCATACAGGCAGGGTACAGAGATATCCATATTACAAATAAATGACCCCCTGAATTATTGCTGGGAACCTTTTGTCGGGAATGGGACTTTCATTCTCTGAAGAATATTTTGAGCATCATATTAAGTGTCCTTGACAAAATTTCTCCCAAGAAACTTTACCCAACTGACTATATTAACAGTTACTATCTGTTAATCAGATCTTTCAAAGACACATGATGCTTCTTCTCTCTTCAATAAGTCCACCGAACACTTTGCTTGCTTATAACAAATATACTGCTCACAAAAATTAAGGGATATTTTAGAGCTTCATATTCATTTTGAAATATGCCCTAATTTTTTTGTGAGCAGTATATTAACTTGTTTAACAGAAATAAAAAGTGAATCAAATTAAGTAGACATGCATTGAAAACCGAGGAACTGTTTTGTGTGGTTTGCAACATGAAAATAATAACAATAAATTGTGTAAATTATTGGGAGCTTTTTATATGCTTCTTAAACCTTTTATAGTGTTATCTCATTTAAATTTCTCAACAATGCTAAAACTGAGCAAAATATAATTCTAATTTTATAAATGAAGAAATTGAGACACAAAGAGGTTAAGAAACTAGACTTCTTAGTAAAATAATAAAGCATGGGGCAAAAATAGGTTTATAGTTGTGAATATACAAAACAGAGTTTATTCTTGTATTATTATTTATTAATTCTTTTCCATACAAACAACTGTAAACCTATTTTTGCCACACCCTGCATGTACAGGTTGTTAAAAGAGTACAAACTTCCAATTATATTATTATAAGATGAACAGGGTCTCAAGATCTAATGTATAAATCATGACTATAACTGAATTGTATCATGGCAATTTGCTAAAAGGGCAGAACAAATATTTTCACAAAAAAGTAAATGTGAGGTGATAGGTGTATTAGTTGTCTCAGTGGGGGAATCCACTTACACATTTGCAAGGTATAGGTATACCAACTCATCACACTGTATATTTTAATAAAAAATATATTTTAAACAGGCCCTGGCCATGTAACTCAGTTGGTTAGAGCATCATTTCAATATATCAAGGCTGTGGGTGGGACGCCCCAGTCAAGGCACATGCAAGAATCAAGCAATGAATGCATAAATAAGTGGAACAACAAACTGATATCTCCCCCCATCCTTCCTACTCTCTTTCTCTCTTCCTTCATCTCTCTCTCAAATCAATCAATAAATTAAAATATCAAGTATATATATTCTAAACACAATGAACGTGAAAACATGGCATATCAAAATCTGTGGGATGTAGCAAAGGCAGTATGAGCAATATTTAAGGGAAATTTTACTGCACTAATTACATACATTAGAAATTAGGAAGGTCTCAAATCAATGACCTCAGCTTCCCTGTCATAAAACTAAAATAAACAGGAGCAAATGAAACCCAAATCAAGTAGATGAAAGGTAATAATGAAGATCAGAGTAGAAATCAGTTAAATAGAAAACAGAGAAAATCAATGAACCAAAAGCTGATTATTTAATGTTTGAATACTGGTAAACTTCGGTGAAACTAATCATGAAGAGAAGAATGAAGACATTATTTACCAATATAAGGAATAAATCAGTGACATCGCTATATATTTTACAGATATTCAAAGTGTAATAACAGAATATTACCAAGAACTTTACACCTATACATTTCAAAACTTAAAGGAAGTGAAAAAATTCCTTGAAAAAAATACAAACCACCAAATTCAAAAAGAAATGGGTAGCATGACTAGTACTCTATTAGAATTTGCATCTTTAATTAAAAATCTTCCCACGAAGAAAGCTCCAGGCTCTGGTGGAGTTCACTGTTGAATTATGCCAAATATGTAAGGAAAAAATAATGCCAAACCTATGCAAACTCTTCCAGGAAACTGAAGACAAGTGACTCTTTCCCAAAGTATTAAATAGGACCAGCATCATCCTGATACCAAAATCTGATTTACATACCATTAAAAGAAAAGGAAAGTGCTGACCAATATTCTCAAACAGAATTAATCAATACATTAAAATCATTATATACCTTGAGCAAGTGGGATTTATACCAGCAATGCAAGATTGATCTGCAGATGGTAAATGAAGATACCATATTAATAGAATGACAAAAACCATAATCATCTCAAGAGAAGCGGAATTATTTTAAATAAATTATTGATGAGCTACCTGGAAAGAGGTGTAAGTTTTAAATATATGTAAATAAGTGCTATAGTGTTATTTATAATAGCCAGAATTTGGAAGTAGCCCAAGTGCCTATCAGTAGATGAATGCATAAAAAAGTTGTGGTGCATTTATACAATGGAATATTACATAGTCATAAAAAGGAAGGAAATTTTACCTTTTGCAATGGTATGGATGGACCTGGAGAGTATTATGCCAAGTGAAATAAGCCGGGCAGAGAAAGACAAATACCATATGATCTCACAGACTCATAGATAGAGACCAGGCTGACAGCTATCGTGGGGTGGGGGAGAAAAAATTCATGGACACAAACAGTGTGGTGACTGCCGGGGCGGGGGGAGAGGTGGGGAAGGGTATAGGGGGATAAATGGTGATCAACAAACACTAGAGCTGAGGGGGCAAACACACAATACGTGGACAGAAATGTGTTGTAGAATTGGGCACCTGAAACCTGTATAATTATGACAACCATTATCACCCCAATAAAATCAATGAAAAGAATAAAGTAAATGTTATTTATTCAATAATATTGTCAAATAAGGAAGTGCCTACTATGTACCCGAGTATAATTCTTGGTTCTGAAAACATCAGGGGAAAAGAGGAAACCTTTGCCTCAGTGGAGTGTCTAACTTTTTAACTGTTATCATTACCATCACAACATCATCATTCCTTTTCTTCTCCTCTGACCTTCCTTTGAACAGCATGGCACTCTACCATCCACTCCCACTTGCAAACATAGTAAGTTGCTGCTACATATTCAAACGCTTATATGCAGATTGCCTATCTCATCACAGACCTGTGTGCATTCTATTTCTAATTTCCTAGATCTGAACTACCTTCAATTGAATAATTTTCTACTTCCCTTCTTGCTTAGCTGAATCAAATAAAGACACTTAGCTCTATTTTAGCTCTAGATAACAAAACAATAATGAAAAATAATACTCCTTTTTACTTGCACAGAGGTGCGCACCTTTCAAAGCATTTTCATATGGATTACATCAGGATCTAATTTAAAAACTGTGAGCTCATTAGAGCAGGTAACAATCTCTTCGTTGTATCATTGCGGAAGCTTAAGTCCAAGAGACATGAAGTGATTTATCCATTATTCACAGCTGTGTGATTTCTTCACAAACATAGAGGGTATTGTTCCCATCTCCTTCAAGTTTCAGAAAGAGAGATGGTTTCATAAATATGCACCATCTTTCTTGAGTATAGTGCACGTGCCCCATTATTTTCTAGACAGTCTTTTCCAAATATGCCCATAATAATGACTCCTTTCCCATGTGGCTAGGAAGCTTTCTGCCCAATAGTGAGGAAGCCTGCTCTAGAGCATACACACTCCTCAAGGCTCAACCTGTCACCAGACTGGCTGAAAAGTGAGCAAATGTGCATGGAAGGAAAATTCTAGCTCAGGGGACTAAGAATCGATAGCATTATGACATTAGATTCCAAGACGCAAATATGTTTGCTTCACTTTGAGGAAGTTCATCTGTAACAACAAATTCTCCTCACTGAAAGAACTTTTTTAAATTTTATATGGGAACGTTATAAAAAATTTGTTGCTTTTTAGCTCCGTATCAATTTAGCTAGAAAAAGATTATCTGAATATCACAGAGACTAGCCCAAAGTGCTCAAAAGTATCTTGGATAGTCTTTTACCCAATTTCAGTAGAACTGCCTCTCTCTGTACAGCTGACAGGAAGAAAGGAAGAGAGGTTTTCCGTTGCTATAAATAAAATACAGAAGTATGAGAAGGGAGGGGCACTTGAAGTTGGTTAATTTACTGTTCCCCTTTTAAAAGTCACTAAATCGAACGTGAGACTAATTCAGCATAGTAACTTGTTCATGGATTTCTCCAAACAATTTCAAATCTCTGGAAATGGCCTTCTTCTGTCACTATATCTGAAATAAATTATATATATTCCAAAATAATGTCATTGGAGACAAACTAACAAAAGCATTAAGAGATTGTGTTTCTAGGCACATGCAAAGCTCATTTTGCTTTAATTGTGTATAATTTGGTAATTATAAAATATTCCCTGACAAAATTAGTTTTAGTTACAAACTTAGGCATGTAAATTTCATACAGCCACCACTTTTTCTGACACAATGCCAGAATGTCACAGTTTTTAAATAATGACAGTACGTGGTATGGCACCACTATTTTTTAAAGAAAAAATTGAATGTTCAGAATTGAACGTTCAGTTGGCTTCATCAAAAGAAAAGAGATGAGGAATAAACAGTAGCAAAAGATTTGCCAGCTTACAAAACATCAAATTAAAGTGATAAAATTTCAGCTTTCACTCATCAACAGCTGTGACATTTACATTTATACCCACCTCAGCTCAGAGAACAGCTTTATAGAACTACTACACATGAGATTAAACTAGCAATAATAATTCATTTTTTCCCAAATGGCTGGAATTACAATCAAATTTCTACCAGTTTTTTATAAACTTTCAATTGATATGCGGGGGGGGGGGCAAAAGGGGGAATAATAGGGGGGCTTCAACTTGTTCCACTTAGTTGTTCTATTTAGTTGGAAACTGATTGATTCTCGTACTGACCAGGGATTGGTCAAACCCATCTATATCAAGACTACAGTGCCCTGGTCTAATTTTGAACATGTCCTAGAACAATGCAGGAGGAATCAGGAGATGGGCTCTTTCAGCGTCAGACCTCCCTGCTGCAGAAGCCACAAGACAGGAATGTAGGATTGCTGGTGGCATAAAAACTGTGTAGGACTAAAAAATAGAGAGTCAAAGTGAGTAGAGTCAAAGAAAGAATGAGAGAAGATTGATAAATCTAAGGCAGAGAAAAGGATCAATGATAAAACAAACACAGTATACTCTTCTTGTGTAATTGATGTAGAGTATTTATTTTGTTAATGTTATTGAATTTATTGGTGTGACATTGGTTAATAAAATTATATAGAATTCATGTATACAATTTTATAATACATCCTCTGTATATTGTACTGTGTGTTCATCACCCCAAGCCAGGTCTCCTTCCATCATTGTTATCTCCCCTTTACCCTCTTCTACGTCCCCCGCACCCCCTTTCCATCTGGTTATCACCGTACCGTTTTCTCTATGAGCATTTTTCCCCATGAGGCAGCATTTATATAAGGTTTAACAGAAAATAATACAAACAAAATTTGTATAAACACAAATCCACAATGAATCATAACACAGATAGAAAAAGACAAAGTAAAAACAAAGAAAACTACCCGGCAACTATATACATTTGGACACACTTGTGTCTTGGGCACTAGAAAGTCTTTTACAAAATTATCATCTTGGCGCAACAGAAGACCAATCTTTAGTGTCATCCTGCAAGCGGGGTTACTTTAATAATTTCCTTCTGTCTTCTCCAGTGTTCTCCCTTAATTGATTTGGTGATTGCCAACACTCTCGACACACCTCACTGTAAGTGCTCTGTTGGTTACCGTAGTCCACATGTCCCTGTCCATATGCATAGTACCCATAGGCATACCCAGTATAATCACAGTTGCCATAGCCACTATAGTTTTTTGTTTGTTTGTTTGTTTTTACAGAGACAGACAGAGAGAGAGAGAGAGAGAGAGAGAGAGAGTCAGAGGGAGGGATAGATTGGAACAGACAGACAGGAATGGAGAGAGGTGAGAAGCATCAATCATTAGTTTTTCGTTGCCGTTGCGACACCCTAGTTATTCATTGATTGCTTTTTCACATGTGCCTTGACCGCGGGCCTTCAGCAGACGAAGCAACCCCTTGCTAGAGCAAGCAACCTTGGGTCCAAGCTGACGAGCTTTTGCTCAAGCCAGATGGGCCCGCGCTCAAGCTGGCTACCTTGGGGTCTCGAACCCAGGTCTTCTGCATCCCAGTCCGATGCTCTATCCACTGCGCCACCGCCTGGTCAGGCGCCACTATAGTTTTGATCACCACCATAGGCACAGGTATGATTTCTTATCTCTCTGAGACTGTTTTTAAATAGTTTTAAAGTTTCTTCTGTTCTCTGCATTAAATATATTTCTTCTGGGTTCCTTTTTGTTTTTATTATCACTTCATTTTACTGTTTGAAAGGTTTTATTTCTCTTTCAAAGTTCTTCTGAAAGATTGGCCCTTCTGGCCTGCAGGTGGGAAGGAGGTGGATAATTTTCACATTATGTGCGTAGAATTTCACTAATCCCCTATTTAAAAATCCTATTCCTCACCCCCATTTTCCCACAGCCTGGGTGTTTCAAAGTCTCAAAATTCTATGGATGCATTTTCAAATAATCAACTTCCTAAACCCTGCTGGGCAAGAAGCATAATCTCCTAACAGCATAGGATTGTGGGGCAAGAAAGAGGATGGTGTGATCTGGCGACCTAACTCCTACTTATATAAACTTTCAACTAAACATTACATTCAGCCCTTAGTCTCATCCTTACATATAATCCCTGGTTCCTTTAAAGCAGTGGTTCTTAACCTGGGTTCTATCGAACCCTAGGGGTTCAATGAGTCGGTCTCAGGGGTTCGGAGAAGCCTCTGCAGCGGAGGCCAGAATAAAGTAATACCGTAATTTGTTGTGAGTTCATGCACTTTGTTGGTTTTGTTCTTTGAGCAAGGTGATGTTCATGCATGGCTCATTTTGTGCACCAGTAAAAAAACATATACCTATGTCTTGAATTTGGAAAAAAAAATCATATTTTATTTATCACTAAAGAAGGGTTCGGTGAATATGCATATGAAACTGGTGGGTTCGGTACCTCAAAAACGGTTCAGAACCACTGCTGTAAAGTCTGGGAAAACAAAGTACCTGGGCTCTCGATGCCAAGTTTCCTGCAGTCACTGAATCTGAGTTTCGTCCATTGGTCCCCACCTGTTCCTTCTTCCCATTTTCCAAAAACTTACAGTGTCCCTGCTCCCAATTATCTCTTCTCCTCCACTCCCTCTGTCCTGTAGGTCTCAACTTCTAAATTTTTGTTACTGTAATAAAGTTGCTCAAAATAAAGACAATAAGTATATATTTTCATTAAGACACAGGAAAATTATTCGATATTTGCCAAAATAACCATCACCAATCTTCTTTACTATGTCATCCGATATAAAAATATCCCAAGTTTTGGCAAGAATGCCTTTGGTATTTCACTCTATGATACTGGCTGAGATATATTTTCTTATATAATTAGGGTTATTTTATTGCTAGTTCATTAATATTTCCCCCAGGAATAGGTGTTAATCCACATCTGATAAATTTTTACTTTGCTATATTTCTATAATTAATTATTAATGAATTCTTGACACTAAACCATCTCTGATTGAGGTGAATTATCCTTTCAAGATAGTAATACATTTAATTTGCTGTAATTTACTTAAACTTTTTGCCTAGATATTCATAAGAGAGATTGGCTTATAGATATTTTCTGTTAGGTTTTAGATTCTGATTATGTGACCCTGTAAATTTTTAATTGGAATACTTTGTTTATTAATTTTTATTCATGCTAACAAGAATTTATTTCTTAAAAATTTGAGGAGTTTACTTGTAAAATATTTTGATGGGTAATTCATAAATAACGTTTTTTTCAATTTCTTCAATTTCAGATATTGCAGTTTTTACTCCAAAATTATAGTCAGCCATTGAATTTTTTCCTACTGTGTGGTTTTATGGAGAATCAACTTATAATTTCTATTTAATTGAACTTTATCAACTTCTTGATTCATTTTTAAATAAGTATGTTTTTCATTATATTCTGAGCTATATTTCCAAAGGATTCTAAATTATTACTTTTCAGAATCAGCTATTGGAGATATTAATTCTACCTTTCACTGCTTTCTTTAAAATATTTTATCTCATTTAATTCCTCTTATATTGTTATGTTTTAATTAAATATTTTTAAAAATTTCTGAATTGTGTTGTATTTTATTTTTTGCAATTTAAAGTGAAATTCTTTAACACTATATAGTATTTGTTTGTGAGTACAACTTTGCTGCATTTCTGGGTACTCCCCGCCCCCCAATAGTGTTATTATTTTCTAAATGACTCAATTGAAGTTTAAGTTGCCTCTGACTTAATAGTTTTTAATGGCTTAGTTCTTTCAAGAAATTGTTTATTTTGTGTTATAGGTTTTTGTTTATAATATCTGGTTTTATAACATTTTGTCAGAGACTATGGGTACACATATTATACTTAGTATCTTTGGGCACGGCACATAACTTAATACCTAACAATATAAGCAACTAAATTTGGCATAATAAATAGGCTTCACAGTCTACAGTAAATACTTTGAGTCAGGATCTTTGTGTAAGTTTATCTTCTCACAATGGATGTTTGTCAAAGTGTCCTTGACTTAGGAAATGAAACCAGGTCTCTATTTTCTCATTGTTTAAGGTGCGTGTTGATCCCTCTGGCCCTAACCTATTAATTCACAGTCTACTGTACATGAAAAGAGGTGACTTCCTTTAACTTCAACACTGTAAGTCCGGTCAAAATGAGAAGTGGTGTTTTTCAACCACTTAACCACCGTCTTGAATTTTTAAAAACTACTTTACAGATGCATTAATTGAAATCAAGAAGCTCAATGATTTGCCTACAGTCTCACAACTAGTACAGAGTATCCTGGGGCAGAACAATTATTTTGGATTCTGCTGCCATAATCCCCTTCTAATGTGCTCCCTTTTTGTCTACTTGTCTATCTGTCTGTCTGTCTGTCTATCTATCTATCTATCTATCAATCATGAAATGCATTCACTAATTTAAAATATTTTTCATTAATTTGATTAGAAAAATTATATGCTACAAGAGAAGCAACGATCAAGTTTAAGTGATTAGGAAGAGGGATTTTAGAAAAATATCACACACATACACAGAGCTATAAATTGCAGACTCCTGGGGGGAAAATTGTCTTTGAATTGGGATGAAGAAACCTCTTAGGGGAGCTCTGGTCACAACATGTTATAATATTTCCTGGTCAACCTTGGTTTCTACCAGAATATTTTAGTTGTTAGTTTGAAATGTTTTAGTGAAGAAATAATCAGAAAACTTTAGTATTTCCTCTCATAGAAATTTAATTAGAACTAAAATAATAATAATAATAAAAAGCAACACTATTTATAAACAAGCCTAAACTTTTGAATGCTTGACAAATATGGTCACAGTGGGTTACAAGCCTGACCAAGTCTTTTCATGCGTGCTCCAGCCCTGGCTCTGTGACATTAGTGTCTGACTCTAGGTGTTTCTCTAGACCTCCCTTTCCTGAGAGGCTTGGCACAGATGGTTCCAGCATGCCTTTGAACTCAATTTCTGTGAACATATGTTTGCAAATGATATCGTTCTTTATTTCAGGTAAAATTAGGAATCGATCAAGTGCCAGACAGTAGTGCTAGGTAATACAATATAGCGTGAAAGGGAGTAGGTACAAATTTACAGTAGTCCACCATTTCTTCACCCTAAGTGCAATGATTAATTTATTATATTTACAAATAATCATCATTCTAATATGTTCCTTTTATGCACCCAAGAGCCATTTTGTACTTCTTTGGGAGTTACTTCAAGGTGACAAAACCAAAAGAAGAAAAGTTAAGACATTTTTGTTACATCCTAGGCTCAAAAAGTTACATTAGACCACACACACCCAACATAAGGTTGTATTATATTGCTTAGCTCTATTTTTGTCCATAATTTTGAGAACTATTTTAAGTTTTAATTGAAAGCTTATATTTTCTAAAATAGGTTAACTGAACATATCTTTTTTTTAATTAAAAGAAGTTCCATTATACCAATAGTATCAGAGTTAAATAACAAAAGTAAAAGAAAAAAATTAAGCAAGGACATTTAAAATAAATGGAATTAAAAATGTACTGCATGCTTGATTATTTGACTAAAATAATTAATCTGAATATGACTGACGGGCATGATGTTGAAGGATCAGTGAAAACAAAGCAACTTCTGATCACTTAAATCGGGTCAGCTTTCTATTTTTATTTTCCATTTGCCTTTGGTTACCTATCCCACATGCAAAACCTTCTGATCAGTTTCTCATCCCTGCTTATGGTTGTGGTAATAGAGAAATCAGTTGTTAGTTGGTCAGCCTGAACTGTGTTCATTTATTATGTGTGCGTCTCCCTCCCTGATCTCCCATTTCCCCCTGATTCTCCCCAGTGTTATCTGCCTTATTATGTTGATAAAGCTAGGATGCCCGGCGCTAAACTGACTGCTCTGCCATTTGTTTCTGATTATTCTTTCTACATGCTCCAATTTGCATAACTTTATTGTTTTGTGAATTTATTACCAAGGCACCTGCCAGTGTTACTGTATTTAAGAAACTGTCAGCGGTTTCTATTTTGGGGTCTAAGTTGGCCACAAAAATTCACTCTGGGCTGACTTTTGGCATGTTTTATAGGGTAACAGACCAAGAGTGAATTATTTTTAGAAAAGGGGGAGAGAATGAAGGGAAAATAGTTTTGGGGTTTTTTTGTGGGAGTTGATTTTTTTTCAGGTATAGAATGTAAAATAGAAAACAGAAGTTTGTGGTTTCAGAAGTATTCTAAAGATTTCTCTTAGGTTTTTCTGAAAATATCTTTTCAGCCCACTAGGATACATTGCAGACTCATACTTAGAGGAATTATAGCAAAATATTAAAATTATCTGTTTTTTCTACAGGCAAAATATCTCATATATGCATTAATTTTAATAATGGAATAGATGTTTTAGGAGAGAAAAAGAAAACATCAACTTAGTGAAGATAGACTAAAATCATGAAAAAATGTCAGGCTTCTGGCAGGTGTCTAAGCATCTGAGTATGACCTTCCAATGCCTCAAAAGTAAGTTTTCCTCACCTGCCAGCCATACAAATACACCCTCACTGCCTTCAAAAAACTTCCCCACACTGGGAAGAATTAGGGACACTCTGAGTTTCAGTGAGGATTGAAGCTTCATCTCTGGGAAGCATCCTCACTATCTAAATCTTTATTACAAGCAAATAAAAAAATTCATAAGCATATCTAAAACTTTGGCAAAATAATACAATCAGAACATTTTTACTTTCCCAAAACATCAAGGCATAGAAGGCAGGTATCACAGCCTTCCCCATCTCTCTCTCTCTCTCTCTCTCTCTCTCTCTCTCTCTCTCTCACACACACACACACACACACACACACACATACACACACACCTTAGAATGAAGCAATACACTACACACAAAGCGTCCTAGAAGATAAGAATTTCCTAGCTAGCTAAATGGTAACGTCAGTTAATTAACCTTTCTTGAGCATCTTTTTGGAGCCAGGCATTAAGCTAGGAAGTTGGATTAGCAAGCTTATATAAAATACTGCGGCAAGGAGGAAAGTGTAATGTGAAACTGAGAAAAAAGGAAATATTTTCAAAAGACATCATCTGCTTCCAAGCACTGTCTACAAGAAGGATACTCTGGTTCATAATTTTGAGCAATCTGGTCCCTCTGGAAACTGCATCATGACTGTGGAATGGAAGACATCAGAATATCAGAGACCAATGTGATACACAACTTATGCAATTCATTCCATTCCGTCTTAACACCGACGCACCAAGTGGCCTTCTAGTTATAAATTAGTTTTCCCAGTGAGACAGTGATGAGTAAGTTCACAGGTGTATTCTAAATCATGTGAAGCAAAGAATTCTTATTGTAAACCAGTTGATTTGCACTTTGGTTTATACATCAATAGTTGTTGAGTTAGGTTAAGGCAAGCATGTCTGTGCATGAGGGCGTTAGTCCCAGTATGCTCACAAGTGTCTGGGTCCTCACTGCCAAGGTCCTCACCCTAGAAACTGTGAGTCTGGCCCTGACACATAACAGGCACTCAGTAAATGCACGAGTAAAGGCAAGGCCACTTGTGAAAGCCCGGGAAGGTAGCTGACCTCTCTTGGTAGCATGCAGAAGTTGCTATGTAGTTTTCTTTCCAATTTCAACAGGAACTAAAGTTCAAAGAGAAAACGAGTCATGGTTTTAAATTTTTACCATTTCTTCTTATTTTTGTGAACTCAAAAAAAAAAAAAAAGAAATAGAGCTAAAGCAAAGAGGCCTCTATAACATACCTCATTTCCACTCTGATGTTTTTCGTTCACAATTACTGCTTAAATAAATATTCTTTAAACCATGTTAGAGTTTTTTCCTATTTGTAAGGCAGCCTATTGCTGAAAGGCACCTTAGAATACTTGTAACACAACCTTCTCTTTTACAAAGGGGCAAACTGATGTTATTATTGCATCTAATCCTGTAACAATAAATATAAAAACGGAAATAAGTACCAAAAAATTAAAATAACCAAGAGGTTGTTCCTCACAAATGAAAATCAGGAAGTTAGGTTAGTTTGATGTTAGTTAGGAGACAAAAAATTATTTCAGAGTCATTTAAATGTATTTTTTGCTGTGTATCCAACTTTAGTTGCTATATAGGTTTTTCAACCTTTCCTTAAATTTTCTGGTTATTAATAGTTTTAATTAGCTTTTTCACATTTATGTGATGATAGTAAAAATAGCAAATTCCTCAGATATATGTTTTCCTTTTAGTGTTTGTTTTTTTAGCACAAAAATTGCACCCCAAGAGTGAGGTGTTACCCATTCCATGATTCATTTTGTTATTATTTTAATTAGCATAACATTCCATATTTTGGCTTTTAGTATTAAGTTGAACCAAATGCAACTGCCATATCTGTAGGTCAAAATGGTCAAATAACTATTTCATATGGCTCAAACTAGTATTTATGAAAAACATAGTTTTACTGCAAGTTAACTAAATAACAACATTCTATTTGCTGGCCAATTATATCTAGGTTCTGACATGCAAGCCAAAAAAATATAATTTTAGTTACCATATTAAATTTAATTTATAGCAAATAAATCTGCTTAAGAAATGAGTTTATTTCCCTAAACACAACTATTTGTAATCATATAAGCCTTTTATGTGCTAATCAAAAATGAAAATGAGATGTTTCTTTACTAAATGAAGTCCAATAAACAATGTCAAATCTAAATGAGCTGAAATAAAAATCAATGTAAAACTGCATTTATAGATGTATTGTCACATATCAATATGGATTTTAACGTGTCATCATCACATGGGAAATAAGAGAGTGTCCCACAACTCTTAATTGCTTTTATAGATGGCATGAGGTCTCTAAAATCATAATAGTCAAATTATGAAAAATGGGGCATTCAAGGGAAAGACCTATGTCTACCTGACTATTCTGCAAGACTTGGTCATTCACATCACTACCTATTATCAGTGCTCCCCTGGAGTTCAGCTATCAAAACCGCAGATTTCTAGAAAATGTTCATGCTCTACAAAAAAAAAATAAAACTAGAAATAAATGGCTTGCAAAGCTGACCTTACATTCAAAGAACATAGCCCATACACTATACAACTATTAATTTGCCTTTCTAATATTGTTTTAAAAACCCTCTAAACAATTTAAAAGAGCTGAAATGCAAAAAGAATATTTATTTTGAGAGCTTGTTTAGAGGTTTGAGCAGTCTACCCTTGATGAAAGAACGGTCCTCTCCTCTCTCGGGAAAGGTTGTCCTCTTTGACCAAGCACACACTTTGGGAGGGACACACATGGAGGAAGGGGACACCTGCCTAGCCAGCCAGATTAGCCAAAGCAACCCTGCCAATCCATGGGGTGACAGATGTCACAGCCAGATCACCCTCACATCCAATATATATATAATTTTATTATTAATTTTAATGGGGTGACATAGATCAATCAGGTACATAGGTTCAGAGAAAACATCTCCAAGTTATTTTGACATTTGATTATGTTGCATACCCATCACCCAAAGTCAAATTGCCAAAATATATATTCATTTTGGGGACAGACGGACCACACGCATTGTGAATATGTTCATTTTCCTAAGCAGACTCTTTGTTCTAAGTACCAAAAACATGTCAGCATTTTTTATTGTTTGAGACAAAATTAGAAATAGATACCATATTTCCCCATGTATAAGATGATCCCATGTATAAGACGCACTTTAATTTTGGGGCCCGAAATTTGAAAAAGAATGTATTATATAAAGTTGTTGAACACAAGTTTTATTGATCATAGAATTCATACAACTCCTCATCTGTGCGACAAAGCAGGAAATGCAAGTAAAAAATCTACAACCACTGTATAAGATGCACTCATTTCTAAGACCCCAAATTTTTTGGAAAAAGGTAGATCTTACACATGGAGAAATACGGTAAGTGGTGAAGAGGAATTAAGAACTAATTCCTAAAGTGAAAGTGAAGCACCAACTTCATTTGCATCAAAAGCCAAGAAAATTAAGATAAATACTTCTCAACATCTGTTACCCGACTTAGACTTCCTTGAGGTTTTCCTTGTCCAAAACAATTTGTAAATAATCCGAAGAATATTATTTGTAAGACAAATATATTATTTTGGGTAATTTTATTCAGATATACCTTATTTGAAGAATGTAGGTAGGAAATTTCAATTTGAAGTAAGTTCTAAAACGTAAAATCTAAAGCCATTGCCAGACAAAACTGGTATTTGAAATAAGACAATAACAGATCTTTAAGTTTATTAATAACAAGCAATATTAAATAAAAGTAACCATGAACAAGGCCACTCCTGTTGTGTCAGAATCACACTGGTCCAATTTGTCACCTGAAGAGTACTTTTGTTGTTTACATCATCTGTGTATTGATAACAAAACCTAGCTGAATTTATTCACTTTAATCAAACCTTATTAATTTACAGCCAGTGACAAAAAGTTAAACTCTTAACAGTATTTCAAATCAATATTTTTAACTACATCATATAGTAGGCCTTGTGGTTTTACTACAACTTGAAGTGAAATTATGCCCAAACTTAAAAAATTTAGCTGCTTATTTAAAAAATAAAAAAAATATATAAAATATATAAAAAAATAATATATATATATATAAGCAAATGTGCTGTCAATTCAAATAAAATGCAATGCAATGGTATCTTTAATATTAATTAAAAAGCCTTCAAATTCAAAACTATCTGCTTCTGTGTAAACCTAACCATTTTCCATTTTATCCGGGGAAGGGAATAAATTATTGTATCTCTTGAAAACCATCTTATCCTCTGAAGTTTTCATCTGTACCTCCTTTAGAAGGCTTTCTTTTTAGCAAGTAGAGGATAGTGGATGTAGTTTCTCTTAAATTCCAGACATGTCATTCTTTACTTCAGATATACTAAACAATTGCCAGTCTCTTTCTATATTTTATTCATCACCTAAATTTATTTTGCTGCTGACACTTCCAAAAATAATAAGTACACTGCAGTGTTGAGGAGTTTAATCAGGTCCTCTGACTAAACTGCTTTGCTCCTCGCTGCTCTGGTAACTTGCAGTGTGGTAAACTTGACAAGTTGAAATCAATACCATTATAAGGAGAAAATGAGCAAATCAATATTTTGTTCACAATGTCAATGTGGGAAACTGCAGGCCAGTTTTTGTGTTTGATTCATTGCTTTTGAATTTAAAAAGGTAGTTTTCTTTCCAAAAGCATCAAGGATCAAAAATTAAGGTAACTGTAAATACTTCCCTTCACCAGCATTCTCGTAGCCTTAATCTTTCTCTAGGTAGTCTGTTTCATAGACTTAAAATTACTGGGTCATTTTTGTTCTCTCTGACACTTCTTATTGCTTTTCCTTTAGGCAATAATTGATCTTGTGCTTGCAGGTCAATTGTCCCTAACTAACATGCATGAACAAATTAAGCTCTCCACTTGCATACACGTTAAACTCTGCACCGTACAACACTTGGGAGACGGCAGCAAGGAAATGGGTTCGCTGTAACTTTAAGAACTTTCAGAGTTTACCAGTCAGAAAAGAAACTTTATACTCTTTTCAATTTTAGCTTGAAACAATCTGTGGTCTTACCATTTGGTGTGGCTGTCTCCTGTCACTTATTGCATTATAATTATTTCTGTAAACACTGAAGTTGTTTCAGGGACCTCTCAACTCCCTAAGGACATGAGCTATTTCATACGCATTGTCTTATGCTTTTACAAAAATGCTCAAATTGAACACACACATGAATCATGTGGGGACATCGTCAGAATGCAGATTCAGGTCAGTGGTTCCGGGAAGAGGCCAAAGCACTGTAATTCTGCAAGGTTGAGCTGATGCTACTGGTCTGAAAGCCATGTGAGTTGCAAGGGAATACAGCACCTTAATCTAGCCATGGACTACTTCAAAGTATTCCTTTCAGTTTTCTTTGAAAGAAATACCTCGTTAGCTTTGGTACCACTGAAGACCTACAATGTGCCAAATACAGTTGATAATTCTCACATCGTTATGAGGTAGGTGCCATTTTACAGATAGGACATAAGAGGCTCTAAGGCAGGGGTCGGGAACCTATGGCTCGCGAGCCAGATGTGGCTCTTTTGATGTCTGCATCTGGTTCGCAGACAGATCTTTAATAAAAAAAATAATAATGTTAAAAATATAAAACATTCTCATGTATTACAATCCATTCATTTCCTACTGCTCATGTTCATGGTTGCGGGTGGCTGGAGCCAATCACAGCTGTCCTCTGGGACAACACCAAATTTTTATTGGATAATGCATAACATGCATGGGTCATTGTATGGCTCTCATAGAATTACATTTTAAAATATGTGGCATTCATGGCTCTCTCAGCCAAAAAGGTTCCAGACCCCTGCTCTAAGGGGTAAAATAAGGTGACTAAGTAACTGAACCAGGTTTGCTTCATTCAAAGACCTCCGTTCCTATTAACAACAACATGTTTCTCTTAGGACATCACAGACATAATAAATGAGGGTATCTTGGGGACACTTTTTCCTTTGCTCTCTCAGAGGAAATCTTTCGACTTTCGAAGGAGAATTGAATTTCCTCCACTGTGTGTAATTGCCTGGTTTCCTCTAAGTATCCCAAGTTCGTTCATCCTGTTAAAGTACATTACAATTATCTGGGTGGGGTCCCTGGTATTCCCTGCCAGTTATCAAAGGGGTGAGAGTTGGAACTTTATCTGGCTCATTTTTGAAACCCCAAAAGTGAGAGCATGGGGCTTTTAAAAGATATATTGCCCGGGCATCATTCCCGGGGATGCAAATATGTCTGGTCTGGTTGGAGCCTTGGCATCGGTAACATCTATAAAACGCCCCAAGGCATTCTAATGTGCTACCAGGTGAGAATCCCGGCTGGGGGCCCTCAGGGGTCATCGTGAGGACTTGGATGTTCACTCTGAGGGAGGCAGCTATCTTTGGAGGGTTTTGACAAGGTCCCTCAGGTTGATGTGTTGAGTATAGTCTACAGGGGAAGAAGGGCCAAACCCAAGAGCTGCACTATCATGTAAGAAGCCACTGAAATAATCTGGCTAAGAGAGAACAGTAGTCTAGACCAGAGGAGAAGCAATGAAGATGAGAAACCATTGTGGATCAAGTCAACTAGAACTAAAGACAATTGGACATGGGGTCTGGGAGACAGAAAGGAATAAAGGTTGACTCCATGCTTTTTGGTCTGAGTACCTAGAAGACTAGACTTGCTACTTACAAAGACAATGAAAACCAGCAAGTGGTAAGTAACATATAGACAATTGTCACTATTAATTCCAGAGGAGGCCAGCTAACCCACCCTAAGGCCAGTGTCATTTAAAATAAAATGCACCCTTCACAGGGAAGTTTTTTCCCTGTCATCACTCTCTCTCCTCATGTTCTTCCCCAAACCAGGCCACCCCCTTCCTTAAACAATGGATTAGTTCTTCCCAGCATCCTTCTTTCCCTCTCAGATCCTTCCCCAAGGTTTCCCCTAGGCTTATTGATCTTTCTCAAGCAGGGACATTATTCTTGCTTCTTCCTCCATCCTGAGAGGAGGTGCTATTTTTCTCTCCCACAGTGACCCCACATTTTGCCCTCTGACATATTACTTATTCCCTGCTGACTATTATCCATCTCTGTCTGCTTCTCCTCCTGAGCCCCGACTGAACCAGCATGCTCCACGCCAACACAAGGGTAAGGTGGCAAAACACAAATAAAACATTCTGCCTCTGCCTATCGAATTAAACCTTTTCAATAACAAAATATAGTCTAAGCCCTGGCCAGGTAGCTCAGTTGGTTAGAATATCATCCTGATATGCCAAGTTGTGGGTTCACTCTCTGGTCAGGGCACATAAAGTACCCAACCAAAGAATGCATAAATAAGTAGAACAACAAATTGATTTTTTTCTCTCTCCCCCTTCCTCTCTCTCTAAAATCAATAAGTAAAAAAATTTAAAATATATATAATCTCTTGGTAAATAGATGAGAGCTGCAGTGTTCCAACAGTGATATCCTCTCATTAAGAAAAACCTGAAAAATATTTTCCTTGACAACCAAAGATGTATTAACTCTACTCCTGGAGGAAAGCCAGCCTCTATGGTATCTAATGTGGCAATCCTCAAAAATTAGCTACTCTGTGAGAGTTTATGATCATGAAAATTACACTCGATACCTTTTCTTCAATATCCAAAGATACTTTTTTCTTACGCCCAACATCTGTGATTAGGAAAGAGGAAGAAGCTGAGTAACCCACCTTCAGAGGCTCACACTTAAATCTTGAAGTACTGAACTAGAAAAAATAATTTTCTGATTATGCCACAATATGCAGATGAACAATGTCTGATACTACTAACGGGGTGATTTTAACGTTAGCTTTACCTACAGATGAGACTTGTCTATACGTCATTGTCAGAAAATGTCTCAAATAAAAGACAAAGGACCTTGGGAGGATGGGTGACATGGGAGCTATACACTTTTTCCACCAGAAATCACAAAGGAATTCTCCTCTAAAAGAAGAATACAATATTTAACTAGTTTGAGATATTAAAGACCTCTTTGAAATTGAGCCTAACAAATAATGGAAAGCGGAAATAAAATTTTTGCACTCTTTTTATATAAATTCTAAATGAAATACTCAAAGTGAGCAACACATTACAGCTATGTGTAAGGATATGGAAGCCAACACTTTGCACGGCGCTGTTTACGTCAGGCTGCTCCTCGCCTGGGGTTCACTGTTCGGTCTGACTGGGACTTAGTGCAACAAAGAAAAGAAAAGTTAATAAGACAACCATGCTTGTGCTACCCAACAGACATGAGCTGGGACCCTCAGAAAGGCACAGTATGTAATGTTACTCTCCAAAGGATGAACCCTTCTAGAACTCACCAATAATACAGCTTCGAGAGTGCTGTCTGGACCAAATCAAGCAACCACTTTCCTGTTTAACTTTATTATCCCTATAATTCCATGATCACACTCACACTTTCTAAAAAGCTTACAAATGATCCTCTGGTTAAAATGGAATTATCTCTAACAACATTAAGCCGTAATAGCTATTTAAAATAGCCTGTTATTGAGTTTAGCATCAATTCTGAGCTCGTCTTCAGATGCCCTCTTTTCTTTGATCTCACACAGTACATGGAGCAGGATGTGTTGGAAACACACATGGGACAGGTAGGGAGATGAATGAGATAGATAGATGCTGATGAATGGATAGAATGACGAGAACATGAAGGCTCTGACAACCCAGATTTAACCCAGATGTTGGCAGTGTATATTAAGAACAATTTCCATCAGCTCCACTATTTAGACTCAAGTCAGATCTGACCATGACAGTAAGAAAATCTCTAAGAAATCTGTAGAACCTGCCATCTACTTATCAATCTACCTACCTATCTGTATCTGTAGCTAGATGTCTATATCAGGTTGCATCGAGCTATAGATACAGATATCCATCCTTAGGCCTTAAGGTATAGATAAAGAAATCCTTTAGATTGAACCATATCAAACTGCCTGACCTACAAAGTGGTCATTGCATATGACTCACTCCAAAATACCTATTTTTATAGTCAATGTTAATTACTTTTATAGTAAATGCTAATTATTTCCTATTTCTCCTCTCGCCTCCTCCCCACCATGACTGAGAGGTGCAGGGAAACGGGCAATTGGAAAGTTCTTGTAAAGAGGCTGCGGGGCTGATGGCAGTCCCACCGCCCACACAGGCAGCTTGTGCCAGCAATCAGGGCTGACTCTGTGCCACTGCCCCATCTACAGCACCGCTGTGCTGGTGGTCAGGCCAAGCAGAGAAACACAGCGGAAGGAGGGGGAAATGTCAGACCTCCTTGCATACTCAGATCGTCACTGAGGGACAAAACTCTATCTACCAAAATAGAGCTAGCTCTCTTCTGCCCATGTACCAGCGGGCAAGGAAGAAATGAAAAAAGTCAATCAGCAGAAAGAATGACAGTCCCTCAAGTTGCATGAGTTAGTGATGTGTTTTTCAGAGTAAATTCCAAGTTCGCCAAGTGCAAGAGTCCTCTGCTGGTAATTGGTCAGCGTGATTGACAACAAGGGAGACTTCAAAGAGCTCCTCCTCCTGCTGTGACACTTTTCTTCGTGTTGGCTGGGAGAGCCTTGCAGAGGATTTTACCTCCTCACTCATTACCACTGACCTGAATCCTAAGAGCTCATGCCATTCACGCTATGGCTCCTCCTCTTGCTGGAAGTTAAAGACAGATTTCCAAGTCTGATGGAGGTGTCTCTAGTGGATTTAATGAGAGATCAACCAGGCAGCACATGGAGGAGGGAAGATAAAGAATAGTCAAGAACCTGATCAACTCAGATAATATATGCAGAGGGGAGGGGTACACAAAGCTCATTTGAATAATATCCAGAGATCTCTTATGAGCCTCCGACTTGCTGGAATTTAATAGGCTGTTAGTGTAAGCACGCTTGATGATCTCTGTGGGTGCCTCAATGTGGTTGAATGGCCTCAAGACTTTTCTCCCACAGATAAGCTGATGAGCCTCTTACGAGCCAGGCTGCCTATGGTGAGCAGCAGGTGCTGAAATAACTCGGGCTATATAGACTGAGAGAGAATCTTTTGTTGCCACCATCATGAGCTGTTAAAGGTTAGAAAACATGGAACTGAAAATCAGTCAACAACAACTAGAAAAACCTGCCACACAAACTAAAATAGATTCTATATGTGACCAAAAAAAAAAAAAAAAAAAAAATTACTTTTCTCACTCAGTGTGTGCTCCAAGGGGGAAAATAAAAATTGGGTGAATGTTTTGATTGTCTGCTGTTAAAAGCAATGCTCTTATTTTAAATAATGGGAAAGAAACTTTTCAAAAGCCTTCAATTATGGTTTCAGTAATATTTAAGTCTAGCTGTAGAGGGGCAAATGCATCTTAACCTTCCTTTCAAAATCGGGTGGTCAAAAACTTTTCTAAGGAACACAACGAAAGTGCCTCTTATATTTTAGTCTTTTCTATATTTTTACCAGTGCAAAACTACAAGCAATATATTGGTAAGTTATAAAAGTGAAAAAAAAAAAGAAAAAGAAACAGAAAATTAGGTTTAGCACCATGTTAACAATGGTGATTTCTCTTTCCAATAATGACAGGAGGCTCATAAAATGTAGGTCTTGCAAGAATAGCAAATTTGTTAGACTTGGTTTTAAATCTAAGGGAATCAACAAAACACAGTTTCCAAATATTTTATTTGATCTGATTCTTAAAATCTGGCGAGCATTTGCTTAAACACATTCACAAGTTTCCATTTTACTGGCTGCTAGATGAGCTTTTATTTGTAAATACATTGTGCCTACTTTTAAACTGTTCCTTCAGCTTTCAGAGTTTATGTTTCAATGCATAAACACAAAATGACATAGATAAAAGCTATTTTAAGATCTGAGAGGCAATCTTGAATGTTTTCCTGAACCCCCAGATAATTCTCAACAGCAGCAGAAACTACTTTTATGAGTAATGAGTAATAAAGAGAATGTACAAAAAAATAAATCCCATAAAATGTTTCAACCATTAGATGTTTTGAAGGTTTTCAATCCAGAACTGTAAAGCACCCAACAATCACAACAAGCACTAACTAAAAAACATTTCATCTTTGTCTGTATGGCACTGGTCATACTTTAATGGACAGAGGACTCTCTGCCTTTCCTGATCCCCAACAGACATTCTGATAGGAGATTCTAGGAGGGGCCTCACATCTGCATTTCCAAAATCTCCCTGGGGTGATAGTGAAGGCTGCTGAACTGAGGTCCAAACTTTGAGTAGCCAAGGTCTCACATTATACTATGCATATATTTTTACCTTTAACCTTCTTAACCACCCTATGATATAAATAAGAATTAGAGGTTCAGGGAACATGCTGATACTCCCATACTTTCAGCCTTTTGTATAGTGCATTTTCACCAATGAAATAAAAGTTGGTTTTGCATCTCATTTGCAAAATTGAACAACTTTCTTTGACTTGTTGTTTGCTTTTCTGATGTTCTTGTGTAATAAAACAAAAATCAAATGTTTTCTTTTAATTGCTTCATATTCATTTTGAAATATCCCCTAATTTTTGTGAGCTGTATAGGTAGCATTATTCCCCCTATCAAATGAGGAGACTGCAGAGAAAAAAGATTACATAGACCTAGTGACAAAACTGCAAGTATGAATCCTGGACGTTTTTGAGCCAAAGCCCCTGTCTACATTATTTTACTGCCTTCCAGTCTCAAAAAAAACAATTTCTCATTATCAGCAGTAAGTGCTACAGACTAATTACCTGTCACTGCAAGATGAACTGATTTAAATCAATGTAGAGAAGGTAATAAATCCAGATGCTAGGCCCCGCCCCAGTCAATTTCCTTTTTTCAATAAAGCGGGTAGAGCTTGAGATTTCTGAGTATTTTCACCGTCTCCACTGGTGACTCTGGAAATCACTAAGTTACTTCTCTGTTATGCTGTCTGGAGAGAAACCCATGGTGATCAATAATGTCTGCATTCCGCTTGTTACTGCAAATGGCAACTATGAGGTATGGAGCCTGATCTACTATGTGGGCTTTAGGGAAAACATTTCATCCTTAAAAATTGTTGGACATTGGTTTATTTAGCATTCTCTGTTACATGACGACAAACAGAATGTCATCTTTCAGTTAACCCCTAGGCCTGAATTATAGTCCTTTTGTAATTCTCCCTTATTTCATGAAAGTCTCTGATCCAAAAGTTGCTGGCATAACCAGCAGCTGGAGGTAGAAAATCTCTGCATTCTAAAACCTAACCCTGGAAGTCCAGGACATCGAGATGGAGCTGGTTCTGATAAGGTTCTTTTCCTCCCTACCTCCACTCTGTGTCGACAGGGAGCACGTCATTGGAAAATATACGATTAGTCAGAGCTCCCCTGATGACTATAATAATATTTTCTAGAGCATAACTAGTGTATCCTTCTCTCCCCATTTCCATTTCTACAGGCAAACCTTTCAGTAGAACCAACCACTTGCCAGGCCATGTGAGCAAGACTGAGCAATAAAATTTACGAAGGAATCTCAGCAGCATACAAGTAGTTTAATGGAGAGAAATGAGACATGGAGTGGGGCCTTACACCATCAATTTTCCCCAAAGTAGGAAGTTCTATCAGCCTTAACGACAACTCCACAGGTTGCCAGAGGCTTTACACCTGTCTCCCCAGTCTTGTTGTGAGCACGTAGTTCAGTAGCTGTCAGAGAAAACATAGTTAGCACCACGGCATCGTGTCATCGAGATGACCTGGGACCCGTTACCCAGCCCATGTCTGGGGAGAGAGAACATGTAAGTCAGAGACCTTCCTTTTCTGTAAACATTAGAAATGAGTAAATATATTCATACATAGTTTGTTCTCTAGTGTCTTCCAAAGTTTGCTTTAAGATTCCAGTTTATCAGATAAAAGTCAACATACTTCACTTCAGCATTCCTTATCCAAAATATATCAAGAGCAATGCTCTTAAAAGAAGATAATGGGCCTGACCTGTGGTGGTGCAGTGGATAAAGCGTCGACCTGGGAACACTGAGGTCGCCAGTTCAAAACCCTGCACTGGTCTGGTCAAGGCACATATGGGAGTTGAGCTTCCAGCTCCTCCCCCCTTTCTCTCTTTCTCTCTCTCTCTCTCACTCTGTGTCTCCTCTCTAAAATGAATAAAATAAAAAGAAAAAAAAAAAACTTTAAAAAAAAAAAAAAAAAAAAGAAGATAATGGTTACTTTTCGGAATAATTAGAAATCAATGGCCCATTACTGCTTTCATCAAGAAAATTTAGCTATCAGGAGTGAAAACATGACACAAAGTTATCCAATAGCATCCTTCA